>OX454525.1:179498955-180704407 GCA_949715645.1 Portevinia maculata | reverse complement strand
GTTGTGGCACGTGCAGTGTGTGCCGTTGCACCGTCCTGTTGGAACCACATGTTTTCCAATCCCAATTCATCAAGTTGCGGCAAAAAGAACTCGTTGATCATTGCTCTGTAGCGCTCACCATTCACAGTAACCGTTTGGCCCGCGACGTCTTCGAAGAAAAAAGGTCCGATGACTCCTCCAGCGAAAACAGCACACCATACAGTGACTTTGAGCGGGTGTAATGGCTCTTCGTGGGTTACACGCGGATTTTCAGTGCCCCAGAAGCGTAAATTTTGCTTATTTACGTACCCGCTAAGATGGAAATGGGCCTCATCACTCATGATTATTTTTGATGAAAAATCATCTTCCTCTTGGTGGTGATTAAGGATGGCTTGAGCGTATGTTAGACGCGATTGGCGGTCAGCAGCTAACAGCTGATGCACCGTCTGGACTTTGTACGGAAACATCTTCAAATCTAGTACCAAAATTCGCTGTAAAGACGGTCGACTGATACCCATTTGCGTGGCACGTCGTCTGGTCGATGTCGACGGCGTTTCCATGACATCTTCGGCTACAGCAGCAATATTCTCTGCAGAAAGGCTACTCCGGGGTCTGCCACGCCTGGCAGCATCTCGTGTTGTGCCAGTCTCTTCGAGGCGAGCGGCTAAACGTCGCAGTGTTTCACCAGTAGGCGTTGGACGGGTAGGAAATCTGCGACGAAATTCACGTTGTGCCAAAGTCACCGACCGATTATTGCTCAAATAAATAGTCACCAATATTCCGCGTTCTGGAGCAGTGTAGCGTAACATTGTTTATTAACGTGTATTTCGCATGTGTTTACTACACAAATGTCAAAACAGAACTGACATTAGGGGCCAATCGCAAAATTTATAGCATTTTCTGATAGGAGGATTACTTTTGCGCCACCTTGTATATACGAGTAGTATAGCACCATAATCCCAATTAAAAATCGTGTTTGGTCGACTTTCGGCTAAAATGGGCTGTATTAATTTTATTTATTACATCTAGCTACCATTCAGAAAGGTACACACTGATTGGTGTATGGAAAAAATATACCCCCCCCCCCCCCCCCGAAATAATTGTCTAGCTACGGCCTTCATTAGAAATAAAGAAAACAGTTTTTTGTTAGTAATAACTTCATATATCCGGTCCTTCATATAATGATAAAGGGAATCTATGTAGGTCAAGGAAATCTCGCTCCAAGCACATTTAATAGCTGCAGTTAATGTTTCCTTATTTTCGTATTGCTTTCCCCCTTCGTATACCTTCCGTGTAAGCCAGCCCCAAACATTTTCAATTACGTTAAGATCTGGAGAATATGGTGGCCAGGTGATGATATTAACGTTTTGACTCGAAATAAAAGACTTTACTACTCCAGCGTTATGAATAGGAGCATTATCCTGCTGAAAAATCCATGGAATTGGTCCGAAGAGATCATTTAATTTGGGAAATACGGACTCCAAAAATGTTTTGAAGAGCTCCCCGTTAATCTTCTGTTCGATATAAATTAAGTCAATTGTTGCATAAAACGTGATGGCATCCCACACCATGACTCCACCTTCTTGGCTGTGATGGCGGCTTAAATATAGCTCATATTTTCGCAAATCGTGATAATAGTATTAAAAGCCATCAGGGTCAACGAAATTAAAACGTTTTTTATCAGTGAAGGCAACCGAACGCCAATCATTAAGACGAGTGTCAGATTGAACAGTCCACGTCATGTATTCTTTCGCAAATTGAAGCCGTTTTTCTTTGCGTATAGCATTCAGAGGAGGTTTTTTCTTGATTTTTAGACGTTTCAGGTGTTCTGCATTTCTGATTGTACGCTAAATAGTTGAAAGGCTTGCTATTACTCCGGCTAATTCCTTAATTTTAGCTGCTGACTTAGTCGAATTGGAAGCAATTCTAATAATCTTGCGCTCTGCTTGTTCAGTTAGTGCCTTTTTTCCCTTTGAAGTGTTTTCCATATGCCTCTGGATCCTTTAAATATCCATCAACGGTTCTGGAGCTGCGCTTTATCTCTTTGGCAATGTTTCGATTGATTGGATGGTCATTGCGAGTGAAAGAAGTATATTTTTTGACGTTCCAATAAGCTCATAACAGCAGCTTTTCCCATTTTTGCTTTAAATATTGCTCTAAGACACTTGATTTGTTTATTTTAAATATTTTTTCAATCAAAACAATTGCACCTGTTTACGCAACACTAAGAAATGTAAAGTGCATCTATTTCAATGACCAACCGAAAACCCACGTGATTGCATAGACGTTGCTGGAATCTTCGAATGCACAGTTATTTTTTTTGCACATCAACCAACTATGAGCACATATTTTTCGAACAAGATTCGAACTTTGATAAGGCAAACATTTTGGAAAATTAGAACATGCGCGATGGTAAATAGAACAGTTTGTTTAAAAAAAACGTTGGTGCTTCTAACCTATGTACAGTAGATCAAGTGCTCGTTTCAAGGACGTTTAATCCTCCCTCATGAAGGCTTCATCAGCAGCAAATAACTGATGCACTTTGAGTCCGTAATTATTCCTTCAAGCAGATAATCAAAGACTGTAATAAATATCAAGGGACTTAAGACGCTTCCCTTGTGTACACCGACTTTGATTGCGAACTCCTCGGTGACTACAACGGCGCATATTACTCTTGTCTTTACACCCTTAGACCTATCCCTGATCTGATCATCTGTACCTACGTAGGTTTCTGGAACTCCACGTTCTCTTAGCGCCACTCATAACAGACCCCTTTGTTGTTTTTCAAAGGTCGAAATCAACAAGACGCTTTGCAAATCCTTTAAGCAATCACGATGTTTTTCCATAATAATCTTTGCGACAAACCCGCACTGTGTGACATCAGCTTGATAGGACTGTAGCCACAGTCTCGAGTATCGCCTTGCCTTTATACAAAGAAAGAAGATAACTTCTCCTCCACTGTGGTAAGGCATTGAGTCGCCTCTCATCAGTTTGGAGATGAAAATCATAAGCCATATGCGCCTGATGTCTCCAATACTCTTCCAGAATCCACAACTCAGAGCGTATTTCGTTCGGCGCAACCGTCGGAGTCTTCGACCGCCTTCTCAACTTCTTGGACAGTAATGCGGGGTGTTTTTTAGCTCTTAGGTATATTCGAGGAAATCGTTCATTTAGAATTCCTTTACAATACTGTTGCCACCAGGCGTAGTATTTTTGTCCGCATCCACAAGAAGCTGCCCTTGAGCGATGTTGATGAACTATGGCGAACGGATTTCCTGAGCAATTGTCCTTAAAAAAAAATACAAAGCTTCATGCCCAATATGCATTTTTCAGATGACTAGGATTTGTAGAACGAATAAATATCAATGCAAGAGCCCTTAATTCCGATCAAGAGGGACAACGCAGAAATGAAAGATCACGCCTTATGGCGCACAGAAGAGGAAGTGAGTCTCAATTTACTTGGAGTGCACAACCGGAGGAAGTAAGTCTGGTAGATTGCGATTTTTGGAGCCTTATTCTTTATGGCCGGCGGCTCCGGGAAATAACCCCCCAAATGCAAAATGAAATAATTTGCCAAAATTGGGGAATAATTTCACTGTGAATTTATTCCCCAAATCAAAGATGAAATAAGTCCCCAAAATGGTATGAAATAATTCCCCAAAATGATTATGGAAATCCCATATGGAAAACCCATAAACAGTGCAATGCATATGGGGGGCATGCTGCCCCCTGCAACCCCCCTGCTTGGGATCACTGTTCGATTTGGAGTAGGTGCGAGGTTTTATTTTATAAATTTGGGGACTTATTTCATAGTTGAATTTGGGGACTTATTTCACTATGAAATAACCCCCCAATTTGAAGTATGAAATAAGTCCCAAAAAAGCCATGAAATAAGTCCCCAATATGGAAATCCCATAAACAGTGCAGTGCATATGGGGGACATGCTGCCCCCTGCAACCCCCCTGCTTGGGGTCACTGTTGATTTGGAGTAGGTGCGAGGTTTTATTTTATAAATTTGGGGACTTATTTCATAGTTGAATTTGGGGACTTATTTCACTATGAAATAACCCCCCAATTTGAAGTATGAAATAAGTCCCCAAAAAGCCATGAAATAAGTCCCCAATTTTGGGGGCTTATTTCATATAAAATAAATCCCCACCTCCATGCAAATTTTGGGGAGTTATTTCGTCCACTGCTTGGGGTCACTGTTGATTTGGAGTAGGTGCGAGGTTTTATTTTATAAATTTCACTATGAAATAACCTCCAATTTGAAGTATGAAATAAGTCCCAAAAAAGCCATGAAATAAGTCCCCAATATGGAAATCCCATAAACACTGCAATGCATATGAGGGGCATGCTGCCCCCTGCAACCCCCCTGCTTGGGGTCACTGTTGATTTGGAGTAGGTGCGAGGTTTTATTTTATAAATTTGGGGACTTATTTCATAGTTGAATTTGGGGACTTATTTCACTATGAAATAACCCCCCAATTTGAAGTATGAAATAAGTCCCCAAAAAGCCATGAAATAAGTCCCCAATTTTGGGGGCTTATTTCATATAAAATAAATCCCCACCTCCATGCAAATTTTGGGGAGTTATTTCGTCTTTCATTTGGTGGGTTATTTCAATGGGGGGGTTATTTCCTGCAGCCGACAATAGCGCCACTAAAATAAGTAAGTAGGTATTCGAGGGAAAGCAAGGTCATGTTTGGTAGTATTTCTTTTAGGCTGCCAGCCTGAAGTATTCTGCCTTGTGTATATTATTAGTAGGCATTGTGGCACACCACCAAATTCTTTGTTTGCTTAAATAAACTTGAATTTGCTAGATAGTTTCAGTTAATGGTTTCCACAACGACAAATTACACTCTCTTGTGCTTTCAAAAGATCACTTTATTGCTACCAACGGTACCTACCTACTCGGGTGGTCTCAGTGTAGACAAAACTTTCCTAAATGGCCAAGAAAACTACATGCCCAAATACTGTTCGAAAAGATTGCTTCTTCACATCGTCGTCGTCGGCAATCCAACTGGAGAAGAAGAAAATCAATACGTTCACACAAAGACTCTGGCAGCAACAGCAGCAGCAGCAGCAGCAGTAGTCCCAGGTGAAACGAATTTTGATTAGTTGATTCCCATGAGTCCCATATTTCCCCAAATGAAAGATATTTCTATGCACTGTCTTGTGCTGGTCCTGGCGCGACTAACATATCCAAGGTGTATCTATACAAGCATAAGCTCCTAAATGCTGGAAATATTCCAGCTTTATCCCTTAAATGAGAGTTTCCTATACTCTTTTTTGTACTGCGCATGAATCGCTGCCACAAAGAGGCATGACAACCACGTGATTCCATCTAAAATTTCAAACAATGAAACGAACCACGACAACGAAATTCATTTTTAAGAGACAAACTTCTCTTGAGCAATATTCACACAAATTTTCCAAAACAAAAGCTAGTACTTTCCGTACAATATGTCACCCATGGGACCACCATGTGCTCGCTGACTCCCATTCTTCTTCTCTTGGAACGAACACAGAAAACGCATCCACATCCTCCCACTTAGAGCTGGCGGAAACCTTTCGTGATGATTTCCTATCAATTCTAAAAGCAGCTTATGTATGTATTTGTGTAGCACCTTGCTGCGGGAGGACTCTCATTTCTGGAGGTGAAGTTTGACTATCGCTGCTCGTATCACATACCCCACAATCGACTAGGTGCTCAGCAGGATACACTCGCCTCTTGGATGAAACGAAAAATGATGCTTTTTGACGTATAGTGTGCCATGTATTGTGGATGTAGACTTTTAACTCATCAAAATCATCTCTGCGCGACTATAATCCTTGTCCTCCGTCTAGGGAATTCCTCATCGAAATTTGAATATTTGCGGGTTCACGTGTTCGTATAGAGAGTCAGAGTCGATTGATCAGGTATAGTGCGGTGGTCTATGGTGCTTTGTGCCCGGTTGTATGGGAGTGAAAAGAAAGGGGATAGCGCGCGATGATTATTCCACACGTCCTTGCGGGACACAATGGATGTTCGCTTTTGTGTCTTATTTGGCCGGTTCTTCATCAAGTGAATGCTGTGCGCATTATTTTGGTTTGCATACTATATTAGCTGGCATAATATAGCTGTTACCTTTTCTGGGTTGTAGCCGTAGCTCGAACTGGGGTTTTCACATCGCTCCGAAACCACAAGCCATTTAAATTCACATATTTGGGGACTACTTCAACAACGAAGAGAGAGTTTTCGCTTTTTGAAGGATGTCATACTCGTAGTTCATGAATCCAATAATATTTTGCAACTAGATATGTGTATAGAAGAAACACTAAGGTTAGGTTGCGCATATTACGTACTAATGGCATTTTTGTGCGTGTTGTACACAAAAATCAAGGTGAAATGGGTCGAAACGTTTAAAACTTTACGGTCCACTCATGCGGTAGTTTAATTAACTAACTTGGAGTTGGTTTACATATTTTCCAATCAACACGAGAGAATCTTATCATCGCTTGTAGCAGGTATTCACCCCTATTGCGAGTGCCAGTCGGGAAATTGATAAATTTTGCCCGCTCTCAAGACCCAGGTCGTGTAGGCATTAAATCGTGAAAGAGGTATTGACCTAGTGTAGCTCTCCTTATATTGGCGAGTGTCAGGTGCATAGGAACTGTAGACATTCCTCTCTTCTTCTTCGTCATCCAAACAGCTTCTTGCCAATCGATGTAGGAGATGCCCAAGCACCTTTCACACAGTCTCCGGTTATAATGTTGGTTAGAGTGTTCCTCTTCCTCTCTTATACTTTTTTTAGAACTCAAAGGGTATCTCGTCCGACCCAACCACTTGACATCTTTTGTAGTCTGTCATCGTCTTCTGAACTTCCTGGACGGTACGGCGGGGTACTTCTTGGCCCTCCAAAGAAGGACATTCCCTAAATATACTGCTTATAATATTATTTTCGTTTTCAATTTTTTTTAATTTTTTTTTATTTTGGTGGGGTATAAGTCCCCATTTATGGCTCAATACAAGCTAGTAATATGCCTTAAAAACTAATTAAAACTAATTAAAAGCTAGGGTTTAATATTGGTGCAGAAGATCAAGTTTAAGGCAGGGAGTGCTGCGATTGAAATCGAAGGCGGTGAAGTTTGCGTTAAAATTCCGCAGCGTGCGGGAGATTGGTACATTGGAGCCATAGGACGTGCGGTGGGGCGGAAGATAGAAGAGACGAGGGAATCGTAAATTACGAGGGTTTGTATTGAAGGGAATAGAGTTATAAAGTGATAGTAATTAATTAATTCAGTGTAAAAAACGGACAGGGCAGCATTTAGAGAGAGGTTGGCAAATTCAAAAGAGGCCCTCCTTAGATAGGCGTTAATTTTGTGGAAATTCGCTTTGTGAAAATCGTAAGAGGGGAGATTCGTCGCGGGCGTCGGCTGTGGTGGAGAGTCATGGAAATAAAAAGCGGCCAAGTGCGAGTCGGACTCGCCCATGAAGGGTTTCGGTGCAGCAAGTAACATCATATAAAAGTTCTTGTAGTTCGTTGTACCTTTGATCGATGTTTTAATAATAGATAAGTGACTTACATCATAAATTTTTGTTAGTTTTATCATTCCCTTATTTAAGAAGTTACAGGGGGGGGGCACACATTCCACCACTATTCAGTTTAGAAAAAAATGATATTAGAAACCTCAACATCATTTTTGAAGACCTATCCATAGATACCCCACACGTATGGGTTTGATGAGAAAAAAAAATTGAGTTTCAGTTCTAAGTATGGGGAACCCCCAAAATTTATTGTTTTTTTTTCTATTTTTGTGTGAAAATCTTAATGCGGTTCACAGAATACATCTACTTACCAAGTTTCGAAAAAAAATGGCTGTGACATACGGACGGACGGACAGACAGACAGACATGACGAATCAATAAGGGTTCCGTTTTTTGCCATTTGGCTACGGAACCCTAAAAAGAAAGAAGAAGTGGGGGTAAAAATTATTAATGGTCGATAGAGACAGGGGAGAAAGCGAGACAGATTACTTAATGGGATCAGTAGAGAAAATAAGGTTTAGCTGCCTACCCATATAATTAGAGACGCCACTAACGTGGCAAAGGCTTGAGTCTGAAAAGGCATTCCTTATTTGAGTTAGGATTTAATTAATTAATCAAAAATCAACGTTACTGAAAATACCACCCAAAAAAGTGGGTGTGGCAAACAGCTTTGTATGGGCGACTTCGACTTGTATATACTTTCCGCAACGGATTTTAAAAATATTTACACATGATCATTGTGGGCTCCTAAAGGGTATCATATCACCCCTATCGTAGAAAACGCCGAGGAACATTTCACTCAAATTCACCACTTCCGCACAACCAGTTTGGTTTCAGGGCGGGGCATGACACTATTCATGACGCGTCGAAATTGGTTTCCGACTTTCAGTGAAAGAAATGCAAGAACCAATGCACGGCACGGGTGCTTGTGTGGTTGATTTTGGGAAGGGTTTTGACACCGTATGGTTAGAGGGACTTTTCTATAAGTTGACCAGGCGGGGGATGCACAAACCTTTGCTTTATGTAATTTATAATATGATTATGGGAAAGATGTTTGTTGTCAAAGGTGGCAACGTGACTTCGAGCAGAGTCTTTGAAATTAAAAACGTTTTACAGCAATGGGCGGTCATTTCACCGATCCTGTTTAACATTTACACGAGTGATCTGGTAGGTTCACTCAGACATGCTAAAGCGTATGCTGACGATTTGGCGGCATACAGATCAGGTCCTAAAATCGAGGTCATTAACATCCTTTTGCAGCGTGACTTCGATCAAATTATGGGATATTGCGACGACTGGAAGTTGAAAATTCAGAAGACGGAAACAATCTTGTTCAGAACAACATTGACTGGGTACCTACCTCTAGGGATACCAGAAAAAATGGAAGAAATTAAAATTAGCCATTATTGGACCAAATGGGCAGCCATTGGTGGTGAGAAGCTTAGTCAGATATCTGGGTATCTGGCTTGACCAGTATCTATTTTTCGATAGACATGTAGTTGCTTGTCTTGCTTGGGCCAATAAGGCTTATGCTCTGACAATGAGACTGTTTGATAGCAGTCAACTTGACTCCAGAAGTCCAGAGTGAACGTCATGTGCTTCGTGGCTCTTATAAGGCCGATCATCGCGTATGGTTGTCCATTGTGGTTCAATATAGCGCCTAGTTATATACGATGGGGCTCAGTTGGATAGGATTGACATTTTCCTCATTAAGGTGGCTCGAAGGCGCGTTGCAAGGGCGATGGCCAGCGACAATAGTCTGATCTGTGGGGCTTACTACCCTAATGAAATGTAGGTACATAGAGAGTACGCTGCGGTCTGGCTTTATCGCTCCGGAGGCATTTATGCATATTGATCCCAGTATTATAATAACGCTACCGCAGCGCGAGATATAAGCCGCTCATCCACGGCGGGGACGTCACCAATGCTCATGAGCTCCTCCGTTTTAGTACCGCAATAGCAGAGAGGGAAGTATACGATACGGAACAGCAATTCTCCGAATTTTGGTGGCTTATTGAGGGTGGATGGGTCAACATGCCCTCCCAGGACGGTGCGTTACATCCTCTTAGTTTTTATACCCTATATTATATATATATATTAATTTTGACGCATAGTTTGTAACATACCTTAATATTGCCCGTAGACCCCTAAAAGTTACTATATTTATGATCAGCATCGATACTAATGTCGATCTAGCCATGTCCGTCCGTCCGTCGGCAAAAATTAGGCCTTTAAACTGGACCTAGAGAGCTGAAATTTTAACCATATACTCTCTAGGGTCCCGAAATAATCAAGTTTACGAATTTTTGAAATCCGCCCACAGACACGCCCACAAACTCAAAAAAACAAAATTTTGGAAAAAAATCGAATTTTGAGCTAGGAAGCTGGAATTTTTTATATATGATCTATGACTCCTAAAACTGTTCGGGATATAAAATTTTCAAAATCCGCCCACTGCCACGCCCACAAAAAAATAAAACAATTTTATTGAAAAACCAAAATTTGAGCTAGGGATCTAAAATTTATAATATATACTCTCTGGGGGCCCTTTAAGCTCATGTATAAATATTTTCAAAATCCGCCCACTGACACGCCCACAAATAAATAAAACAATTTTTTTGAAAATCCAAAGTTTGAGCTAGGGAGCTGAAATTTATAATATATACTCTCTAGGGGCCCTTTATGCTCATGTGTTAATTTTTTTTTAAATCCGCCTACTGACACGCCCACAATTAAATAAAACAATTTTATTGAAACACCCAAGTTTGAGCTAGGGAGCGTTTTTTTTGATAAAATCCTTTAAATGTTATATAACAAAATATGTAGAGCGTTCTTAACAATTTAACCATACTTAGACTTTTGTCACGCCCAGTTATGAGGGATAGGAATAAGAATAGGGTATCCAACAGTTCGCCCAAGCGGACTGTAGCCCGTCCCTATGTTTAAGTTAGATTAAGTTAGCTTGGGCATTTCTCAGAATCCTAATTATAGTAAAAATATGTCAAGTAGTTTCAATAGTGTCCCGCCATACAAATTTGCCAATGTTTTCCTTCATTTCATTCTCTTCCAGTTTTTTGGTTTTTTTTATTATTTTCCACTGACGTTGTCGCGAAGTACTCTATCTTACATTAACAGTGGCCGTTTTCCCACTCTCCGGCACACGCTGACCAAAGCGGCCGTGTCGGGTGGCCATTTACTTATCTCGTTTCCATGCAGGGTTGAACCGTGGTTCAACATCGTTTCAAATGCTTGTAAACTCGACCCCGCTTTACGAGTGAAATCGAGTAGAAATAATGCATGTAAACGTGGGTTGAGTGGTTACGATTGTCACGAGTGACGATTGAGTATGATATTGTACAATGGACCCTTATTAAGTCTGAGTGTAGAAAGTCTCGCACCCCGAAAAAAAATGATATTGCAAAAAGTATTTGTGCTGACCATATTGGTGATAAAATGCCCTCAGAAAAATCTAGAAAAGTAAACTTTAAGAAATTTTATAATGTCTAAATGAACGAACTCGTATTGTATTGCTTTTTTCCTACACACAAGTAAGTAGAATTAATTTAATGCTGAAATATATAAAAGAAGCCTCTATTATAAATTTCAGCTTCCCAGCTCAAACTTTGACTTTTCGATAAAATTGTTTTTTAATTGTGGGCGTGTCAGTGGGCGGATTTTAAAAACATTTAACTCCCGAGCATTTAAGGACCATATATTAAAAATTACAGCTTTTTAGCTCAAAAACATCAAAAAATTATTTTTTGATAGGTATATTTGAGATTGTGGGCGTGGTTGTGAGCGGATTTTAAAAATGCTTAAACTTGGTTATTTCGGGCCCATACAGAGTAATGGTTAAAATTTCAGCTGTCTAGCTCTAGTTTAAAGGCATAACGGACATGGCTAGTTCAAAATTAGTGTCTATCGATGCTGATCACGAATATAGTAACTTTTAGGGGTCTACGGCAACATTTAGGCATTTTACCAACTATGACCCAAAATTAATACACCCTTAGAATAGGGTATAGAAAATCATCAAGTGGCCAAAAATATTTAACTCAATGGGCGTCCACTTTTTTTTTATTTTTTTTATTTATTTATAATCATTATTCTTTATAACAATGGAAATATAATTTTCTTAAACTATCATAACACAAATTCAGGTTTAATAAAGAATAGTTAGTGACATTTGTATTTGAAAATTCAAATAGTGATAAATGCTACTTCATAAATACAATTCAAAATTATGTGGGGTACGCAATATTTAAATGATTATTGATATAATATAACAAAACGCGAAGAAAGCTATACAATGATTTTTGGAAAAAGAAGCTGAAGCAGTAATTAATTTACGAAATTATTTTAATACTAAGCAATATAAGGCAGTAGAACTTTAATTTGACTGTGATCAAAATCCAGAAGCCATAGTTTAACTTTTTTTAAGAACATTGACAAAGACCTGGTACAACGAAGAGCTATAGGAAACGTATTAAACAACGTGTAAGATAAGATGGAGTAGAAGTTTCTAAAATGCGTGGTACGAAAAGTGGCAACAGGAACATAATTGTCAAGATTGCTACGCAGAGTACGGACGTCAGATATAGGACTCTGCATATAGCCACCTCTCATATAAAATAACTTAGAGACTTTAAAATAGTACAAATGTCTGACCGGAAGGATTTTTAATGATCTAAAGAGGGGCATAGAGCGAGTCAATCTGTTAACACCGCAGATTTTCTTTATAGCACACTTCTGCAGGACGAGGAGAGGGTGAATTTTTGGTAGGTAGGCGCCTCTCCAGCAACTTGTACCATATTGAAGTCTTGAATGGAATTTTTTTTGAGATTATAGAAGCTACGGATAGAAGAGCGCAGATATTGCTTCATTGTTGAAATATGTTTGGACCAGCTCATCTTTTGATCAATTAAAACACCCAAGTATTTAAAATTATCAACTCTTTCTATCTTAAAACAATTCTTATTACAAACATTACCCTCATTGAAAGTCACTAAGTAATCGTCCCCAGTACATGTGCAATTTACCATTTTATAGCGTAGGCAATTTCCATCGTGAAAGTAGATTTCAAAATCTGGAAATTCTTGTATTCTTAAGCTGAAATACTTCAGTTTGGTTTTGTTACTTATATTTAGCTTGTGTTTGGCCAACCAGACTCTCAGTAAGTGAACATCGAGGTTTATTTCAGTCAATAAGCTTAGAGGGCTAGATGAGGCATATGCGATACCGAGATCATCTGCAAAAGCTGTTACTTTACCTGCGAATGGTAGGTTAAACATGGAGTTTATGTAAACAAGGAATAAAATCGGACCAAGGACCGATCCTTCTGGTACACCTACGTTAGCGTCTTGGTGTTTCTGAGATGGTCCCCCACTTTTACTTTTTCTGTTCGGTATTTTAAGTAGGATGCAATCCAATCATGTACAGTACCACGGAAACCAACGGAATGAAGCTTGTTAAGAAGAATGCTGTGGTTAACCATATCAAAGGCCTTTGCGATATCCACAAACAAACCAGCGTAATGTTTTTTCTCATCCAAACCTTTATTAATTAAGGAAGAGCATCTTCGGTAGATGGGCCCTCCCTAAATCCAAATTGCATAGGTCTAAAAAAGTTAATTCTTTTTAGATAACCTAACATTCTTTTTTTAACAGCTTTTTCAAAAAGTTTAGACATTGAAGACAGTAAGGAAAACGGTCTGTAGTTGTTAACCTCTTTTCTACTCCCCTTTTTAAAAATCGGAATAACAATGGCACATTTTAGTTTAACGGGGTAAACTCCAGTGGACATAATGAGGTTAAACAGATGAGCTAGGATATCTGCTATATGAAGAGCGATGTTCTTTAAAGTGTGGTTGGAGATTCCATTCTCACCGCATGCGAAAGAACTGTTGAGCGAGTTGATTAATCTATAAATCTCAGACCGAGTGATTGGGGTAAAGTAGAAACTATCACTATGTAATGTATCTTCCTTCCCCATGGGGAACAACAACATACGCCACCCAATCACATGCCTCTACACCAAAAGGAGGATTTCTGCCTGGTAGTACAATGGACCGTTACCGAGTCTGAGTGCTCTGGGATTTGGATTTCCTTTTTTATATTAAAAAAAAAAAAAAATGTATCTTCCACTAAACAACCAGCTATACATACATCGATTACAGAAATCATTTGAGTGGGACATCAGACCAACAGAAGAAAAAAAGTTATTGAATTTATTTGCAACCGTTGAGGGATCGTCAATTGAAACACCATCACTATCTAGAATAATAGAATTAGTAATGTTGGATACATTGGAGTTAATTATATTATTAATAGCTTTCCACTCTTTTTTAGGGTTGCCTTGTGACCTACACATCGTAGAGTAATAGTAGTTATAACGGCACATTCTGATTTTCTGATTCACATTCTGGCGCATTTTTTTGAAACGACTTTTTAACATAGAATTGAGTGGATGTTTACGACTTTGGGGGATAGGAATATGGATATGGTTTGAATAGTTCTTTTTAAGCTAATAGTAGCCTTTCGAAACTTAAGGCCGTGTCAATTGCGTTCTAAGGGTGGAAACAGTGTAAAAGTAAATAAATTCTAGCTTTTCTCAGTGTCAATTGGATTCAATCAGTGATACCAGACTTTGGGAGCTGGTTTTCCCTCGGTTATACCCAAAAATTCCCTTTTTTCTAACGCCGTTGTTTTAAATATCCGACAAGTTTTCCACCAAACAATAAAGTTGGTGAAAACGTCGAGAGAGAAAACTGATATCGGCCATTATAAAACAAGCCTCAAACAGCCTCTAAACGCATATAATGGCGTTTAAGTAACGAAACTTCAGAACTCTAAAGAAACGTTGCTTAAGTTGAGAAATTGTTTATAGATCATGTTTTCTCATCAGGCTCTATAATGTGTTTTTACATAAGGCTGTATAAAGTACAAATTCAATGTTCGATTTCGGTTATTAAACTGTCATATATCTCTGGTGAAATGTTTTTTTTTATGAATCTTTGGCGACAGTATCCACGGTCCACATCGATATTCCCAATAAAAATGTTACTTCAGTTTAGGGAATCCTTCTGCCTAAAGCTTTTCATTATAATAATTTGCTAATTTCTTATCATATGAAAAAAATGTTACCTTAATTTAATTTCATATTTCAATATTTAATTTCTTCCCGCAAATGTTGTCTTATGGTAACCCTATCCGAGGGAATTCCTCAGAGGCATTCAGAAGAAACAAAAAAACAAAAGAACCAAAACAAACAGTCACTCAGAAAAGCATTTACGCCAACAATATTTCTCTCATAAAATTCGGTGCAATATTCCTTCGCCACTGCAACTCCACTGCCCCCCAAACCTCCCAAAGTTATGAAAATAAAACTCTCGTCAAAGGAACGCACACACAAAAAAAAAATCTCGAGTGCCAAAAACCGGTTCTGTTATCATTTGCAATCCGAAGAAGAAAAAAAAACATCGCCGACGTCGTTCACAAGTCACAACGCAGCACCAGCAACCCTCAGCTCAACTATCCTCTGCATCGGTTCATCCCTAAAGTCCTCGAGTGGGGCCATGGAAATGGAAAAACTCGTTATTCTCGGGTTGTGATCCCAAGGGAATTCTCTGCTGTGCTCTTAATTCGATTCGTCTCCTTGGTTACCGCGTCCCCAGAGAATCACAGTCTCATTTCTTTATAGATGTTCTCCCGTATAGATTTTATACCACCCTATATTCCAACTCCAAGGTTGCTCCCTAGTCTCTCACACTCTTTCAATGTGTATACACGAGCGAATGAGTGAATGATTCGCATCCTTCCTAGCATTTTTTTAGGCGGAAAGAGGAACACAAGGCAGAAGATATACAGACTTTTGGGAGTATACTCTTCCAGAGCTGCTCTCCCCTCCACCTCGCACCGCATTTCTTGTTCTTTTCCGACCGACCTCTCATACAAAAGGCAGCAGAAAGCAACCCGACCAGCATGCACATGGAAGACTGTCTATAACAGAAACCGAAATTTTCACTCTCTGGCGAAATTTTGGGAAATTCCCTGAACGTCGTTATCGTCGAATACAGGATAAAGCAATCGCAAAGGACAAAAATGTGAGCTCTAGATATGGGGATGATGCCGTTCGTGTATCATTAAGAGGTGGTTTTTATTTCTGTTAAGCCAACATTATTTTTCATCACAAAAAATACGTTAATGATTTTCTTCCAACTAAGTGTGTCCAAGCGTTCGATGCTGGAATGCGTTTTAAGGAAGACATTGGTAATGGTACCACAGTGTTTGACAATTGACTTTATGCTATCAAAGAAATGTTCGATGTTCGAATGTGTTCAAGGCCATTGGCTTTGCGGTGCATAGACCTTGGACGACAGGAAAACAAAATAATTTATATGTTCAAGGTCTCAATGTGTCACCCACTGTGATGGGAGGGGAAACGTAGATTGCTTTAAAAGTGAACACAATCTGCTTGCTCGTTGTGTTTACGTTGTTTTCTATAACGATAATTTAACCGACTTAATAAAAGGTAGTTCTGTAAAAACGTCCTTAAGGACACTCACTCAATTTCTGTTTATTATAAGCGAATACAAATAACTACGCATAAAAGTATGCAATGCAGCCGAATAAGCTGTGTATTGTTCTAGACAAAATATCCGCTATAGATCTACGCAAGGGCATAAATAGATACAGTTTAGCGGATTAAAGAACCCAATTGGAAAAGGAAGGACTAGACACCAGGTCATGTAAAATGAAAACAATCGAACAATATCGTATCAACTATACGTGATCTGGCCCCAGGTAAGTGCAAGCTCGGTTATTCCTTTTAAGCTTACGAAGCAGGAAGCTCTTGCGATGGCTTGATTTTTTTTTCTTTTAATTTGCTTACGCTAAAGAGGCTTTGTTTTTTTCTGTATCTGTACAGTTGAAGTTGTTTTGTTGAACAGTAAGGAACACCTATAATCTATCCAACAAAAATTGTCAGTACAGGCCTTTTGGAGGAGCTTTTTTCTACCAGTGGTGCCTGTAGATACTCTCACGGCACTCAAACGCAAGAATTGCCACTGAAATAAAAACCAAACCACTGTCATACCAAGGAATTGTTGTTGTCATTTTCTTAAAATTCGCATACAACCCACCACAACCAGTCTCCCACACAGCCGAATGGAGAATGAGCATGATCGTCTTGTGTTCGCTTGCTATTATCTTTATCATTCACCAAAATAAGCAGTGTGTGTGACTGAAGCACATCAGAAGAGTATTACCATCTCTACAATGAAGCATATCATTAAGGGTTTTTCTATGGATTTTGTCAAAGAACTTTCGGTTTTGGTGCTTTTGAGAACGAATTATTATGTGGGGTGTTGCCATTCGGTTTTAATTTTATTTTATTTGTATTGTACAGCTGCACAAGTGCGGTTTTTTTTACCATATAATTTTTTATATAATTTTGTATTCTAATCGCTTGATTGTGTTTATAACGCGGAAACAAAGGTTGTTATCTAAATCGCTGATAGTGCATCTAAGCAATTGGTTTACTTTATTGTTTATATGAATAAAGAGAAACATGGCTACAAAGTCTTCAAAGGATCTAAGTGTAGAAAAGAAACAACAAATTGTTGATGCAACTGCAAAATTCTATGGCCTTTTTAAAAGTAAATCGGAAGCCGTAGGAAATGCAGCTAATATTTTTTTCTGTTATGGAACGAACTGTGTACAGGCTTTTAAGGGAAAAAGCAATCATAGGCCACAATTCACCACCAAAGAAGAAAGATAAATCCGATATCAAGAGCAAGGTCGATGATTTTGCCAAATGTGCCATTAGGCAGATAGTCCATCAGTTTTTTTTATGGATAATGACCTTCCAACGCTAGACAAGATTTTATTGGAAGTACAAAAAAATGCAAATAAAGGGTTTTTCAACAGGGACGCTACAGAAATAGAGCGACAGGGACAGCAAACGACGCCGAATTTCTTGCCGCTCTTCTGAAATTTCTCTTCAGTAAGGTTTGCCATTTCATGATGGAAAGATATATGAGCCAACAACGAGTCGAAATTATTAAAATTTACTACCGAAATTCGGAGTCAGTGGCCTCAACGTTAAGAGCGCTAAGTCCAATTTACGGTCGTCATAATCGTCCTAGCAGATCAACAATTGAGCGTCTAGTGGACAAATTTGAATCCAGAAGCACAGTACAAAATGTTCCCGTGCCAGTGAGACAAAGAAGTGCCCGTAGTGTCGAGAATATTCCTGCGGCTGAGGCTTCAGTTGAAGAAAGCCCAAATGTGTCTCTCACACGTCGTTCTCAAGCGTTGGGCATCTCTGTGACGTCGTTGTGGCGAATTTTGCGAAAAGATCTTGGCCTACATCCTTACAAGATTAAATTGAAGAACTGAAGCCGCTTGACCACCAGAAGCGTCGTATGTTCGTGCCACAATCAATTTATTGGAAACCAAGTTTGGAAACCGTGTTATCACGAAATGGTCCAGTCGCTTGGCCGCCTCGGTCGTGCGATTTGACGCCGTTAGACTATTTCCTGTGGGCTACGTCAAGTCTATGGTCTATGCCAACAAGCCAGCGACGATTGATGAACTTCGTACGAATATCGAACGTGAAATTGCAGCAGTATCGGCCGATTTATGCTTGAAAACCGTCGAAGATTGGGTTCAGCGCCTGGACTTCTGCAAGCGTACCCGTGGTGGCCATGCAAAAGGAATCGAGTTCCATACATAATGGCATCGAACGTACTTTCACAGGAATAAAGAATTTCATTGATATCCAAAACCGTTTTTGTTTTATTTAAAAAAAAACTTTTGTAGCGCTCTTATTGAAAAACCCTTCATATAACAAAAATAAGCAGATCAACTTTGCATACAATATTACAAAAAGATCTCGGACTTAAATTCGTCAACAAGCGAAAGAATCTGTTGTTGGAACGAAGTGACATTATTTCTTGGAGGCGAAGATATTTACGCGAAGTAAAAAAAATTAGAGAAAAGAAAAGACAAATTTTCTTTTACTGATGAATGATGATACCTAGCTCAACGAGGAAGTTCTACAGGTTTCGTCGATGGAGGACTTTTATGCTTCATTTCGGGAAAAACCGGAGACTACCACGAGAACATGAATGTGTACGAGAAATGGTTTAAAGATATTTTAATACGAATGGAACCCAACTCCGTCGTAGTTTTGGACAATGCTTCCTATCATTCCAGAAAACAAAATAAAGCACCATCCACTTCCACGAGAAAAGATGAAATAAAAAAGTGGTGGAGGTCTAATGCAATATGTTTCGAGGATGATATGGTTAAAGCAGAGATGCTTGAAATCGTTAAACGTTACAAAGCCAAGTATGAAACATACGTCGTGGATGAAAAGGCTCAAAATGCGCGACATAAAGTTTTTCGCTTGCCGCCTTATCACTGTGACCTTAATCCAATAGAATTGGTTTGGGCTCCAGTGAAAGGGGTTGTAGCAAGCCAAAACAAGTCATTTAAAATGGCTGAAATAAGAGACTTACTAAAGACTTAATTACTCATCGGATTAGTTGAGTAGTGATATTAGAAAATAGTATTTTATGTTTTACAATATTTATAATGAATAAATTGGATTACAGTGATATATTTTTCGTTTTGATTTTTTTTTTGTGTTCCGAAATTTATATATTTTGTTGGTCTACTAGAGATACCCTTTTATTATCTTACCAGAAAAGGAAAAAGATAAACTGAATTTATTTCGTTCCGCAATATTTTTATTTTAAATTGGAAGATGGTAACCCTAATAGAATTGCTTTCTGAGTTATGGCGAATTATCATACACACTACGGCAACCCTGTGAGAGCTTTAAAGAGGGACCGATTTATGTAAGTCATTGCAACCAGATTGAGAGACAAACATCCTATCTTCCCTGTACTGACAATTTTTCTTGGAAAAAGTATAGCAATGAAGTATTGTATTGCATGATTTTAGGTGCTACTTACTATTCAAAAGAATAGGACGATAGGAAAGAAGTTTAATGAGTTGCGACGTAAAGTTCTGGTACTTTTTTCCTTGTCCATGGAGATGTTCGAAACCCGCCTTGCGAGAGGGAAACAAAGCTATGTGTTTGTGGGAGAAGATTCAACAGGATGTGCCTTGGTATAATTATTTGCAAAGACCTTCAATAGCGCAGCTATTAAAAGCAATATAAGGCTCTTCCGAAGACTCACAATCGAGGTAAGAGAAAAGCTCACAGCCGTACAAAATAATGGGAACGACCAATGATCTTATACCTATGCTAAATTGTTGATTCAACAGACAGGCACGGCTTCGTAGGACTTAGACCACGAATTACATACGCAGTATATTTTTAATTTTTAATTTTGGTAAGGGCCGAAGCCCGGACGGAGCCTGAGAGGAGTCCATGAATGAAAAGAATATCCGAAACGTTCTTGCGTTCTTTAAGGGCATATCATAACATATAATCTTTTAAGGATTACGGTGTATCTTAGCTTCCTGACAGAGCAGAAGCTGAGCTAAAAATACAGGAGGGAGTATTTCCAAAATATTGTTAAGCTTTTTTTTAGATTAGAGGGTTACGTGGTGTACCTACCTTAAATGTTAAAGCCTCACAAAAATCTCTATCCGGGATCATCAATCAAAATGTCATTGAATACCAGTGTAATCCTTTTGTTTTCTCTATATCTTGTGAGTTAAAGCTTATAGCCTTTTTGAATAGTATTTCCACATTTCCACTATAAAAAGAGCTAGAAGGGTACCGTAAAATCCACTTTTAAACTTAGGCAGGTTGCTACAGATTATTCCTATGTCGTATTTGTGATTGGAAATAGATGAACTAAAGGGACTGCAAAGCTTTGTGATTCTATTCAAATTGTTTTGGTTTGTTGTGCTTCTTAAAAAAGTGATGGGTCAATAAGTGAGTGGTTGCCCTGATATTGAATGACCTTCAAAAAAGTGTTTTTACTATCGGTGAAGCTAGTTTTTTTCCGTAGGATTGTGCACGCTCAATTTACAAGGCAACTGCGAGTTCCCTACTAGATAACCCTCTATCACTTGCCTCATGCTGGTCACGTGAGTTGTTCAATCAATGAGAAAGGACAAAATAGTAGAAGTTAGTAGATGCCTTGCAAATTGAACTATGCCATTGTAATACATCAACATAATATGCAGTGTAAACGCCCATTAAAGGAATTTGTGACATATCTCCTTAAATGCAGCAACACCAGGTTGGTCAGTGTAAGACACCCAAACATTTTAGGCGGCACTGTGCTTTAAGGGAGTGACTGAAGCAAGCGAACCCCTAAGTCCTGAGTGCTACGCGCATCGCGGAGGGAATGCATTTTGGAATCACTGCTGCAATACGAACCACAAATTACACTGTTCGACGGAAAGGAAGCAGGGAGGCTGCCATAGTAGAGTTAGGGAGAACCATCCTCAAGTTAGTTGAACCGTTTGGGTTTAAGGGTGATAATAATGAATTCGGGGGAATGTATTGCAGGTGTTAACACACACATCAACCTCACAGAACCATGGAAGAGCAGCAGAGTGATGTGACTGTTACAATCGATGGGAGAAGAGCAGAGTGAGGTGACTGATACAATCGTCCAATTTGGTCTGCTCAGTGGGAAGGTAGCAAACCGGGAGTTACTGCATCAATCGAACCGCGGGTTTCTTCGAACCTCAAACTGCTCTCTAGTGTCTTAGTCTTACGGGTTATTCCGAGTCGAGATACTGATACAATCGAGCCTCAAACACGATATTATATTCCATGGGAGCGAGGCTGGGATGAATCCGCCGCACCATCGAGTTGTTGGTTAAGAACTGAGCTTGAGGGGTTGACTGAAGCAAGAGAACCCTTATAGTGTATGTTGCAATACTAACCACAAGCTTACACTGGTCCGCGGAAAGGAAGCAGTGGGCCGGGGGGGGGGGGGGTATTGCCACAGACAGCGTCAGGATCCCACATCCTCCAGATTAGTTCAACCATTTGGATTTTGTGATGAATTCGCTGATGCAGCTACTGTCTTAGATCTTCGAAGAAATAATCGCCAAAAATTTGTTTCCTTGTGTTGGCTAATGCGGGACAGTTACACAGGATGTGTGTGATGGTTTCCCATTCCTTAACATCTCTACAGCTTCTGCAGAAGTTGTTTGACGGTACTCCTATTCTGGTGGCGTTTCTGTGATTGCTCCGAATACCGAGCTCATATTTTTCCTGCTTATAAAGAGGAGTTTCGATGTTCTTTTTGCATCATTTTTTGTCCATATTTGTGTTTAGGACGCACATGAACTGATGCAAATCCACCTGTTGTTCGCTTTTATTAGTGCGCTATCCATACAAGAGTTCAGCTTCCTAATCCTAGTAGTTCTTGATATACAGATAAAGCTGTAATTTAGTCAGTGAATCAGGGAGTGAGTGCTATTGTTGGGTCCTATATTAAAGTTCTTTTTATTATTTGCCTTCTTTAAGCTAAGAGCAGATTAGTCTTAAAGTGATTCCACCGAAGACAAAAGGTTTAATTTCGATATTTCATTGGTTTTACAATTGAGAGCCAAATGAATTTTCAACAGCTGACCGATGTTTTCCTCGTTTTTATCGTATTAAGCTGCGATGAACTTATGTAAAAGTTGTTCCCTAACCTTACTTTCAATAATCTTTAGTTTACAAGATTGAAAATCATATGCATACGTCGTTAAAATAACTTTTGAATCTCGTGCCTTAAAAGATGATCATGGGGGTCGGTTTAATTATATGTGGGTAGAGTGTTTGAACCTAGAAACCCTTCACTTCAAAGAGCTTATTTGAATGAAAACAGAGAGCGACCGGCTACGTTGAAACTATCATGTCATCATCTAAGGAGAGATCTTAGGAACTTCGTCAACAATTCTGTGCCGCGGTCGTTCAGCTGTCCGGGACGCCCTGTTTGCCCACTGTGTTGTAGTCATCGTGAGGATGTTACTCTAAAAAAAGAGGTCGGGGAATACAGAGCGAATGTAGTGCACACATTGATCGCAGAACCATTGGAGGTAAGTAGCTGTTACAGTCAATTCTCAGTTCTGGTCTCATTATGTCTGCTCAGTACGAGGATAACCTACCGGGGGTGACGGCATAAGTTGAACTCACTGGAACCTATCTAACCATCAGAGGAGAGTGTTGATTAAATAAATAAATATTAGGCATTAACGGCCCATAGAGGGCCTAAAAGCTAGCTTCTCCAACCACATTTTTTGCGAAGTGGAAGGGACCTGAGAAGCTTCTCATGACAACTGATACTCTTGGAACTTGGATGTTTACCAGACTTTTGCAAGAGGTGGAGCAGTGGAAAAAAACTCAAGATGTTACTTGGCCCCGGCGGGAATTGAACCGGGGACCTTTCGATTAGTAGTCCAACCATTGAGTCACTGCGCCCGAGTATTGATTGACTTAACTTTTTCAGTTTAACCTCAATCAGTCCTGTTTTCTTTGGCAGGAGCAAACGCGACTGAACTCAGTCGAACCCCATCCTGTCGCTCAAATCGTTGGCGTGAGATGGCTTTTTTTTCTTCTTTTTTTAAAAAAAGGAAAAGCAAATCCTCCTGTACACCATGGCCACCACTGTGTGGCTACTGTGGCTGTAATGTGTTAGGAGTGACTAGAGTGACTGATACAGTTGAACCGTAGACTGATCCCAATTCACCGCACAGGGATTCGAGAGCTTCATATGTTGACTGTTATAGTCTGATCTTCCTGATCCACGGAATAGAGAGCCTTTTGAGGTGACTGTTTCAGTCGAACCTCAAAATTACTCTCTTGCAGCTAATAAGTCCGGTGGCTGATACAGTCAAACCCTGAACAAGTTATTTAATTCCATTGAAGGGGGGTCGGGATCAATCTGCTGCACAGTCGAATTTTGGTTGAAAACAAACGGCTCTGCGGCGTGCGAATCACTGAATGCTACGCACATCGTAAGGGGAGTGTAGCTTGTGTTGATTGTTGCAGTGGAACCTCAAGCAATACCTATCCCCGGAAAGGGGGAGCAGGAACGGGGGCTGCCACAGTCGAAGGGGTACCAGCCTCAAGTTAGTTCGATCATTTAGATTTTATTTCGATTTTGCTTATGCAGCAAACATTTATTATATTATTACCCTTTTACTGTAATAGCTAAACAGCGCGGGCGTCAAGGAAATTAGGGTGAGAAAAAAAGGAGAGATGCCTGCCTATGTACGTTGGTTTCGAATCGGTATGCCTCTTTGTTGTGTTGTTAATGAAAAGTTAGTGCGTTGGACTCATAATCGAGCGGATTTAGGTTCGAATCACGCCGGGGCGCAGTAACGTCTTGTTTTCCACTGCCCCACCTTTAGCGAAAGTCCGATAAACATCGCAGTCGATTTTTTTCACTTTGTGCTATTTTCAACAATTTTCCCTTGCACCTACTCCAAATCAAACAGCGACTCCAAGCAGGGGGGTATGCATTGCACTGTTTATGGGATTAGTTGCGAACCAAACATAATTTCTTAGATGTACTTTAAATATGGGGAAACTGCGTTGTGTTTGGGGATTTTGGGTTTTGGGGATTTTGGTTTTAGGGATTTTGGTTTCTGGATTTTGGTTTGGAGGATAGGGTACCCAACCCTTTTAAGGGTTCCGTAGCCGAATTTCAAAAAACGGAACCCTTATAGATTCGTCATGTCTGTCTGTCTGTCTGTCTGTCGGTTTGTCTGTCCGGGAATGGCACAGCCACTTTTTTCCGAAACTATAAGAGCTATAGATACTGTTAAAACTTGATATGTAGATGTATTCTGTGAACCGCATTAAGATTTTCACACAAAAATAGAAAAAAAAATGTCGGGGTTCTTCATACTTAGAACTGAAACTCATCAAACCCATACGTGTGAGGTATCTATGGATAGGTCTTCAAAAATGATATTGAGGTTTCTAATATCATTTGTTGCTAAACTGAATAGTTTGCGCGAGAGACACTTCCAAAGTGGTATAATGTTGCCCCCCCCCCCCCCTTCTGTAACTTCTAAAATAAGAGAATGATAAAACTAAAAAAAATATATGATGTACAATACCATGCAAACTTGAACCGAAAATTGGTTTGAACGAGATCTAGTAAATAGTTATATATAAAAAATTTCATAAACATAAACCTTATGCGTAAACCGTGAACCATTATTTTCTAATAATAATTTTGTAATAGGTGCACAAGTAAATAATTATTATAATTCGCGCGGAACCGCTTTATTCCATCTGTTGGCATACTTCGCAACTTCTGGCAAAATGTTTGATATCCCGATCTACGAGTATATTTAACTACCGCACAGAACCCCTCGCAATGCTTTTCATTCGAACAATTCCTATATGACCATCATGTAGACAGTGAAGGATATTTTCTTTAAAGCAGTTAGGAATAACAATTCGACTGCCTAGCATGATGCATCCTTCCAAAATGGATAGTCCAACTCTTTTGTTATATATTTTTTGCATAACACTTTCTATATCTATCTATAGCTATCAATAAACTTATAAATTTTTGACAAATGCTCGTCTTCCGTCTTTGCTTCGCCTAACGGCTACGGCAACCTTGAAAGTGCATCAGCATTGCCCATTTTTGAAGCATTTCTATATGAAATTTTGTAATTGTATTGAGATAACGTCAATGCCCAAACCGTTGTAATCTCGCAGCCGTAATCGCATTTGTATTTTTACTACCAAATATTACTTCAAGCGGCTTATGGTCACTAAAGATCTGAAATTTGTACCCATATAAATATTTATGAAAGTGCTTCACAGCGAAAACCAAGAGCTGACGCCTCCCGTTGAATCTGCTAGATATGAACATTATTGGCCTTTCTTCTCCGTTTTCTTCTATAGGCGTTTTTCTTTTTTAGCCCCGAGCGGGGAACAGAGCGGGGCCCGAGCGATCAGAGCTCGCTCCGAGCTGAACATAACCTGAGCGCTCCGAGCTAATTAAGAAACAGAATTGGGCACTGAACTGTCATTAAATAATTTTGTTTCTATTAATTTTCAAAATAGTCAGGATTGCTTATGAAATTGGTGTTTGTCAAGGATTGTTCCATTTAAATTATAATTTCTAGTAAATAAACTATGGAAAAAGCACAAATAATGAATGAAGTCAGCCGCGCTCAGCTTTTCGCTCGATGTGCTCGGTCATTTTTAATCGAGCTCATCGAGCGAGCCCTGAGCTAGCTCAGAGATAAAAAAGAAATACACATTTTGTGCTCAGAGCGCTCCGAGCTAAAAAAGTAACACAGTTCTTTTTTTGACAGCTCAATGCCCCGCTCGGAGCTAAAAAAGAAAAACGCCTTATATGGGACAAAACGGCTCCTACTCCATATAAACTGGCATCGCAAAGAACTATACCCAACTCTCTCTCACTCTACTGGACTTGAATTCAGCAATTCTATTGCAATGTTCATATACGAGTACATAACACACTAGTGATGGCAAAAAAAAAATCATTAATCGATTAATTGATCATGTGATTAATCCTAGGCAGCGATTATTAATCGCGATTATTTGCAACAAAATCAACGGATTAATCGGTTTTTCGGTTAAAATTTGATATTGTCATGAAAAAAAAAAATAATTTCAAAAATAAATTGTTTGCTGAGTACGAAAAAAATTTATTAAGCGTTTAATTTAAATTAATTAAATGATGATGATGTTTGGATAACTAAAAAAAAATACATTATTTGCTAAAAACTGAATTCAAAAACAAGAGTTCTGACAGGTGTTTCGTCGTTAAACGATTCCGTTTTTCCGTAGCAGTTGCACCTGCTTTGTAAAAAAAGCCGTTCGGATGGTACAGAAGTCCCAATCAAAAAGAAATATTTTTCGGAGAGATATTTTAGGGTTAACGGATTTCATCTCTTCCCAAGCATCAACCACATTTCGTCTTAACTCGAGAACCGAAGCAACGAGGAAGACGCTTAGTTTCTTCTTGAGGATGTGCTAATTCATTGTCCGTTCTTCATCGTTTGTGGTCCAAAGTCTTATGGTGACCCAATAAATCGAATTTATTATCACCCGTGGAAGACGATTCACTTCCACTCCCAATGCTGTCGTCTCCATGTCCAATTGCAGCCATTTCGCTTCTGATGGTTCTCATAACTTTGGACAAAGCTATGGGACCCTAAAATGGATTCGTTTGAATCGGGGGTCTAGGAGTGATGATGCTGCCAGTCCAAAGCGGCGGTCAAACTGGTTCAAAATATTTGTTTTTAATTCTTTTGCTACCACGGATGTACAACAAATTTTTATTATTTGTTGACGCCCCCAATCAGCAAATGAAATTACTTGACTTAATGTGGCGTATTACTCTCCACTTATTTGAGTAGTCATAGCTCATAGCTTCCAATGCTCTCAATAAGGTAAGCATTTCCACAATTTCCTCTTTGTTTTTTGTTGTTATCATGAGTGGTGCATCGGAATAGTTTCTTATAAAATTTGACTGATGTATGGTACTAAGTAATTATACATTGTCCAAGAAAAATTGACAGTACAGAGAAGATAGGATGTTTGTCTCTCAGTCTGGTTGCAATGACTTACATAAATCGGTCAATCTTTAAAGCTCTCACAGGGTTGCCGTAGTGTGTATGATAATTCGCCATAACTCAGAAAGTAATTCTATTAGGGTTACCATCTTCCAATTTAAAATAAAAATATTGCGGAACGAAATAAATTCCGTTTATCTTTTTCCTTTTATCCGCAGTAGACCAACAAAATATATAAATTTCTTAACGCAAAAAAAAAATAAAAACGAAAAATATATCACTGTAATCCAATTTATTCATTATAAATATTGTAAAACATAAAATATTAATTTCTAATATCACTACTCAACTAGTCCGATGAGTAATTAAGTCTTTAGTCTCTTATTTCAGCCATTTTAAATGACTTGTTTCGGCTTGCTACAACCCCTTTCACTGGAGCCCAAACCAATTCTATTGGATTAAGGTCACAGTGATAAGGCGGCAAGCGAAGCACTTTATGTCCCGCATTTTGAGCCTTTTCATCCACGACGTATGTTTCATACTTGGCTTTGTAACGTTTAACGATTTCAAGCATCTCTGCTTTAACCATATCATCCTCGAAATATATCGCATTAGACCTCCACCACTTTTTTATTTCATCTTTTCTCGTGGAAGTGGATGGTGCTTTATTTTGTTTTCTTTAATGATAGGAAGAATTGTCCAAAACTATGACGGAGTTGGGTTCCATTCGTATTAAAATATCTTTAAACCATTTCTCGTACACATCAGCGTTCATGTCCTCGTGGTAGTCTCTGGTTTTTCCCGAAATGAAGCATAAAAGTCCTCCATCGACGAAACCTGTAGAACTTCCTCGTTGAGCTAGGTATCATCAGTAAAAGAAAATTTGTCTTTTCTTTTCTCTTTTTTTTTTACTTCGCGTAAATATCTTCGCCTCCATGAAATAATGTCACTTCTTTCCAACAACAGATTCTTTCGCTTGTTGACGAATTTAAGTCCGAGATCTTTTTGTAAAATTGTATGCAAAGTTGATCTGCTTATTTTTGTTATATATTTGCATTTGTTTGTACTTCCAATAAAATCTTGTCTAGCGTTGGAAGGTCATTATCCATAAAAAAAAACTGATGGACTATCTGCCTAATGGTACATTTGGCAAAATCATCGACCTTGCTCTGATATCGGATTTATCTTTCTTCTTTGGTGGTGAATTGTGGCCTATGATTGCTTTTTTCCTTAAAAGCCTGTACGCAGTTCGTTCCGTAACAGAAAAAATATTAGCTGCATTTCCTACGGCTTCCGATTTACTTTTAAAAAGGCCATAGAATTTTGCAGTTGCATCAACAATTTGTTGTTTCTTTTCTACACTTAGATCCTTTGAAGACTTTGTAGCCATGTTTCTCTTTATTCATATAAACAATAAAGTAAACCAATTGCTTAGATGCACTATCAGCGATTTAGATAACAACCATTGTTTCCGCCTTATAAACACAATCAGGCGATTAGAATACAAAATTATATAACCACGACGCAATGTCATATACCTAAACAGATAGTAAAAAAACTGCACTTGTGCAGCTGTACAATACAAATACAATCAGATTAAAACCGATTGGCAACACCCCACATACTAATTCGTTCTCAAAATCTGCAAAACCGAAAGTTCTTTAACAAAATCCATAGAAAAACCCTTAATGATAATGCTTCATTGTAGAGATGGTAATACTCTTCTGATGTGCTTCAGTCACACACACTGCTTATTTTGGTGAATGATAATATCAAGCGAACACAAGACGATCATGCTCATTTCCATCGAATCTACCCATTGATGAGGAAACAAAATGGTCTCAGCAAAAGTACAAAACTACTGTTATACAAGCAACTGATAAGGCCAGTTATAACATACGCCTTCCCAATTTGGTACACTATTTCAAAGACATTTATGCAGAAACTTGCCATCTTCGAGAGAAAAATGCTGAGGATTTGCACTGGACTCCAATTTGACCCAATCCGAAGAAGACATGTGCGTAGCAGCCGTCTTTACGAAGAAGCCAATATGAAGCCCTTGGAAAGATACATGGTGGAATTATTCCAAAAGCTGCTAGAAAGTATATCAACCAATCCAAATCCATTGGTAAGAAGATTAAGCGAGAGCCAACTCATACCAGAACATCGATATCTTGGAGTCATGGCGCTGCGAAACGAAGGCATGTTCCCGATAGACAACAACTGGATCAGCTATCCCTTTTACGACACAGTCGACACCAACCACCACCGAGGATAAATCACCGGTGACACCCTACAACCCACAACCATCCGAAATCATTGACAACCGTGTCCAAACAGCACGAGAACCGCAAAGCCAATTTTGTAATATTAATATAAATCAAGCCACTATTAATGTAATACATTTATAATCTACATAAAAAAAATACATTGTAAACCGTTGGGCCCCTATTGTTGAGCCAACAAGCTATATATTATTAATAATTTGTCAACCTTTAGTAACTAGTTTTAAGCCAATTGTATAAAATTTTAAAGTTAAATAAAAAATATTATGTTATGATCATGCTCATTCTCCATTCGGCTGTGTGGGAGACTGGTTGTGGTGGGTTGTATTCCTTGGTATGACAGTGGTTTGGTTTTTATTTCAGTGGCAATTCTTGCGTTTGAGTGCGGTGAGAGTATCTACAGGCACCACTGGTAGAAAAAAAGCTCCTCCATAAGGCATGTACTGACAATTTTTGTTGGATAAAGTATAGAGTCGTCCTCGTCGGTCGTCTAATACTGATTACTTGTGAGCGCAGCGTTTTATTGCAGGTATTTCCGCAATGATCTGTGCGGTCTTGTTCTAGACAGTACCTGCTTTAGTAGTGATGGTTTTCTTTCGATTATTTTCGACTATTTTTTGAATTAATCGATTATTTTGTCGATTAATCGAAAGGGAAAATTCGATACAATTGAATCGTTAACCGAAAGAAAATAATCGATTAATATAAAATTTTCGATTAATTGTGCCATCAGTAAACAGAAGGCAATGAGAGAGTCTGCGAAGAGTAACATCACCGTAGTTGATCGAAGCCACGCTAAAGTGGTGAAATACATAGATGCGAATATTCAGCCGGTAGCAGACGTCTACCGAACTGTGAAATATATCTGCCTGAGACACTGTAGCTGTTTCCACTTTTTTTAAACCAAACCCTCTGGCTCTGCCGTCCGCAATGGCTTTTGGCTTTTCCTTTTAAGCAGTGGTTTGGTCCCCCTTCCAGTCTATAGTTGCTACTATCAACAACGACGCTTTGTCATAGTCGATTGTTGTGCACGTTGCGGTCAGGGTTACCGCTGCAAAAAATCAGAAGGGTCCAAAAAAGGCGTAAAAAAGCAAAAATAACAGTTCAGGAAACAGGAGTAGATCGTGCTTGAAATCAAAATTATTGGCAGGAGGAAACGCATTTTTACTGTTGGCAAATTTTGTTGTCGATAGTTTGTAACGAAACTTTAGGAATCAGCTCATTGCCGGCGATAAATCTAGAGGTTATTCATACAGCTTAATTGGCGCTTCATACCACTTGGGATCCACCACAAATGTCGTATGAAATTTTGTCCACAACAAGTAAATCATTTCGTCAATATTAATGGAGTTTTTTTATAATATTTATAAATATTTACTAATTCATTGATTTAATTAAAAAGCATTGTTAAAACTTCACAATGAAATAAGAATGAAAAAATAAACATAACAATCGCAATATCTCCTATAAATAGCATTTAATGACTCAAAAGGTTAACAGTATGCCATTTTGGACGTACTTCCCCTACCGACAACTGTCCAGCAAATATAATCAACAAAATATTAACTATTAAATATGAGAAAAAAAAATATATTTCTATAAACAAATTCTTGCATAGGTACTCGTATCTACAAAAAAATAAATAAAATAATAATGTCACAATTTTTAAGGATGACAATAATAACGGTCCTACAACATGGATTGTCACCTGATGTTATTTTGAAAAAACTTTATGAAGAAAACGTCTAGGAAAAAAAAATTGACGTGAACTTGACACACACAAGGAAGAGAGTACCTATAGAGATTTAAAGGACAACAAAGCGCGCTCAAGTACATATGGGGTGAGTATAGTGCCATACGTTATATTTCTCTTTTTCCCAGTGATGCTCCCAGGACGACAAGCAAAAATGTATATGTTCAGTTCATAGTATGTTACAGCTATACGAGCAAAGGGAAAAGACAATTTCGGGATCCCCAAACTTATCACGGCCTCATTTCCCATCAGAACGTTATACAGCACGCTAGAGAGACCCATATATTATGGGAGAACAAGTGTACACCATACCCATGCTCGCACACCCTTCCTTCGAAGTTGCTTTATGTTGTTTGAATTTCCTATAGACACCCAAACTCCTACACGACTCAAAGGGAGCATCTGACGCCGCCGTCGTCGTCGCCGTCGTTGCCGCTGCCACTCGAATACCATGGTGACGCTAAAGGTATATTATCCCACATACTATCGGTTCAGAGAGGCAGCTTTAGCTGCTGCTATTGCTGATGGTGCTGCTGCTACTGCTACTGCTGTTGCTACTGTTGTTGATGATGATGTTCGGATCGTGGATTTCCCTTGGGACCTCTGTACATGAAAACGGCACCGAGAACTGTACACCCATGTGCCATAATCATCGCACACTGGAATATTTCGTGTAATGTATGAGTATGGGACTACATGGACACATCAAACTTTATTTGGGGCATACGGCGCCCCATAGTAAATGCCATTACGTACAAACATGCATATACATATATCTACATATGTAGAACTTATTGGCTGCCCTGAGTGTTTGTGTTTGCTTCGTGCTCCCTCTCTTGCAAAAGGATACCCCCCTATCCCTAATCCTACTATGGAGACATTCGGTGTATTACGTGTTGAAGCACACGCATATACATGTAGTTTGCTCTCGGATTTCCATAATTTGATGTCGGTCTTCCTTAGTCGCTTTATACTCGTATCTCACTCTATCAATGGAAAAATTTGAGCCCTAAATTTATTATCATCCCACCATGCACCGATCTATTGGGATTCAACGTTGCCGTTTAAGAACTTTGAGGAGATATGGTCGCACACGTTTGGTTGGGGCGGAGATAAATATATTAAATCTAACTGAACTTACCACAATTGTCATCTCCACCGTCACTATCAATGTCGGACATGATTTCCTCCTTTGGATCAAGAGCAAGGATGTCGGGTTCATCGTGGCCCCCAATCAAGGTGTCAACATCGCCCGCTGTAAGGAAGGGATTAAGAATTTTCAAATTATATGCTAAGCGAACCTGAAAGATAGTTTATTATTGTAAGTAACAGCGAAGGAAGGAGGACGGAAGGCGCAACTATATATTGGATTGAAGTTAAGTCTACATGTCATTTTGGGTGCGTAAACACGGCGGCGTCTGTTCTGCCCAACTGAGCGCATTCAATTTCCGGCTCGTTCATTTGAAATATCTAAGCTTCTAAGTTAAGGAACTAAATACCTACGACACTGACATCCATTCAGTATTGTGAGCAAGCACTTGCCGAAAACTAAATTAGGAAGCCTCCATTTCGTATATTTATTAGCTATTCTTTCGCATTTATCCACTTAAGTTTCATAGTTAGCTCTGAAAATAATATCAGTTCGCTGCCCGACTATAGGCGGCTTGTCATAAACAGAAACAGAACCAGAATCCTGTATGTTAAGTGAAAGTGTTCTGTTGTTTGCGATAAGCCGCCTTAAGATGAAACATACAAATAAATTTGGCAAACGCTGCTTATGCAGGGTCAATATCGCGCTTCTGCAACCGTCGTTGGAATGTGAGGCGTCAACGGCCCATACAAGGCCTTAAACCAACCTTTTTAAAATATTTGCAATGTATTGAGAAGCTTCTCATGACAATTGATACTCCGGACGGCAAACTTGAAAGCTTCCCATGACAGTTTTACTCTACGACTTTGACCAGTGCATGAACTTAAAGGTGTTCCTTATTGTATTCGAACCTTGAATCTCAAACGCAGTAGTCCGGCGCACTAAATCGGGTGGAATTGACGATGCCCTGAGAAAAGGGCTAAGCGATGATAAAGTACGTTACACCCGTTAGCTCTGTTACCAAGGTTAGTTAATCGGTTCTCATCAGATCACCGCAATTAAACGACGTTGGACGCGGTTAGTACGTAGATGGGGGACCGTTTGAGAACAACCGCGTGTCGTTGGCCAGCCCCATCTACAGAGTTGAGGTAGATAATACACGTGGTATCACAATAGACCTATATTGGTCTAAGTGTGTCGGCTTCTGCCGACAGCCACCTAAACCTAACCTAAGCTACCCTACCAAGGTTAATACAGATCCAACAGAATTGGTGTCAAAAAAGAATGTTAATAAGAACTTGACGCACAAAAGTTGAAAGCAGGTGTCAAGAAGGCAATGAGAGATACTGCGAAGAGCAACATCACCGTAGTTGGTCGAAGCCACGCTAAAGTGGTGAAATAGATGCGAATAGTTAGCCGGTAGCAGACGGGTCTCGTGAAATATATCTGCCTGAGACACTGTAGCTGTTTTCATTTTTTAAAAGCAAACCCTCGGGCATCCGCGATGGCTTTTGGCTTTTCCTTTTAAGCAAAGGTTTGGTTCCTAGAGTTGCTACTATCAATGCGACGCTTTGTCATAGTCGATTGTTGTGCACGTTGCGGTCAGGGTTACCGCTGAACAAAATCAGAAGGGTCAAAAAAAGGCGTTACAAAGCAAAAAACCTGACCCAGTTATTTATGAAGAGATTTAATATTTCGTAAAATAAAAGTAAATAATTCGTTTAAGGAAATTGTTTGTCTGGCAACAAGTTTGTATACCCTATTCTAAGGGTATGTTAATTTTGACTTTTAGTTTGTAACACACCTTAATATAGGCGCCTTAAAGTTACTTTTTTCGTGATCAGCCTGAATAGTCATGTCCGTCTAGTCATGTCCGTCCGCCCGTCCGTTAATCAGCAAAAATTAGATCCTAAAACTCGAGCTAGGGAGCTGAAATTTAAACATATACTCTCTAGGGGCCCGAAATGATCAAGTGTAAGAGTTTCTAAAATCCGCCTTTTGACTCGCCCACAGTCTCAAAAAAAGTTAAATGTATCGAAAAAGTCTTGAGCTAGAAAGCTGAAAGTTGTAATACATTGTCTTTGGGCCCAAAATGCTGTTGTGTTGTAAGTGTTGAAATCTGCCCACAGCCACGCCCACAATTAAAAAAAAAACGTTTTATAGAAAAATCAAAGTTTGAGGTAGAAAGCTGAAATTTGGAATATATACTCCCGACAGGCCCTTAATTCTCATGTGTACAAAAAATGAATATTAGGCATTAACGGCCCATACCGGGCTTAAAAACTACCTTCTCCTACCATTTGCTTGTGCGAAGTGGAAGGGACCAACGATGCAAAGCCGAATCAGAACGGCAAATTTGAGAAGCTTCTCATGATAGTTGATACTCTTGGATGATTGTCAGACGTTCGCAAGAGGTGGGGCAGCTGTCATGCCCACGTTCAAGGGGCGTTTCTTACAAAAACTTTGTTTTTTCGATAGAGTTCTTTAAATGTTGTATAACAATGTATGTAGACTCTTCTTAACAATTCACCCATTCTTAGATTTTTGACCAGTTTATGAGGGATAGGAATAGAAATAGGGTATTCAACAGTTCGCTCATGCGGACTATAGCCTTCCCTATGTTTTTAAATGAATTTACCTGTCCATATTTCAAAAAATTCATTTACCCTTCTTTACTTAACGCAGCACGCGTCTAACCGACCACCACACACTCCACAAAATAAGGGTTTTAAAAATCAAAGATATTTTGCGATTGCAGTTGCTTGTTTGTCTCATTTCTCTTCGTCTAGTCACACATCCTCAAGAAATATAGGAACATATATCCTAATAGAGAACTTACACTCTTTAAAGCCTTACCATATAAATCATCGCTTCCTTTCGGCACTGTGTCATGCATTCTTTGAACACGGCGATGTCTTAGGCATCTTACCATCTCGCTTGCTTTTGCAAGCCTTCTTTCATGGGCTACCAGGAAGGAGTAAAAGCAGGCTTCCTATATCCGTTTCAGGGCAGTGAAGTGGTATTGCCGTTAATGTACAAGTTTTAAGCGGCCCTTACACGGTTAATCGGTTGACATCATGCATCGTGTATATGTGGATTGACACTACCCCTTACACAGTTCAATAGATTGATGTGAAATTTTTAGTTTTTTGTGAGTTTTCGTGGTGTACGGATGTGCGATGAATGAAACGGGCGATTGTATTGCATTGCTCCTGCACATTGCATAAAGAGGAAAAAGAAAAAAATGTCGAGAAAAAAGAGAATTTGGATGAAGGAGTGGTTAAAAAAAGGAATCAGTTCACACATGAAAATCTTTTGAATGAATTGAAAATATCTGCACAGGACGATTATAAACGAGAATGGATAACTCCACTTGCGAGGAATTGCTTAAAATAATTTCTCCTTTAATTATGAAAAAAGATACATGCATGCGTGAAGCGATTTCCGTAAACCAGAGGCTTTCTACAACATTGTGATATCTTGCTACAGGGAATTCATTTGAGGATTTAAAATTTACAGTTTAAGCTCGCGGCGAAAATTCGCTCTCAACGTAATTATTTACTTTTCTTTATACTTTTGCAGTAAAACTTCATATTGTTGCATTTTTTGTTTCCTTTTGGCATCCCATAAACTCGGTAATGAACGATACGTTTCAATTAATTCCGATACAAATGCTCGGTCTTCATCGTCCTTCAATTTTGCGCTGGCGCCAGACATGTTTTCGCTTCCGTGACACAAAACATAATGAAGTAATTACGTCAATCCAACCCTTACACATATCAATCAGCATGACGTTCATCATGCAAAATCAAACTTGCTTTGATTTTTGTCAATCAGACTTCACCAAATGTGTGTGACTCATACAGATACATTTTCACAAACAGATTCGATTGACCGTGTAAGGGCCGCTTTAGAACAGGTTGAAACTTCAAAACAGAAGGCATTACCAACTCGTTTCCTAGGCAATGTCCTAATATAGGCATTACTAACTCGCTTCCTAGGCATGATTTTGGCAAGGCCTTGCTTTTTGCAAGACTTTTTTTTATGTAGTACTAGTAGGTCCTGACGAAATCTCCAAATTGCCCCTAGTGGGCGGACTCAATACTGTCCATTGTACTTGCGTGTAGACATACTAACACATGCCTGCGGATCGTGATCCGGAGCAGGTAATTCGAACAACTTCAGAGCAGGAAAGAAAGGGTTCCATATTTTAAAAAAGTGTCAAATTTGCTGTTTTTTGAAAAGTGGAGTCCCGGAAATATTTTAAAACGACCCGATAGAGTCGCCAACGGTAACCCTGGAAGAGGCGCGTGTTTTTAGCGTCATGCGACACAGTTGGCTCCTGACGATGAATGGTATTATATGCGGCTTTAAAGTCAATGGGTCTAGACTTGAAATTCGCTGGTCTTATCCAGGATTTGCATTTCTTAGAATACGAAGAATTGGCATGTTGTTTATCAGCCGGTACGTGCCAATTAGTGTGTTACAGAACGTCTTAACATATTAAAATAGTACGCTGGATAGGATGCAATATGCGACATTAAACAGGGATATGCATCAGTTGATCTTGCAAGACATAGGATCGCCTTTCTTGTAGATGGGGCATATGGAGCTAATAGTCTCGCTATCTTGCATGTTTTCTTAAGCCCATAACTGTAGATGATTTGAAGCATACGCCTTACCAAACAACACTTGAGTATTTAAAGATCTTACTTACTTTTACTTACTTAACGGGCTCCGACCCGTGAAGAGTCTCTGCCTGAGACGCTGCAGCCTTCCATCCTCTACGATCCCGGGATCCGGGTCTTCTTGCCATTTGATGAGTACCATTATCCGAGTCTGGTAGTGTCTCTCTCATAACTAGCTGTTTTTTCCATGGTCGGGAAGTTACCTCGACGGCACAACCCCCAACCTGGAGGGCCAGGCCCTTGTTTTGACCCTAGGACAGCGGGCCGGATATTCCGCTGTCGGTAAAGTATTTAAAGAGTTCCGCTGACAAACCCTCAGAGCCAGTGGCTTTGTTTTTCTCAAGTTTTTTTTAAAGCTAAGCTAAGCTTTCTATACTGGGCCACCCAGGGAGCGGTTCTTTATTGCCTGGACATGGGCTCTTTGCTTGCTCTATAACTCTCTACTTATGGTACACAATTAACAGCTGCTGAAAATTCAGCTTAAACACGCTTCGGTTCTTAGGTTCCCCTCGCTATTTCGAGGAGTCTAAATTCCAGTCTTAAATTCAGCAGCCAGTTGCTTGGGCCTTCTTATAAAACCTCCGGATGTTGTTTCGATTGGGAGGCTCTTCGATTTCATTGAGCTGGGAGACTGCTTAGGCCCATTTCTTTTAAGTATCTTCTTCTCCTCCCTCCTCCTGGCCCGATACATTGGTTTGACTGATGTAACTGTTTGAAGTAAGTAGTGGTTTAAAAAAAAAAACACCCTATAGTTACTTTTCGGGAGAAACATGTTACAAGCTATGAGTCAAAATTAATATACCCTTAGTATAGGGTTTAACTATTTTGTTTATATATTTTAAGGCTAGGGCGGTTCAATGTTCACCAGGTGCCGCTAGTTTTCACATCAAATTGTGTGGTAATTTTTGGTTAAGTGCTTAATTTTATGGCCATCTAAAATATCCGTTATTAATAGTTGTGGACTTATTTGCCATCTTTGACAATACAAATTCTGGATTTATGTTATGTTATTCTCAACGGAGATACCAAATAGAGAAGCATAGTCTAGCAATAGCCCACCGAACCACCAAATCGGATGAAAGTGGTATATGGATGGTTCTAAAATGTAATCGGGTACAGGGACCAAACCTCAACGTCTCAATACCAATGGGAAAAAGCCCTAGTGTATTAAAGCAGAGCTCCTCGCCATTCAAGAATGCGCTAACCACATCTTCAACACATCCATATATTAACGGACAGTCAAGCAGCTATAAAAGCCCTTAGCTCACACACAATTGACTCCAAATCAGTTTTACACCGCTTCAATACCCTCCAGAAAGTCAGCCACAGAAACAAAACCAAACTGTGGTGGATTCCTGGCCATGGAGGTTTTGAAGGAAATAAAAAAGCTGTCGAACTAGCCAGAGGTGGTTCAGAAACCCCTTCACAGGACTTGAACCCTTCTGCTACACACCTAAATCAGCTACTAACAGCTATAAAAAGCTGGGAACACTCAAAATGTATCTCAAACTGAGAGAACACTCCAGGTCTAAGACAGCCCAAACGAGCCATCCAGCCCTTTAAGAACAATGCCAGCAATATCCTAAACCTACGTAGGCATGATATCAAAAACCGAACAGGTTACCTCACATAGAGTGTAGGCTGTGCCTGGTGGCCGACGAAACCACGGAGCACATATTGTGCGAATTCCTGGCTAGCCCCTGTTGAATCAGAAAGAGGATCTTCTTCAAACAACTCTTAAGTAATGAAGATTTGAAGAAATCCCCTGCTAGAAGCCTTATTACCTTTTCTAGAAAAGTGGAAAACGCACTAGCCTAAAATTGTCTCTGACCTATGATGGTACAATAGATCTATCCAGGTCGACGCACCGTTTTTCTTCGCCTAGGCGGGTCAGGAGCTTAAACAAAATGTCCTGATGGGGTGGGACATATTAGCCCCCCCCCCCCCACTCATTCTGATCTTTTCGCAAGGATTCTAGATTCGTCTAAGTTGGATTAAATCAGTCGATCACTCTACTTTCGTTATTCTATAATACTTCGCACACCCATCCCACTCTATACGAAAGATGGCACTGGTTGTAACAGTCAATTCCCCACCATCAACGGAGAATAAGTATCTTCATGACCTTACTTCCAGGTAAGTCCGGGTTCCCATGTAGGTCGCCTATAACCATTCTACTCGTATACTCCTCCACATGATATCACAAAGGTATGAAATACACCTTAACAATCCGTACCTGTACAATAGGGTGAAGCGTACAATTTTTTTTCGATTTTCGTTTTCGAATAGCGTTAAAAAGTTGCATAATTACGGAAACTAACCTTGAAAAATAATGGAAAAAATAAATTCCACTTTTGTTAGCCCTCTACTACAATTCAAAGTTTTGCAAAATTGGCAAAAAAAACCTTAATTTTTGTTGTCGGCTCTTTAACTTTGAAAGTATAATTCAAAAAAAAAAAAATATTCAAAACAAAAGAGACAGATAATTCAAATTCCTATAACAAATATATGAAAAACTTTTATGTACGATAAGCCGTTCTCGAGATACCTACTAAAGGCCGTCATAAGGACACCACTTAAAATCATTTTTTTAATGTAAATATCTAGAAAAAAAAACATAGGGACGGGCTACAGTCCGCTTGAGCGAACTGTTGGATACCCTATTCTTATTCCTATCCCTCGTAAGTGGGCGTGACAAAAGTCTAAGTATGGTTGAATTGTTAAGAACGCTCTACATATTTTGTTATATAACATTTAAAGGATTTTATCGAAAAAAACGCTCCCTAGCTCAAACTTGGGTGTTTCAATAAAATTGTTTTATTTAATTGTGGGCGTGTCAGTAGGCGGATTTAAAAAAAAATTAACACATATAGGGCCCCTAGAGAGTATATATTATAAATTTCCGCTCCCTAGCTCAAACTTTGAATTTTCCAAAAAAGTTTTTTTTTTAAATTATGGGCGTGTCAGTGGGCGGATTTTGAAAATATTTACACATGAGCTTAAAGCTATAAAATAAAGTATATATTATAAATTTCAGCTCCCTAGCTCAAATTTTGGTTTTTCAATAAAATTGTTTTATTTATTTGTGGGCGTGTCAGTGGGCGGATTTTGAAAATTTTATATCCGGAGCAGTTTTAGGAGTCATAGATCATATAAAAAAAAAATTCAGCTTTCTAGCTCAAAATTCGATTTTTTCCAAAATTTTGTTTTTTTGAGTTTGTGGGCGGATTTCAAAAATTCGTAAACTCGATTATTTCGGGACCTTAGAGAGTGGTTAAAATTTCAGTTCTCTAGGCCCAGTTTAAAGCTAATTTTTGCCGACGGACGGACGGACGAACGGACGGACGGACGGCCGGACATGGCTAAATCGACATTACTATCGATGCTGATCATAAATATAGTAACTTTTAGGGGTCTACGGGGTATGTTACAAACTCTGCGTCAAAATTAATATACCCTTAGAATAGGGCATAAAAATACAAGATTACAAGATGTTGGCTTGGTAACCGCAGAGAATATCGAAAACGTAATAGATCGAAGTAAAGATCGTAGGGCCAGAAAACGGCAACGTAAAGTTCTCCAAACTGAAGAATGTCTTTCATCCATAGAAAGTGTTTATTTCGATGGAAGAAAAGACAAAACATTGGTTTGTGAAAAACGAGGTCAACGACTTCCCATTGTGACCAAAGTAAAGGAGCATATTTGACTACTCACCGAGCCGGGTTCATACTACCTAGGACACCTTCTGCAACAGGGAAAACTATAACGGACTCGATAAACTCCTTACTTTCGGACATATACCAAGACTTGAAAGAAAATTATCTGTTATTGGTTGCGATGGTAAAGCTACAAACACTGGATGGAGAAGTGGTCTTATCCGGGTTATGTAGTTGAACTTGGGGACACTGTTGCAATGGCTTATATGTCAACTACATGCCAACGACTTGCCACTACGTCATTTATTTATTAAATTGGATTAAGCTACATTAGGACCTCAACTCTATTCGAGACCCATTGGAAAAGCCTTGGAAAATTGTGCTGACCTTCCCGTTGTTGAGTTTTCACCAATCCCAGGTAACCTACCTACATTATCCAAAACTATTCAAGATTCCTTAAGTACGGATCAAAAATATTTGTTTCAAATGTGTGACGCTATAAGCAAAGGTGCCTGTCATATAGATCTACAAGGAACCCGGGAAAAATGGCGCACTCGAGATGGTTAACAACTGCCAATAGGATATTATGCCTTTATGTAGCCACATCGAATCCAAATGATAACTTGACAATACTTGCTAAATATACAGGGTGTCCCTTAATTTGTTGGCAATATTTTAGGGCATGATTTATGGGTATATTCTAAGGAAAAAATAGTTATACAGTAAGGGCCTATCTCTAATTTTTATATCATTTATTGAGGATTTAAGAAAAGGCTTACTTGGGTGTACCCGGACCCATGTTAACAGTAATTGCGCTGTTAGTACTAATGATAGAAATTTCGTGTAGGCCTCTATTTTTAGAAGAAATATTAACCTTTGTAATTGCATTTATCTTAACTCAGTCTTAAGATATGCAATTTTTAACCTGTTCCATTTTTCCTGCCCATGCTAATGTTTTGACTTTCGGTTAAATTTTCTCCAGAAAATGCGTAATAAACATAACGTTTTAATATTTTTTTTGAATGAACATAACAATAATAAAAATAAAAGCTTACGACAAGTTTGTAGAAAAACCCATAGATTTTATGATACTTGGGAAAACATGGAACAGGTAAAATTTAATAAAAGGGATTTTTTGCACGATTACAGATTTTCTCCATGCAGGACATCAAAAATTGTATGTCTGGAGACATTGAATTGCAAAGCTAAGCATCTGATACTGATTGATGGCTCATTTGTAACAGCTTCCAGTATTCTCTGATCAATCGAAGTTCTTCTTACTTGTTTAGCTCCCGCGTTAGGTCGTGCATTTGAAACTGATCCCGTTTCTCGAAGCCTTCGATATGTATTTCCAAATACATTTCTACTAGGAAGTCATCGATTTGGATAAAGTTCATGGTATCTTTATCGCGCACTATTTGAAATTCCATTGCACAGCCCATAATCGTAAATAATGTCTGCGTATTCTTCGTTTCTAAATGAAGACATTTTTAAAAACCTTTCTTATCAACTAACGGCTTGCCTTGGCGTTTAAGATTAAACTGATGAACCAATTTTGATTTAAAATATTTTATTCCATTTTTTTAGGTAAGTCCTGACAGGTACTCAAATAAACCAACGGAAAACCGCTCTTATTGTCAACTGTTGTTAGAAATGTAGGTACAAAATCAGAAACCCCTTTTTTTACCTTCTGCAGGATTTCCTAAGTACGAGTATCATAAAATCTATGCATTTTTCCTGTTAAAGTACACACATTAAAACAAAAATTACCTAAACCGGAAAAAAATCGTTTTCATTCATAACTTTTGCAACTTAAAGCAATAAAACCTTTTTTCCCCCATTTTTACCTGATCCATGTTTTCCCAAGTATAATCTATGGGTTTTTCTACAAACTTGTCGTAAGCTTTTATTATACCCAATTCTAAGGGTATATTAATTTTGACGCATAGTTTGTAACATACCTTAATATTGCCCGTAGACCCCTAAAGTTACTATATTTATGATCTGCATCGATAGTAAAGTCGATCTAGCCATGTCCGTCCGTCGGCAAAAATTACCCCTTAAAACTAGACCTAGAGAGCTGAAATTTTAACCATATACTATCTAGGGTCCCGAAATAATCAAGTTTACGAATTTTTTAAATCCGCCCACAGACACGCCCACAAACTCAAAAAAACAAAATTTTGGAAAAAATCGAAGTTTGAGCTAGAAAGCTGAAATTTTTTATATATGATCTATGGCTCCTAAAACTGATCGGTAGATAAAATTTTTAAAACATTAGCATGGGCAGGAAAAATGGAACAGGTTAAAAATTGCATATCTTAAGACTGAGTTAAGATAAATGCAATTACAAAGGTTAATATTTCTTCTAAAAATAGAGGCCTACACGAAATTTCTATCATTAGTACTAACAGCGCAATTACCGTTAATATGGGTCAGGGTACACCCAAGTAAGCCTGGCAAAAAGCATGTTTTCAAGTTAATACATTTGTCAAGATGTGTTAGTTCTGTTGTAAGGGAAATAATAGACCCCGTTATTCAACGCAATTCATATTTTGGACACCCATAAAACATATTGATGGCAATGCTAAACGATGAAAGACCACATATTAGAGAATCAGGCTTGAGAAGAATCATCTCGGCTGGAAAAAAACAGCGAGTTAGGGGTTCAGGTAGAATTTTTAAACTCCAAAATTAAATTTTAAAGCAAATGATTATCTTGACTTAATAATCTAGGCTGAGTAACAAGTCACACCACCTCCATTGCTGGATAGAATGAGTGATCAGGAATTGGAAGAACTTCTGCAAAACAAAACTTCAATTGACATGCCATTTCCAAACTACCCTTGTCACACTCAAGCTGTTGAGCGCTGTATGAAGATGGTGACCGAAGCTTCAACCACAGTAGTTGGTGAAAAGGCTAGAGATGGACTTATTGGATCAAAAATACATTCTCAAAATATATTACCTACCATTTTTTCACACACAAAAAAATATAACGTGAAAAATTAAAGAATAAAGATCTATATATTGATAGCTTTTTAAATTATTTATTATGAATTTTTAGGTTTCTATTTTTAAGTTTATGTAAATTTCTTGTCCTAATAAAGTTAATATATATTGGTTTTGTTTCCTTATTTCATTAATGATATTAAGGTATTTCAAACTTGTGGACAAATCTTTTTTTTAATAAATTTTTTATTTTTTTTCAAAACCTCAAAACTTTGAGCCAAGTTAGAGGGCTAAAGACTTTATGAAAAAAAAAATTAATGTCAAATTATTCTACTCATCAAAATGCAACGAAATAGAGGTATATTCGAAACTGGTACATTAACTTTTTGTTTTCTCCATATATTGACGCTCCACCCTACTGTACAACCAACTTCTACTTCTCCAAACTTATGTTTAAGTTCGCAATCGAGAGAAACCTAAGTTGGACAAGTGGTACTACATGTCTGGAGACTAAGCATATCTGGCCAAAGCTGAACCTGCGACTGGCTAAATGTCTAAACTCACTACACCGTTTGCACATTAGCTCTACTATAGGTGTAATAACAGGGCACTGTCTAATAGGCAAGCACGCATCAAGGCTTGGCATTTATTCAAACGACTTCTGTAGAAGCTGCATGGACGAAGAGAAGGAGGCGACTGCACTTCACCTTCTTTGTACATGTCCTGCTCTCTCCCATAAAAGAAATCTCTATATAGGAGCCTTCTTGCTTAATGGCCTAAGTGACTTGGCTAACACTGGCGATAGAAGTCTATCGCGCTTCATTAGATGCTCTCAATGGTTTAACGGGTAGAGGGAGAGACTCCCTAGATCCACGTAGTATCACAATAGACCTCACATTGGACTACGTCTTTTGGCTGGAACTGACAACTACATCAAGAGATCTCATCTTTTACATCTGTCAAAGTATGTGCCAAGGAAAAAAAAATGTGTTCAAAAGTATACGCAAGACTTAAAAACTACCAAGCATATTTAATGTTTGCCTAACCACCATCTGGTGGAGCTTTATTTTTATCTATCTAAAAACTCACTGAAAATACCTAAATAGACCCAAGATGCAAATAAAATCAATGGCCCAAGCGTGTGCCAGTATCCACAATTATTAATATCGTATATACAAATTTATACTTTGGAATATTTGTCGCTGGAATTACTGTGATGTGAATAACATGAGTATAGATACCTATCTACTCCTTTGACAAGCAAATAACCCGCTCCTTAATTCGCTAGTGTGCCATAATAAAAAAAAAAAAAACATATGCCTCGCCATCAAGACCTGAAATTTCCAATTAAATTGAATATTTTATATATGTAGTTATCATCTAAGCGCGAGTATCATAATGGAATAGAAGGTTCCTCTTTTGCGTTAGCAACAAACCGCATCCGTCTAACCAAAAGGAAATTGAGAATGAAAAAAAAAATAGCAACTCATACATACGAAACTTAAGGACACATTAAAATCACACCTGGAGGATTTAAAATCGTTATCCTTTTGGTAGATATAACTCTGTTCACTGACACCCCCAAAAACAACAACAGACTGGCCGACTGCCCCCCATATTGCCGCACATCTAAAGGCAAGACCGACCGCACTATGATATGAAGACTTCACCATGGTAGGGGGCTATACAAATCGTATAAAAATGGTTTACGGGAACAGACCGAGAAAGGGCGAACACAAATGCCATAAAAAGGACAAGCACTTCCCCATGCACAATGGCCTCCGCCCCTGCCCCTGCTCCGGGCCCGGCCCCGTCCACCTCCCCTGGCCAGAAAACCAAGAACAAAAATAAATTTTGTTGGAACACGGTGTCCTGGTCCTGTTGGGTACGTGTGAATCGTGCGAGGAGGGTAACAGTCAGTTTATAAGCGCCCATATGTATGCAAGCGATTTTCATTTTTGTTTAAAGCCCCCCCGGGTGCATTTCGCACTCAGTCAGCTCTTCAGAATGTTTGAAGGTGGCCGTGCCATCGCCATTCTTCCATTGAAGACGAGATAATAATACAGGGTTCCATGAGCGATATATTATTTTTCGAAACTGGCTGCTTTATACATCTCACGGTGTAGTAGAAAGAAATGCTCCCTAGCCACGAAAAAATAATGAAAAACACCTCAGCGGTATAGTTAGAAGCAAGACCATAAATATCCAATAGATGCGGTATTCTACAGCGACATGATTCGCTCCAAAAAGACCCAACATCTAAGCGGCTAATCTATTTCACTTGCCCATGTCTAGCAGAATTTTTCTCTCATGATAGATATTCATCGAAATATTAAAGGATTATCTTATTATTGTCATCTATGTGACATCCCCTTGCACCTTAGTCTAGGTTCACATCGAAGAAATAAAAAAACATAAAGATTGATATAAAAATTAGAAAGGATTTCCCAAACGAATTGCCATCGACGAAACAGCAAACTTCTAGTGCTATTAGTATTTGCATACAACATATATATGTACAGTGTAGTCAACAGGATAGACAGATACTACGTGCGTTGCTGTGTAGGTGGTAGCACCGGGGACAACGTTATTGACGTTGTGTTGTGTACATACGCCAGCTGGGTATAGAAAGCTAACAACAGCACAACATTGGAGCAATGTGTTGTTGGGGCAGCCAAGCAACCAAACGAAGTAATCCTCAGAGGCAACTCCCACGGGATTGTCAATTCCCACGAGAAATACCAACGATGGGTTTTCTATGTTTCTGGGAAAACGGTTTGAATGTAATAGTTGCCGGAGCACACTGTTCTGCCGATAGCTCAGTAGATGTATATGTACAAAGTTATAGCCACTAGGGAGGGGGCGGATCGAATAGAGACGCTCCGAAGGGCATGTGGTACAATTTGAAATTGGATTAAATATGTATGGTTAGCACCACTGTTGTAATTTTGCCATTCATCAGTGACAAATTTACCTTTTAGGAATGCTCGTGGCTTGGCCTGTTTTCTCCGTGACATTGTTATTTTTTTTCAAAATCAGATTTACACTTAGTGGTCACAAACTTTTTTAAATTAAATCACTTCACTATAAACCGTCCGTCAAAATTTTATATTGTCACTTTTTAAAATGGATTAGCTAGCGGTAAACCGATTAATGTACTTCAAGACGATTTAAAGGCAGAAAGCGTTTCCGGCAACGTGCTTATCCTTTCACAATCTTCAGCCGAATGTTTTTCTATTTTGAAACACAAGCAAATTTGTTCCTGTCTATAATGCTCTTGTATCCTTGCCTCTCTCTTAACTTTCAAAGCTGGCAAAGAGCATCTGAAAGAGATTACGTGTAATTGGTTTCGCATATTATGTCGACAAAATTTGCCCGACTTGAATTCCAAAGGACCTTGGCGAAGAGAGAAGGGTGCAGAATCTAAACAACCCTTGGAAGAACACTATGTGCTATGGTGGTTTCAGAACTCCCAAGGGGATGGATCTATTGTATTTGCACCTAGCCGAAGTATATGCCACGAACATATCACAATATTTCTAAGATATATGTAGGTATAGCCAAGGGGTGTGCTTGCTACTAATTCCCAATAGGGTGACGACGACGGACGCCCCGTGCATGGGAAGGAAAGCTTATGCTTTCGAAAGAATCTAGTTCTCAGTCGTAGGGGTTCTGTACGGGCATGCTGTGCCAATCTCAGTGGGGATGCTCCCGGTATAGGTAAAGAAATTAAAAAGTCAGCCGGTATTTTGATGGAAGTACTCAGAAATAGGGTGAAGTTTTGACATTTCTTTTTGCAATGATTCTTATCCCTGGGGGGTGGGTTGACTTCGCGCAGTAATCGTGAGAAAAGATTTGTTGCTTGAATGTGTCGAAGTCGAATTGAATTGCGATAAGAATTGTTAAATTTTCTTATAACAATAACAAATGCTGTGGGCGATTTCATCATGCATCTGAATTTCTCAATTTCATCGTTTAGTCATTTTGATGGGAATGAGTGGACGGCTGCTGTTATTAATATTGCAAAGGAACTTGTATTCTGCTAAGAACTTCTGCCTACTGTCAAATACTTTACCTCTAAGATCTGAGTAGTTCAACAGCCAAGCTAGGAACCGATGTGCGTACTCTATCGGCCTATCCTAAAAAAAAAGGCATTTCCGGCTCATACAGGGCCTAAAACCTAGCTTCTCTACCCATTTGCTGGTGCAAAGTGGTAGGGTCTACAACTTAAAGCCGAATCCCAACGGCAAATTTGAGAAGCTTCTCATGACAATTGATACTCTTTGATGTTTGTGAGAGGATCGCTACAGGTGAAGCATTGGAAAAAACGTTTAGATGTTACTTGGCTCGGCGGGATTTGAACATGACATCTTTAGATTAGTAGTCCAACACACTAACCTCTGTGCCACTGTACACACCGGCCTATACTTAGGGTATTGTAATTGCGACTCATATGTAGTTTGCGGGAGCGGGTCGAAATTCTGCTTTCAAATTTCTCCTTCTCAAAATTCTGTTATTTTTCTGTTCTGTCTTACAAAATTCTACTTTTTAAAATTCTGAAAGGCAATATTTTAAACAAATAAATTCTGCTAATTCTGTTTTTTTTTCCCAATTTACGAATTTAAAGAAAACAAATATTTTTCAACTTTGTCAACAAATTACAATATATATTATTTCATAATATAAAGAAGTTACACAGGTGGGTATCAGGAACACAAAGAAAAACATAGGGACGGGTTACAGTCCGCTTCTGCGAACTGTTGGATACCCTATTCTTATTCCTATCCCTCATAAGTGGGCGTGACAAAAGTCTAAGTATGGTTGAATTGTTAAGAACGCTCTACATATTTTGTTATATAACATTTAAAGGATTTCATAAAAAAAAACGCTCCCTAGGTCAAACTTGGGTGTTTCAATAAAATTGTTTTATTTAATTGTGGGCGTGTCAGTGGGCGGATTTTGAAAATATTTATACATGAGCTTAAAGGGCTCCTAGAGAGTATATATTAAAAATTTCAGCGCCCTAGCTCAAATTTTGGTTTTTCAATAAAATTGTTTTATTTTTTTGTGGGCGTGGCAGTGGGCGGATTTTGAAAATTTTATATCCCGAGCAGTTTTAAGAGTCATAGATCATATATAAAAAATTTCAGCTTTCTAGCTCAAAATTTGATTTTTTCCAAAATTTTGTTTTTTTGAGTTTGTGTTTGTTGTGTGGGCGGATTTAAAAAATTCGTAATCTTGATTATTTCGGGACCCTAGAGAGTATATGGTTAAAATTTCAGCTCTCTAGGTCCAGTTTAAAGGCCTAATTTTTGCCGACGGACGGACGGACGGACGGACGGACGGACGGACGGACGGACGGACATGGCTAGATCGACATAACTATCGATGCTGATCATAAATATAGTAACTTTTAGGGGTCTACGGGCAATATTAAGGTATGTTACAAACTATGCGTCAAAATTAATATACCCCTAGAATAGGGTATAAAAACATAGGGACGGGCTACAGTCCGCTTGGGCGAACTGTTGGATACCCTATTCTTATTCCTATCCCTCATAAGTGGGCGTGCCAAAAGTTTAAGTATGGCTGAATTGTTAAGAACGCTCTATATATTTTGTTATATAACAATTAAAGGATTTTATCAAAAAAAACTAAGCTTTTGTAAAAAAAACGCTCCCTAGCTCAAACTTTGGTTTTTCAATAAAATAATTTTATTTAATTGTGGGCGTGTCAGTAGGCGAATTTTGACAATTTTTACACATGAGCATAAAGGGCTCATAGAAAGTATATACTCGTATTATAAATTTCAGCTTCCTAGCTCAAACTTTGACTTTTCAATAAAATTGTTTTATTTAATTGTGGGCGTGTCAGTGGGCGGATTTTAACATTTTTATCTCCCGATCAGTTTTAGGAGCCATAGATCATATATAAAAAATTTCAGCTTTCTAGCTCAAAATTTGATTTTTTCCAAAATTTTGTTTTTTTGAGTTTGTGGGCGTGTCTGTGGGCGGATTTCAAAAATTCTTAAACTTGATTATTTCGGGATCCTAGAGAGTATATGGTTAAAATTTCAGCTCTCTAGGTCCAGTTTAAAGGCCTAATTTTTGCCGACGGACGGACGGACATGGCTAGATCGACATAACTATCGATGCTGATCATAAATATAGTAACTTTTAGGGGTCTACGGGCAATATTAAGGTATGTTACAAACTATGCGTCAAAATTAATATACCCCTAGAATAGGGTATAAAAACATAGGGACGGGCTACAGTCCGCTTGGGCGAACTGTTGGATACCCTATTCTTATTCCTATCCCTCATAAGTGGGCGTGCCAAAAGTTTAAGTATGGCTGAATTGTTAAGAACGCTCTATATATTTTGTTATATAACAATTAAAGGATTTTATCAAAAAAAACTAAGCTTTTGTAAAAAAACGCTCCCTAGCTCAAACTTTGGTTTTTCAATAAAATTATTTTATTTAATTGTGGGCGTGTCAGTAGGCGAATTTTGACAATTTTTACACATGAGCATAAAGGGCTCATAGAAAGTATATACTCGTATTATAAATTTCAGCTTCCTAGCTCAAACTTTGACTTTTCAATAAAATTGTTTTATTTAATTGTGGGCGTGTCAGTGGGCGGATTTTAACATTTTTATCTCCCGATCAGTTTTAGGAGCCATAGATCATATATAAAAAATTTCAGCTTTCTAGCTCAAAATTTGATTTTTTTCCAAAATTTTGTTTTTTTGAGTTTGTGGGCGTGTCTGTGGGCGGATTTAAAAAATTCGTAAACTTGATTATTTCGGGACCCTAGAGAGTATATGGTTAAAATTTCAGCTCTCTAGGTCCAGTTTTAAGGGGTAATTTTTGCCGACGGACGGACGGACGGACGGACGGACATGGCTAGATCGACTTTACTATCGATGCAGATCATAAATATAGTAACTTTAGGGGTCTACGGGCAATATTAAGGTATGTTACAAACTATGCGTCAAAATTAATATACCCTTAGAATTGGGTATAATAAAAGCTTACGACAAGTTTGTAGAAAAACCCATAGATTATACTTGGGAAAACATGGATCAGGTAAAAATGGGGGAAAAAAGGTTTTATTGCTTTAAGTTGCAAAAGTTATGAATGAAAACGATTTTTTTCCGGTTTAGGTAATTTTTGTTTTAATGTGTGTACTTTAACAGGAAAAATCCATAGATTTTATGATACTCGTACTTAGGAAATCCTGCAGAAGGTAAAAAAAGGGGTTTCTGATTTTGTACCTACATTTCTAACAACAGTTGACAATAAGAGCGGTTTTCCGTTGGTTTATTTGAGTACCTGTCAGGACTTACCTAAAAAAATGGAATAAAATATTTTAAATCAAAATTGGTTCATCAGTTTAATCTTAAACGCCAAGGCAAGCCGTTAGTTGATAAGAAAGGTTTTTAAAAATGTCTTCATTTAGAAACGAAGAATACGCAGACATTATTTACGTTTATGGGCTGTGCAATGGAATTTCAAATAGTGCGCGATAAAGATACCATGAACTTTATCCAAATCGATGACTTCCTAGTAGAAATGTATTTGGAAATACATATCGAAGGCTTCGAGAAACGGGATCAGTTTCAAATGCACGACCTAACGCGGGAGCTAAACAAGTAAGAAGAACTTCGATTGATCAGAGAATACTGGAAGCTGTTACAAATGAGCCATCAATCAGTATCAGATGCTTAGCTTTGCAATTCAATGTCTCCAGACATAACATTTCTGATGTCCTGCATGGAGAAAATCTGTAATCGTGCAAAAAATCCCTTTTATTAAATTTTACCTGTTCCATGTTTTCCCAAGTATCATAAAATCTATGGGTTTTTCTACAAACTTGTCGTAAGCTTTTATTTTTATTATTGTTATGTTCATTCAAAAAAAATATTAAAACGTTATGTTTATTACGCATTTTCTGGAGAAAATTGAACCGAAAGTCAAAACATTAGCATGGGCAGGAAAAATGGAACAGGTTAAAAATTGCATATCTTAAGACTGAGTTAAGATATAAATTCAAATTGTAAGCCAAAACCGTTTATCGAAGAAGTAGATGGACAATAAAGTCGGTTCTTCACAAAGCACAAAGGGGGCCATAATCTATGAGACTGTCGTAAAGTGTCATAGAACGTCATTATCGTCACGATGTTTTTCAACGAACAATTCGTCAGTGATTTTGGGGCAACGTGCGGTGTTTAGCCGCACAACTCTTAAAGACTGGAAAAACACGGACCTCTTGCCCGCACCTCTCGTTCACCCGAGAATATCGCTACCGAGGCTGAGGATGTCTTGGAGGCTCCGTCGACAACGACCAGACGACGTGCCACGCAATTGGCTATTCTACGCACGGCTCTGCGGCGTATTTTAATAAAAGCCCTGAAGATGTTCCCTCACAGAATGCAAACATCATCATCTGAATGGCGTTGATGGTGAATCGCGTCTTGCCCACGCTCACGCCCTACTGAATTTTATTAACGTAGTGGACGATTTTGTGTCAAATCATCATGAGAGACGAGGCCCATTTTCACATCTGTAGATGCATGAAAAACCAAAATTCGTGGTTCTAGGGTACTGAAAATCTGCAAGTATTATACCTACAAAGAATCATTACATCAACTCCAAGTCGCTCCATGGTGTGCTGGAGGAGTCATTGAACCTTTTTTATGAGAACGGTGCGGTCCAAACAGTCGCTGTGGATTGTGAGCGCTACAGAGCCATGACCAATGCATTTGTTATTCCTTAATTAAATTGAGACTGGAGGACATGTGGTTCCAGCAGGACGGACCAACGGGGCATATTGCATGAGCCACAACCGACATTCAAAATCATACGTTTACCGGTCGTCTGATATTGAGTTTTGCCTAATAGAGAACATTCAGCAGAAAACCATGGAAAATGTAATAAAAAGGGACTAACTGGTAATCACCAATGTTGGCGGCCACTTAGTTTTCAACATTTTCAAAACATCCCTCTTTTGGGGGTATTTTTTACAAAAAAACTTGTTTTTTCGATGACTGCTTTAAAAACGAAAATGACAGTACATATAAGCTATGTATAGACAATGCCCTTCTTAGAAAGTTGTCAAACAAAGTTTTAATTTTGCTACGCCTACTTTTGAGGGGCTTTGACCATATTTTCAAATGTGGTTATATTTTTAGAACAACAAATTTCCAAACCCAATGCTACTCTCACTTAAGGGGATTGGAATATGGATAGGGTATCCAATAGTTAGGCTTTCCTTATGTGTTTATACCCTATTCTAAGGGTATATTAATTTTGACGCATAGTTTGTAACATACCTTAATATTGCCCGTAGACCCCTAAAAGTTACTACGAGTATATTTATGATCAGCATCGATAGTAATGTCGATCTAGCCATGTCCGTCCGTCCGTCTGTCGGCAAAAATTAGGCCTTTAAACTGGACCTCGAGAGCTGAAATTTTAACCATATACTCTCTAGGGTCCCGAAATAATCAAGTTTACGAATTTTTTAAATCCGCCCTCAGACACGCCCACAAACTCAAAAAAAACAAAATTTTGGAAAAAATCGAATTTTGAGCTAGAAAGCTATATATGGTCTATGACTCCTAAAACTGCTCGGGATAAAAAAATTTCAAAATCCGCCCACTGACACGCCCACAAATAAATAAAACAATTTTTTTGAAAATCCAAAGTATGAGCTAGGGAGCTGAAATTTATAATATATACTCTCTAGGGGCCCTTTATTCTCATGTGTTAATTTTTTTAAAATCCGCCTACTGACCCACTTAGTCATCTTCGGTTGTGTGCCCGGCGCTCAAGTACGGCTCACAATGTTGGACAGCGTACACAAATTATGAGTAACGAGTAACAAAGATTGATCAAATAAGAAATTCCAAGATCCGAGGAGCCTTCACGTCAAAGAACATATCTCGAAGGAAATGTAGGTCCACCGGCTCCGCTTGTACTGTCATGTTCAAAGGAGAGATCCTACGAACCCTGTCAAAAAGGCAATATCAATCAACGTTTCCATAAAAACGCGAAAGAGTGGCAGGACTAAAAACTTCGGGATTATACATGTGCAGCAATACCAGAATTCGATTGACCTCAGTGACGAATAGATACAAAAATCGCAATTGCGGCCAATTACTGATTAGGTATGCAGTGAAGTGAAGGGGTTCTGATCCCTAATCATAACCTGATCATTGAAGAGAAAAAAGAAAGTCTACAAATTTAAAATTTGAAGCGATGCAGTTAAGTGGTGGGATTTTGTAATGTATGGTCCCTTTATCCAGCCTCTAGGTTTACATAAAATGAAGGTGACCGAACGACCATACCAGTCTCTGTGAATCCGTTTAGGAAGAAGAAGAAGAAAAGCTGAATGCAATCGTATTAAAAAACATAGGGGCGGGCTACAGTCCGCTTGGACGAACTGTTGGATACCCTATTCTTATTCCTATCCCTCAGAAGTGGGCGTGACAAAAGTCTAAGTATGGTTGAATTGTTAAGAACGCTCTACATATTTTGTTATATAACATTTAAAGGATTTTATAAAAAAAAAAACCCTCCCTAGCTCAAACTTGGGTGTTTCAATAAAATTGTTTTATTTAATTGTGGACGAGTCAGTAGGCGGATTTAAAAAAAATTAACACATGAGCATAAAGGGCCCATAGAGAATTTCAGCTCCCTAGCTCAAACTTTGAATTTAAAAAAAAAATAAAAAATATTGTGGGCGTGTCAGTAGGCGGATTTTGAAAATATTTACACATGAGCATAAAGGGCCCATAGAGAGTACATATTATAAATTTCAGCTCCCTAACTCAAACTTTGGATTTTCAAAAAAATTGTTTTATTTATTTGTGGGCGTGTCAGTGGGCGGATTTCAAAAATTCGTAAACTTGATTATTTCGGGACCCTAGAGAGTATATGGTTAAAATTTGAGCTCTCTAGGTCCAGTTTAAAGGCCTAATTCTTGCCGACGGACGGACGGACGGACATTGCTAGATCGACATTACTATCGATGCTGATCATAAATATAGTAACTTTTAGGGGTCTACGGGCAATATTAAGGTATGTTACAAACTATGCGTCAAAATTAATATACCCTTAGAATAGGGTATAAAAAAACATATACGGCATGAACGACACATACATGTTCTGTGCGGAAGCCAAAAAAAAGCACTCCGAGTGGACCAATGGAAAACGACATTACTTTTTGATTAAGCCACACACAATACACTTGATCCAAGACTTTGTGCCGGTGCCTGCGATTGTGCACCGCGAGCGCGACACCATAGTTATTAAAATGTTTAAATTTTTCGATTCGGCGGTGTTGACACCAAGTGTTGTGTCCGTGGGATGGTTCGCACACATTAAAAATAACTTTGTTCATTTTGTTAATTCTGCTTCAGTTGATTTTTTTTTAGCTGTGCATGTGTAACCAACGACCATACCACGTCGAGTTAATCGGTTCTCGTCAGATCACCGAAATTAAACGACGTTGGGCGCGGTTAGGACGTAGATGGGGGACCGTTTGAGAACAACCGCGTGTCGTTGGCCAGTCCCATCTACAGAGTTGAGGTAAATAATTATACGTGGTATCACAATGGACCTACTCGTAAATTGGTCTAAGTGTGTCGGCTTCTGCCGACAGCCACCTAAACCTAACCTAACCTAGCTGTGCATGTGAGTATTGGGAGCATCGTCAAAAATGGCTGTGCGGTTTTGCGAGTTTTGGCGATCGATGATTGATACAATGCAGTGAATATCCCGAGATTTCAAAAATAAAGTGTGACAATTATAAAGACAGAGATAAAAAAAGGCTTAGGCAATTTTTATTGAGGAAATTGATAAGGGCGAGAAATGTAGATCGTTCGATCGTCCTAGAGGCGAGCGCAACGAAAACGAAATAGGTATTAGAAAAAGTGAGCGTTCGGGAGTAGGAGCAGGTTTGGTACACTTCGCTTCAACTGAATAAGCACAACAATTTATTGACATTCGTTGTCCTCTTTTAAAACCTTGTGCAGTAATATATTATTTAATGATGCTAACTGTTTGCTTATGATGTTGAGAAAATAAATTAGAAAGAAAAGCTAAAAAAGTATCGCTATTTTTCCCTGGTTCTCTTGCAAAGCATTCAATAGGCGTTTTTCTTTTTTAGCTCCGAGCCGGGCACTGAGCTGTCAAAAAAAGAACTGTGTTACTTTTTTAGCTCGGAGCGCTCTGAGCACAAAATTTGCATTTCTTTTTTGTCTCTGAGCTAGCTCAGGGCTCGTTCGATGAGCTCGATTAAAAATGACCGAGCACATCGAGCGAAAAGCTGAGCGCGGCTGACTTCATTCAGTTATTGTGAATGACAGCAAAAAAAAAAAACAACGGAAATGGCAGACGAATCTGGTTGCTCTCCCAGTGAAGGTAAAGAAAAAAATAATAATAAAAAAATAAACTAATAAAAAAATTATCTAATGACAGTTCAGTGCTCAATTCTGTTTCTTAATTAGCTCGGAGCGCTCAGGTTACGTTCAGCTCGGAGCGAGCTCTGTTCGCTCGGGCCCGCTCTGTTCCCCGCTCGGGGCTAAGAAAGAAAAACACCTAATATGGAAAAATGCAGTTTTATTTTGCGTCAACTATACAAGGTCATTATTTTCACCGCTAATGAGTATTCCGTGGAGATTGACACATTAGATCAACAGTTAAGTGAATTTTATTTGATTAATTATATTTCAAAGAAAAGTGGGTAGATCAAAATCTCTAAATATTGTTGAAAGGGCTAAGATCGATTTACTAAAAGAACAAGGACTAACCGGGCATTCTATAGCTGACAAAATTGGACGTAGTTTTAGTGTGGTCTATTCTTATTTAAAATGCAAAGATTCGTACGGAAAAAACATGAAAGGAGGTCAAAAAACGGAACAACAGCAGTTGATCGAAGAGCAGATTTTAAGATGTGCTTCCAATTCCTGCGACTCTGCGGAAAAAATAAAGCAGAAAGCTGGTGTTACTGCGAGCGTTTCAACTGTGCGAAGAGTTATCAATAGTGCCAAACATCTGAAACGGATGAAAATTCAAAAGAAACCACCACTTAACGAGAAACGGAAGTGTATGCACTTAGAATTCTCTAGACTCCATATGAGTTGGAAAAATTAATGGCGTCACGTAGTTTTTTCGGATGAGAAAAAGTTTAATGTTGATGGCCCTGATGGGTTTAATTATTAATTGCACGATGTGAGGAAAGAAGAAAGATTTTTAGCGCGGCATCATAGTCGAGAAGGTGGTGTTATTGTATGGGGAACAGTAAGCTACTATGGCACTGTTGAGCTTGAGTTCCAAACCTCAAAAATGACTGCATTAAGTTATAAAGGAATTTTGGAAAGAAATTTTCAGGCATTTTTGGACCCATAAACTGGACTTTATAGCAGGACAACGCCCCCATCCACACAGCGCGCATAGTAAAAAAAAAATGGATAGAGGAGCAGAATGTGGAATTGCTTCAATGGCCGCCGTACTCAACGGACCTAAACCCTATAGAAAAAGTTTAAGGATGGATAGTACGAAAATTTTATGAGTCTGGTCGTCAATTTGAGGACAGAGAATCCCTTATTGCAGCCATTAAATTGGCCTGAAGGAAAATTTCGCTAAACTACATAAAGAGGCTGTACGATTCCATGCCGGATCAAATTTACGAAACTATTACGAATAAAGGCGGCAGTACCTACTTCTAAAATTAACCATTAAAAAACTATTTTAAGAAAAACTTGTTTCATTTAATCCAAATAACTTTTATTTCCAATTTCAATATTTGTGTCTATTCAGTTGACGCAAAATAAAACTGCATTTTTCATATTGAATGCTTTGCAAGAGAACCAGGGACAAAATAGCGATACTTTTTGAATTAAACTTTCCGATTTATTTTCTCAATATCATAAGCAAACAGTTTAGATATAATTATTACGGCACAAGGTTTTGAAAAAATGGACAAGGTAGCTTAGAAAATATTTGTGCTTATTCAGTTGAAGCGAAGTGTATATTTGTTAACGCTGTGGTATTTCGACCAGCTGCACTTTCTAAGAGGTCAAGAATTTTTCCCAAGCGGTTGGGCAAAAACAGCGGTTAGGAATTTCAAATTTTCAAAACTCTCCCCAGATGCAATAATCAACAAAGGTGCCGATAGCTTTTCGTTTTGCGAAATTGTATTTCTCATATATGTGTGTTTCTGTTTGCGGGTGGCATTGGTGCGATGGTATAGTGTATTCACTAACTGATTGGCAGATCGTGCGTTCGAATCCTGTCCAGGACCATGATTTTTAATCGAATTCACAGAAATAGAGATCTCCCTAAGCAATCTAGGCGCCACCCGTGGAGAAAAAATTCTACAAAAGAACCAAAACTTCTTTCCTATCCTCTTATTCTTTCGAATAGTAAGTAGCTCCTGAAATCATGCAATATAATACATCATCGTAGGTGCTGCTTACTGTTCAACAAAAAATGCGTGCGCTGTGCTTAACATATAAGGGTACTGTACATATACATACAAAACAGAGACCCTTTAGCGTAAACAAATTACATATGTATAAAAAAAAAAAAACAGAGACTACAATAAAGCTACGAGCACTTTGTACGTCGCCTTATCCATTCTGAAAAAAAAAAATAAAAAAAAACAGTAAGCGAATTTTCTGAATGCGAAAATCTTTTCCGTTTTAACAACCAATTCGCACAAACTCGTTTTTTCTTTTTTTTAAGCCTGATTTTTTATTTCACGCAACAGTCTATTATACACTGGCGATCACAGGGATGAGGCCATACATTTTGCAATCGATTTTCAGTCTTTACACCTGGAAAAAATGAATAAAATGTTTACATTTTATGGTTTTGAAACATTTATTTATTATGTTTTTCTACATTAATAATGAGTATGCCCGCCATTTTTCGATATGACCTCTATAAGACGGTTTAGAATAGAATCGTACATTTTTTTTTTAAATAATTAAGAGAAATTTGGGCCCAGGCATCACGAATAGCTTCGATTAAAGTGTCCTTGTCTTCAAATTGTCTGCCGCCTTCATACACTTTACGAAATAACCATTCCCAAACATTTTCGATTATGTTCAAGTCCGGTGAATAGGGCGGCCATGGCAAAAGTTCCACGTCTTCTTATTGAATCCAACTTCTAACAAGTGTGAATAGGGGCATTGTCTTGTTGGAATATCCAAGACAGGGGTCCGAAAATGTTGTTCACTTTTGGAAATGACCGTTCCAGCAAACATTTGTAGTTGTTTCTGTTCATTGTTGTAGACAAAAACTCCAACTCGATTGTGCCCACACCATTACACCTGATATACGGCTGTGATGTCTTCTCTAAATAACCTCCTCCTTTCTTAGATCATGGAAATAAAAGTTTTAACCATCGGGGCCGTCAATGTTAAACTTGTTTTCATCCGGAAAGACAACGCGTTTCCATTCACTGATCCAAGCGACATGTTCTCTTGCAAAATTCATTCGATACTCCTTGTGTACTTGCCTCAAAACAGGTTTCTTCTCTGTATAGTACCACTTTTTCGTATTATCCTTCGGACCGTTGCTATGATGGCTGATACTCCGCTGTTGGCCCTTATTTTAGTCACTGGTAGAGTAGAATTTGAGACAAGCCGTAGAATGACCCGCTTTTTTCGCAATGTTGTTACTTCTGCCGTGCGTCCTTTTTGATTTTTCCCATAGTGTTGTGGATCCGCAAGATAACTGTTTCCAACAGTCTTAGTTCTATTTAGCCTCCTTGCAATTTCTCGGGCTGAGAGTTCTAACTCCTTGAAAGCATTTATTTTTCCTCTTTCTGTCGGATGTCAAAGTCTTTCCGGAAATTTTTTTTTTCATCTAAATAAAAACAGTTCTTTTCAACGCTTTTTTAAATATTCTTAACAAAACTTTCAAAAAAATCGCTGATGTGAACTCCTGCAACGAAATATTCGCAAATATTCTTTTTATACGCTTTTTAAGTAGTTCATTGTTTGATCTTGGGAAATTCCAGCGGACGTTCCTTATTAACCCTTTAATTTTATGACTTACTGTTGGGAAAATTTGTACCTGTTTCCCGGCAGTAGAAGTTTCCGGGTATACAATTTCATACAGGTATAAAGACTGAAAATCGATTGCAAAATGTATGGCCTCATCCTTGTGATCGCCAGTGTAAGTAAGGACAACAGTCGTCACATCGCAAGCACTTGATATCACCGTCAGTGTCGAAGTAACATAAGTGATCAACTAAAGCACAGGAGTGCTTCCTATTTGGAAGTGTGCAGTGTGGTGGCGAAACATATTTTTGGTGTCAAATATGAATGTTCATATCTGCTGTCAATACAATTTGTGTGGGTAATATTGACACATTTTCTTATTCAGGTTTCGCAATGTTCTAGTTCGTTTAGCCAAGTTTTTTAGTACCAAGTCTATCATACATATGTGTTGTTTTCTATCACTTTTTATATACATTTCAATGCTTGCGCAATTTTCGTGCTAACAGTGAAGTGCGAAGGCATGATTTCAGAGTAACCGAGAAATTCAAATTGTGTAACAAAAATGTAAGCATTTTAAATTTGACACGCACATTTGTGCCACCTGGCTCTCATCCTATGCGTGTTTTGAAATTTGAACCACACAATTGTGCTAAATGACCCTAATTTTATATCTGGCTTACCAAAGAGCTCTGCACTCGCTTGGAGACCGATCTTTAGAACTGGGCCCAAGTGTAGTTCTGCAATTAACGAGAACTTTGCTAGGGAAGTCTGTTGTTGTTTTTTTTTTATTGCTATTTTACTTCTAATACCTTTACTCGACCTTTAAAATGAATGGAACTGTGACAATTCTAAAAAATCGCCTCTTGACTTTAGACTTTAAAACTGACAGCTGATGGAAGGATTGCAGTAGTTAAATGGAAGGATAAAGGAAGCGTCACAATGGCATCTACTGAATTTCGAAAGGAGCCGATGCAAATGCAATCCGTCTCTAGGTAGAACAAAGAAGAGAGAGCTTGGATTAATCTGCCATGCATTGTTGGACCGATTTTGACCAAACTTCACCAAATGTGTGGTGCCAGATCCTCTCGCGCAATTCCTATCGGTGAATATTATGTGAAACATTAAATTGACCTTACCTGACGTTTTTTTTGCAAAATTCCTGTCCTGTGGCTGAAATACCACTTTTTTACGGAACAAAACAAATGTATTTATAACATCTGCTATGGATTCTGAATCTGGTGCTTTCGTGAAGTAGATTACTCTGCCATCTCTGCTTTTTACTCTTAAAATAAATTTGCTCCAAACCTCTTATTGCAGTATCAGTCTATGTACATGATGCCCACTTAACAGCTGCTGACAATTTGCGCTTCGCTAAATAGGTTTCATTTGGTGTTTAAAGAAGTGTTCGTTTTCATTTAGTTGTGTAAATCGTTAGATTCTCCACATCACCCGAAATTTGACCAAACAAAGTTTCATACAGTGTTGCGTCCAAAGCTGCTTGAAGCCTTGATATATTTTAAATTCACATTATTTTACCTGTGCAGGGACGGGCTAGGAATACCACTGCACGTGTCGAAATTGTAAAAATATGCAGGCCTTAAAACCCCTGGATTACACAAATTCAACACCACCTGCATTTGGTTGGGTTACTATCCATTTAATACTTCGCTGTGAAGGAAGAATCAATTTAAAAGGCGGTTAAGATGAATTTCAAATTAACTGAAATAGGGCAAAGACAAATTTGTTTTCAAATATTGCACGATCCTTTTCCAACTTATCGTTATCTTGCTAATATTTACAAGCATGAACCTTCTCCTTCAATCAAAGTCAATAAATATCCGGTCTCACATTATACATTATAAGTATGTATTTACGGAAGTCCCGAGAAACACAACAGCTAACAACCCTTAAAAACTTATCTTAATTTCAAAATCAGAACAACTCCTTATGTCGATTACAATGACCGATTAACTTTTTAAACCAAAAAAAATAGAAGGGGGAACTTAAAAAGCGGAAGTTCTACTTGGAAAAATAAAGAAAAACACAATACGAAACAAAGAACCGGTAATGGATTCAGGATAAACCACCTACTCGTGTACACTCACGAAAAAGTACATCAATGATTGTTATTTTTCAAACTTCCCATTCACCATAACTTTTCAAACTGTTAGAAGTGGTGGTGTTATTCAATAATGTTCAGGAGAAATTGGTAAATGTATCAGATAAGCAAACAAAAAAATATTTTGATTATCTATCCGTAACCTTTAATACAAAGAGTTTAAATTGTTTTAAATAATTACAAAGCAAATGACAAGTTTAATCAGTACACTCTCCCAGTAAATTTTGTGATGTGCTGTTAAATGTTTAAGTTCATTCGAAATGACATAAAAAAAACAAATTCTCTGTACACTAAAAACTGAAAATGCAAAGGAATAATGAAAATTATAGCATACGCTTAGGCTTAACATCCAATGATTTCTTATAGTTATGGTATTCATGAAATATCGAAAGTTTACCATCTTCGTAAAAGTGTAAATTTACGACAAACGTTTCATGAACACCCCTAAGAACTGCTTGCATAAATGATGGTAAGTCTATCGTCTGTTGGATAAGCACCATTGTTTCATCTGTTTAGTGTGAAATGCCACAGCATAACTGCAGCTCTACTGTTGATGGTTGAAAAAGTGTTCCACGTTTACCATCTGAATTTGCACACCAAATTCGCGTCGGAAGTTTACCGCCTTGTTGGAAAAGATTTTCCACACAGCTTTGGACAGTTCATTTACCACGACGAAAACTTTCGAAGTTTTCTATGTTTTCTGAGGTTATACGATGTTGCATGAATACCCTTAGTATTTGAATGAAAAATATAAAAGCACAGATATTTATGTATTAATATTTTTAACTGTTTAACAAGGTACCTACACTTAAATCGCAGACCTATAGATTCATTATCTGTAATTGAAGTTTCTGAATTTAATTTGCTAGCTGGAAATTTGGCAACTTAGATTTTATATGCGAAGCGTGAAGGTATACCTAAATATAAATTAAAGAAACGTTTAAATACAATATATATACGGTGACCATACGTCCCGTATTTCCCGGGACAGTAACGTATTTCAATAGCCTGTCCCGGTTTTTTTTAAGATTTTAGTCCCGTATTTATCTATCTATAACACCTGCTATGAATATTTGAGTCAATGCGATGCATCTTTACAAGAAGTTGAAATTGAAAGCTAGGTTGTTCTTCGAAATGTATCTTCCTGGCCAGATGCTTCTACAAAAGCCCAGCTTTTGTTAAGGAAAAGCGAAGCGATACAAAAATTGATGACTCGCATTATTTTATGAGTTTAATTGCTTAAAATCTTTTTTAAATTTAGATCCAATTAGAGAATGGTTAAACAACAGAAAAACAGTGGGTGCAAAATGGGTAGATATTTCTACACATTTCTCAGAAAAAAACATTGCTTTCGCTAACCTTTTACAAATTGTCAAATTCAGCTGGTGTCTATCAGGTTCAAATGCTCCCACGAAAAGAGTTTTTTCGATAATGTACAATGTATGGACCAGCGAAAAAGCCCAGCTAAATGTAAAAACCCTAAAAGCTATATTAATTGTAAAGTGCAATTACAATTTAAGTTGTCTTGAATTCAAAAATTATTCAAAAGAAAACGACAATATTGTTAAACAGATTTCTTCATCCAATAAGTAGGGGAGGACGGGGCAGAGAGGACCACTTAACGTTTGTCAATTTATTAAAATATATTGAACGAAAGAAAAAGGCTCAAATTTCCTTACCGCATACCTTTAGATGTCAATTTTAAATAAGTAAATAATTGCTATCACAACTTTATCACTTATGTTCTAAAAATTAAAAGTGCATAAAGAGTGATTTTGGTCCGCTGTGCCCCATTGTTGGGGAACGGATAATCTTCAATGTATGTAGGTATTTATTCTATTCCTTTAAATCAATAAATAACTTAAACATTTTATTAACTTCATTGGTAGAAATTAAACAAATTAAATAAATATAAATAATAAATGTTATATAAATATTTTTTTAAGCTGAATTTAAGCGCCATGTAAATACGTTATATAGTTGTCGTCGTTCTCTGCTCCGGCACAAGCATCGTGTGCCCATTTTTTACAACCACGACATTGGATCCAGCTTTCATTTTCTTTTGATTTAAAAAATGTATTGGTGCAATAAATACAACAAGTATTGGAGTCATTGTTGTCTTCCTAGGATGAGCTCGAGCTTCTGCGACTGGGATTGCCCTTAGTGGTGGTTTTTTTATTTTTTTCAATTTTTTTTTATAGTTGTGTACCATCTGGAACAAAAACAATCAAAAAATTAATCGAGTTTATTTCCAATACGAATGCCTTTTAAAATGTGCTATTGACATGTTTGAGTACGAATATTTCACAAAACTAAAATAGCACAAAGCACCACTAAACTCACTGTTTTCGACATAAAAACTTGAAATTTTTATTTGCATAGCCTTTAAATAGTAAACACGCCCACTTTTATACATTTTTTTATAAACTTACCTTAAAAAACAATACATAAATTTTAATTTATTCCACTGGAGAGCACTCGCGCGCACGATAGACAATAACCAACTGAGAAGCTAGATGGGCGCTTTTATTATTTCGTTTAACTTTTTGGCTAAGTCACTTATGTACTTAACGTTTTAAACAGAAAGTCCTATGTGCCCCGTCCTCCACTTTTCAGAAAGAACTTATCTTCGGCAACTTTTATTTTTTAACTCGTATATTAATATTACAGAAAGAATGAAAGACTGATTTTCTTATATTTTTTTCTTATTAGTTTTATTATTCATTAATTATTATTTAATGTGTTGTTTTTGTTGTTTACTGAAGGCTAATTTATTTTCGTTATTTAATAAGAAATTTAAGTTTATTCGCTTTGAATTTGTTACGTCTTGAAGACTTTATTATTATTTACTGTTCTTTTTTCTTAAACAATTGTTTTTTTTGGTTTTTAATGAAATAATCCAATACGACATTTTTTGTTATTTTTGGCCATTTGTGTGCTGTCATATATTTTCACTTTTTTGTCCCGGGTTTTGCTCCTAAAAATATGGTCACCGTAAATATATATGACTGTAAATACTTAGTGCTTTAAGAAGTAATAAACAAAGGAAACATTTTACATTCTGCGCATACAAAAGATATTTCTAGTAATAAATAGGATTTTTATTTGCTGTGGCTGCAGTGGATCAACGATTGTTGAGTCTTGTTAAATGTTTTAGTCAATTTTCTGGGTTTCCCAATATTTCCATATTATGGTCTCGTCAACGCCTTTGACTTACATGTTCTAAAAACCTGGTCTCAATCCATCGTGTAACGTGATTTGCGCAATGTCAATGTTGAAAGTATTTTTATATAGAGAATCATATAATTGGGACTCAATTGTTCTAATAGTTGACCTCAATAAAAACAAGGTGCGAACCTTAGGGACCGCACGATCAACTTTCCAGCGTGATTTGAATATGATATCATCAATGAAAATTAGGACCAAAGGGATAAATATGTGTGAAATAGAAAATATGCATGAATTTTTTTGAGTGGGTCTACTAGTCTTCTTCTTCCCTAATGGCGGTGAGGCTATGATCAGTACCTAAGTACTAGTCCGGCTTTGAGGTTCGCCGATCCGACCTCAGAAAATATTTTGAATCACTTCGTCGCTGAGGCCAATTAAATGCTAGTGTTCGAAGGATCATTCCTTGGAACATGACAGTAGTAACTGGGCCAGCCGCGCTCCATTTTTTCGAGATAGATACTTTGACATGAAGGCTTCTTCGGATCTCGGAACTTGTTGTTAGATAAATCTTTGTTACTCCTGTTGTCATACGAAGCATTTTCATCTCAGCTGCTGATAATTTCCCCTTTTTAACACTGTCTAACATTGTGCAGCGTATGTAAACGTCGGGCGCACAACGACGGTGTCGAACCTTCCTTCCAGCTTAAGGGACATTTTTCTATCACAGAAGACGGCTGAGATTTCCCGCAACTTCATCCACCCTTCGATTACGCGATGCTTAATGTCGTCATCACAGCTTACCTCGCTATTGGTCATATATCCTAGATATTTAAACTTTTCGTACAATCACTCTTCCATTCACATAAATGTCTAGAAAAGGTCGGCGTGGATCAGAGAACGGGCAGTTTTTTTCGGACTACTACAATACCCATTCCCCTCCAAAACTTCCACCCGTACATCAAGTGCTCGTTGCAGGGACGTTTGATCCTCGTTAATGATGGCATCAGCGTCACTAACTTATGTTAGCGGGTCTGTTAGTATCTAATAATATAAATTAAAATTATAAAAGAGAGTAAGCGAAAACTCAATAAAATCAATATTATTCGACTCATCTCCTTATATATACCTATTACGAGTATCAATATTGATAATTTATTGTTTTTTTACTATTACAAAAAGCTATGAGTTGCTCTTTGATAAAAACTCAATGAAAATATCTGATATTGGCTAAATCTTTCTCAAGAAATTCTCAAATCATTTTTAACATATTTTATCCCAGTATCCTGTTCGCTCTTAAATTTAGCGACCCTAGTCTCTACACATACACACCAAATATAAATGCTGGCTAAATTTGTTTACGCAGAATAAAGATGAGACAAAAATGCATATTATTGACTGCAGCGGCTGAAGTCATTGCTGGAATGTTATTTTTCTGGCATTTTTTTCCTGTTTTCTGTTTCGAGGTATTCATCGAGATATTCCATTTCCATCGAAGCATCGCTTATTGTTTCAGGATACTGTTACCAAAATGTCAAAAATTTAGCACAGATTTAATGTGCCGGACATTAACCTTGCGAGACAAAAAGACTCCACTTTTTGTTGTGTATGTACTTCGTATTTTGTTCTACTCAAGTGACAAAGGCTGTGCGGCCCATCTATACATAAAAGTAATTATTTAACGAGCGAGCAGGATACTGCTTTGCTAAACTGCCGTACTAAATTTTATCTTTGTAGATGTTGTTGTATGGGAGCTAAAATTTATCACCAGCAGGATGCTAGGCTTACGGCACAATAATTTCCCTATAAGTTAAAAAATTAAATTTCTAGCCATCACAACTGACTACTTGATTATCAAAAATATGTTTCTATTAAAACTTTTCTTATAAAATCGAAAAGCTGTCCTTGATTTTCCAATGAATTTATAAAGTATCGGTAGACCTCCCGATTTCGGGTCAATTCGTGACTGAGTCCAATCAAACTATGTAGAATATAATGTGTGATTCAAGAGTTGTTAGCCCGGCCTCTTTTCCGCGATTGTATAAATGGTTGAATAAACTCTTGTGCGGGGACCGGCTAAAAATGTCACTGTAAAGGGCTGCAAAAAACAACACAGTAAAAGGCGATTAACCGACTAAGGGGAGAAATCACATCTATCCAACTTACCATTCGTGTGAGCCTAGTGATACGTTTAAGATATTGAAACGTTCCCGCAATGGTGTGCACGCAAATCATTGGCTTGACACGACTAGAGATCACCGGTCCTAAACAGTAATCAATAATGGAAGCATGAACGTGCCGAAATAGTAACAAAAAACATAGGGACGGGCTACAGCCCGCTTGGGCGAACTGTTGGATACCCTATTCTTATCCCACATAAGTAGGCGTGACAAAAGTCTAAATATGGTTGAAACGTTAAGAACGCTCTACATATTTTGTTATATAACATTTAAAGGATTCAATCAAAAAAAACGAAGCTTTTGTAAAAAAAACGCTCCCTAGCTCAAACTTTGGTTTGTCAATAAAATTTTTTTTTTAAATAGTGGGCGTGTAAGTTGGCGGATTTAAGAAATATTTAAACATAAGTATAAAGGGCAACTAGATAGTCTATATTATAAATTTTAGTTTCATAGCTCAAACTTTTGCTTTTCAATAAAATTGTTTTAGCAGTTTTAGTCAAAGATCATAATCTATATATATAAAAATTAATCCATATTTGAGTTTGTTGCCGGTGTTTGGCCAAACGCGTTAACCGATTCCAATGAAATTTTTTTTCATGAAAGGTGACGTCTGTACAAAGGATGTTTGGTATGTGCAATATCTGTATCTGCATCGGTGTGTGAATTATGGGCATTTGAGTGAGTACACATGCATATGTGAATATGCGTGTAAATTCCGATGCATATACAGAGACCGCACATATAAAAAACCATCGTACAGACGTCACCTATTTGGTTATCCGAACGCGCATATGACAGAGGGAGACCAGACCAACGTTTCAAGCCTATTGTGGTGTTTGTGCGCACTTTCATTCTTGAGATATCGTGTGTTCAATGTTTTATTCAAATAACTCTTATTGAATTTTTTTGCTTTTTTTGTGAATCGGACATCGGAAAGTTGCTTTTCCCACATTGATAACAATCGGTGTGAAAGTGAATGAAAAGTAATTCTATCAAAGTTTTTTACTTTCGCTTTGTTGTTTGAATCGCACAAGTAAGCTGACATAGGCGGCTGCCAGACAAATAGCACATACCCTAAGCGGAACAGGTTGAGCTCAAATTAGGCAATCTTCGGTATTGGCCTGAGAGTGTTTCTGTGAAGTTGGGTCAAAATCGGTCTTCTTTTTTTAGGGGCAGCAACATAGGTACGCCAGATACCCGCTATAGACAATAATAAGGAAGTCTACTCGAACATATTGGCCAATAGAATTCTCGGGCACGGGCAAAGCCGGGCGGGTGCAGCTAGTATGTATATAAAAATTTCAGCTTTCTAGCTTAAAGTCTGATTTTTCGAGAAATTTGTTTTTTTGAGTTTGTGGGCGTGTCTGTGGGCGGATTTTAAAAACTTAAACTTGATTATTTCGGACACCTAGAAAGTATATGGTTATAATTTCAGCTCTCTAGGTCCAGTTTAAAGGCCTAATTTTTGCCGACAGACAGACGGACGGACAGAATCCGACGCACTCGTTAAAACGCTACGAAGTTACGAGGGCAAGTCTCAACTAGTAGATACTAATTCTTTTGTACTATTTATTTCATCTGATGTTTTTAATGACAAATTTACCTTATCAGAATTAAAACAGTCCATTCCAACGGACTTGAATGGCTGAGCAGAGGCGAAGGAGGTGTTCCACAAATTCCTTTTCTTCTTTATCTCTGCAGCATCTGCAAAAGTGGATTGTAAAGATGCCTAGCCTTTAAGCCATGTTTCCGATGATGCAGTGTCGAGTTAATACCCCGACGAGCACATGCATTTCGTTTCTATCAAAGGATAATAGGTTTGATTTAAAAATGTTTGATCCTTTAGCATGTATTGAAGGCCACAGACTACGGGTTACGGCACAACTGCTAAGGGTTGGGTTCCATATCCCGCTTTTTATAATCCCGATTCTTAAAATCCCGCTATTAAAATTCCGCTTTTTATAATCCCGCTTTTTTTAAAATCCCGTCTTTTAAAATCCCGCCTCTTATAATCCCGTTTTTTATAATCCCGTTTCTTCTTATCCCGCTCTTACAATCAAAAGTACATAGTTGCTTTATTTTAAAAATCGCGCGATTTTTTATGATTCAATGAGTGTTTTTTGAAATGCAGTTTATTTTAACTTTTATCATTTTTAGAGGATGTTACTTCCTTTTACTTAAGAAATAAATAATTTCAAAATAAATTTTTAAGTAATAAATAGGTATAGCAATTTTTTCTCTGCGAACAGCAACATCGGAAAACTGCACCTACTTGTTGTTTTTCAAGGTGATAATCGTCATCACTCAGTAAAACCTAAAAACATTCGGATGCATTTTCTTTTTGGTCGAGTATTTTTAATATTTTTAAATATATAATAATATAATAATAATATAATAAAAAAGCACATATTTATTACATCTATTTTTTTGATAACAATGTTTTGTAAAAAAAACGGGATTAGCGGGATTTGGTGGGATTTTAAAAAGCAGGATTATAATAGATCGGGATTTTTAACAAGCGGGATTTTAGAAGACGGGATTTTAAAAAAGCAGTATTTTAGTAGACGGGATTTTAAAACTTTTGTTTTGGGATTTTTGAAAAGCGGGATTTCAAAAAGCGGGATTCTGATACGCTCCCAACTGCTTATGTTCCTCCATTGTTCCTAAGCCAAGTTAATTGTGACCTACTTTACAAATAGCAACTAGCTGCATTGAACGCTGGTACTATACCTCAGTGCTGTGCTTTTAGGATCCAATTTGGACCCAGATCTGGGCAGTTTATCCGCCGTTTTATTCCCTTCCATTTCAACGTGTTCAGAAGCCCAACAGAGCCTTACTCTAAGTGCTGAAATGCACTGTCCTAAACAGTTCGCCTACACAAGATTGGAGTTGATCGCCTGGCTGGCTATGTCCACGCAAACGGTTTTTTCCATGGCTGGTAGTTTGATAGCTGGAACGGTCTGCGCTGCTTCTCTACTTAAAAAGCGCTGCAGTAATCTTGCAGTCGGTAAGACTTCTTGATGATTCCTGAAAAAACTCCTGCTCCTGTTCCATTCTCTGTCTTAGAGCAATCTGTGAATTCGGGTATTACTTTGATGACTGTGTTCAATTCTGTTATGTACAAGGACTTTAAAGTTCTTACCAAGTTATACCTTGGTCTTTCGTAGTCAGTTAGTGGCATAAGTCCTCTTTGATTAAAGAAGTCAAGAATATTCGATTGTTCGAATGAGCAAGGCTACCAAATTTTCTCCTGTCTAAGGCTTAGAGCCAATTTGTCTGTACAGTTCTTTGTAAAGAGCTCAATGGGTTGGAAACTTGGGAGGTTTACATTCCATTCCTCAAGTTAGATGGATTTCAGGTTAGCTTTGCTGGATATTGTATGCTGCCGATTTTTTTGTTCTAAATGATCCCACAGGTGGTCAATTTAGTTGAGATCTTGGGGCTGAGCAGGGTGTTTAATTTGTGTTCTGACATTGTATAGAAGCCATTGTTTTACTATCGTCGACGAATGCTTAAGGTCATTGTCCTGTTAAAATATAAAACTATTCCCAAGACCCAGGTTTTGAGCACTTGAAAAGATATTTTCCTAAATTATATGCAAGTACCCAAATTAGTCCATCGTGTACTCTAGGTTAGGTTAGGTTAGGTTGACGTGGCTGTCAGCTAAGGCCGACACACTTAGACCAAGATTAGGTCCATTGTGGTACCACACAGATCTGGGGATTCCCTCACTGCTCGTTGAACCAATGGGAGCTTCTTATGAAGCGCGAAAGACTTCTGACGCCAGTGTTGGCTAAGTCGTTTGTGTCGTTAAACAAGAAGTCCCCTAGATGGAGATTTCTTTTGTGGGAGAGTGCAGGGCATGTGCAGAGAAGGTGAAGTACAGTCTCCTCCTCCTGCTCGTCCATGCAGCTTCTGCAGAAATCGTTTGAGTGCACGCCAAGTCTGGAGGCGTGCCTGCCTATTAAGCAGTGTCCTGTGATAACACCTATGGTCGAGCTAATATGCAGTCGGTTTAATGAGATTAGACACTTAGAGCGTCGCAGATCCAGCTTTGGCCAGATTCGCTTAGTCGCTAGACAAGTATTGCTACATGTCCACCTAAGGTTTGTTCTCTCGATTGCTGATAGCTTGAGCAAGAGTTTGCATGTAGCGATTGGTATTCCTAAAGAACCTTTATCAGGTAAAAGAGGTAAAGTGGTTCCTTTTTTGACGAGATCGTCTGCCTTACAGTTACCTGGAATGTCTCTATGTCCCGGCACCCAACAGAGGTGAATGTTGAACTGCTCTGCCATCTCCGAAAGAGATGAGCGGCAATCTTGGGCTACGATGGAATTTGAAGAGACTGAGTCCAGGGACTTAATCGCTGCCTGACTATCCGAGAAGATACGGATATCCTTTGAGGATATCACATTCCTCTTTAGCCACGACAGGGCTTCTTTTATCGCTAAAATTTCCGCCTGGAACACGCTACAATAATCTGGAAGACGGAAAGAGAGGCTAAGATTTAGCTTTTCTGAGAAAACGCCCCCACCTACCCCATCGCTGGTTTTAGATCCGTCGGTGTAGAAGTGGATCGATTTATCTTCTGCAAATGCATCATCATCCCAGAATGATCTGGAAGGAATGGTGATTTGGAATTTTTTTCCGAACTGCAGATGGGGTATGGTGTAGTCTATGTTTCTGGGTAGAGACTTAAAGGAGTCCAAAATGATGGAGTGGCCAATCTTCTTGTTGGTCCACTGTGAGGTAGCTTTTAAGCGGACAGCGGAACAAGCCGCTGTTTGCATGCTGAAAATGTCAAGGGGTATCAGGTGTAACAGAATGTCCAGTGCAGCGGAGGGAGTAGTACGGAGTGCTCCGCTAATGCACAGACACGCTGATCGCTGGACTTTGCCCAGTTTGTCGCGGTTTATAGCTTTATCCAGGGCAGTCAACCAGACGACCACCGCCATTGGTCTAACCACCGCTGTATATAGCCAATGCGTAATACGGGGTTGTATCCACTTATTGCCAATGGCTTTTTTGCAAGAGAAAAGTGCTACTGTAGCTTTCTTGACTCTTTCTTGTATATTGGGTTTCCAACTTAACTTCCTATCGAAGATTAGACCCAAAAATTGTGCTTCCTCAGAGAAGGTTAAGCTTGTACCGCTAATAGAGGGAGGGTCAATATGTGGGATTTTATATTTCCTGGAAAAGAGGACCAACTCGGTTTTGTGGGGGTTAACGCCCAGTCCACACCGATTAGCCCATCTCGTTAGCTTGTTAAGAGCGTTTTGCAGGAGTTCCTTAATGGTATTGAGGTGTTTTCCTGAGACGGCTATAGCAACGTCATCCGCATAGGCAATCACCCTGCAGCCCTCCCCTTCCAGGTTTATCAGTAGTTTATTCACCACCCTATTCCAGAGAAGGGGAGAAATCGTGTACTCTATGAACATAAGGTTTCCAACGCCGGAAGATGCCATACATCCCCACATCATGACATTGCCGCCGCCATGCTTCACCGTAGGTGTTAAGCTTTTCGTATTCAAAGCAGTGTTTGGCTTCATCCGTACCATACGACGCCCATCTGAGCCAAGGATTTTTAATTTACGCTCGTCAGAAATATAACTTGATCCCAGATCGAATTCTTCCCAAAGTGTTGCATACGTACTCCAGCCTAGCTTTCTTATTAGCTTTCTGAAAATGGCTTCTGCGGCTAACTCCAACATGAAATCCATTTCTAGTTAATTATTGTCTGAGGACACACATCAAATCCATCAGTGGATTTCAATTTACCGGCAAGAACTGGAGCACTCTGCTTAGGATCCTATACAACACTTCTCGCACTAATCGCTTCTCCGTTCGACGATCAATTTGCTTTCGGGAGCCAGATCTTGGTATATTGGCTATTGTTTTGGTTTTTTTTAATTGTTTCAACACATACTGAATAGAGGCAAGAGGTCTTTTAACAATTTTTGCAATTTCGACCAGAGATTTTCCAGCAAAGCTAACCAGAAATCCATGTACTTGAGGAATGGAATAAGATTTCCCGGATACGACAAACTAGTTCATTCGATAAAAAAAAACCGACTGCAGGAAGTCATGATAAAATAATGAAGTGTACGAAACTTTTTTGGTATGGCTTTTGCTTTACCAATTTGCTGTAAATTATTTTTTTAATTTAATACCTCAAATTCAATAGTTTATCACAGAATAAAAAAAATAAACTGTTGTACGGAGACTTTTTGAACTACGTGTATTTATGTTATGTATATCCGCCCTACGGTTTATAAAAAAGATTTTTCTTGTTACGCTGCGTCCTGATGCCTAACGACATGCGTGTGTAATCAAATTAACTGTGGTTCCTACTTCCGAATTAGTCGCCAACCATTCCAAAAGGCATGAGGACAAGTTCATCAAGTATCTAATAACTTGTTGGTTTAAAAATAAACAGTGGTTGAACTCACTGGAGTCAAAAATAAATATGACAAAGGGAAGGCACAACACCCGAAAACCCTCCGGTATCAGAACTAGCACTAGCAGGCACGTCTGCGCACACCTTTGCTGCTCGGTGCCATTTAGCACACGAGACCATCTGTCGATTTTTTTTATGCGTGTTTTGAATATTATTTTGTTGAATGGAATGGAGACCTATACAAATTTACTTGAAAAATGAATAATTACGGACTTAGGAGAGTGATCGGAACATATTGCATAAGTTGCAATTTGCAACCGAGTTAGAAGTAAGGCAACTCTCAAGTCGTAGTGGTTAATGTGTTGGACTACTAATCGAATGGTCCCAAGGTTCAAATCCCGCCCGGCCCAAGTAACATTTAGAGTTTTGTTCACTGCCCCACCATTTGCGAACACCTGAGAAACATCCAAGAGTATCAATTCTCATTAGAAGCCTCTCAAATTTGCCGTTCGAATTCAGCTTTAAATTGTAGGGCCCTTCCACTTTGCAGAAGCAAATGGTGGGAGAAGCTAGGCTTAAGGTCATGTTTGGGTCGTTAATGCCTAGTATTTATATTTATACTTTAAACCTTTGAATTAAGTGGGGGCTGGAGTTTCACGATTAACCACAATCGATAATCTTTCAGGGCGCTTAGAAAAAAAATTGGTCTGTTCATTAAAATCGATAAACAACCAAACCCCATTTCAGGGTGAGCTGAAACTTGTCTTAGAAGAAGCTGGTCTAGGTTCGAACCCCAGTGGAGGAAAGGGGGTTTCAATAATAACGAACGGAAATAGACCAGCACCACAAAAAAAAGGAGCCTGATGATCGGTTGTGGAGAACTGTTGTTCATTTAACCATTAAAAGTAAACTGACGCGAGCTAGGCAAAATTGAGGAAAAGCTTGAGAGTCTAACTACAAGTGTGTTATCACACAAGAAATACAACCTCAAAAAAGATCCTCGAAACCCGAAAACAAGGTTATTTTCCAAAATGCCCTTTGTAACCGCGAAGTATTTCTGTGTTCAAGATTATTTTTTCAATTCAAATATAAACTTGTTGTGTAATAAAACGACAAACAAGCATAATTCTACACACTGCTTACCATTGCAAAGATCAGTGACATACTCCCAAATATTCAGTGCGCCCGATTTAAATTATGCATGTTCATAAATTTAGAACTCATTCTCTGTGAATGCATTGTATAGGTACTTGATGTTTGATTTAAATGAATATTCGACTCACATGACAAGTCTGTTAGTCAACTCATTTACGTTTGTAGGCTTAATGAGTTGAGTACACCAAGTAATATTAAATGTCTCAAAGCCATTCATGTGGACCTCTAATACCTATCAAGAAGTAAAGCCAAGATCACTTTAAAAAGGCGAAACAACTCACAGAACTCAATTTTTTACAAAAACAACTGAACGTTATAGAAGTCTTTGCAAACAATCGCCCAAAAACAAAACAAAAATCGCCCAAGGATATTGGACAGTTATTCAAAATGATAGGAAAGCTCAAAAAAGAACAATCTTCCAAATTATTTAGTACATTCGCCCAGTAGTTGAAATGAATAAAACCAGTTGAAGAGATAGAGATGGAGAGAAAGGCCCGAGCAGGCAGGTATTTGTTTGAGAATTGAGTACCACTTTTTGGAACTTTTTCCCATTAAGCACTTTACGGAATGTTTTGTCCATTCCGTAAAGTGCTTAATGGGCAAAGTGATCAAATATTACGGTGGAAGTCGACTGTAGCCGTGACTCTACCTATTTGACAGAAACACATAAGACAAAAAAAAACGCCGAGCACGATGAAGCTTCATTAGTTCTTTCAAATTTTAATATTTTTCTAAATCTATAATTGCAAACACTAGTACTGAAAATATATAGAGTAAGTTCGGGTAATATGGAATACACCTTACCTTCTTATTTTTGAAATTGCGCTTACATTTTTGGTCCAAAATTCCCGTCAACAAAATGTGCGTGTTATATGGAATATTCCATATTACCAAAAATCGAGTACAATATGGAATATTTCATAATACCAATCACCAAATTTTTCTTTTTTGTAAGATTTATTTTATTAGATACATTCAGAGTTTGAATTATATAAATGAATTATCACAACATTTACATAGATATAATGTTTTGAAACACTTCTTATGTGACCACATGTTGCACCGAATACGTCTGTCCCATAATAGACCATCAGGATAGGATACGTCACAGATATAGCAGTTTATGCCTTCACGAGGTTCAGAATCGAACTCTGACCCTAATTCATCAGAACTTTTGTCATCAGCCACACAACTTACAGAAGAGTCACTAGATGAAGCGTTTGGCGAATCCTTTTCCCTTTTCGGCATGATTTCGAGGTGGATGGAAACACTTCAGGTTCTTTTTCCTTTTCAACTAGTAACCTGACATTTGCTTGGGTTAAACCAAAGTAACGCGATTCCATCTCTTTGATATATTTAACGAGATCAGACTCCATTTCATTTGTGAGGATGGGTTTTCTTCCAAGTGAAATGCATGATAATTCAGTTGGAGTTTTCGCAGAAGTGGCTAATCTAAACAGAGTTCCGCGGGGGACATTGAATGCTTTTGAAGCTTTAATGTAACCCATTTGATTCGAACGCACGCATTTAATGGCCTGTTCCATGTCCTCTGGTTTCCATTGTTTGCGCTTTGCACCAGTTTGGGTCTTTGAGGCCATCTATTGCATACAAATTGTGGGAAAATGCTGATAATATGGAATACTATTCCATTTAACCGACAACTTGGTATTCCATTTTGACAACATTTTACACTTTTCAGAAATAAAGTCAAAAGTAACTTACCGTTTATTTATTTTATCAACAACCAGCAACAGACGATAATACAATTACAATGCTTGGGATCTAAACCGTTTTACTTCAATCAAAAGAAACTTTACTATATTTTTTTTTGAGTAAAAGCTCCACACGTTAAAATTTATGGTTGCAACAAATTTTACTTTTGAATTTTTCCTGTTGCCAGTTTGACAGCTACTTGAAATTGAATATAGTAGATTGCTTAAATATTTTCAGTAACCTAAATTTTGAACATGAAGGAGGAGATGTCGCTGTAGAATTTACAGAGAAACAGGGGTATTCGATATTATCCACATTTTAATATTACCCAAACTTACTCTAATGAAACCAACGACCATACCACGTCGAGTTAATCGGTCAGATCACCGTAATTAAACGACGTTGGGCGCGGTTAGTACGTAGATGGGGGACCGTTTGAGAACAACCGCGTGTCGTTGGCCAGTCCCATCTACAGAGTTGAGGTAGATAATATACGTGGTATCACAATGGACCTAAATTGGTCTAAGTGTGTCGGCTTCTGCCGACAGCCACATAAACCTAACCTAACCTACTCTAATGAAACCCATGTCTCCTCAACGTCAATTGTTAATTGGTAAAGTTCTTTTGCGATACCTGGGGCCTGCAATACAATTGTTCACTTGCTTAACAACCCATTTGTATAGTGTTAAAGGTGCCTGGTGGCGTTCATAATACGGGCACGCTGCTTCCATTTCTCCAGACCAAGCGCTTTGACATCCGCGATTACTTGGTCTTTAAAACGGAGGTTCGGTCTTCCTTGCCTTCTCGAATCAGGGGGCTGGGAATCGAAGATATGCTTGGCTGGAGCATTATTTTCCATTCGCTCAATCTAGTCGACTTGATTTAGCTTTTGGGACTACATCCACATCTTGTCTTGGTACAGCTCACAGAGTTCGCGGTTGTATCTTCTCCTCCATTCACCCTCCTCGCAGACAGGACATATTATGTATGTATATGATCAAATATTGTTTTGTTCGAGCAGACACTTGAAAAAGTGCTACTTACGGATACTGACACTCCGTAGTCTGTATGTTAAGCAAATGTCCATGTGAAACTGTGCACATGTGCGGTTTCAAAACAAAACGCAAAGAGAAGGTCGGCAGCGGCACTCACAAGAACTCACCGTACGCTGGGTTTACGTATATCCATACCCACCCAAACCTTGCACAGGAACACTGAAGACAGGACGAATTTGAAAGAAGAGAACCGGCTGACAACGAACCGTAATCATTCGAAGTTGAACCTTTTTGTAGAAAGGACGTGTCGTGTTATAGTGAAACGTCGTAGGCCGAAATAAATGTTTTTTTTTTGCGCCGTGTGAATTTGTAGACAGACACTCTGTATGTCAATAAATTAGTGACACTATCGTTATTTGTTATTATTTTACAGAGTGTAATGTTTTATCTTTTAATTTGTCTCAAATAAGAAAAGAAAAGTGTTATCAGTAAACTAATATTAGATTGATTGAAGGAGCGTATCCTTATTATCTTGTGTGACAGCTAACGAAATGTCTGAAAAGTCATCACCAGAATATCATAAAAAAACTTGCATTATATGTGGATGCCATACAAATCAAACCATAAACATCTACGAGCCACGGAGTGGACCAAACATTGTCCGGTTAATCCAAGCAAGATTTAAGTTCCAGGTAAGTTTAAAATTTCTTTATCAGTAAAATACGAAGAATATGAAATGGGATTAGGTATAGTTCTAGGAAAAATCAATACATAAGGACGATTATAAATATGTATACCACACACAAAAATGACTCATCCGCCCTCAAATTTACCACCACCATCACCACAGTGTCGCAAAAAGGATTCGCTTGCCTGCAGGAATCTTGCACAATGCCATTCAAATACATACTAAATGTGATTTTCTTTCCCTTTTCTTTTTGGGTCAAGTCGATGGGGCAATTCCTGGTTTATAGACAACCGCAGGCACCTAAAATAAAAACTATCTCCTTACTCCTGTCCTGACCCAGATGTTTGTCAAATCAGTGTGGGAACTGCACTTTGCCTCGACCAAGTAATTTGACACCAATCGATAAGCAGGAAACGCATTATTGTTTTACTAGTAGAGTAGGTAGCTGGCAGCACGATACGTATATATGGCAATTGAAATATGAACTGGTCAATAACCTTTAAACTTTCATTATGTCAACTTATTTATTCTGCGTAGGGATAGAACAACAACAAAATCAACCGATTTTTCGCAGCTGTCTATGGCCATGTCTGATCATTTTGAGTAGTTATAAAACTTACCGACAGAGAGAAAAAAGAAACAGCCGGCGGCAGATGTTTCGATTTTTTTTTCTGAACTTCTTTCCGTCGCATAACCTGGTTGTTGCACCTGGTTTCATTCAAAAAGAGGATGAAGAATCTGTGATCTTCATATGGGCACAACAACAATAAACACTTTCATGACTGTATCCAAAAATGATCGAAAATTATTGCGCCTTTACCCAGTGGCACTCGTCGAAGATTAGAGAAAACAGAGTATCCACATGGTGATAAGTTAACATCTGCTATCAGTTAGTGGCAGGCAAGAGAAGAAACTCTCATTCGCATTTGGGAAATGGGAACCCATAATGTGTTGTTAACGGCGCACTTCTCATAGAAGTCATGTGAGAAATAGGTATGTACATATGTACGTAATTAATGTAGGTATGTGAACACTGGAGGGTTGATATTTAGTTCGGCAAACTTGATCGGGTTATTAAGCGCCAGCTGATGGAGTGTCGACCGGGCAGGTGGTTTATTCTTAGGCTGCTCGATAATAGGTGAGTGCATGTGTAAATGAACGACGTTGGCGGAGTGCTGATGGTTTATCTACCTGGGAATGTTCTGTTGTATCTTGGCCTTTCTGTTCCTTTTCCCCCTTTTTTGGCGGAATTGTCGAATGAATGCATTATTAATTTGAATCGATCGGTGGTAGCGGTATGTATGTTAGGTACGTACTTGGTTTTTTTTGTTGGTGTTGTCAAGGTGCTAAATTGGAACCACAGGATCCCCTCGCGCTCATATCAACGATTAAACTGTGAAGTATGTCTGCGAGTTGGTAGTAGGTAGGTACATAGGTACATAATTTAAGTGGTAATTTTTAAAGTAGAACTTTGCTAGGTAGGTACCTATAATTATTTGTTTCTGTGAAAACAATTGAAGCTCTTTTCAAACACTTCATTGCTAAAGAAATAAAGTCGCGGCTTATGCGCAACTCTCTTCTTTTTTTCTAGGTCATTGGTACCTACATAAGGATAATGAGCAGACGAGCTGGCCAGATGCGGCTCCACTCTGTGCGAATCGTCTACGCGAACAGATTTCGTGAAAAGGAAAATATTCCTAGAATTCGCGTTCAGTCGTCTAGGTGGTCGAATCTAACGAATTCCGTTATTTCCAGAAATATTTGCCAACGTACCTACCTACAATAAAAATAGAACACTAAACCTCATTTACAGAACACGTGCAGAAACTGCAGACTTGTTGGCATTAGTAAAGCGCAGTGTCACGTTGGCACGCAAGCAGCATTCCCTAAACAATACCCACTACCGAAGCTGATGGAAGAGTGAGTGAAACTTTGTTTCATTTCTTTTGCGGATATCCAGCTTTAGATAAAGTAACCATGAGCCCGCATTTCGCGGTATAGTCCCGTATTTAACCCAGCTGTCCCGCAAAATGAACCGCATTTCCAGATCTGACCCACAAATCAAACAATCTACTTTTTCAAATTTCGAGTCAAGTCTTCTGCGAGTCCACTGCTAGAGAACCTCTGGATCAATAGTGTCCTTTTTGACTAAATATGCCCCCACCCGGGCCATATCTATGTGTTCGCGGGAAATCGGTTAAGCAAGCTCGATATAGAACCGCTCCCTAAACCTCAAACAAAAAATAAAGACAACCATTACCATCAAGATCGGCCTTAATTAATAGTAATGGGTTTTTCATTAGCGATTTGACAACTTCAAACTTTCAGTGTGAACGCACCCATAAACCGATGATGTGCCTTTGTTTCCCGTCATAACCCAACATTTATTTTAATTACCCCAGCAGATGAGAATATGTAAACCATTCTCCTCGTTAATTATTCTTGCACTTAAAATGCTACGGGATGGCAATATTCTGATCCACGCGAAATCACAAAAAATTGCCGCTCTTTCTTGTACCAAAAAAAAACAGTCTCTAATTTGCGCCCGATTTCTGTTTCACTTCCACTACATTTTTTTTTGTCGGGGTGCGAGACTTTCTACACTGGAGCACTTACACTCAATACTGGTCCATTGTACTACCAGGAAGACACACTACATCTTACTGTGCGAATTTACTCGTTTTCCTAAGAAAAACGAGAAGGCGCTTCAATGATAAGGAGCTTAGGTTTACAGCACTAACCATATCAGCACCAAATACCTGCCACCTGATAAGAGCAAAACCAGGACAATCACAGAGGAAATGTTCCGCATTGTCGTCGCTTTCTCCACAGGCTTCGCAGTTGGTGGTATCGCTTAGGTCTAGCACCTTAAAGTGTTTGGCAAAAGCGTAGTGTCCCGTAAGAACGCCAGTAGTCTGTCTGCAGTCTTTTCTGTTGAGAAACAACAAGAATGCCGCAGATTTCCTACAGACGTCGGGGAGAATTTGCTTAGTCTGTCTGCACCCTGGAGAGTCATGGCATCGGCTATTGTGTTCATATGAAACCCAACCGTCAATGGAAGCCCTGACCGAGGACGCAGGCAGACGAATCGCGGGTTCAGGTCCTGAGATGTCCCCCTCTGAGCCCTGTCTTGTCCGTTATGACCCGGGACCGCGGATTTCAGCCTACCGACTGAATGCAGAGAGATCTTGCATTCACGAACTATTTTGGAGGTGGTTAAGGGGTTGAGCAAGGCCTTAAGCGCAGCCTGACTGTCGCTACAGACGCAGATATTTCGCCCCCTCCACCTATTCCTCGCAACATAGGTTCATGGCCATTAAGATAGCATAAGTCTCTGTTTGAAAGACTGATGCATGTTTGCCTAACGAAAAGAAACTTCAGTGCGAGTTATACCAAAAGCCACCTCTTCTTAAACGTGAGATAGCTTTGATTGTGCAACCCATGATGTAAACATCAAGTCGCGGGAGGTTCAATAATGCATCTAGGCCGGAGCCGGAGTCGAAGTCGTTGTTGAAGTGGTGATCTGTTTCTACCATAACGCATCTAAGGCAATATTTTCCCCCAAAAATGACTTGCACAAATATGTCCCCTGCCCTTACTTTTTCAATTAACTGTAAGCTGCTCAAAGTTACTAGGTCTGTTCGCGAACTAATATGCAAACGTAAATTTAGATAAACTTTCGTGCAAAGCTACACAAACGCGTTCGCGTACTGAGAAAATGATAATAAGATGAACGAAAGAAAAATGTACTTTCGTTCATTTTTCTTCACACAGAATTTCAGCTGGTAAAAAAATGAAAACTGTCAAATGATGAAATCCTATGAGTTTGTCAGCAAAAAAACAGGGGTTGCTTCTTTCCAAGGCAAACTTTGACGTTTTTCATCTTTTTACACAAAAGCGTTCGCGTACTTTTCTTTAAAATAAGAGGATTCTCTCTCGATTTTGGAGATTTGACAGTTTTCATTTTTCTACACATAAAGTACGCGAACGGACCTACTAAAAACTGCTTGAAGTTGTTCCCTCCGTAACGCAAAAACTTCGTAAAAGCGTTCCTTTCCTTTACATTTTCATAACTTCTTCAATCTTTGAGAAAATGTATCCCCACTCCTCGGAATTTGAGAATTTACTTGAAATTACTTGTAAAGCAAGGAGACCTTTTGTCTTCTTTAATAATTGTTTGAGAGTTTCTAAAAGATACTCAAAATTCTCAATCTTTGTTTATAGTAAACGAAAGACGGGAAGATAGCGGTAGAGTTACGTGAAGCAAATTCAAGACGACTTCATTCTCGATTATCGTCTTAAAAGTTACGGATTGACTGACCCGGCTTTTCATAAATATGATGCTACAAGAGGAATGAAAATATATAAATGATATGGATATTAATTTTTGGCCGTTATCCAAAACTTAACTAAATAGGAACAAGCTAATTTTGTTTTAAGACTGTTGTAAAGTTAATTCTGCTGAAGCTTGCGCATGAAAAGCTTGCTTCTCGGTATAAAGCAAATTTTTCGAAATTGTCTTTCGCTAAGTATTTTGCAAACCATTCAGTAAGCTTCGATAGATGTTCCGTAAAAAGGGGCAGCAAGGCTTTGTACACACGTTTTTCCCAGTTTCCAGTTTTAAAATCTTTTGGTAAATTTCTTTTCAGTTTTGGTCGCAATTTTTTTTTCCAAGTGGCAATCATGATGACCGTTTTGTTTGTCAACAACATAATTTTTTTAATGAGAGTTCGTTAGAGAAGACCAGGAGTTTTGGAACAAGGCCAAAATGATTCTGAAAGAAAATATTTTCACCACTCGGTTTGAAACAAAATTTAAATTAAACATAATAGGCATTAGCTACTAAATAAAATAACATAGGCGTAAACGGCCCAGACTGGACCTAACACCCAGCTCTTCCAGCCATTTGTGTGGTGTCTGCGAAGTTATTATTTTAAAACAAATGGAAGGGACCCGCAATTTTACTTCGATTTCGAATGGCAAATCTTAAAACTTCTCATGTTTTTTATACCATTGGATGTTTTCCGACTTTAGCAAGATGCAGTGGAATAATTGTTGGTGCTACTGGGTAATTTCAACATATGCCAGTAGTCAAATGCAATAACTGCGGCCAGCAAAATTGCAATATTAAAATTAAGAAAGAAAGATGCTAATGAGTGAATATATTCTTCAAAGTGAAGCATGATATCGATACTCACCGCAACAATAAAACACGCGCATGACCTGAAAAATACGACGACTGAATTTCTTAATGTCATAAAAATGCGCATCGTAGGTACTGATGCTTTTTTTCACTTTTCACTGCAATGCAAAAAATGTCATTGCATCATGTTGTGATGCAAAAGTTAATATCATTTTCGCAGTACATGCGTTTAGACTGCGATTTCAAACGTTATACGTTACATCACTAGAGTGAGTAATAATGCGTTAACGGAATTCTTGACGATGCAGTACTTCGGCAGTACCTACTGAATTTAGGAATTCAAGCTGCGTCGATTATTTTAAAATGTTTCTCGTAGAGGAAAAGGGTCCGAGATGCTGCATCGGACACAACTGCATTTTTTTCCCATAATTAGTGTGGACATTTGAAAATGTGAATCGGTTAGGATTTTAAAATAAACAAATTCTGAATCTGATTTAGCACATTTCTAATAAAAAATGTCTTTAGGTATACGAAATACCGTGCGGACGGGCTCCTTAAGACAAACCTAAACATCTCATACTATACTCAATCCAACAAAAATTGTCAGTACAGGCCTTATGGAGGAGCTTTTTTTCTACCAGTGGTGCCTGTAGATACTCTCACGGCACTCAAACGTAAGAATTGCCACTGAAATAAAAACCAAACCACTGTCATACCAAGGAATTGTTGTTGTAATTTTTCTAAAATTCGTATACAACCCACCACAACCAGTCTCCCACACAGCCGAATGGGAATGAGCATGATCGTCTTGTGTTCGCTTGCTATTATCTTTATCATCCACCAAAATAAGCAGTGTGTGTGACTGAAGCAAATCAGAGGAGTATTACCATCTCTACAATGAAGCATATCATTAAGCGTTTTTATACCCTATTCAAAGGGTATATTAATTTTGACGCATAGTTTGTAACATACCTTAATATTGCCCATAGACCCCTAAAAGTTACTATATTTATGATCAGCATCGATAGTAATGTCGATCTAGCCATGTCTGTCCGTCCGTTCGTCCGTCGGCAAAAATTAGGCATTTAAACTGGGCCTAGAGAGCTGAAATTTTAACCATATACTCTCTAGGGTCCCGAAATAATCAAGTTTACGAATTTTTGAAATCCGCCCACAGACACGCCCACAAACTCAAAAAACAAAATTTTGGAAAAAATCGAATTTTGAGCTAGAAAGCTGAAATTTTTTTTTATATGATCTATGACTCCTAAAACTCCTCGGGATATAAAATTTTCAAAATCCGCCCACTGACACGCCCACAATTAAATAAAACAATTTTATTGAAACCCCAAAATTTGAGCTAGGGACCTGAAATTTATAATATATACTCTCTAGGGGCCCTTTATGCTCATGTGTTAATTTTTTTTAAATCCGCCTACTGACACGCCCACAATTAAATAAAACATTTTATTGAAAAACCAAAGTTTGAGCTAGGAAGCGTTTTTTTACAAAAGCTTCGTTTTTTTTCATAAAATCATTTAAATGTTATATAACAAAATATGTAGAGCGTTCTCAACAATTCAACCATACTAAGACTTTTGTCACACATCCTTATGAGGGGTAGGAATAAGAATAGGGTATCCAACAGTTCGCCCAAGCGGACTGTAGCCCGTCCCTATGTTTTTTATGGATTTTGTCAAAGAACTTTCGGTTTTGGTGCTTTTGAGAACGAATTATTACGTGGGGTATTGCCATTCGGTTTGAATTTGATTGTATTTGTATTGTACAGCTGCACAAGTGCAGTTTTTTTTAACATCTGTTTAGGTATATGACATTGCGTCGTGGTTATATAATTTTGTATTCTAATTGCCTGATATATTGCCTGACAATATACATATAGCGGAAAGGACTGGGACATTTTTTTTAGAAAATCTTGCTGATTATGTATCTGTTTGTATGATGTCTCTGTTTTTCCGATGAATGACTCCTGTTTGCCAATGAATACGGGAATTTCCAAAAGGAAGATCTCAAGTTAGGTAGGGATGCAATCATACTCGTACAATGGGTTGCTTGAAATCGTTAAACGTTACAAGGCCAAGTATAAAACATACGTCGGGGATGAAATAGCTCAAAATGCGGGACATAAAGTGCTTCGCTTGCCGCCTTATCACTGTGACCTTAATCCAATAGAATTGGTTTGGGCTCAAGTGAAAGGGTTTGTAGCAAGCCAAAACAAGTCATTTAAAATGGCTGAAATAAGAGATTTACTAACGACAACACTTACAAGGGTTGCCAAGGAAAAATGGCATCGATGTGTCCAACACGTTGAACAGGTTGTTGAGCCAAATATGTGGGAAATGGACGTTTTTGTCGAGGAAGCAGTTGAAAGGTTAATAATAGACCTAAATAACGAGAGCAGTAGCAGTAATTACTCATCGGATTAGTTGAGTAGTGATATTAGAAATTAGTATTTTATGTTTTACAATATTTATAATGAATAAATTGGATTACAGTGATATATTTTTCGTTTGGATTTTTTTTTTGTGTTACGAAATTTATATATTTTTCTGGTCTACTGCAGATACCCTTGAAAAACGCGCCTTTGATTATTATCTTACCAGAAAAGGAAAAAGATAAACGGAATTTATTTCGTTCCGCAATATTTTTATTTTAAATTGGAAGATGGTAACCCTAATAGAATTGCTCTCTGAGTTATGGCGAATTATCATACACACTACGGTAACCCTGTGAGAGCTTTAAAGAGGGACCGATTTATCTAAGTCATTGCAACCAGACTGAAAGACAAACATCCTAACTTCCCTGTACTGACAATTTTTGTTGGATAGAGTATAGGCAAACCATTCTCCAATGTCCTTTCGGACATCTCAGGCACAAGGTTTAAAAATATCACCGACTTCCTCAATCCTCAGCTCAACAGTATGTTTTTGAGTGTTACCTTCAATTTGTCTCTTATCTTAAAGGGTCTCGTGTCGTGAGTTGTGTTCTTAAAACGGCGCTCAAACTCGTATTGCATGTGGCTGCCTGGTAGCCAGAACCCAGCCACTTTACTTACCTAGATAGATACCTACCTGTCGTGCGATTTTTTTTATACATTTATGAGTACCTACCTATATATTATTTCAAGAAATGTCACATTTTTCTCAGTTTTTGTTTTGTTTTGTTGATGACGGTTTAGCTGCGTAAAAGAGATTATTGTAATATAAAGTACATAGTAGCAAAGAGGTATGTATACGTAGGTAGGTAAAATGCCATGTTTTCCATCTTTCTGTCAAAAGAAACCACTTAAGCGCAATTTTAAACCACTTCTAACGATAACGTAAAAATGAAACCCAGATATCCAAAAATTTGCCCAAGCTGACTGCCGCCTATTCTTTTGTTTTTTATTTAATTTTTTCAGTAGCTATTTACTTTGTATTTACTTTGTCGAATGAAATTTCATCGTTCTGAATTTTTGTTTATTTTTAGCCTCTGAATGAAGACAAATACCTATGCTACAGTTGCAACAATTGGCTCATCAACTGGCACTCTCTGCAAGCGTTAAATAGTAACGACGCTGACAATCCTGGTAATTTCCGTTCATCACAAATGAATAGTATGGTATCGGAAAAAGGCTCCTCTTCCGACGAAATGACAAATTACACAAAACCAGTAGCACAAGTTCGACCTCAGATACGTGTTCCGTCAGAATCAAGCACTTCTAAATTGCCAAAGGGAACAACTCACGCCATAATGGCGAAACGTAACGGATATTATTTTTCTAAGCGCACTTTTCTTAGTTGGCATCGGATAAAGAAAAATACACAAAAATCATTCCAGAAATGCTGCATATGTGGACGCAGTATTCTACGAAGGATCTCGGCTGCATCGCGTTCAAATTCAAAGCTCATCAACGTTAAATGCAAAAGGTGTCGTAGTGTTTTGAACCGCCGCAATATGTACCTGAAAACATGTTTGTTGGAAAAAGATAAAACTCGGCTTTTTAGACCCAAGTTACTAAAACAAACACATGTCAATCTAGTCAATGAAGAATTAATAAAAAGCAGTTTCGATTCCTTTGCATCAACAAATTGTCCACATCAACCACGCAGATACCAAAGACCCCTGATAGACGGAAAAGTTGTATCGATGCTACGTCGACTGGGTACCACACTCTCCAGGGACAGCACAACATCCGTATCAAACATTTATCAACCGCCCATTATGAGTCCCACGAAAAATAAAACCCAAAGATGGACACGTAATATCGGCGAAGATGAAATTCTCATCAACTTCAACACCGCAATAACGGAAGTCCTTCCGATCAGGCACATCCGAAGAAAGTTGGCATATCAAGTATCAGACGCCACTACTTCGAGTACCATAGAAGTCGACAGCAGCGACAATGAGGAGGAAGACGACGCTCGAAAATTGGGTGATAAAGCAAATTGTGAAATCAATCTCCATCATGTTTATAGTTTAGTGCCGAAGGGACTCACAGTTTCCCTTATTTCTGACTTAAAACCAATTCCTGTTAACTAGATAATTTAGAAAGAAAGATTTGCAAAACTTTTTTTTTATTTGTTATTATATTCATAGTGCATTTTATGTAACTTTCTTTGTTTGTATAGCTATAGCATAGTGAAATATGAGATTATGTGAAGAAAAATGTATTATACTCGTATGTACTTAAGCAGGATCATTATTTATTTTATTTAACAGATATTATATCGCTCATTCAGACCTAGGTACCTTTTAGTTTAAAGTAAATTCTGCATGCCATATCATGTCTAAGAGAAAAATGTACTCCAATAAAGTTTTATAATTATGTAAATACATAATAAGATATAAATAAATAGTTTGTAACTTCTTGTGACTTATTTTACAGAGGAAGATTGACACAAAAACATTTTTGAGTACATTACATACCAAACTTCTTCGTCGGTGTTTTTCAGAACCGAAAATGAGAAGGTACCACGCTGGTATACTATTTTAGCCTACACAACATGGTTTCATTTCTATCACATGTAAACTTGTACCCACATGCGATAGAAACTAGGAAGCCCCACCACGCTTTATTATTTGTGCGCTTCATATTACTTTTCGGCTTCTTCGTTTAATAAAGAATAGATGCTATCGATTTCGATGCACATGTTTTTAGCTGGGTATAGTGGGTAATTTGATATCATTTGAATTCATTAATAGCTGTGCGTTTACCACCAATAAATGGTTACACAAACTAACCAGGAGATTTAAGCCACCATAAAAGCGCAAGACGGAGCTGCACTTTTTGTTCTGAATAGATCGTTAAAGATTTATCTACAGAGGTGGAAGATCGTATTACTAAGATACAATTAAAAGCGTTATATTAATTTCAATATAACTACTGTCGATTCTTCTCGAGAGCTCCAATCAGTTCGACTTGGGGGATGTCTTTTACATGTACACATAGGCCCTTACTAATACTCACAATAACTTATTGGTAAAAAGAAAATTTGCACAATTCAAACAAATCGTGTATCAATAAAGAATTTAGTGATGAGGATAGTCAAAAATGAGAGTATTAAATTTATTGCATGCACGGAAATACATTTTTACCTTCCCAACTATAATCTCAAAAGTAGAAAAGGGTTTAAAACTATTCATGCACCAGCTGGCCTGCGGCCTAGGATGCAGTTGCTCAGGCGTGCTTTAAGTATGAAATAGTTCAACAGATAACAGTACCTGGATGGCCCGATTAGCGGGTAAAAGGGTTAACAACACTCTGGACACCTCTTGGACTCACAAAAATAATATATTCTAATAATTGAATACTTAGGTTGCCGCTGAAGAAAAATGTGATATCCACTAAGGACAGCCGTATATTCTCGGACAGTCAAGCCGCGCTGAAGTCCCTGGACTCAGTCTCTTCAAACTCCATCATAGCCATAGACTGCCGTTTATCTCTTGGGGAGATGGCAGACAGTTCAATATTCACCTCTGTTGGGTTCCGGGGCATAGAGACAGATGAACTCGCCAAAAAAGGAACCGCATTACCTTTTCTACCTGACAAAGGTTTTCTAGGTATACCTATCGCTACTTGTAAACTTATGTTTAAGCTATCCGCAGAGTACAAACCTTAGGTGGGCAGGTAGGAATACGTGTCCGGCGACAAAGCTGTATCTGCGACGCTCTATGGGTTTGATCTGACTTAACCGACTGCACATCCGCTCTGCCATAGGTGTCATTACAGGACACTGTCTAATAGGCAAGCACGCATCAAGACTTGGCGTCTATTCAAATGACTTCTGTAGAAGCTGCAGCGACGAGGTTAAGGATGAGACTACACTTCACCTCCTCTCCTCTGTACATGTCCTGCACTCTCCTATAAAAGAAATATCTATCTAGGAGCCTTCTTCCTTAATGAACTCAGTGTGGTCGAAGTGTGTTGCCTATTAGCTGACAGTCACCTTAATCTAACGTAGGGTGCCGCTACGCTGCGTTGTTTTCAACTAATGATATTGGAGCTTTAAGGAAGCCTCTCTTTCACTATTGTGAAGGAACGTCGATTGATATTGCCTCTTTGATGGGGTTCATAAGATCTCTCCTTTGAAACTTCTTATTAGATCAAGCTTTGTTACTCTTGCTGCCATGCGAAGCATTTTCATCTCAGCTGCCTTTAATTTGCCCTTATACTTTTTCTATGCTGTCCTACATTGTGAACCGTATGCGAGCACCGGGAGCGACAACTGCGGGTAGAGCCTCCATTCAGCTAAGGGGACATTTTTCAGTCACAGAATACGGCCTCAATAGGATGAAACCCCTTCGACATCCAAAGCGACAATAACCAGGTCCCCTTCACCAATAAATACAACCCCCACATCTGGGAAACTAACGGCTAAGGAATCCGCTAAACGGTCTTAAAAAACCCCAAGGACATGAAGACCATCAAAGGGGACTTACCATCCTCTCATCGGTAATACAAAGGCCAATGACATAAGGAATGCCGGAATGGAAAACAAAGCCATATCGACCTCAAGAGGATAAGATCGGCTAACGAAGTCACAGGGAACCCGGCCAATAAAGCGGTTAATGCCTTTAAAAGCAACGACCTCACCCTGGCAATCGTCGACCGTAGCAACCCGGACGGTAAAATTTCGACGGACAACTGGCTCAAGGTAGAAGCCAAAATCCTTTTATGCCTGGTAGAGGAAATAACAATGCCTGAAAATTCGACGGCAATGCCAGAAAGGCGTCAAGTCTATTGGATGTGGCAATAAGGAGTCAGAAGACTTCTTGACGCTCTGTATGCAAGGCCTTGTGAAACTACGGAACGGCGCCAAACTGAAGGTGATACCCGCCTCAGATCTCTCCCTGAGTGCGCTAGTATACGTATGGATTTCTCAACAGGTCCCGGAAGAGGAGCAAATCATACTCAAACTATTCGGCCTGCCGAATAAGGAGCTGAATGTGGGTAATTACACGACATTCGCTTCCAAGCAGCGGGAGAAGGGTGGCTGCAGGAACTAATGAGCTTATGTATTGCAGTGGATCCAGGATCACTATTGACTTTGAACGTACTAACGAAACAATTTTTAGAAACCCCATCAAGACAGACTGGAACAAATTCTCCAACCTGGTCGAACATAAACTTCCTTCTGTCCCGACAGGTACACAAGGGAAATATTAGAAATATTAGTTAAACCTCTATCACTTGCCAATCGATGGTCACGTGAGTTATTCGATCAATGAGGAAGGGTAAAATAGTAGGGACTAGTAGTTGCCTTGCAAATTCAACGCGCCCAATGTTCTTACTTCCGCTCTGTATTAGGTAATTCGTTAAGAAATATAGCGGGAAATACCTCTTCGTAGCGGGAAATACCTCTTCACTGAAAAAAAAAAAACATGGGCTGAAACAATTGTAGGATCAAATCGGTGAATTTGTTGGGCGGGAGAAGAGTTTCGGGAGAATATTTCGTAAAACTTTTATAACAAAAAAATGTTCCAGAACTAAGAAGAAGAATCCGAACACTATTTTTGAATATTAAAAGTAAACAATATAATAGAATTATGTACAATAAATAAAGGTGAAACCGTGAGAACCGCGTTGTTGTCGAAAAAAAAAATAATTTTATTTGGAAACAAATTTAGTTGAACCATTTTCCATATATACATTTTATACTACTAAATAAAAAACGAACAAAAATATTTAAATAATAACAAAAATATACAAGAAAAAAAGTGAAAATGCCTTAAATTGTTTCGTCAAGCCCTTTTGGTATGTTCACTGTTTTTTTTAACATCTCAGGTTTTTGGTCTATAATTTGTATTTTTTTTAATCGCCAATGGCTTTTGTTTTCACTTAAACATACACTTTATTAACAATCACAATGATTTTTCTATACGATTTCTGCAAATTACTGAAATTATATCATACAATTAATTTTTGACGTTTAAGAAAGAGATTCGGCACTTCAGAAAGAGATAGCTTCTCGAAGTGTTCTGTTGCATTTTGCATGTGAGCTCACAATAGATCTATTATTGTCAATTGGCTTGGCACTATTATTGTCAATTGGCACTCTAATAACAACACGTTGATCGATTGATAAATTTGGTCGTTTGTTAATAATTGGTATTTGCCAACCATAATAGGTTAGGTTAGGTAAATGGATGCCCTTGTGACTGATGTCACGGCTCACTTAGACCATCAGTTTGGGTCCATTATGTCCATTGTTGGGATTTCCAAACCTGCAAAGAAACAAGAAGTATGCCGCTGTTACACAGCTCAGTGGTCCGCTGTATTAGAACCACCCGGATCTATATGTAAATCTCAGGAGTTTCCTCAGCTCAATATCGGTCAGATCCTCCAGCTCCTCAAAGAAGTAGCTGCCAAGAATCTGGAATCTGTTTGTTCTAAGGGCAGGGTATTCACATAGTAGGTGAGGAATAGATTATGTCCCTTCGACGTCTCTACAGCTCGTTGTGCATTATGCCCAGCCGCTCCATGTGTAGGCCCACTGCGCAGTGTTCTGTGAGGACCCCCAAAAGTGTGCGTATGTCTTTGCGGTTCAGCCCGATTATGACCTTAGATTTCCTTTTATTTACCGCTGGCCAAAGCTCCCTCGAGTGTCTGCATGCTTCGAGGCTAGTCCAATGCAAGTTTGTTCCTCTCATGGATTCAACGTCGATTTTCCGTATCAGTGCACCAAGCGGAGTTTGTATAGATTTCAGAGCGAGTGATGCATCCATCTCCGATCCGCATCTTGCCAGCTTGTCTGCTTCTTCGTTGCCCGAGATGTCCTTGTGCCGCATTATCCAGCATAGGGTCACTGAATTGGCGATTGATATCTCGTCTAGTTGTTTTCTGCACTGTAACACCGCCCTTGATTTGACAACTAGTGACTCCATGGCCATTATGGCCGCTTGGCTGTCAGAGTATATGGTGATCTGCTTCTCGGCCAGTTTGCGGTTCTTCACCTCATTGGCAGCCTGAGTGATCGCAATATATAGGGTGTAAGACTTTCGCTTAGGCAAACTTTAATGTATTTTTTCATTTCTAAAATATCGTTATTGTTATGGTTTTTGGGAACTAAAATTTTATTTTTGTAATGTTATTTATGTAGATTCGACTCTCCACAATTTGACGTTCGTAAGTTAAATCTATCGATAATTATAATTTTTTTCCCGGTCCATTGAAAAATACTCGATAAATTGCAAAATCCCTTTGGTAATTTGAAGTTGTAGGAATGGCATCTTTAGATTGAAGTCGGTCTTTCCTACTCTTTATATTTTGAAGTCGGTGATTTGCTGCACAGACCTGTCGTTTGTATGAGTGAGTAAATTACGGGCTTATTTCAAAATGAACATATTTTTCATCCCTCTCTGTTGAACTTTTTCCCTGGTTCCTTGAGTATTAAATTTTTAAGAGTCGACTCTATTTATTTTTAGTTTATGCTTAACTTGAGTTGTTACCTGTGATTTCAATAAATAGAAAAAAATAATAATTGTACCTATAGGTACCTACTACATAAGCCAAAGAAATGTAGGTAGGGAAGGGTGGGGAGGAATTGACACGTTTTCATACTATTGTTAAAATCATAGAAATTCTAAGTTGTTTCTCTATGGTTCTATGCTAAAAACTTATAATGGAATCATGGCGAGAAAGTATTTATAGTAATAGAGACAACTGATTAGATGTTTAGGTATTGTATCCAATTTCCTGCAAGGGATACATTTGTCAAAAGCTCCCTCCAAGAAGGTCAATTTGACAACTTCATAAGGAGGTTTTGACATGTGTGGGAGGATTTGTCACAGAACTCTTAAAAAATATAAAACTCGAGATATAGGCTTTCAATTGCCAGAATATTTTTATTAAAAGTAAATAAAGAAGCTTGAACAAATATCAGTCTTTAAAGAAGGAACTCCATGTGTTAAAAAATAAATTAAATAAAAAAAAAAAAAGCAAAAAAAATAATTCACTTCGTTAAGAGAGACCTAACGAATATCTAAAATCTTGAAGTCTACAATAAAATATATTTTCGGTCTGGATTTTGAAGTACCGGGAATAGCATCCGGTGGTGGTAATTTTGCTACAATATCCATTTTAATGGCTGCACCAACGTCCTCGTTAAACGGTTCACAGAAGCAATTCTGTTGTTTTTGTCGCCTTAAATATTTTATTGTGTTGGGTATCGAACTTTTCTCGTCTATATGCTGTATGACCCCAACATAGTAGAATAGTTTCTTATCTCCAAATTTGACAAGGACATAATCATTTTTATTCGGAGATAAAATTTCGGCATCCAAATCCAATGTTCTTTGAAGTTTCGGGATTAGCTCTTCTTCCTCTTCGCTAGATACAACAAATTGGTCGGATTCATCGCATAAGCTTATTTCGGTTTCATCAGAAGATTGGTTCAATATGCGCTTCACGTAAACTGGTTTGGGGCGTTTACGGTCTTTTACGAGTAGTTTCATAGCTTTGGCAATCTTTGCAGCTGCTAAAGTTTCTATTCTCTCCTTCACAGGAGTTTCTGTGTACACTTTAGACGTAGCTGCATTAGCTCTAATTTTTTTTGGGCGCAGCTTTGGAACAGGTCAAATCTGTCCCGGTGTGGAGTGGGTTCACGTAAGTCGAGGGTGAATTAATTGGACTGCTGTTGTTTGAAAATTGCATCATATCAACATTCTCGGTACTACTTGCTAATTGATCAGTTTCGGCGATGTTATCTGCAACCAGAACTGTTGTATTATTATTGAAGCTTTAAATTGTCTTGTGTTTTCAGGCTTTCGTAGACTAATCGAGCTATTTCGCCTCATAAACCCAGTGAGCCAAGCCTTTCCTGCTTGTCTATTCTCATTTCAGGGGATAGTTAATCTTATTTCTTTTAACATATGTGAATACAAATTGCTTTGTCATTTCAAATGTCATTCCATGATGAAGCTTTGAGCATTTTTTTAAATAGACCACCAGTTCACTTCTATGCTCTGATGTTAGAACCTGACTGTGCGAATATTTAGAGCGGATTTTTAATCTATAAAAAATTGCAGTACGATTAATGCCATATTTTCGTGATGCACTGCTGGATGTTTCAGTCCCATTTTCAATGTCCATAATCTCATTCCGCAAGTTACTTTCGTCCACATTGCGGTCTAGATGTTTTCGTTTGTACACATTTGGCATATTGAGAATCTATTAATTAATAGATTAATTTTTATGTAAACGGAAGGAGGATTTGACAGGTTGTCAAATGCTCCTACATCCGCACCGTCAAATCCTCCCTTTTGATAGCATAATATAAAATAAAAATATTTGTAAAAATAGCAGTTGTCATATCCTCCTGCATGTCAAATCCTCTGCACCTTACCCTACCTACATCGGCTCTTGATTTAATTAAGGCGATTTAAGCGTTGCCACGCTGATCATGAGAAAGGATTGTAATTCTATTCAGTCCAGTTCTGTGTCTTTATTCATTCCATTCTGGATATTCCGGATGCAAAATTCGAAAATTCTATCTTTTTATTCCTTATTCGGAAAAAAAAGAAATGCACTCTTTGTTCACCAAACAATTTTTTTTTCTTCAATTTTCAAAATGTTGTTTTTACAAATTCAGGCACAAACGACAACACGTTTGAAGAAAAAAAAAACAGAGTTACCTGGCCACACTGCAAATGGCATGCCTTCTCAGCAGCAAAAATAGAGAACTTCAAGCACACAAATAGTTTGTTTGGGATGTTGGGTACGGCACCCTATATTGTTTTCCATTTATGTTTTATTTTTAAAGAAAACTATGGACTGAATGATGTCTTGTTTTAAGAAAATTGTCTCAAAATAACTATTTCCAACAAGGTGAAAGTGGTCGCCTTTAACAGGTGTTTAACGTTTATGTACTTTTATGCAAGGTCAAAGCAGATCAATTTGATGGCAATACAGACTTGCTAGCGCCCTCAAATTTCCTTTTTATGAATGTTATTACAATAATGAATATTTTTCTTTAACTAGAAGTTTCATTTCTAAAATTCAATGCCCCAATGGTCCCTTTTATTTCGGCATCCGATCGATGGGCCTGTCAATAATATTCTTGTCCAAAAAGAACACCAAACAATCTAATAATAGCGCAAACAGAAGACATTTCTGTCCCATAGAAAATATACCGCAATGACGATGCTTGATAATTTATTCTACCTCCATGGAACTAAACGTCTTTTCAGCATTGATTTTGTGAAAACGGTGTATCCAAGGGGTAAATACGAATAAGTAGGTACCTACATAATTTATACCGAACGCGATGAAGAAAACGCGCGTGATCCTTGCGCTTTGTCCTTCCTCAGGATGTGTATTGTCAAACAAACGTGTATTTTATTCAAATGGTTTTTAGCTTAAAGATATACAGCCACCAGAACCTCTGGTGAAAAAAATAATTTATGACGACATAGTGTCGAACCGCGATGACTGTACTTCTAAAGGATTGATGGAACAGAGAGTGGATACTGCAACTTTTTTTTCACTTCCCAGAAAATGTGCTGCGAAACAAAAAAATAGAGCAGAAGCCACTTTTGATAAGAATTCAAGGAGAAGACAAAACGCCACGAGTTTCTAAAACAAAGAAAAGCGAATAACCAACAAATGAAACTACACATGTTTTTCTATCAGCAGCTCCAGTATTTTTAATTTGCAATTAAAAAAACAATCACAGTGATATTTTTAGTTAGGTTTTCTTATTTTTTTTTGTTATTTGTTTGTAATGGGTACAATATTATAAAGGCGAAGTTCTACTTCGGGTAAAACACTCCACGCCACCAAAAAGACCAACGAATTAGTTCCTTCCACCCTTCTCGTCACACTCACGCCTGAGATGCCCACTCTTACCGCAGCTGTAGCAAGTTTTTGTTGCATCCGGACAATACTTCGAAATGTGACCGGCTCTGTTGCACTTGTAGCATGATAAACTAGAGTTGGAAGAGCGACTATCGTTCATCTGTTCAGGACAGTTGCGAGCCCAGTGGCCAAGTTTGTTACATTTATAGCATGTTGGATTATCCTGTTGGGTGCAGTCCTTGGAAATGTGTCCAACTCCATTGCAGCGATAGCAACGCTCCGACTCCTCTGGGCAGGCACGGGCATAATGTCCGGTTTGGTTGCATTTATAGCATTTTTCGCGATTACCTACTCCACCGCCGCCGCCGCCGCCACCACCGCCTCCGCCACCACCTCCACGACGCATGTCGCGTCCGTCGCGTCCATCGCGTCCATCACGCAATCCAGAGTTACAGTCACGGGCGTAATGACCCGGGCGATTGCATTTGTAGCAAGCTGATGATGATGACATTGTTAAATACGAACTTTCAACTTTTTGTATAAACTTTTCAACGAACGGAGTTCAATTTTTTACTGTAACTAATCCAATTAACAGAAAAAAAAAACTCCAAAAACTTCCTCACCACCACGGCACACTAAATGCAAATCGAAATGGCTGCCGTCCAAATAATGCCTCCGACTTGTGAGAAAAATTAAATGCCCACAAATACCGGCTGCAGTGCGGCTCATCATTCGTGTTACCTCGTTTATAGGGGTTATTGATGTGTATGTCGAGGTTGGCGAAATTGCTTTTTTGTGTTTTAGGGGTTGAGTCAATGACTTTGTGGCCTGGTTGCATTTGAATGTATTTTTGTATAAATCAATTTAAAAATAGAGTAATTATGTATATAGCTTATAGTTTTCTTCTACATATGATTTTAACAGGATACTCCAAGTTATATTATCTTTTAATTACGTATCTAAAATTAAGATTACTTACATGAATTTAAATTATAAAAAAAACCTTAACAATTTTTGGATTCAGTAACTCCTGTGGCAGTTTATTCCACAGTCCAACGGCTATTACAAAGTAGAATCGCTCTCCGATAGTGTGTTCAAAGCGCAGCATTATTAAATTTTGCCATCTGCCTGTCTGAGCAAAGAGTAACATTTCACGCAAGTGATTAGTACATTTAAAAAGGTTTAACATATTCCTAAAATTAAAGTATGCATCTAGTTTGAAATGAAAGACACTTCTATATCTTGGCATATGATAAATGAGTCAAAAAGAGTCATAAAAAGGTACATTAATTTTAAGCTTACATTAATAGTCGGGACAAGGATAAGCAGATCAATTATACGTGAAAAGGGGGAGTTATAAGCTTTTAACTATACGGAATTCGATTCTTACAGACAGTGAATACCATGAAGACCTTAGCCCACGTAGACCACAAAAATCCTTCTTTCGGTATTCGAAACGGCATCACAGAAGGTTGAGGTGCTATTGATTTATTATCCTAGATACCCAACATACCTGTCGACATATTTAATATTGCTGCCGTTTAGAACAAGCGCGGAATAATCAGAGAAGTCAATTTTTTGCCGCGAGCAAGTAATCCCCATGTTATTGAAGAGTTTGAGTCTTAGTTTGTTAGAAACTGAACACCGTTGGACATTAACGAGATCCTCATTTATACGGGCTACACAATCTTCTACTAATCTAACAGACTTGCAAAGATAGATAAGGACATCATCCACGTTCATTCGCACGTGGCGTACGCAATTAAAAAAATTGTTTGAATAACAAAGAAGCTGCTCATAAATGATGTAATACTAATATGTAATTCAGATGACCAATAGATTAAACCATTTTTAGCACTCCAGACGAAGATAAGAGACCTGTCAAATAGATTTTTTGACGAGAATATAAGTTGGATATATGGTAGCGAGAAAAGAATTTGATCAGATACACGGCCCAGTACCCTCATGAAAAAATATTCCCTTTTTTTAGCACTTCAGATGAAAAATTATCTCTAGTAAGTCCGTCATTAACAATAGAGCTGTCAAACACATTTATTGACGAAAATATAAGTTGGATATATGGAAGCGAGAAAAGAACTTGGTCAGATACACGGCAGTCTGCCCTCATCAAAAATATTCTTTATTTATATGCTATGAATGTTTCCACCGAGCACCAAACATAGGTTGAAATGAAACACTGCCCTAATTTGTCTCAAAATTTCTAGATTTCCCAAATTTTAATTTCTGTACACCAAGCTTGCATTTTAACCTGTAAATTGACCTGCAAGTAAGCTCAGCAAGTTAGCTCAGCAAATTTGCTGATATGATATAGCAATGCAATAGCAATAGCTTTTATAACTTCCAGCAACAAATTCGGGATTGCGTTATTATTTGTTCTTCTGTTGCCTGGATTTTAGGAAATAAATAAAGGATTGCGTTAAAATAATAGCTGTGTTGATGTTCAAATAAACAAAGTTCCGTTTAATGTGTTGTACGACCCGGCACACCAAATATGCGACGGAGTTTATGAGCTTCCAAGTCATTTGATCACAATATTTTTTCAAAAAAAAAATCAGTGGGCAGAATGTATCATATTGCTGCTGTGAACGCTGAATTTTAATCTCTTACATATATAAATATAAATACATTATGGTGTTAAAAAGAAAACTTTGCAAGCTGTCAAACCAAATGCGCAGACTAGATGAAAATAAGTTTTCAGCGAATTTCAAAAAAAGGTCATTTCGGCCTTCTTCAACGGTAAAGCCAAATTCACCAACTTTTTTTTCTCGACATTGAGGTTTGCTCCTTTTTTCTTATTTTGCTCCCTTCCTAGATATTAACAAGTTTACATTCCGAAAATTCCTCGACCATCCGTTTCCATTGAAACAGAATCTCAGCCAATCCAAGGCTGGGATTATGTAAAAAACGAAAAGCACTTTCGCATTTCAAGAAACGAAAGGAACCACGCGAAAACGAAAAATTGCTTTACTCCTTGCGCAACTCCTTTGGTTGCCTATTTCTCGTTCGTTAACTTTTTAGAACGCTGTGACATCATTTGAGAATCTAAAGGAAACTTGGAGAAAGGGCGCGTTCAATTTGCAATGCCACTGCGAGTTCCCTACTAGATTAATCTCTATATCTTGCCAATCGATGGTCACGTGAGTTGTTCGATAAATGAGGAAGGGTAAAATAGTAGGGACAAGTAGTTACCTTTTAAATTGAACGCGCCAAATCTTTACAGAAGTATTTCGTACTTCGTAGCCGCAGTGGCTCAGTGGTTAGTGTATTACTAACCGAGTAGTCTTAATTTTTTTTAGTGCATTTTTTCCGTTTTTCTGAATACAGAGAAGATATCAATACTTCTGGCGGTAGTCATTAATTCTCCTAAATATTAAATAATTCAGAAGAATGACCAAAGAAACTTTGAATAAAAATGATAAATATGAAGGAAATAGCTTTAGTTTACTTTGTATGGCGAAAAATTGTTCGTTTTCCAAGTTACATGAAGCAAAATCCACGAAAAACATCAATAAAGTAGTGGTTTTTTTTCGCACAAATGAAAAATTGTTTTGTTTTTGATGTTATATGATGTAAATTGTTGGTTCCCACGCGCTTCCACAGATAGTATCAAAATCACCACGGGTATGCGGTCGATGCAATGCACTTTGTTATGCGAATATTGAGCAAACTGTCAATGTGATTTTTATTTAAAAGTTGGTGTAATAGTGCAGAGTGTTTATACTAATGATACCACAAGGCGCACCAGTATTTAACTTAACTCCATCTCTAGTTCACGACCAACGATCTGCACCACTAACATCTTTCAGTCTGTCAGTTTTAAGGCATTCACAGTACTGATTTTGCTTAAAAATTGAACGCAATCCTCAGTTCCCCGTGATGGCAGAAATCAGCGATTTGTGCAGCTTTGGACCGACAAACTCTGCTATACCCTGCTCTGTGATGTGCCCTTTTTCCACATATGTGAATCTATGTGTCTAGAAATTTGCACGTAAATGATTCAGTCGACACACATCATAACTTTCTTACCATCTGATTCGCGTTGATGTTGTCTTCGGTGGAACAGCTGACTTCTTGCTTTATTTGACCTGTTGTTGGTAGTTTCACATGCTGGCGTTGGTCTCGACACCTTCACCTCGGCTGTTTTATTGCGAGTTGCCTCCACCGAGGGCGCAATTTCGTAAGCAGCTGTGAATGTTTTTGGTGTCTTACTGATTATCTCATTGCAAATATATCGAAATTAAACCCTACAGATTAATTGTTTGATTAACAAATGTCAAGAAAGTTGCCGTATCAGAGACCAATTTGATGACATTTTATGCTTTCGGCATACTTGTTCTTAATAACGTCGAAATGTTCCATTGATGCAAGATTATCTGGTGGTCTCGGGCTAATAAGTGTTTTTAGAGCATTGTTCAGCTCTGCTCCCATGTGAACACGAGCGTAGTGATGATGCTCGACTCAGGTTACTTGTACTCGCTTATAGAAAATTATGGTGATTTCCATGAAAATTGCTGCGTCGGCGGAGCAGCAGCGGCAATTGCTGCCTGAGTTGCATTCATCACAGCCTTGGCGATCGCCCCCACCAAACATGTCCGTAAGTGACTCCGAAAATTCAGGTAATAGAGACATTGCTTAGTTATTCGGGTGTGTAACTATCCCAATTCGGATACCACCGTTATATATCCGAGATACAAGTCAACAAAGTTCTTCTTTAAACATTCTTAATTTCAAAACCTTAATTGGAACAACCACGTGTTAAGTAATTTTATTTAGTTAAGATTTATAAAAAAATAGTATATGGCATAGCGACTAAAAAGAATATAAAATTAAAAGTGGTAGTATATTTTCGTATCAAGGTCAAAACACAATATAAGCTCTATATTGGGATGTCCCAAAGTTGTCATAAATTGTTTGCGCAGTTTCCTTTAATAAAGTATTTACTTTTTGCGTTAGCGAAGCCTGCTACTCGCCTGATATAAAGGTTAAGTTTTAAGTGCATTCCGTTTCGTAGCATTTGCCAAAGCACTAGCCTCGGAATTCTCTCCTGATTCATCCCATTAACCTTAACAACGTAATTCAAATGTAGCTTAACAGTATCCAAGAATAGACGAGCTACTCCAGTTTCCAAGTGCAGCATATAATTTGAGGAACAACGTGGCAGTTTAAAAACTCGCCTGAGAAAATAACGGATAAACTTTTCCTTTTGGCGTTTTTCATTGAAGAAAAGATCTGCTCTTTTGCTCAAAAGAGTAAATCATTTTCGGTTTTGCATGTTTCATTGAAGAAAAAGAGCAATTCTAAATTGCCCCTAATACGAAAAACGCGTACTAAATTTTTGGAGATTTGCTCACGTGACCATCGTTTGGCAAGTGATAGAAATTTAATAAGTAGGGAACAGCAGTTGCCTTGCAAATTGAACGCGCCAATTATTAACAAGGGTTCCAACTTTTTTTCTGGTAAATCCTTCATTTTTCATTAGGCCTTAAAAATAAATACTATTTGGAACACACCCCGAATCGTCATGAGTGTCAGAGAAAAATATAAATCTTTGTCACTGAATGCAATTACCAAAATCCAAGATCTTGGTCTTGGACGTAAATTATAAAAACAAATATCTTTGCGTACTTGCAAAGCTAGGAAAAATAGTATTTTTGTCATTTAATCGGGTCCTGAAAATAACCAACTAGCACCATGGGGAAGCGACAGCACCAGAAGGACAAAATGTAGCACTAAATTGTTCGATAAACTGTTTAATTTCAATAATTCGTAATTCCAGGTACTTGACCTATACTGAATGGTCTGAGCTGTATGGAGGAAAGAAATTTGAGTCTGCCGAAAATGAACACATCAAATTCAAAAGGCTTCCCTACGACCACTGCTGCATCACGATGATACCCTTTAAAATCCCATATTGCGACGGAGATGGGAATGTTTTTGAGCTGCAGGCAGTTGTCGACTTTCTGAAAATGTTCAAAATTAATCCTATTACGGGAAAGACTCAGGATGCTAAAAACTTATTTGCGTTGAAATTTCATAAAAACAGCGACGGTGAATACCACTGTCCGGCGCTTTTTAAGCCGTTTACAAAAAATTCACACATTGTGGCAGTGTGTACTACTGGCAACGTGTTCTCCTGGGAAGCTGTGGAACAGTTAAACATAAAAACAAAAAATTGGAAGGATCTAGTAGACGACTCATCATTCCAGAGGAAGGATTTGATAACTATTCAGGATCCCCAGCATCTGGAAAAATTCGATATTTCCAAATTCTATCATATCAAGAAAAATCTACGCGTTCTGACTGAAGATGAAATTGCAGACAAAGTAATGGGATCGAAGGGAAGAATTAAGTCGATGAATCTGGAGACAAAGGAGACTCTGGCTCAATTGGAGAGGGACTATCAACCCGCCGAGGAAGAAGCTGCGGTCGAGAAAAAACTCTGCGATAAGTTTAACGCTGCACATTACTCAACTGGAACCGTTGCAGCTAGCTTTACATCAACTGCCATGGTACCAGTTTCCAACCACGAAGCAGCAATCATTGACGAAGATACAGTGAAGTATGAACGAGTGAAGAAAAAGGGTTACGTTCGTATAACAACTAATTTCGGTCCGCTAAACTTCGAAATATACTGTGATTCGGTGCCCAAATCAAGTGAAAACTTTATTAGGCATTGTTCAGCCGAGTACTACGATGGCACAAAATTCCACCGATCAATTCGGAATTTTATGGTAAATACAATTTTTTCAAAAGCGTCTTTATGGCATTTTAATGTTTCCCTCGTAGATTCAAGGAGGAGATCCAACCGGCAACGGCACAGGTGGCACCTCCATTTGGAACAAAAAGTTTGACGATGAATTCCGACCAAATCTCTCTCATACTGGCAGAGGTATCCTCTCTATGGCCAACTCTGGACCGAATACAAACTCTTCTCAATTGTAAGAGCCGTAAACATTCGTAGTTTGGCTAATCCTCTAGACTACCATGTAATTTCAGCTTCATCACATACCGCTCGTGCCGCCATTTGGATGGCAAACACACTATTTTCGGAAAGTTGGTAGGGGGAATGGATACTCTCAATGAGATGGAGAAAATTGAAGTGGACAATAAGGATCGTCCCATAGATGATATTATTATTCAAAAGGCACAAGTTTTTGTTGACCCTTTTCAAGAAGCAGAAGAGGAATTGGTCCGCGAACGTGCTGAGGAAGCCGCTAAACAAGTTCGAACCGTCAATGAAGTTGCCAAGATGAAACGAATGAATCAGAAGCTGAAGGTGTTCAGGGACGGAATTGGAAAATATCTGGACATCAACAGTTTAAAAGAGGAAATGACGAAAGGCCCAAATGCGCCATCCACTTCGCTAGGTTCGGCGTCAAAGAAGCGAAAAGAAAGCAGCAGCCAGTTTGGGAATTTTGGTTCATGGTAGATAATAAAAATTGTGCGTACTAGCAGTTTGTTTTTATTCATCACCTAAGTTCTCGCGTTCCTTCCATTTTTCCTTGAGTTGGTTAAGTTTCTTATGCCTTCGGTTTTTTTCAGCTGACTTTTTCCCATCGATTGCTTTCTGTTGCGACTCAATTGATTGTTCTGCATTGTAGAGTAAGTCGAGTTTGCCAAGTAAGATTTTCCTAGCTTCTTCCCTGTTCCGAGATGCCACTCTATGAATGTGACACTTCACAACAATGTTCGTGGGTATATGCCTGAGCACTACACAGTTTGAGGTTTTGTTTACTGCTTGACCGCCAGGTCCGCTACCTCTGATAAATGTTTCTTCCAGCTCGGATTCGTCTAATTTAGGGTAGTGGGTGTAGTCAAGCGTTGCTTTATAGCGGTGTTGCAAGTGAGAAATTGGATAGTTGTGATTTTTATTAAGGATATTGCGTATGAACGTGTGGACTACAGTAGCTCTATATAATGCGGCCATTCTTAAGCAAGGTTTCTCCACGCTAAAAAAAAAGGAAATTGCATGAATTGGAACTAGGGTGACTTTACCATTTGTATTACTTTAAAATTAAACTCGATATCCTTTGGATTTGAGAGTTTACTACCTGTCCGAAATTCTGTTCGAATTCTACCGAGGAAGTACGACTTGTCAGTCAAGTACAATTGATTGCCGTATCGAATCAGATGCTTGTATAGACGCAGTATTTGTGTTTTGGATGGTTGAGACATTATTTGTTTTGAAATATTTCGAATTTCATTGAGAAAATTAAGAAATAAGAACTACTATTATAAATTGAATAACAGTTGACAAAAGTAGAGATGTTTGTTCAATGAACCCATCTTTTCATAAGCTGTGTTCCCGTAGTTTGCACCGAAATTCCTCAAATATCAAGTTTTAAAGAGTGGTGGTAGAAACAGATCAACAATTTAACTCCGACATCGATTTTGACAGGAGTGAGAACTCCAACGTTTGTAGTCGAGTCAAACACATTGAAAAATGCAACTTCGAGAGCGAAACAAAAAATTGTTGTAAACAAAAGAGCAAATTATGTCAAAATGCAAACAAAAGAGAAAATTCGCTCAAAATATAAGCACTTGCATGTTGGAAAAACTAAAAACATAGCGGCAAAGTTGGTGGGATTTGCACTTCAACTTTGAATTTGGGTCTAACGTTAAAGTCAAAGTTGAGGTGCTAATGTGTTCCATCCCGTTAAAAATCTAATTTTTCTTTTTCTTTGAAGCGATAATTGATTGTTATCTAGCCTCGATATTTGAAGTCGAGCCAAACACATTAGGTGTTTTTCTTTTTAAGCTCTGCGCAAATCCTGAGCACGTCGACTGTGCTCTAAGCAGAGAAGCTCAGACCGCTCCGATCTATTTATGAAACACACTCGAGCACTTCCCTGTCATATGAATAATAATCATGTTTATTTTTTAAACAAACATCATTTTTTTTAAATTGTAATACATTTAACGCCAGATAATCAAACCCCAACAGCCATTTTAAATTGTTTTCCCTCCTTTCAGTTAGTCTCCGGCCGTGCTCAGCTTGACAGCTTCTTACTCCAACTACCCGGTTATTTTATTCAAAGCTCACGGAGCGCGCTTCGAGCGAAACAAGAAGCACAAGTAGAGCGCTCAGAGCTTAAAACGAAAAACGATTATAGTTATGTAAAAATGGAAGGCGCATATCAGTGAGGAAAACATTTTTTTGAATACTTTTTGATTTTTAATAAAATGATTTTATTTTCAAATATTTGGACGTACAAACAATTTGTTAAAATAAAATGGTAACATATTCCGTTGTTTGAATTTTAAAATATCGCAAGCATAATGTTTGATTATTGATATTAAACTGTTTATGTTATTATATACAGAACACGATTATTCAATTCTTCGACACTATAGAGATCCAGATGTGACTGTCAAATTTTTTTTTTTTTTGCTTTTTCCCTGACAAATGTCAGAAAAAAATTGGAGGGTAAACAAACAAAATCATTTAGCAGTAATAGGTGGGAGATTACCAAAGGAATTGAAACATTTTACAATTAAAAATAAAATAATGGTGTTAAATTGTTGTGTGGTGGGTTGCCATAAGCACGCTGCACGTGACTTTGATGTTCGATTTTTCCGATTACCAGCAATGACAACAACAAAAAAAAAAAACTACTTCAAGATCTTACAGCCGAGAGAAGAACGGCATGGAAAATGCAATCAAAAGAAAGGATTTAAAAGAAAGTTCACTGAAATATATCCGAATATGTTCAGAACATTTTGCCACTGGTGTGTATTAAATTGTGTAAAAGAAAAGAAAGTGTTACCAAATTATTAATTTGATTTGTATATTATTGCAGGTTTTCCGGCAAATCTAAGAAATCAGCTACATCCCGACTGGGTCCCAAATTTAAGAATGGGATATACCCAACCATCAAATTCTAATGCAAGCGTTAAACGCTTTCAAAGAACCGAAAACCGGCAGAAAAAAAGCAGGTCATATTAAACAGCAACCCAGTACTCATTCCCAGTACTCAAAATGTGTTACCTGAATCCACTGCTGAAATTGAATCATACAAAACAAAAGAATTAAGTGAGTTGGATGTACTTAAGCTCGAAAACAAACAAAAAGACGAACACATTCAACAGCTTGAGGCCAACTTAAAAGCAGTGTGTATTTGGATTCATTTGTTGAAACTATTTTTATGTTAAAATTGTGTTTATTATTTGCCCTGCAGGTAACTGATGACTACCGAGTGAGACTACAACAGCCTTGAGACGCAACTTAAAAGCAGTATGAATTTAGTTTTAACTTTTAAATTGTTTTTATTTTTTCTTCTGCAGGTACATGATTACTACGAAGAGAAACTAAGGGAAAAGTTCATTGCTTTTCAAAAAAAGACGGAACAGCTACGCGTTAAGGGGATGAGTATTGATGACATTAAAAATAATGATACTAAAGTTCTGTATTTCACAGGTCTTCCCAGTTTCACTTCGCTTAATCATCTATTTGATTATGTCAAAGAGGATTAAACATCAAGTCAGAGGAAGAATATAAATAAATTTGATGCTTTCATGATGACTCTTCTTAAGCTAAGACTGGATTTGCCATTTACTACTTTTTCTAATAGAAATGGTCTATGTAAGTCGAGTGCGGCAGCGACACAACTATACAAATTAAAAACACAATATAATTTAGGAATGTAAGGTATTCAATTTGCTATTAAAAGTAGTAATAGTGGTAAAAATACACAACAAAAAAAACGATCTTACTAGGTGATTATATTGCACGGCAAGCTTATTTTATCCAAGTTGCAATGAACTCTAAAAGTTCATTTAAGGCACTTATCCAATAATTGAGATCGCTTTGATTATCGGTTGAGAAAAAGCGTGTTGAAAGCGAATCATTTGACTCTTACTCTAAGCAAAATGATCGAGATCTTGCGCAAATTTCTCTTGATGCGAATTTTATGGGAAACGATTTACACTTACACAGTTCTATGGAGCAAATTGGCTCATTTATCGAAACATCATTTGGACATTTCCACACATTTAACCTAAGCGCTTCTAACTCGCACCATCGAACGTTCCAACTATGCTTATTGCTTACATCCTGAGCATTTAAAAATTCTTCTTTGAATATTTTCTAAATAATAGCTCCGCCTCACTAGTTACATGCACTTTGCTGACAGAGTTCGTTCTTCGTGGTTTTGAATCGATAGAAAATTTACCAACATTCACTGCATGCAAGCAAAAGTATTTCTCCCTTGCGTTCGAATAACTGTCTATCAAGTGGTAGGGCGCAAAATCACGTGGACGCATAACAAATGAGGCATGAGGACGAAATCGGGAGAGTACTTCATCGCTCGATCCTGAATCCAGGGACAACTAAAAATAATCAAACTCTTATTAGTATTGTGGATGGTACCAAAAATGTTCAAACGCTACCTTTGCATTTGATGGTGGATTTCTGCTAGTCGATACTTTCCTCAGCCTCAACATGAATAGGTCACAGCGAATTTCTGATTCAGACTTTATGTTTTCGAAGGAAATGTAACATTTGCTAAATAGAGCCTCTCCATTTCTGCATTCAGCTGACTGAGTAGATTTAACTTGTCTACCGTTGGAGAACACTACAATGTAGTAATAGTTGAAGAACAGTTCATGATCGTGGTTCGCCTTTATTGGCATACGTAATGACTTGAACGTTACAACTCCTCTTGGCTCACCATCCTGAGAAGTAATGCTTGTACTGGGATTCTTACCATTCCGCTTAAGAGATGAAAATAACAGAAGCCGTTCTGCTTCGACCATTTCAGGAGACACTTCCAGTTCGGGAATCAGCCTACACAAGTCAGCCTACTTTTGTTTGCTGATTCCTATTATTTCCCCGCCTATCGCTGATAATTATTTTGTTTGTTTACCCTCCAAATTTTTGTTTACATTCGATTTGGCATCTGTCAAAAAAGTCCGGATCCCTATTTAAGCAATAATCGTTGTGTTATTGCATTTTAAACATTATTTGTAACAAATCTCTGATTAAGTGTGTTTAATGAACCTGAGCTGCACAGAAAAGTACAGAAAAGATCAGAAAAGGACAGGATTTTGTGTTCCATGAGCAAAAATCTTGCCCAAAATGTTTTACATTCTGTCACTTTGTGTTCCATGACGCTGTCCAGCTCAGTTAAGATCAGAAAAGTACAGGATTTTCTGCACCTCCTTTTGAGGAAGGGCAACTGCGTGAAAAGTGTCAAATTGAAGACGTCAAATGTCACTGATGTCAGCTGATTTGTTTGTTTGGCATGAAATTTTGAAAATTTTTGAAAATAAATAAAAATTTACAACCAAAATAATCATAAGAAACTATTTTTAACTAATAAAAATAGTGGTCACGATTCGGACTATGAAAATAGTAAAAAAATAGTCATTAATGACTATTTTTTTCTCTGAGTCTGTTACTGACGATCACACACGCAATGTGCTTGCGCCTTACGATATGATTAGGCCGAAATGTACATCTACCTGATTACCATCATTAAAGACGCCATAATCGTTTAGCTCACCGGCACGTAGCAGGCAGGCTATAAAATAAGGAACACAAGCGCAAAGGATATCAGTTCAGTATAGACAGTGGAAATACGGCAAAGGCAGCAGAATTTTTTAGTTCGTTTCAACATTCAACATTTATAACAGCCTTTGAATCACAACATCAGCTATTTTTGTTAAAATGGAAAACGTACAAATCGAAATAAAATCAGCGTCGGGTCAAACATTGACGGTGCAATGCTCACCCAAAACTGGAAGTTTACTTGAAAAAAGTGAGTAGAGAGTTGTCTTATATAGAACATGTAAAATTATGGATTTCTTTCAGACGAAGACCTTCGCAACCAATTATGGAACCAGAAGTTCCCTCAAAATGAAAACGTGAACGAAGAATTCAAATTGAATTCACCGCCCACAGAAAAAACAAAGGCGGTCTGGTTGGACAAGGACTGCATGCTTCTTATAACATTGTACAAAGAAGCGCATCCCAAAATTGGGAATTTGAAATTAGCTCTAAAAGGAAGCTCTGGGTATACATTGCCGGTCGCATGAAGGAACTCGGCTGTACATATACTCCCTTCCAAATTGAAGGAAAATGGAAAAGTTTGGAGCGAAGTTTCAAAAACAAAACTAGTCACAATAAAAAGACTGGAAGAAATAGAATGCCTTGCGAGTACGAAAAGTAAGTATATGTGATGAACTCATTTTTGTAAACGTAATGTAATGTTTAAATAATTTCAGTGAACTTACGGATATAATGGTGGAACGAGCTGCCATCATTCCTACGTACCAGCTAGGCAGTGCTTCTTTAAGTGGTAAGAGCCGAGACGAAGTTTTAATGGAAAAAGGACCAGCTGAACCAAATACGAATGGTAAAGATAATTATAATAAAGTGCATACACATATTTCTTTAAGACAATAAATTTCGCCTTTAGAAACCATAATGTCGGATGGAGAGAATTTTTTGGATACAAGTCAAGAGAAATCGTTTGCAGAACAAAGAAGACCGACAAGAACGAATACTGTGGCAAAAGAAATCCGCGAATGGAGGGAGTTTCGTTCTTTAGAAAATAAGAAAAAAGAAAAGCGCAAAGAAAAAGAATATGAAGAAAAAAAAAACTACCAGGATTTAATCTACAGTCTATTTATTAATGGTACAAGGATTACCACAGATTTAATATTTATCTTTTTTCACGTTTGTTATAGCATGTACGATCTCTTACAAAAATAGAAAAATATATATCGTCGTCAAGTTGGATGTAGTTGGCGTCATCAATTCATCAATGGGTGCGTCTAACAAACACCCTCATGCATTCCAACTTGAAAGCACAGATGGCGCTTTTACTAAAGTTTACAACTCGGCCAATCTGACAATTGATCGACCTCGAACAAAAAATAAATACTTAACACTAGTCTCCACATTTTACTCCAGACTTATATCTAAGGCGAGAGGGTCGCTTGAACTCTCAATAGGGACGGCCTCCTCATTTGGTTTCAACAACCACTTTCGCATTCTATTCGCCTGGACAACACCATCATACGGCAGCTGAGTCAACTGGCAGTTTTCAATAACCCGCAACACATATCTATCATGTCCAAGGATTTTACATACGACATAGGGACCACGGAACTTAGGCAAAAACTTTTTATTCGTCCCAACGGCAGTATCAACATTACGCATAACGACAAAATCACCGACTTCGTACTCTTTAACTTTCTTACTGTGCCTAAGAAAATAATCTAAATTATATTTCTGAGACCTATCAATTTCCCCTGATGCGTCAGCCCGAATTTGGCTTAGATTACGGCAGCTCTCAGAGGCCATCTTCTCCTCCAGATGCCCCGTAATCTCATCTATTATTTCTCCCCTCTGTCCAACGCCAAACAATAGCATACTAGGTGAGTTCTTTGTCGTGCTATGAATAGAATTATTAATCGCATACTCCACTTTTAGTAACATACTCGACCAATCGGCATGACTTACCGGGTCACTCAACTTTCCCAGCATAGCTTTGATAACCCTATTGACCCTTTCGACTTGCCCATTTGCCTGGGGAGAAGCCACGACGACCTTTACGTGTTCTATATTTTGTTTCATTAAAAAGTCTTCAAATTCAAAAGAGGTAAAGCATGTACCTCTATCTGACACAATTCGTCTCGGTCTGCTATAATACTGAAAGTATTTATTTAACGCGGCAATTACCTCCATCGTACTCGTCGAGTTTGTAGGATACAGTTTCACAAATTTTGTGAAAGAATCTACACTACTAAAATGTGTTTCCTTTTCGAACTAATAGACGGTAAGGGACCAAAATGATCCACATGGATTGTATCGAACGGCAGCGGGTTTTTCGGAATATTGTACAAGTTCCTTTCACTAGTACGAGCCGGCATGGCATACATAATGCACTTAATACAATTTTGGATAAATCTTTCAATTTTTTGACGAATGCTCGAAAACCATTAATGCATCGCAATCTTCTCATCATTTATCCAGAGCTTGATGCCCGAGTTTTTCATGGATTAACCGTATAACATTGTCTTCCATTTTATTCGGCACGCATAATGCCTTTCTCCCACTTCCCGTCACTTTATATACAAGTCCATCCATCATCTCGAAGTCTTTGACTTCTTCGGCCTCTATTTGATCCCGCAATTCCATAATTATTTTGTCCCGCCCTTGTGCAATTTGGATTTGAAAATCCGTGTCATCAACATCCCAAACTGCGGCGATCTGGCACACCGACTTAGGGCATCGACGTGTCCCATAGATATACCACTACGGTGCTGAATTTTATAGTTGTAATTTTCAAGCTCTAAGCCCCATCGGGCAACCCTTGGATTAACTTGTTTCTTTTCCAACGTCATAGTCAGAGAGCTGCAATCCGTAACGATCTTGAAGGGTATTCCTTCCAAATATACTCAGAATCGTCTCAGCGCATAAATTATAGCAAGCGTTTCTAATTCAAAGCTGTGATATCGGGATTCGGCAGCGGAAGTTGTTTTCGCAAAGTAAGACACCGGATGAAATTTTCTGTCCACTTGCCTTTGAAGCAAGACGGCACCAAAACCAATTGAACTGGCATCACAATGCAGTTCTGTTTCCTTTATGGGACTATAAATGGCCAGAATCGGTGCTTCAATTAGTCTGCGTTTTAGTTCATTAAAAGCATCCGAACATGGCTTGTCAAAATCAAAATCGGCATCTCTCTTTAACAGATTTTGCAGTGGTTTTGCAATTCGAGAAAATGACGGTACAAATCGTCTGAAGTAGGAGAACAACCCAATACAAGAATGCAACTGTTTCTGATTAGTCGGCACCCGATATTCTTTGATAGCGGCAATATGATAATCACTTGGTGAAATCCCTTGTGAAGAAACGGCGTATCCCAAATATTCTATCTCCGTATGACCGAACCGGCATTTAGCGAGATTTAATTTAAGATTCCGTTGAGTGATGCGCCTCAAAACGGTTCTTAGCAATATTTTGTGTTCCTCAAAGTCTGCTGTAGCAATCAATATGTCGTCCATATAAGGAACTATCTTGCCTGAATCAACTAAATCTCGGAAAATAACATTAATAAACCGCTGAAAAATGGCAGGGGCATTCTTCAACCCAAACGGCATTTTTAAATACTCCCACATACCATTTGGAGTAACGAACGCAGTAAGGGGAATAGATTCCTCAGAAACCCGAACTTGATGGAATCCACTTTTCAAGTCTAAAAGTGTGAAATATTGTTTTCCCTCAAGATACTCTATACAATCTTCTATAAGCGGCAACGGTTGATTATCCCGGATGGTCTTTTTATTGAGACCGCGATAGTAAACACACATTCGAAGTTCCCCGTTCTTCTTTTTAACTAACACAATAGCAGACGCATAAGGCGAGTTACTTGGTCTAACAACGCCGCCTTTCTCCAACTGATGCACTATTGCCTGTACTTGAGTTCTTTCAAAATAAGAGAGTCGTCGGGGGGCACAGTGAAACGGCACATCATCATTCAGATATATTTTCATTTCATAATCCAACGGTTCTACTTCAATATCTTTCGGCAAAACACAGGAATCTATAACTAAACTATTCAATTCGGCACAGCGTAACTTTCCCAATTTATGGTCAATATTCAAATCTACTTCGTCAGAGACAACCTCAATATTAAATATATCCGGCATATCACAATGCTCGTCATTAATCCCAGTTGACTCAACTTCCGATACAACTTCATCTTCTTCTGGTTTATTACCCACTAGCAAACAATTATTCCCGATGAGGCTATATCTATTAAGAGTTGTAAGAAGTTCATTTGGCAAAACAAATTTATCATTTTCACCTATAGAAACCAACTTTTCTTTAGAGTATCTAGGTTTTACTTTAGTTAGATGGATACTGAAAGCATACAAAAAATTACGTCCAAAAATTATCGGCAGAGCCATACTTTCATCTGGGACGATATTAACTTTTATCGTCTTTATTTTGTTGTCAAATTTTACTTTACATTTTACTTCTCCTAAGACATTTAATTTTTTTCCGCCTACTCCGTAAAATGATGATTTCGGCATTTTTGATCGTCGCAGCAACTTAATCGGAACGTACGTCGACTTTATAAAACTAGTTGGACTGCCCGTATCGAAAAGAGAAAGAAATTTTATAAATCCCGCGTCTTTTGCCAAATCAACTTCGAAAGCGACACTCACCCAATTTACAGCACCAACTAATTCGCTTAAACTATCATCGTCATCAGATACGGCTTTCTTAGAAACGGCGGCAACTTGTCTGGTTTTCGGAACAGCAACAGCAACAGCAACGGCAACGGCAACGGCAGACATCATCTTCTTCGGGTTCGGACTAGTGTTGGGTAGTTTTTTTAATGAGTATGTATGAGGTGCCCATTTTGGAATATGAGGTGATACAATGTCCCACCTCAAATTGCCTAAAAATTCGTTTAAAAAAGTTAAAACAAAATAATAGCAACTACATTTGCATTTTCACAAAGTGTATGTAAATCCATACCCGCAGCCGCGCCACAAAATTTACAAAATACGTAGAGAGAGTGACGAGTCAATAGACATTACTATATACTTTTTCTCACTCATATGTCGCAGTCACAGATGCGACTGCGACATTGAGGTAAAAGTAATGAATAGAGTGAATCGTCATAGCTCATACTCATTGCCTCATTTGTTTGGGACATGGGACTTATGAGGTAAAAGTAAGGAATAACTCATTGCCTCATTTGTAGTGCGATAGCAGAATTGAGGCAATGAGGTACCGTGAGTCACAGTACCTCATTGCCTCACAATGGCACAGCAGGAAAATAAGTTTCAGTAAATACTCTGCTCTATATATATATAGTAATAAATGTTGTTTTTTAAGCTTTATTTTAAAGTAATAATAATGAAGTAGTGTTTCCTTAGTGGCTTTATTTTTAAGTAATAAAAATGAATTAATTAAAATGACGTATGTTTTTTATTTATATTCGGTGGTATACGGCGTAAACCTGCTCGCATAATTGGTTTCGTAGACTTGAACCTTGTTGCTGATCTGCTGCATCGGGAGTACTGTTATGGTTCGATCTTTCTTCATTGCTGTCGTTTGTTTCGGGGTCTAAGATTAAGTAATACAACACAAGCACGTACAAAATGGCAAAGTTTTTCTATACTTCGCAACTTGCAATAATACAGTTGTCTAAACCTTTGCTTTAGAATGCCAAATGAGTGTTCAATGACATCTCTTCCCGAACTAAGCTTTCTATTAAAAAACGTTTGCTTGGTTGACAAATGGCCATTGTCACGATAAGGTGTTATAAGGTGCCTTGTACAAGCGTATGCAGAATCCCCTAGTATAAACAATTCTCCACATAAATTTGAGAGCTCAGGATATATGTCGGAATTTTCCAAAACTCTATTGCCATGAACTGATCCTGGATAGCCAACGAAGATGTCAATAATTTGCTTCCTTTCATTACAGATAGCTTGCAAACATATACTTATAACGTTTTTTCTATCTATGTAATCGTCCTTGGCTCGCTTAGGAGGGTCAATCCTTATATGGGTACCGTCGATAGCACCTAAATAAAATATATTAAATTTATTTCGGTTAGATTAAATAATATTAACATTACCTACTCGTATTATCCCCTGAATACCAGTTTTATTATACATCCATAAGGTAGTTCTACCTTTTTCTTCCTCTGTAGGCCACCAAATAACTGAATCTGAGAGGTGTTAAAAAAGCCAAGCGTGCGATTTATTATTCGGCGTACTGTTCCCAAAGAAAGATTGAACCCTATCTGCTATATCTCTGAAGGAGCACGCTTCATGTCCAGCGAACCACAAGAAGAGTGCTACATGAATTTCTGGAGAAAATGTTTTGGCCGCTTCCATTGCGATGTACTTATTCGATAATGCAAATTGTTGCACTATGCATTGATACAAATCGCGACTTACTCGAAAGTGGGTTATAAATTCTTTTTCAGTATAAGAAGGAACTACTTCTTCTAGATACCTAGAAATCGCATTTCTGTCGTCCTTTCCAACGAAAAACAGTGGCAAATCTTCTTCATCATCGCTATTGCTGGTATCCGATGTTGTAATATCCGACGAACTTAACATGATGCTACTGCCAGAATCTTCCAACATCTCGAGTATTAATAAGTCTGAAGTATTCATTTTATTTTATTTATCAAAAGCAACTTTGAGTCTCACTTTTCATTTGGATTTATTTATTTTGGAATTTAACAGCTAATATGGGAGCTGTCACATGAAGCTGTACTTTTTTGTTCTCACTTGATCTGACAGTTTTCGCTCATGTGTGCTGATCTGATCTGTTCTGTTCTGATCTTTTTTTCATTAAGCACAGCTACTCGTATTATATCACTTTATGTTCTAGTTTATTTTTGACATTTGTCATTGAACGTGGAGGTAGATGCAGTTCAACATTATGGAATATTGTGCCTTATTTGCATTTAAAATGGCAACCTTTTCATTTCATTATTCTTGTTACGGCAATATCGTTAAGGTAAGATTAGACTGTATGCCGAGTTGGCATTCAAATGACAAGATTATCTGTCAAATGGCCAAAAGTTCCGCGCTGTCAAGGTAGTATATTAGACTACGTGACCACAATGGCCATTTTGGCCCTGCTGGTCATTAAAGGCATTTGTTGTTATATTTTCAGAGTGAGTTGTGGTAACGCCATACATGTTAAAGCGAAACTTAATTTTTCAACAGAATAAATAAAACAGATAATCGGAAACATTAAAGTAATACCTAGGTATTACATAACAAATACTAAACCTTGCAGATAAAAATAACAAGAAAAGCACTAATTAACACTGAACAAAAGTACAATAAAAATGTAATTATTAAAACAATTTACGGCAAATGTTATCGAAAAAAAAATAATATTTTTATTATTTTGCAAAAATGTTATTATTGAAGAACGCTTGGAAAAGATGACAAAAAATGACAGCAAAGCCATAACCAAATTTCAATAAATTGCATATGGTCATTATATTGGCATTCGTGCTTATTGTCCGATTACACAGCATGCAATTTTGTCATTTTTATCTGTCAAAATCAGCATGGTCATTAGAGATATGCCGATTACACTGCATGACCCTATTTTGACAGCGAGAACTGTCTTGGTTCCAATCGGGTTATTCGAACACTCTCATTGACTTGTTTTTTATGCGGTAAATGGACTTTATTTATATTTAAGTTAGTTGGATATCCCAATCCTAATCAACGTACTGCGTGAACGTTTTAAGCCGTTCTGCAACGCACTTATCGGCACGTACCAATTGGGCTTCCGTCCGGGGAGATCGACGATAAACCAAATGTTCACACTGAGGCATTTGGCAAAGACCAACGAATTTCAAGTCGAGGCACAGAATCACCTGCACCGTATTTTGGCAAGGAAATGTGCCATCATGTGACTTCTTCAATCTTGATCGGGAGAAATTAGTGCGCAGGACCGGACAGGATAGTGAAGGCACTTTTTTCAAAAGATCCTTCCAACTACTGGGGTACGTGGTCGATATCGACATCATCCGCAGTTCCCAGCGTGACGTGCTTGAGGCTTATACGGCGATTGAAGAACAGGTAAAATTGGTTGGACTTGAAGTTAATGAGGACAAAACTAAATACATGCTATCAACAAACAAACAACTGATGATAGAAATTACTTCGAGGTAGTTAAGGAGTTCACCTACCTTGCTGTAAACGCTACTTTGGTTTGGCCAATCAAATGGGTTCAAAACTCCTCACTCGAAGTCCAAAATGCATGCTCTATCAAACTTTAATCCTGCCAATATGCATTGGTTATAGGTATCGTTTGTCGGGACTTCGTGTTGACATGAAAAAAGTTTTCATTTTTAAAAGGCACATCACAAATATCACAAAAAACTCGAAACAGAGATTTGTTACAAATTTGTTTTGACAAAGAAATTGGTAATCGTGTTCAGAGATGGCAAATGCCTGAAACAGATGAGCAGCAGGGACGCACGCAGCAATGCATGCAGTAACGCACTACCATCATACTTTCGCCTGACTTAAATATTTATTTATTTCCATTCTGCTATCCATCGGGTGAACTACATTATCCAGTCCAATTTGACATTCAAGTTAATAACAGCTTTTCATTTGAAAATATGTTATAATAATAATAATTTACGAAAATCTTTGGAAAGTTGGATGTTGTTTTGATTAATTATTTTCAATAAAATTGAAAATATAAACAAACAGGTATGAATAGTATTGGACTTTTTTTCCACTTTCAAATAGGTCTCGGGTTGTTGTTCTGCTTCTAAAAATGTTTATAATCTTTATTTATACAAATAATGAAGCAATAAACTTGCATTTTATTGACCACCAACCAGACAGACGATCCATTAAATGAAAAACCCGCAACATTTTATATGCAGATTTGAATTGTATAGAACGAATGCGTTCACGTGAATAAGAGAATACCGCGCAGTATTATCGATGTTCTACTACAATCGGTGCATCAAGATTTGAAATAGACAGCTTGCAGCAAGATGACATATTTCTGAGTCTTTTAGCTTTCAAGGATTAACAAATTGGAAGTACCTACAAGTATAAGTAACTATTTTTCCAAACTAACTTTTTATGTTTACCTTAGACACTCGAAGGGCCGCATCTTGAGTACCATTTTCCTCCAGGGAAATTACCCTTGCGGCTTTATCACTATTTTCTCGCTTGCGTTTCGAATGTTACGACTTTGTATCTAAAACACATCTAGTGGACTTTGTACTCGCTCAAAATTGCTGTACGCTAATCTTTAGACCAATTTTTTTTTTGTGGAAACACTTCATGTACTTGCTCTCCTTTATAGCTTAAAAATGTACTAAGACTTGGTCTAGATTCGAAAATACATCGCTTACTCCAAATGTTAGCGTCGACCTTCTAATACCAATGTTTCACACATTGTTTTCTTGGGCACACCCGCCTTAACGGTTATGAAAAAAAAAAACGGCAATAACGAATTTAGGCATAATTTGAACCGGTTTTTTAGACTAACTTCAACTGTAAAAAGTAATCACCACTAAAAACAATGAATAATGGCAATTTCGAAAACCCCATTAAAAAAAGGTATCGATACGGCACTAGGCGAATAATGATGGTTGTATCGAAAGGTGTTTGCTTTAACAATCGCCCGATTTCATTGAAATCTCAGAAAAGAAAGATTTTGAAATTTTTCAAATGTATGGGAAATCTTGCGTCTTCGCAAGATTCGGATTCGGTACTAATCAATAGCCTTTAACTGTCAAAGCTAACGGAACGTTGATTACTGCTGCCACTATTCCAGCCTAGATTCTCCTCACAATCGAAAAGGACACCCAGTTTGAGGCCACTTTTGAGATTTGAAAAGCTTCTCATGTTAATGTGAACTTGGTTTCGCATATCCGATTTTAGCAAAATGTGCAACAGTGAAGCTGTGTTCACTTCCAGATTATTTCCACCATAGCAATAAAAAAAACTTAATGTGTTTATGTGGACAAACACTACATTATTAAGTTTGTAAATTTATTTATTTTGAATAAAGGTCACACCTCTTTACTGACTTAAATTTCTTTAAATCAAAGTTGTCGCAGCACCTCAAAGCAAATAATTAATTTTATGTAACATTTGCTATTAAAATACTGTAATTGATCTATGTCCAATTTAGCACTTCAAGGTCGTAGCGCTAGACCAAGAAGTGTGCATTATGAATGGACAAGGGTGCAAATCAGATGTGCCACAGTTGCCATTGAAAATTCAAAACAAATCCGAAAGACAATGACAAAATGACCGAACCACAATCTGCGTCTAGCTAGCACTTTTAAGCTTTCGATAATACGGCATAAAAGTGTGCATTATAAGTAGACGCGTAAGACAAATCAAAGTTTGTAGTACATATTTGTGCCATCATCTCCACTGAAAATTAGAAAAAGATCTAACATCAATGTCGAAACGACTGCTTTATTCTACGTCTAGTTAGCACTTTCAAGCTTTTGTTCATACGGCAAAAAAGTGTGCATTATGGATAGACGACGATTAATCACATTTACTTATATATTTTACACCTGTACCATTACAGTCTTCGAAACAAGAAAAGATATCTTAAGTCGCTGACCAAATGCTTTATAATTTACGTCTACTAACACCTCAATACTACGGAATATACGGTATACAGGTATGCAAAGACGATCAAGTCATTGTATTTTACTTACTTACCTTAAATCAATGGACTAGTGGTGGAGGCAATAATCTACGTCCAGTTAGCACCTCGATTACAGCATAGAACGAACTCCAATGAAACACTATACACTTCAAATTGAGAAAACAAAACAAGCTTTATGTAAAAACGTATCTTTTTTTATTCCTCTTTCGAATAAGATGCATTCTTTCTTTTAAAAATTTACAAATAGTTTTCTGGGAACTCGAAAGTTACATCACGTCCTGTCAATTTCTTGTACACGGCAGTAAAGGTGTCAACCTGCAAAAAGAAGATGTAAAATTGTTCATACGTTTTGGCTTTTCTTTTCGACATAGGTATGCGTATAATTGATGATAAATGTATGCTATTCGCCTCCACATTTACATCGATTTGTATTTGATATAAATAATTAAGAAAAATAGAAATTTATATTCGTCTGTTTTATCAGTCAAATAAAGAAATTTTCAATAAACAACCGTAAAGCGAACAGACGAATTTAGGTTAATTTTCAATGCTTAAAAATGGCGCAGCGAGTTTGTGTTTAGTATAGACGATCAAGTGGAAGCAGGGAAGCCAGACCTGGAATCATGTTATGGGACCGGTTGATTTGACAAGTCCCCACTACTAATCTTGGTCTACCAACATGTCTCTATTACTTCGAAACTGTCTTTCACATGAAAAAAGAGAATTCGAACGGAAAATTAGAAGTATACTGTCTGTCCTTTTTGACGATTGCTAGCTTATGAAATTCGGCTTGCAAATAACACAAGGACATTGTTAGACTAATAGTTTGGGACAAATATGTTCCTCACTGTATGGCTAAACTAATTGCTCTCAAATAATGAGAACACGTTAGACCAGCGAGATGTTTCTCTACGCTTAATATGGAAGACCCTCTTGCTAGGATATATCGCAAGACGGTGGCAAAAAAGCGTCAACGAAATTTAATAATACTTTGAAACTTCCTTTGATAGAAAAGGGGCAGACTTGAATAGAAGTACATACGAATTTGATCTTTCCTTTGAAAATAGAGTTGCGATAAGCAGGACATTATTAAACTACTTCTTTCTACCCACCCTCCGAGGTATGGGTTGATGTTCCTGACTATTTGGCTAAACTATTTGCTCTCAAATGAGACCGTAAGCGAACAGACGAATTTAGGTTAATTTTCAATGCTTAAAAACGACGCAACCAGTTTGTGTTTAGTATAGACGATCAAGTGGAAGCAGGGAAGCCAGAGCTGGAATCATGTTATGGGACCGGTTGATTTGACAAGTCCTCACTACTAATCTTGGACTACCAGGTTAGGTTAGGTTAGGTTTGTGTGGCTGTCGGCAGAAGCCGACACACTTAGACCAATTTAGGTCCATTGTGATACCACGTATGTATTATCTACCTCAACTCTGTAGATGGGACTGGCCAACGACACGCGGTTGTTCTCAAACGGTCCCCCATCTACGTTCTAACCGCGCCCAACGTCGTTTAATTACGGTGATCTGACGAGAACCGATTAACTCGACGTGGTATGGTCGTTGGTTTGGACTACCAACATGTCTCTATTACTTCGAAACTGTCTTTCACATGAAAAAAGAGAATTCGAACGGAACATTAGAAGTATACTGTCTGTCCTTTTTGACAAATGCTAGCTTATGAAATTCGGCTTGCAAATAACACAAGGACATTGTTAGACTAATAGTTTGGGACAAATATGTTCCTCACTGTATGGCTAACTAATTGCTCTCAAATAATGACAGCACGTTAGACCAGCGAGATGTTGCTCTACGCTTAATATGGAAGACCCTCTTGCTAGGATATATCGCAAGACGGTGGCAAAAAAGCGTCAACGAAATTTAATAATACTTTGAAACTTCCTTTGATAGAAAAGGGGCAGAGTTGCGATAAGCAGGACATTATTAAACTACTTCTTTCTACCCACCCTCCGAGGTATGGGTTGATGTTCCTGACTATTTGGCTAAACTATTTGCTCTCAAATGAGACCGTAAGCGAACAGACGAATTAAGGTTAATTTTCAATGCTTAAAAACGGCGCAACCAGTTTGTTTGTTTTTAGTATAGACGATCAAGTGGAAGCAGGGAAGACAGACCTGGAATCATGTTATGGGACCGGTTGATTTGACAAGTCCCCACTACTAATCTTGGACTACCAACATGTCTCTATTACTTCGAAACTGTCTTTCACATGAAAAAAGAGAATTCGAACGGAACATTAGAAGTATACTGTCAGTCCTTTTTGACAAATGCTAGCTTATGAAATTCAGCTTGCAAATAACACAAGGACATTGTGAGACTATTGGGATGAATATGTTCCTCACTGTACGGCTAAACTATTTGCTCTCAAATAATGAGAACATGTTAGACCAGCATGTTTCTCTACGCTTAATATGGAAGACCCTCTTGCTAGGTTATATCGCAAGACGGTGGCAAAAAAGCGTCAACGAAATTGAATAATTCTTTGAAACTTCCTTCGACAGACAACGGGCCGACTTGAATAGAAGTACACGAGTTTTTTTTTACTTTGAAATTAAACTACGTTCTTTGTACCCACCCCCTAAGGTATGTGTTGTTGTTCCTGATTATTCGGCTAAACTATTTGCTATCAAATGAGATAGTTAGACCAGCGAGATGTTGCTCTTCCCTTAAATATGGAAGACCCTCTTGCTAGTCTAAGAAACTTTTTTTTTTATATCTCTTACGCTAAAGGGGGCTTTGTTGTTTCTGCATATGTACAGTACCCTTATAGTGTTAAACACAGCGCATGCATTTTTTGTTGAACAGTAAGCTGCACCTAGGAACGTAGTATTGTATTGCATAATTTTAGGTGATACTTACTATTCGAAAGAATAGGAGGAAGTTTTTGGTGCTTAGTATTTTTTTTTCTCCACGGGTGGCGCTTAAATTGCTTAGGGAGATCTCTATTTATGTGAATTCAATTAAAAATCATGGCCCTGGCCGGGATTCGAACGCACGACCTGCCAATCAGTTAGTGAATACACTACCATCGCACCAATGCCACCCGCCGCCCAACTTGGCTTGCAAATAACACAAGGACATTATTATACCAATAGTTTGGGACAAATATTCCTCACTGTATGGCTAAACTATTTGCTCTCAAATAATGACAGCACGTTAGACCAGCGAGATGTTGCTCTACGCTTAATGTGGAAGACCCTCTTGCTAGGATTATATCGCAAGACGGTGGCAAAAAAGCGTCAACGAAATTTGATAATACAGTCAAAATCGCTTATAACGACGTATCGGTTATAACGACCAAATTCTTAGGTCCCGAATCAGCGCCATTGTAATTCCATTGAACGATAATCGCTTACAACGACCGATTTTACCCTTTTTTAAATTTAATATCGGTTATAACGACTACAATCGACGCAGCTGTTGGCGCAACTGATTTTTTTTCTAGAACGGTAAACTGATTCACTGTAGATGCAATGTATCTAAGTTCGTAGAATCTGGGATATATTACAGTTACCATTTGTAGACGTTTTTTTTTTGCTTTTGCGTTTATTGAGTTTGTTCTAGGTGCGTCGGGAAGTTTTACTCAGTGCAAATTTTTCAGTGTGACAAGTGGTTGTAGAAGTTTAATTTAATTTTGTGAGGCGAAAAGTTGTACCTTCTTATCGGAAAATGAGTCAGAAAAGAAAAATCTGCACTAAGCAATTAGATATTTCCACTTTTTTTTAAAAAGAACAGTAAACGTATATTTGTAAATGTGTATTCTTATTATTTTATGGCTCAAATTCAAAGAAAAATTAGGGGAACAAAATAAGGAAGTATATATATAGCTTGATATGGGTTATAGCGACCTATCGCTTATAACGACCAAATTCGAAAGTCGTTATAACCGATTTTGACTGTACTTTGAAACTTCCTTTGATAGAAAAGGGACAGACTTGAATAGAAGTGCATATACGAGTTTGATCTTCCCTTTGAAAATAGAGTCGCGATAAGCAGGACATTATTAAACCATTCTTTCTACCCATCCTCCGAGGTATGGGTTGATGTTCCTGACTATTTGGCTAAACTATTTGCTCTCAAATGAGACCGTAAGCGAACAGACGAATTTAGGTTAATTTTCAATGCTTAAAAACGGCGCAACCAGTTTGTTTTTAGTATAGACGATCAAGTGGGCAGGGAAGACAGACCTGTAAATCATGTTATGGGACCGGTTGATTTGACAAGTCCCCACTACTAATCTTGGACTACCAACATGTCTCTATTACTTCGAAACTATCTTTCACATGAAAAAAGAGAATTCGAACGGAACATTAGAAGTATACTGTCAGTCCTTTTTGACAAATGCTAGCTTATGAAATTCAGCTTGCAAATAACACAAGGACATTGTGAGACTATTGGGATGAATATGTTCCTCACTGTACGGCTAAACTATTTGCTCTCAAATAATGAGAACACGTTAGACCAGCGAGATTATTCTCTACGCTTAATATGGAAGACCCTCTTGCTAGGTTATATCGCAAGACGGTGGCAAAAAAGCGTCTACAAGTTTATTAAATGCCGATGGCTGAAAAACAACACACTTAGTGGTAGAAAAAAATAGACCGACGATATCAAGGACATCATTCAAATAAATGTTTGCAGGGAGCGGAATGTTTTTCTTTAAAAATTTAAAGAATAATAATACCGAATCGTTACAAGAATTCAATGTCTGTTCTTTTTGACAATCACCAGCCAATATATTTAAGTGGCGAATAACACAAAGGCATTGCAACCAGACCCGGCAATTGCTTTCATTTTTAACCGACAACCGACACACAATCGACTCGCACTAAGCATTAATTTGCATTGTAATGTTCACAGCAAATGGAATAAGTTCTTCTTAATTAATTAAATGAAAAACTATAACGAGTTGCCGCCAGAATTTAATGTCAGTCCTGTTTGACAATCACCAATTTTAGTTTTCAACTGGCAAATAACACAAGGACTTTTATAAAAAAAAAAAAAAAAAATTACAACTTACTTTGTGTTCAATGGTGGTCTGTTGATTCTTGTCCAAATGAACCTTGATCAGTTGGGTTCCATCAAGCTTGACGCGGATGCGTTTACCCACAATCTCAGCGGGGAACACCAAATCTTCTAGAATGGCATCGTACACCGCTGTGAGAGTGCGGGATCGTGGTCGCTTTTGCTTCAGAGGATTCCTTGATTTCCTCGTTGGCTTGGGTAAGATTTTGCGCTCTCCAATGAATACAACATGTTTGCCGGAGAACTTCTTTTCCATTTCGCGCACCAAACGAATTTGGATTTTCTGGAAAGCTTTTTGCTTTGGAATTGGTACGTAGATGATAACTGCCTGAAAAATATATAGAACTGTTTGACTTTGACTACATTAACGGCAGATCTTTTTATTCACTTACCTTTTTATTGTTAAACTCAATTTCCCTGGCACGGGTTATATGGAGATCCCTCAGTTGGGGCTTCAACTCGGAATTCAACTCCAGTTCCAGGAGAGCTTGGGCAATTGACTTTTCAAACTCATCGGGCTCAGAGCCACCAGGCTTGATAATTTTTGTTCCAATCATCTAAAATTGAAGACATACTTCGTAAGTACACATACATAGTCGCTGATATTGTGAAGTTGTGTCGCGATTCTAATCCGTCGGAATCAATGTGAAATTAAAAAGTTCACATGGCAATTTTTAATTAAATGGATGTTTCATTTCACAAACATTGAATTGTCGACTTTATTTCTAATTTCTAGTAAACTTGACAAGAATTAGCGAATATAGAAAAAAAATAATTTGGACGAAAACAAAATGGAACCTACCGTCGCCAGTTATTTTCAGAAAAAGGAAAGACAACGATCCACTGAACTCTGAGTTGATGACTTTTCGAAACGGTTCTCCATGAAGCTGGCTTCGGTTTAATATATAATGTACCTTAAAACGACTTCACATTTAGAAGAGGGGATAGTCGTTTTTCATTGGGCAAAAACCTATATTAATAATTTTTGTATTTCGGAGAAAAAAACACTGGCACAATTAGTACGTTTACATGACCGAATCGAAAGATCGAATTGAAACTGAATTGATTTTCGAGGCGGGTTTTCGCTCTCACCAAATTGAGAGATTGAATTGAACTAGAATTCAGTTCCACACCTCCTTCTTAATACGTATTTTGGATAGCCTTGTGTTAGTGGCGACAAAAATCCCAGTCAAGTGAACATCACAAAGGAAAACAAAGAGGGCACGCACACACACTCTCACTCGATCTCTCGATCTTTCAATTTGCGTTTACATGCTGATTTTCAATCCAATCGCAGAAAATTTTGTGATCGGATTGAGTGAATCCCTCAATCTTTCAATCTGCGTTTACATGGAATTCAATTCGGATTGAATCCGGATTGAATCTCTCATGTAAACGGGATAAATGTTCCATTGGAGTAGTCGGAGTACTCTTTTGGAAGTGTTGTTCGCTACCCGATTTCCTCTCGGAAGACACTCGGATTCACTAATACATATAAAGTACTACATCGGACTACTTGTCCAAGCCATAACTACAGGGTGGCGCAAAAGTCATCATCCTATCGGAAGAAGCAATAATTTTTGCAAATGGCGGCAAATGTAAATTCTACTTTGACATTTGTGAAGTTAACTGATACAGAAAAAACTTAAGACACCAATTAACATAATCCAAAAGCAGAACCAAAGTTTTTCATTCTTAAAAAAAATTACAGCGATAGAACATCGAGTGACAACTTTTGCGCCACCTGACAACTTTTGCGCCACCTTGTATGAGAAAAAGACACATTATTTCGTTTATTTTCGATGTTCCGTTGGAATCTAGGAGTGCATTATTGATATGGCCCAATGGAAAACGACATAAGCGATGTTCCATGCACCACATCAAATCTATTTTAAAATGTATATTGAAAGATATATTAAACTAATGAAACAACATCCAATATTATTCCACTTAACTCACGCAGAGTATAGAAATAGGGGGAAAAATATATAATTTAGAAATTAACAGCATCCTAGATAGTAATGCGGCTCCACTTAAGAATTCACTCCTTTTAGATTTCAACGGGATACTGACAATCGTCTTGAATAGAAATCATATTTTATTTATAAAATGAAAATACGATTTAGATAGCGTTACGAGATAAAATTATGAAAAGCTCTGCATCTTTTTTCGTGAATCAAACATCGGAAAGTTGTCTTTCAATTGTCAACAATTGGTGTGAAAGTGAATAAAAGTGATTTTATCGAAGATTCTTTTTTTGTTTCGTGTTGCTGTTTGATTAGTAAAAAGGGAGCTGACATCGGCGCCTGCCAGGCAATAAGCAATAACAAAGTTTCTTGAGCGGGCCAAGCTTTGCAGATAAAAAAGTGCAGTCACAGTAACCACAGAACCGATTGAGCTCATTTCAGACAATTTTTGGTACTGGACTGAGAGTGTTTCAGTGAGGTTTGGTCAAAATCGGTCCACCTAGTTTGCCTTGTGATTTTATTTGTTACTAAAAAATATGTACATATGTATTTCTTTTTGTTAGGCGCAGCAATGCACATCGCACCGGGTACTCGTTAGTTCCGTTAAAAAAATCACTTTCAATATCTTTTTTAATCAAAACAAATTATAAGCACTCAAATCTCTTATTTATCACCAGCACCACCCATTACACTATATTTCCTTTTTATTACCACTCCTTTCATCTATTTGATCGCGGTTTAAAAATAAACTGTGCGTTGGGCGCTTGTGCGAAGCCTATTCATATGCAAGTGGCTACCAGCTGAAAGAGTTCGAAATTTTCCAAAATCTGTTGTCTTGTCCAGGACGAACTCCGATGCCCGTTCTACAAATTGGAAAAGTTTTGATTCCAGTAATTTATGAGCCATGAGCCACCAAGGTTATGGTGCTATAATATGATTTCGATTTTGTTTTTTGTGGGCGTAATGGCTCATTAGGTAGTGGGTTGGATTACTTATCGAGGGTTAACGGCTCAAATCTCACCTGGCCCAAGTGGAATAGTTGTAGACATCCTTTCCATCCATAATAATTTGTTTTTTCATCAGAAATTACCACTCTTCCAAAAAATCCGGGTCTTTATCTTTATTGAGTGGAATTTTTTGGTACTGAGAATCAAACGACGAACAGCAAATTTATTAGCGGTAACATTATCCGTCGAAAAAGCTGCTTGATACTAGTCCGACCATTTTTGGCTTTTTTCTTTCTGTAAGGCCGTGACAATATTTCTCCGGTATTTTTCCCCTACATTTATAGGTCCTTTAAATAAATGCTAACAGGATATTCACTTCGAATCGATAGAACTTTAACTGCTTCTAATCTCATAAACCAATGTAAAAGCTGGCCATGCTCACTCATTCAGAAAAATGGTCACAATGGTACCATTAGCTTGTCCATATGTCATTTTTGTACTCACTTATTCGCCAAAAATAACTGTTAATGTTGCTATCATTTTTGTTCAGAAAATATTGATGTAGTTATCCTCGGTTTTTCTTAAGTGGCAAAATGACAAGCAAATGAAACAGAAATAGTTAAGGTGACGTCTGTTCTCTTCCTGTTTCGTTTCCATTGTTTGTACAAAACTGCATTTGTCAAAAATGAGCACGGCAGGATTTTACAATTGTTTTTCAATTAGAAAACGCATTGCAACGCACAAAGCATAATAAATGAATAATCTGTTTTCAACCCGGAAAAATAATTATGTACTTAAAAAAATTGGGTTGAGCTCAGATTTCCGAAATCCATAACCCCGAAGCCCGAAAATGTCGAGATTTACTTACAAATCGTCACTGTTCATAGCAATAACTTCAGGGTAAGTAAGGGAGTTCACCTACCTCGGAGTAACCATCAATTCCACAAATGACATCTTAGTGGAGATCCGATGGAGAATTACCCTATGAAACCGTTGCAACTTCGGTTTGGGATGTGGATGTAGTTCAAGAAGCAAAAATACGTCGACTACATTGACTTGGCCGCATTGAGTGAATGGACAATAATGCTCCAGCGAAGAAAATCTTCGACTCCCAGCCGCCAGGTTAGAGACGACTAGGAAGACCGAACCTGCGTTTTAAAGACCAAGTCAGTACTTGTAGTGTCAAGTAAGTAACTAAGTCATATATCCCGCTATTGAAATAGTAATATTTGTCATTGCTGTTTGTAAATGCATTTAAAGTATTCTTCTCAGCAGTTTGGAAATATAATCGTTCGTTCGCGCAAGTCCTTCGCCATCATGATATCAGACAACTTCTGAAAAATGGACTATTCATCATTAACCACAGCAACACTCATTGGAATCATATTACATAACAATCCGAAACAAGAGATGTCGCTTTATTTGCGGCTGACACTTTTGAGGAACGTCAGCAAAAAGTCAATTATGACGTCCGATTTGTTTACTTTTTATATCGAATTTTGTTAGGCAAAGGAAAGCCAAGAACCTTCTCTGGAAACAAAATACTAATCAACAAGAATGTGCTGATAAATTAAAAATACAACAAAAAATGATAACTGAGCAATATAAATGCTTTCAGCTCCATTAAAATGCGCTTCATTTCGGTCTTTGTAATAAGAACAATATCAACTCGCCCATCCGCTTCACTGCGGACGACAGCAAAATCAAGCTAATTTCAAGCATTTGTTAGCAACTTATAAGTACATTCAACACAGGGCAGCAACGTGTATGATATTGATAACAGGTCAGTAGAGGAGAGATCGTATTGGCGCAAGGTTAAACGAACTTTGTTCCATAGGCTTTTTATTTTGTGAAAATCTCATCATAACGCAATCCGGTGAGTAAAATATCCCCAATTAGATTATTTTTTTAATGTTTGAGGATAAAATTGTATTTTTGGTGTTTTAGCTAGAATGGCACCCACAGTTTTGGTCACGGGAGGGGCGGGCTATATTGGATCTCATACAGCTTTAGAGATGCTCAATGCCGATTACAATGTCATTTGCATAGATAATATGTGCAACGCCTATAGTGAGAACGATGATGCATTGCCTGAAGCGTTGAACAGGGTCCAGAAAATAACAGGGAAGAAGTTAACATTCTATCGAGCCAATATCACCAATGGCGACAGTATCAAAGCTGTTTTCAAAAAGGTAGTTTATATAAAATTTATAAAACCCACAAAAGTGAAACCCATTACACAGTAAGCACTGATACTGATTAGATCATTATCTAGTTAAATGGAAACCGTTCAATGATAAACTTATACGACAAGCACACATACTTGAAAGAGTCTAGATACTCCGAATCGACTTGCCGTTCCTAAATTTAGCGCATAAATGTGCTATGTATGTATGAGGAGTGCGTGTTAAGCAAGCAATCTTCTTTATCGGTCGTCGATAGAGGTCAGCACATATTTGTGTTGTTACTTCGTTAATATATTTCGCAAGCATTTGCTTAGAACATGTCTCTTTGTTTGATTTCAGCACAAAATCGATATGGTGGCACACTTTGCTGCGCTGAAAGCGGTAGGCGAATCATGTCGTTACCCTTTGCAGTACTACCAAAACAATATGACGGGCACTAATATGCTGCTGGAGGCAATGGCCGAAAACCAAGTATTTAAATTTGTTTACAGCTCGAGTGCCACCGTCTACGGAGAGCCACAATTCTTGCCGATCACTGAACAGCATCCAACGGGTAACTGCACTAGCCCATATGGAAAGACGAAATATTTTACTGAAGAGATCTTGAAAGATCTTTGCACATCGGACAACGTGAGTATAAAGATTCGTTTATTGGTTTTAATGAGGAATGCACTACTTAATTTATTTATTTATTTTTGTGTTGAATGGCAACGTAAGGTCATTCTGTTGTGTATGATTTGTATGCAACCAAATAGTCAGTATTGTATCAGCATCATTAAATTACATGTTTGCGCAGCCGGCGCCGACACTTGAGTCAATTCTAGGGCAAGGCAATGTGGTAGAAGTTAACTCTGAAGATGCAGTGTTGTATGTCATTGTGTGTAATTGATTGCAAGCTTCTAGGAGGAGTGTGTCAGTGGTTGATGCATTGGATCATTTTAGAATTGGAACAGTTTTGTACACTGCCCCACCTGTTGCGAAAGTTTGACAAACTTCCAAGAGTTTAATCCGTCAAGAGATGCTTCTCAAGTTGTCTAACATTTAAGGTGCCAAGAGTTTTTTAATGCTCATTGTCTGGTCCTAGCTAGTGCCGAACAGGCGCATAATAAAGTGGGTGAGAGTTTTACCGCATGGTCGCCTTTAGACCAGTGTCAGTAGTGAACGCTGTTATTCTGGCGATATCTTTCCGCATTCTGCTTAGGAAGTCGATTTTTTTTAGCCTTGCTGTAGTTTGTCATCATTTTTCTGGATATAACAGTTTTATAGCCTTCTCCATCTGAGGTTGGCTGTCGTGAGGTATTCTGAGGCGCAACGTTAACTGGTTCCTCAATTCAAAAGTAGAGGGCTGAGCCTTGCCTGGCCAGTTTATCAGCATGTTCGATTCCATAAATGTTAATATGCCATCCAACCCAGATCAGGATTAGCTTGAACTGTTCTAGCAAGGCTAGCTAATTTCGGCATTGCAACACTAATTTGCAGGATAAAGCAACTGAGGTGATGGCTATGATAACAGCCTGTCAGTCAATGATTATAGCAAAATGTATTTTGAATCGGCGTTACGCTTGAGTGTAATTAAATCTGGTGGCAGGTCTATCAGATAGCTTGTAGCACCGCCTGAAGCTCACTGGTGTTATCCGGAAATATGTAGGACTTTGAGTTGTTTAATGATTCAGAAAAAAACCCACCCCGGTATCATGCGGAGGTCAGTAGGATTTTGAGTTATTGAAGGATTCAGAAAAACATCTGCACCGATTTCACAGTCACTTTTAAATCGAACCGATTGTTTGAAAGAATTCTTTAAAGTTACACCAACATGTGTTCCCTAATACCTGCTCAGTGGCCGATAGACCATCACCTCTATCATTAAATTCGCCGGGGAATACATGAACAAAATTTGATCATGAAAAACGTAGGGAGCTAATCTCTCTATACAAAATGTGACATTCTTCATATCGCCGGTAAATCATGGCGGATTCGAGATTCGACCTGGCGGATTAAATGATAGAAGTACATACTGTGTTCCAAAAATATTACCCCATTTGAATTAGATTTGCTTTTCAATTAACAAAACACAAGTTTCAAATGGTTTGTACTCCCATACTAACTATTGAAAATGTTAAACTCCAGTAGTGTGTGTTTTTGAAATTTGTCTCTTTTTTTCTTAATGCTATTAAATTTTGCAAACACTTACTTTCAGTGGCAAACATAAATACGATAAAAATGCTGAATCTTTGTGCCAATCTTTCCAGTTTTTGAGAAAAGGCTTAGTAACTTATCTGTGCTTATATTTTAAATCTAAAATGTTTATACTATATTTACCTAATCTTTTGCGTATTTAAGCGATGGGCAGTTATTTCTCTGCGGTACTTCAATCCAGTCGGTGCGCATCCCAGTGGTGATATCGGAGAGGATCCCAATGGAGAACCAAATAACCTTATGCCATACATTGCTCAGGTAGCAGTCGGTCGACGTCCATCACTGAAAGTCTATGGAACAGATTTTGACACAAAGGACGGTACAGGTGTTCGTGATTACATTCATATTGTTGATCTGGCTGAGGGTCACGTCAAGGCATTGGACAAGCTAAAGAACGTCCAAGAGACAGGTTTCTTTGCCTATAACTTGGGAACAGGAGTCGGCTGTTCGGTGCTAGAGCTTGTAAAAGCTTTTCAAAGCGCTTCTGGTCAACCAATCCATCATGAACTAGTCCCACGGAGAGCTGGTGACGTAGCAACAAGTTATGCCGATGCCACACTGGCATCTAAAGCCCTCGGATGGAAGGCAACGCGTGGCATAAACGAAATGTGCGAAGATACATGGCGCTGGCAAAGCAAAAATCCAAAGGGATACGCTTCCAAGTAATGTCTGATACCAGATATACCCTAACAAATTTTAATTATCAATACATATATATATTTGACTATCCAAAGAGATACATACACAATTATTGTATGAATGAAAGCCAGTTATAATCCTAAAGAGTTATTAAGTAAGCAGTACTATATGTAATCAAGCATGTCTACATTTTCTTGTCTATAATTTTCTTGTCTAGTGTTTGTTTGTTTTCTTTTTATCAGCGCAATGAACTCTATGCCGGCAACAACAAGCTAACCTAGTAGTTTATTAAATTAGTGTGAATTGAACAAGTTTATCAGTCGCATTCCATAGCACACTCTGTTTTAGTTCTTAGTCTTCAGCAATATGGCAAATAGATGAATCAGTGTACATTACGGGTGAACATATAGTCGCCTGATTGGCAAAAATAATAATCCAGTAAAATGCAATGCAAATATTTTTATTAGTAAAGTCGATGTTGTCATCATTTAAAGAGTGTGTTTGTTATGCACTAATTATATCATTTAAAAGTATATAACATAAATGTTAAATGTGAATTAATATATTTACATATGTATATGTATGTCAAAACAAATGTGTAGTTTTTCTACTTTTCCAACACGCTCATCGACTGTATGTACATAAATGCATGAGTAAGTACTGAATAAAGAATTGGTGGCGTAGTTGTAAATTGATTGGACACGTTGTGGGTGGCGCACATTTTGGGGGATCTGGTCAACAAAATCAATATAGTCTTTGAATTTGTTCCTTTATTGAATCTACATACATAATGTCATTGGTTTCCTGTGAATTCCAAATTCCCTTTATCAACACATTACACAAATGAGTGGTAAATGTATCTCTAAAAGTCGCATATTCTGCCCTATCATGTCATTCGTTCGGAAAGGAATTTTCTCCGCAACGCAAATCCAGTCGGAGACTCAATTTTCGGTTACAGGATCGGTTTTCCAAATGTGCATGAACGCATTAATATACTTTCGCGACGAATTGACGATTGGAAGTTGTCAAGTTAACTGTTTAGTTTTTAGTACATCTTCTATGCCTAGTACATCCTCTATTGTGTAGGTAGGTACCGCAGAAAAATTTACTATGCAGATTGAAAGCCTAGAAGCTAGAAGTTCTTCTATGTCTTTATTATGCTAGCCATCAGGTGTCGCAGAAGAACTTTACCAATTGCCAATTGACTAAACAGGCAACCTTCAATCGTTAATGGTCGTTTTTCTTTGTTTGTCAGCACGTAGAGCGTTATCTGATTTATTTATAAAACACAATTAAGCGCTCAGCTATCATATGATTAGAAATCATGTTTTTTTTTTAAATAAAAAAAAATTGCATTGCTTTCTACGCCAGAAAAACTACCCAATTTTTGATTGTTTTTTTTTTTTTTGGTTTTTCCTCTATTTTCCCTGCTCTCAGTCTTTCCTTTACTGTGCTCAGTTTTTTGCTAAGGCTACTCAGTCAATTGGACGCAGTGGCTCAATGACTCCATGGTTAGTGTGTCGAACTACTAATCGGTTTAATTCCCGCCGGGGCCAAGTAGCATCTAGAGTTTTTTCCACTGCCCCACCTGTTGCGAACGTCTGACAAAGATCCAAGAGTATCAATTGTCATGAGAAGCTTCTCAAATTTGCAGTTCGGATTCGGCTTAAAATTGTAGGTCCCTTCCGCTTCACACATGAAAGTGGTTGGAGAAGCTAGGTTTTAGGCCCTGTATCGTTAATGCCTCATATTTTTTTTACTCAGTCAATTGTGGTCGTAGTGACGCAGAGGTTAGTGTGTTGAACTACTAATCTATAGGTCTCGGGTTCAAATTCCGCTAGGGCCAAGACCCAAACAAGTGTTTTCGTCTAAAAAAAACAACCAAGAGTATCAACTGTCGTGAGCAGATTCTCAAATGGCCGTTCGGATTGGGCTTTAAATTGTAGGTCCAATCCACATCGCACCAGCTATGGTTGGAGAAGCTAGGCTTTAGGCCCTGTATGGGCCGTTAATGCCTAATATATTGTACTCAGTCAATTTATTGTGAGCTCATAGAGCGCGCTCTGATTCTGAACAGAAACAGAAATACAGTTTCAATGCTCTGATGTGTCTGAGCTACACGCTGAGAACTCGGGCTCCTCTCTGAACTAAAAAAGTAAAACACCTAAGTCGGAGACGATCGGAGAGAAAATGACACGCGGCCCTCAAAAACTGATGGAAAAGTAACGCATCTCATCGCGATGAACCGTGGCCTGCCGCTGTACGTTACGTTTTGTCGGGGAAATGTTCCGAATGGGTGATCGGAACAATTACCAATTTACCATGAAAGGAAATTCTCCTGTTCGAACAAAATCGAAGAGTTTGCTTTTCGGAGCGGATATCTTGATAGGTGGCGATTACCTAATAGGTGTGTTCCCTGTTCCCTTACTTTTGGAGTAAATTCTTAAATTTCGAGTCTGTTTTACAACCTGCCCAACAAAATTGGGCAGAAATTCGTTTCTTTTTCAGTTGAGGGAACTGATTGCTCTCTCGTTGCCTCTCTCTTTTACGAAATATGTATGTTAGGGAATAACTTTAAGCAGTTTTTAGTAGCTCAAAGTTACTTGAAAAAAATAGGGGAACACAACTTATAACCATACTAATCCATTCTAATATTATAAATGCGAAAGTAACTCTGTTTGTCTGTCTCGCTTTAACGCCAAAACTACTGAACCGATTTAAATGAAATTTGGTACACAGATAATCTAGAGCCTGAGAATGGACATAGGCTACTTTTTACCGCTGGAATATGCTTCATCCGATGTCCAGAAGCGGAGATCTAAGCTGATGTCTAAGAAAAGTTGTAACTCTCGAATGCTTTCTAGCTCCTATCTTTGGAATGACTCATCCAAATGAAATAGGATTTTTTTTAATATAAAGTTCAATTATGTACAAAGATTTTGAGATATAAATCATCTTTGTAGGTTATCCTAAAGTTGAACAATAAGCATTAAACTATAAATTTTATACAATTCAAAAAAGTAAAATGTTCGATTGAAGCTAGATCGTTGGATTTTCCAAGCGTTCAGTGGAGGAAAATTTGTGTGTGTGTGCGGCACAAAACTGTTTCTCTACCTGTACCTTTTGTGCAATGTGCTCCATTCTGATTTTGTATGCACCTTTTGCATTTTGTGTTGTTTTTTTATGGCGCATGGCCATGGGAAATGTAAATGAGATTGAGAGGGAGTCACACAGAGTTATCCATATAATGAGTAGGGACAGTCTCGACGTTTTCTTTATCAGTTCTTATCAGCAAGTATTTTGTTTTAAATTTGAGAAGTGGCAGACTGGCGAAGCAAGGCGAGCACGGGACAGCTAGTAACGTCATAATTTCATGAGCCCATTTCTTGTAATGGTAATAACGACATCGACAAATATCAAAGCCGTCGATAACCAAAAATATATTTCTCTTGATTTTGTTTAATTAAATGTCTTCTGCTTCTTCCTTTACGACGAGGTTATGATCAGGGCTGGAATCGGCTAAGGTGATAGTTGATTGTCGCTTTTTGATTGTCGTTTTTGATTATCAACTCTTCTTTGCTCTGCGTAAAGCGATCACTAAAAAATGATTGATTATTGGCAGCACTTAGAGTTTTAAACGCCACTTCCTTGCCGACGCTGTCATTTCGAGCAGCTGATGTGTGTTTATTTTTCATGATTTATATTTCAAATATGATTTTGTTGAGTCCTTAGGCAAAAACTTTAGCATAAATGGACAAAGTATTGACTGCATTTTTTTAATGACTGCAGCAGTAATTTCAGCCACCGTACTTTGACCCACTGGTGCAGCCCAGTCAGCCCCAACTTGTCTTCGATAGCCACCACCCCCAAGAAGATTTTAAGTTGCAGCCAATTGAAGGATGGGTGGAACATGCGTTGACCTTATTCCAGATTCCAGTTGGTAAATCAAGCAGTGCCAAAGCAAACACAAACACTACTTTTGATAAGCGAACGTTTTTCAAAAATCTAAAATACACAATAATAAATGATGGCAATCAGCAATGAATATTTATAATTCTATGAATTCTTTCATCGGGTTTGAAAGTTCCAAGTTATTTGCTTTATTGCTCATTTTTCGTCTTAATAGTTGGACATTTGTGTAATTATTTTCTTCATTTGTGTAGAAAAGTTCTAATGAAGTAAACATTGCACTTCACTAATTTTCCAAATTCACTTTTTTATTTAAATTTATTTAATATATATTCTTTTTTCACTAAAGCATTTAATTTATTTGGAGTCGAAGCCGAGGTGCATACCTATGAAAATAACAAAAATGTATGAAAGCGACACCTAAATAGCTGTCACATGAAATTGATGGCAAAAAGGTGATTGTCAATTTGATAATCACCTTACGTGGACGTAAAGGTATGATTTTGATTGTCAACTATCAACTATCACCTTAGCCGATTCCACCCCAGGATTAAGAGGATCATAATCATATCCCTCCCATTTCACTGCATCCCTATACTATCGGTCTGTGGAGTTCATCGTATCGACCGCAAATCAGCAGGGCTGGAATCGGCTAAGGTGATAGTTGATTGTCGTTTTTGATTATCAACTCCTCTTTGCGTAAAGCGATCACTAAAAAATGATTGATTATTGGCCGCACTTAGAGTTTTAAACGTCACTTCCTTGCCGACGCTGTCATTCCGAGCAGCTGATGTGTGTTTATTTTTCATGATTTATATTTCAAATATGATTTTGTTGAGTCCTTAGGCAAAAACTTTATCATAAATGGACAAAGTATTGACTGCATTTTTTTTAATGACTGCGGCAGTAATTTCAGCCACCGTACTTTGACCCATTGGTGCAGCCCAGTCAGCCCCAACTTGTCTTTGATAGCCACCACCCCCAAGAAGATTTTAAGTTGCAGCCAATTGAAGGATAGGTGGAACATGCGTTGACCTTATTCCAGTTGGTAAATCAAGCAGTCCCAAAACAAACACAAACGTTTCTTTTGATGAGCGAAAGTTTTTGCTCATATTTAAACGCCTACTATTAGTTTTGTATTTCTACATTAAAAAATTAAACAGACAACTCAATATAAATACTTACTTACTTACTTACTTAAGTGGCGCTACAGTCCGGAATGAACCTGGGCCTCAACCAACATGCCTCTCCAATTAGCCCGGTCCTTAGCTAACTGCCTCCAGTTGCGCACTCCAAGTTGGTTGAGGTCGGTTTCCACTAGTGCGCGCCACTTAAGGCGAGGTCTTCCTCTACTACGTTCAACGTCTGGCTGGGAATCGAAGACTCTGCGAGCCGGAGTATTGGTGTCCATTCGTTCTACATGTCCTAACCATCTTAAACGTCCAATGCGGAGTTTTTTGACCAGGGGCATGTCGCTGTACAGCTCGTATAGTTCTTGGTTGAATCTTCGTCTCCATAGCCCGTCAACGCAAACGGGACCGAAGATTTTTCGAAGAATTTTCCTCTCGAATCTACCAAGGATTTCTTCATCCGCTTTTGATACGGTCCATGCTTCAGCGCCGTAGAGCAGGACTGGGATGATCAGGGTCTTATATAGGATCTCCTTAGTAGTTCGAGTGAGGGCTTTACTACTAAATTGCCTTCTTAGCCCGAAGAAACAGCGGTTGGCAAGAGTAATTCTTCGTTTAATTTCTGACGAGATGTTGTTGTCAGAGTTAATAGCGGAGCCGAGGTAGACAAAGTCCCGTACTACCTCAAAGTTATATCTGTCAATTGTGACGTTCTGTCCAATTCGTCGATGTTGTGAGTCCTTTCGTGATGACAGCATATACTTAGTCTTACCCTCATTTACTGCTAGACCCATTTTCGCCGCTTCCTTCTCTATACTAGCAAACGTGGCTATGACATCACGTTGAGTCCTACCAATGATGTCAATATCGTCAGCGTATGCTAGTAGTTGCACCGACTTTTGGAAAATTGTGCCTCTCGTGTTGGCTTTGGAGTTTTGCACAATCCTCTCAAGAGTCAGATTAAAGAAGTCACATGACAGCGCATCGCCTTGCCTAAATCCTTTTTTGGTATCGAATGTGTCGGTGAGGTCGTTTCCGATCCTGATAGAGCAGCGAGAATTCTCTATCGTCATCCTACACAAACGGACGAGTTTGGGCGGTATACCAAAACCAGACATGGCTCTGTACAGTTTGTCTCTATAAATGCTGTCATATGCGGCTTTGAAATCGATGAATAGGTGGTGGGTATCGATTTCGACATCTTGAGTTTTTTCCAGGATCTGCCGAAGTGTGAAAATTTGATCGGTTGTGGACTTTCCTGGCCTAAAACCACACTGATAAGGGCCAATCAGGTTGTTGGTAAACGGTTTCAGGCGTTCACATATTACGGCAGATAGGATCTTGTAGGCGATGTTGAGGAGACTTATGCCTCTGTAGTTGGCGCAGTTCAGAGGGTCTCCTTTTTTGTGGATCGGGCAAACGACGCTGAGGTTCCATTCTTCAGGCATATTTTCATCCGACCAGATTTGGCTTATGAGTTGGTGGATGTTACTTACCAAGTCATCTCCGCCGGCTTTATAGAGCTCAGCGGGAAGGCCGTCATTTCCGGCAGCCTCAATATAAATAATGTAGTATATTAATCTTCAACAATTAGGTACTGAAAATATTTATAATCATTCCATTTCCGGTTTACTCTTAAAAAAAATAGCTTATTTATGCTGCACATTTCTAGGCGAACGCGAAACAGAAAATGTCTGATATGTATAAAGCAAAATGGACGCCTAAAACCATCCAACATAATATGTAAATATGTTTTTAGCGAAGATAAAACATTCCTTCTTACCACGTCTATCACCATCATCCATCTATCACTTTTCATAGAAAGAAAAAAAGATGGATGTAATGCCATACAATTTAGGGTAGGCATTACTATTTCAGTCGTGGAAATGTAGCAGAGTAATTTATTAATATGCCCCATGTACAAGAAAGGCGACACTATGTCTTGCAGAAATGTCCGGACTTACCCCTGCTTAACGTCTCATATAAGATCTAATCAAAACATACTCGGTGATTGTCTTAAGCAGGTCAATTTCAATTTCATTTTATAACAATAAAAGTGGTTTCTACATTAGGTTAGGTTAGGTTATAGTGGCAGTCGGCAGAAGCCGACATACTTAGACCAATAAAAAAGTACATTGTGATACCACACGGATCTATCTTCTTCCTACTCGTTGAACCAGTTGGAGCTTTTGATAAAGCTTGAAAGACCTTTAATGTCGATGTTTATGAGATCGTTGAAATCATTGTAAAAGAAAGATCCCAAGTGGAGTTTTAGTCTTTGAGAGAGAGCAGGGCATGTGCAGTGAAGGTGGAGAATAGTCTTCTCCTCCTCCTCTTTCAAGCAGATTTTGCAGAAGTCATTTAAATAGACGCAAAGCCTTGTTGCATGCTTGCCTATGAGACATTGTCCGGTGATTACACCAATTGTAGCACCAATGTGCAGTGTGTTCAGAGAGATCAAACACTTAGAGCGCTTCAGATCCATCTGTGGACAAATCTGTTTTGTCGCTAGACAGGTGTTGCCACTTGTCCACCTAAGGTTAGTTCTCTCAATGGCCTTCCTCATAAACATGAGTTTGCATGTAGCAATTGCAATGTCTAAGGGAAATTTATCAGGTAGAAGGGGCAGTATGGTTCCTTTTATGGCGACTTCATCAGCCCTACGATTCCCTGGAATATCTCTGTGTCCCGGCATCCAGCCTAGGTAAATGTTGAATTGCTCCGCCATCTCTACAAGAGATGATCGGCAGTCCAGGACTACGATGGAGTTTGTGGAGACAGAATCCAGAGATTTTAGCGCAGCTTGGCTATCTGAAAAGATTCGGATGTCCATAGCGGATATCACGTTAATCTTCAGCCACGATAGGACTTCTTTAATCGCCATGATTGATTTTCTCTTGGAACACGCTGCAGTGATTAGGGAGAAGAAAAGCGAGGCTCAGGTTCAAACTGTCAGAGAACACACCTCCACTAACTGGTTTGTACATTCATATTTAATCTTTTTTAGTACTTAGATAAATAAATTGGAGAATGGAATCAAACTTAAAAATATAAATATACTTTTACTTAACGGGCTCCCGACCCGTGAAGAGTCTCTGCCTGAGACACTGCAGCCTTCCATCCTCTGCGATTCCGGGTACGCTGCTCTCAGTAGTCCAGACCAAGTGCTCTGGCACCCGGAGGTTCGGTCTTCCTTACCTTCTCCAACCAGTTGGCTGGGAGTCGAAGATCCTCTTGGCTGGAGCATTATTTTCCATTCGCTCAATGTGGCCGAGCCAATGTAGTCGACGTGATTCAGCTTTTTGGACTACATCCACTTCTTGGTACAGCTCATAGAGTTTGCGGTTGTGGTTTCTCCTCCAAATACCAAATACCTGACGGAGTATTTTTCTTCCAAAACAACCCTTTCCTTTTCTACTTATCGTCCAGCACTCGGCACTATAAAGCAGGGCTGGTAGGATTAAGGTTCGATAGAGCATGCATTTTGTCCTTCGAGAAGTTTAAAACCCATTTGTTTCGCTAAACCGAAGTAGCAGCGGTTTCCAAAGCTAATTCTCCTTTGGATCTCAACTCAGGTGTCATTAGTGGAGTGGAGTTCAAGATCAACCAATTTTGCCTGTAACACGGCACGCTGGGAACGGCCGATAACGTCGATATGGTCCGCATATACCCCAGCAGCTGGACGGATCTATTGAAGATAGTGCCTTCCGTGTTGACAACTGCCCTTCGCACTATTTTGTCCAGAACAAGATTGAAGAAGTCACATGATAGCGCATCTCCTTGCCGAAATCCGGCACAAGTTTGGAATAATTCGGAAGAGCTGCTTCCAAGCTGCACATTACACCGCGTATTTTCAAGTGTCACGCGAAACAACTGGATCAGTTTTGCCGGGTTCACGAATTCAGCCATCGCAACGAAGAGCTCCTGACCAGTGTTGCCAGAATTCTAAATTTCACAATGCTAGATTTAAAATTTTCCAATGCTAAATCGTATAGAAGGTCAAAACAACAGAATGCTAGATTTTATACAAAAAAAAAACATGAAACCAATGAAAAAATAAACCTGGGCTTTATTAGGTACAAAAAATAAATATTAATTTCTAATAAACTAAAACAACATAAAAATTCAGTTCGACTTTTGTAGCATTAAGTTGAAAGACTAGACATTTTTGAGTTTGGTAAAACAGTTTAGTGTTTGACTTAGCTATTCTCGAAGTGGTTCAAGCCATATCTCGTCGTAAAGCTCTTCTTCGCCATTTCGTCGCCCTAATATTGGGTTACCGTAAACGCCAAAATTCACTTTTTGAGTTTGGTATGCAGTCTTATGTTTTCGGGGTAGCTCTTTCCAAATCTTTAATCCGTTTTGCTCTATCTCTTTCCATTCCAAAGATATACAGAATAGTTTTGACGTATATCCATCAAATTCATCAAGTTTACGTATTGTTTTGACGTAAACGCCAAAATTTGGCATTTACGTCAAATTTTCCATACAATTAAAGCAAATTTTTGTTTAAGAATTGTTTTGACGTACGTCCTATTGTCCTTTAACGTACGCCATCAAACTTAATATGCTTGTTCAATATTGTTTTGACTTATGTGCCTACAAAATGCAAGGTAATGCATTAATCGTATGCACGTACGTCATCAGAAAAAAAATATTTTTTTTGGTTTTGCCGTACGTGCATACGATTTTACTGTGACCTTAAAAAAAAATAACATTCTCATTGAAAAATATTTCAGTTGTTGCTTTCCTTTTGTCGTGAGAGGACGTGATTAAAAGGTCATAAAAATGAATTCTCCAGTACCCATTATGGATGAGTCCCTTCTTTCGTAAGAATAAGAACTTATATTCTACATAGGTACATATAAGTTTTGATTCAATGTTTCTAATCTTTTAAGTTTATTGGACGAGCTTGTCCCAAATGAAGCAGAGTTCAGGGAAGAAACAAATAGTGCTTCCTCAAGTTCATCGGAACAAGACTTTGGTAAAAAAATTCAAATCACCCTGACTTTCTTTTTCTTAAATGTCGTTGTTTCGTGTTGTTAGGGTCAGATGATAGCGCAAAAGACCCTGATTATGTTTATGAACAAAATTTGCCACAACCTTTAGCAGAGAGTGTAAGAAGTTTGCCATCCGAGTGTGATACTTCTGGTAAATAAGATATTAAACAAACATAGTTCCATATACCTACTTACATTACCTACTTTTAATAGGAAGTGATATGACTCCAAAAAGCTCTACCCGAAAAAGACAAAAGAATTCTGAGATGTGGAAACAGTACCTTAGAAAACGTTTGCGAGAATCTGGAAAGGAGTACACGAACATTAAAGGAACAAATATTAAGGAAAGGAAAGTGCTGGACCCGTGTAAGCATACCTGTTTTTATTTGTGTACAAAAATCTTTTCTCGTCAAGTGAGACAAAGCATATTGGATTCATTTTGGAGCTTATCCGACCAAGAAAAGCCAACCTTCTACTGCAAATTTGTAAAGCAGGTTCCAATTAAGCGTAGAAGAAAAATTGAATCTTCCAAAAAAACACAAACTTTTCGCTTCTATTTGGAAACAGATAACATAATTCATCAAGTCTGCAAACATTTTTTTTTAAATACTCTCTCAATAAACGAAAAGAGAATATACTATTATTTTAAAAACCTCAATAAAAACGGCAGCCAAAATTCCTACAATAAAGGAAAAAACACTAAAAAAGTGACCCCGCCCGGAAAAATACAAGAGATTCATGATCACATAAAAAGTTTCCCTACAATAGAGTCCCATTATTGTAGGGCTAGCTCCGATAGAAAATATTTGGAGCCTCACTTAAATATCACAAAGATGTACTCCTTGTATAGGGAGTCCACGAATGATCCTGCCAAGGAGTGCATATACCGCAATGAGTTTAACAATGCATTTAACTTGTCTTTTTACAAGCCAAAAAAAGACCAATGCGATCGGTGTCAGACTTTTAGAGCTAAAGAAATACCTACAAGTAACGAAATTGCAGAGTTTAATGAACATAAAGATGACAAAATATTCATGAAGACCGAAAGAGACCTAGACAGAAACAACTTGGAGCCAAAAAATTTAATAATTTGTTTTGACCTCCAAAGCGTTTTTTCTCTTCCCAAAGGAAATGCTTCCTCATTCTTCTACAAACGAAAACTAAGTGTTTTTAACTTGACAGCTACAGTTTGCCCCGCCGGCAAAAAACCAAAAATAACTTACTGCGCTATTTGGAGTGAAGTACATAGTGGTCGTTCTGGTGACGATATAGCCAGTGCTCTGATTAAAATATTACAGAACGTCTTGGCAGAACATCCTCATGTGGAAATTTTGACATTATGGAGTGATTCTTGTGTCCCTCAAAATAAAAATAGGATAATGTCAACAGCTTTAAACACTTTTCTTCACAAGTCACCGAACCTGTAAATGATATTACAAAAATTTTCGGTGCCTGGACACTCACTCATACAGGAAGTTGACTCTGTTCATAGTGTAATAGACAAACATCTTAAGAACATTGAGATACATAGTCCATTGGCACTTTTAAGGCAACTTAAGAACATGCGCTATGAGAAGGTTAATCTGAAATTAATTCAGATGCAACCATCAGATTTCAAAGCGTACTCTGCCAAAGCAGGTCATTTTAATTTTGCAACTATGCCTTTTTCTAAAATAAAATTTATTAAGTATGAGAATCCACACTTGTTTCAACAATCTTTTAGAACAAATGCTAGAGACGTACATTATAAATCGATTTCATTAATTAAAAAACCTACCAAAACTACATTAGGAACACCGAAGAACTTATATTATCAAAATGTTAATACCATTCAGAAAACAAAAAATATATCAAAAGAAAAAATTAATGATATAAAAAGTTTGTATCCTTTTATATCATCAGAGGATAAGAAATATTTTGAAGCTCTTTTCAATCAACTGAAATAATAATTATTATTCTATTTTACTTTAATATCTAATATGAAAATATTATTTTTTTAAAGTTTTTTTACTGCTTTATTATTTATGTTATAAACAAAAATGTATAAAATGTTTGAAGTCATTACTTTTATTTTTTTTATTATTTATATTCTTTTTGTATTTTTGTATTGTTTATTTCAATAACGAAAACTGTGTGCAAAATGCTGTGATTTCTTTTTATAAAAAAATGAGTTGTTAAAAAGTAGTTCTCTACTTTACAAAATGTGAAATAAATATATTTTTTGTTCTCAAAAACTTTGTCTTTTTTTTGAAACATAAAAACGTGTGATATATTTCTTGATTTTAAGAAAATACATTTTTTTTGCTTATTTATTATTGGAATGCCGTATGTGCACAATTTTTGACGTATGTGTATGAGTAAAAGAAAACATTGATTTTAGTGGCGTATACGGCAAACTCATTTTGTGATAAATTTTAAATACTTTAAAAACTAAAAGTATTTTAGAATAACTCTTACATTTTTTGGAAAGAGGATTTCCGTATGAATATCGTGTCAAAAAACGAAAAAATCCCAGCGGTTGGTTTTCATGCAAACGGCTGTCAAAACTTTAAATGCGATTTCCCAGAAACATTAAAATGGCGTTTACGGCAACCCAATATTGGGGCGACGATTTGTTCTTTCGTATTTGGCTGAGCTACGAACTTCATCTACTATATTTGGGGGCATTTCAAAAGAAAAGCAACACTTTCCATCCAGCTTCAGACCTTCTCTAATATGAATGATACTGTTTAGTAGACTGATCCCGATCTTGTTGCGTACTTTTGTCTTGATGTTATTCGTAAGACTAAATAGACGTTCGACTTCCGCGTTCGAAATTGGCAGTGAAAGTAAGCCAATCACAAAACGAGCAAGTTCATTAAATGTATTTTTTCCAGCAGATCAGTGATTTTAGAAAAGTTACGCAGGATTGCCGTATCTCGACATCTTCCGCTTTCGATATCTTGGCCTCATTTTTCATTTTGACCATTTCTGATTCACATTCGTAGCCAAGATAAGGGTCTAAGATACCAAATTCCTCTAAGTCGCATGTTAACAAATCAACGTAGTCTTCGCTAAAGGTAAGATTAGACTGTATGCCGAGTTGGCATTCAAATGACCACAGCCAAATGACAAGATTATCTGTCAAATGACCAAAAGTTCCGCGCTGTCAAGGTAGTATATTAGACTACGTGACCACAATGGCCATTTTGGTCATTTTTGCCCTGCTGGTCATTAAAGGCATTTGTTGTTATATTTTCAGAGTGAGTTGTGGTAACGCCGTACATGTTAAAGCGAAACTTAATTTTTCAACAAAATAAATAAAACAGATAATCGGAAACATTAAAATAATACCTAGGTATTACACAACAAATACTAAACCATGTACATAAAAATAACAAGAAAACCACTAATTAACACTGAACAAAAGTACAATAAAAATGTTAATTATTAAAACAATTTACGCAAATGTTATCCGAAAATATTATTATTATCATGCAAAAATGTTATTATTCAAGTATTAAATAACTGCACGCTTGGAAAAGATGACAATTTTCAGATGACGAAAAATGACAGCAATGCCATAACCAAATTTCAATAAATTGCATATGGTCATTAGGTCATTATACTGGCATTCGTGCTTATTGTCCGATTACACTGCATGCAATTTCGTCATTTTTATCTGTCAAAATCAGCATGGTCATTTGTGGTCATTTGGTCATTAGGTCATTTGAGATATGCCGATTACACTGCATGACCATATTTTGACAGCGAGAACTGTCAAAAATGGTCATTAAATGCCAACGTGGCATACAGTCTAATCTTACCTTAACACATATTTTTTTGGTAAAGGACTTAACCAGAAAAATAATATCTTTCAGAACTTTACTGGGATCGGCAGAATTAGACTGCATTATTAAGTTGATCTTTTGAATGTCCCGCAAGATAGTTTTTTAAAAAAATGAAATACATACATATAATTCTTCTCGTCTTTGTACTCGTACATATTATAAAGAACCTCCGCTGTGTAGCATTTTTCATTATTGCTGGCTATGCCAAAATGTGTTTTCAACTCCAGCCATTGGTCGGTAATGCTACTCACAGCTCCTTCGGCTTCGATTTAGCAAAAAATGGAAATATTTTTTTTCGAAAAGGTGTTAAATAGGAATTTGTTCAAAGGATTTAGCAATGCCAAAAAATAAACAATAATGCTAAAAAAGCATTTGGCTTTGTTTTCAGATTTCTGAATGCAATTCTTTTGTCGATAATGCTAGATCTAACATTAATAATGCTAATATGGCACCACTGCTCCTGACGATGAATGCTATCATATGCGGCTTAAAAGTCAATAAAAAAGTGGTGGGTCTCGACTTGAAATTCATTGGTCTTTTCCTGGATTTGCCTTAGTGTGAAGATTTGGTCTATTGTCGATCTGCCATGTCGGAAGTCACACTGGTACGTGACGATTAGTGATCATGGAATCGGCGCTATTAGAACTTACAAGATGAACGGATGGCAACAGACTTGCGGTCAACCCTAAAAAGACCAAGCATGGAACATACCAAAACTGAAAGGTGTCTAAATCTCTCAAACTAGGTTATGTTCCTGGGTGTGGTTAGAAATTCCAAACTAAGCTGGAAACGGAACACAGAAGAGAGAATGAAAACGGGACTGAATGCTTTCCTGTAGGAAAGTTTTTGGGAAGAAATGGGGCTTACCGCCGGACATTGTACACTGGTTGTGTAACTCGATTGTGTGTGGGAGGCGGTCAACACCAAATCCTACCTCAAAAATTTGATTAAGGATGCTTGTCTGGGGGATAACTGATTCTATAAAATCCACTCCCCAACTGTGTCTGGAAGCATTTCTGAAGCCTCTGGAGCTCTTCACGAAGAACGTGGTAGCCAAATGAGCTCTCATACTGAGAGAGATCGAAATTTGGAGGTCGTGCACCTTCGGACACTCCCGCATTCTGGACACCTTTAATTAAAGGGGGATCATGCAACTAGCTGATATGACTGAAATTCACCGACCCAACACGGTCACCGAAGGTATTTCTATCTTTAAAGATGGCTCGAAGACGGAGAAGGGAACAGGAGCAGGGGTCTTCTCAGATGCATTTAGTATCCACCAGTCCTACCGACCACATGACTACTGCAGTGTTTTTTAAGCTAAAATCTATGCGATAAAGAAAGCAGCGCAGAAAGCCCTATCGGTGAAAATCCCAGCAATGAGATTAACCATCTGCGTGGATAGTCAGGTAGCTCTTAACGCGATCGACTCCAACCCCATAACCGCGAAATGTGTCAAAGATTGCCTCCTGGCACTCAGAGCGATTCGCTATCACTCGATACTACTCTGCTGGGTTTCTGAGCACATTGGTATGGCAGGGAACGAGACGCATGTATGCTGGCCAGATGCGGCTCCGATATGAATCCACTTGAAGCTGACGTACAGGCACTGCCTGCCCTAATTACAGCTAAGAGCTTCATTGACGGTATCACGATAAGACTAGTTACGGAAATATGGGACTACACTACAGGTTGTGTTATAACTCGCAGTCTGTGGCCCGTCATCGACAAAAAGAGATCTAAGTCCCTACTGTCCCTTGACAGAAACCAAATTCGTGTGTTCGTCGGGGTGTTAACCGGACACTGGGAACCGGGAACATGGTCAAAAGGCTAGGGATCCCTGCAGAGCTGCAGAGACGATGAGAAAAAAGAATCTGTGGAACATCTCCTATGCCACTGCTTGGGACTCCAGGTACGACGGTTGACCTGCATGGGAGCACGAAATGGTTTTGTTAGTTGCATACCGTACCATGTACTACAATGGGCCTTTTTGGCCTCTGGTGATACTTACACAGTTGTGTATGTAACCCTCCTTACCTAACCTAAGAGTGGAACCATGTCCAAAGGTTGGGCATTCCCTACAATGACTTCTGCAGAAGCTGTAGGGACGAGGAACAACGCCTGCACAGCAAGGATTAGCTCCTTCATTCAGAAGAGCAAATGGTTCCCTGAGTAAGAGGATGACCCACCCACCTTACACATCGGCAGCACAATGGACCTACTTCTGGTCTAAGTGCATCCTCATCGAGGGCCGGTTTCAACCAACTAACCAACCAACCAACCAACCAACCTAACCTAACCTAAGGGCGTTCTTCTCAACAACCCCATCCATTCGGATTTCGTCGGATTAGGTGGGACTCCATTAGCACTTAATACATGCCCAAGAAAATTTACCTCTTTTTGGAACAGCACGCACTTTGAGGGATTGAGCTTCAGTCCCAAAGTTCTCAATGGACTGAAAACTGAGCGCAGATTAAGCAGCATTTGTTTGAATGTCTTACCGTGCACCAGTATGTTGGTAGACTAAACAGGTTTCCATGGGAAAGCCTTTTAATATATTTGACATTAAGCGCTCGAATGTGGCTGGGGCATTGTATTGGTCAATCCAAAGCTCAATACTTTAAACTGCCAGAGTTCATCCCTTATCACAAAAACGGTCTTATCGCCGTCGCCAGGTTGTAGAAGTACAACCTTGCAAGTATCTAGATTGGCAATCGACTGTACTGAATCATATAGACCCGACTACCGAATCTATGGGGTCGTCAATCCGAGGCAGAGGGAAAGAATCTTTGGTGGTGACAGAATTCAATCGGCGATAATCAACGCAAAACCTCGTTGATCCGTCGTTCTTCTTAACCATCACGATTCGCGAGGCCCAGTGGCTCGAGTAGGGTTCGAAGAGGTCCCGTCGTAGTATATCGTCAATGATCTTTCGGAATTCTTCTTGTTTTGCTAACGGTAGCCGACGTGGCTGCTGCTTGACTGGATTTACATCACCTACATTTATTGTGTATTGTGCGCCGTTCGTTCTGGAAGATGTCCTTAAATTCTACTTTAAAGTTACTGGGCGTCTCGCTTTTGCATTGGCTGGATGTGCTCTTGCGATCCCAGGAGAAGGTCTGCCAGAAGATCAGGCAGAACGCTATCTACAGAACACATTGCGTTCTGGCATTCGGCCTTCTCAAAAAGTGCAACTTCCGTTTCGAACGGTAGTACAACTGCATGTTCCGCTAGATTAGCTACTCGTACAAGGACAGTCCCACTTTAACAGATTTTTCGATCAAAAGCACCTTTGGCAGGTTATTTGTTACAGGAGAGACGACGGCTTCCAAAAATCTCGAAAAAGACGACACAGTTGTCGATACAAAAGTTTCTGCTCGGTGGCAAAGAGTAAGTTTATCCACTGTTCAGAGAAAAACTACCCTCCCCTCGCCATCCACTTGATCACTATTATCTGCTGAGCGACCGCCTTCGTTGGTCAAAGGAATGCGAACCCCATCAAACCGGAGCTCACGCTATTAAAAATCCACCACCGAGGATGCCGTCGCAATTTGCAGGCAGGGGAAAATCGACCACCATCACTTTCCCACGGCGTTTAAATCTACCAAGTTGAACTAGTGTACGCCATATACACTGGCGATCACAAAGATGAGGCCATACATTTTGCAGTCGATTTTCAGTATTTATACCTGTTGGAGATTTTCTTCTTCTCTTCTGCCGTGCATCCTTATTGATTTTTCAAATAGTGTTATGGATCCGCAAGATAACTATTTACAACAGTCTTACTTCTATTTAGCCTCCTTGCAATTTCTCGGCCTAAGAGTCCTAACTCCTTGAAAGCAGCTTTTTTCCTCTTTCTGTCGCTGTCAAAGTCTTTCCGGAACCCATTTTTTAACTAAATAAAAACAGTTCTTTTCAACGCTTTTTTAAATATTCTTAACAAAACTTTGAAAAAAATCGCTGATGTGAACTCCTGCAACGAAATATTCGGAATGGCCTCATCTTAGTGGCACATCTTTTTATACGCTTTATAAGTAGTTCATTGTTTCATCTTGGGAAATTCCAGCGGTCGTTTAATTTTATGAGTTACTGTTGGGAAAATATGTATGTACCTGTTCCCAGGTAGTGAACATTTCTGGGTACAAAATTTCCAACAGGTATAAAGACTGAAAATCGATTGCAAAATGTATGTCCTCATCCTTGTGATCGCCAGTGTATTTGACGTTTCGAATGTGTTGTCACAAAGTGTTTCGATGTTGAGGGTAGGTAGGAGTGGCTGCACGGTGCTACGAGGGCGGGTCAATAAGTCCGTGACTTTTTGAATTTCTGACCTCTTTACTGAAACAGCAACACTGCTCCTGTCAACAGGCATCTGTCAGTTGACTCCTGTCAAAATTTAAACTTGCTGCGTCAGTTAGTTTGTGTTTTACAGCTATTTTTATCAGACTACTCACTAATTTGAGGATAAAATGGAAAAAAATGAATTTCGTGTGCTTATTAAGCATTATTTCTTGCGAAAAAAAACCATTACCGAGACCAAGGCTAAGCTTGAAAAATACTATGGGGACTCTGCACCATCGATTTCAATGGTAAAAAAGTGGTTTACTGAATTTCGTTGTGGCCGTACAAGCACTGAAGATACCGAACGTGCTGGACGCCCAGTTGAGGTCTCTACACCCGAAACAATCGAAAAATTCACCATATGGTGTTGGCCGACCGAAGATTGAAAGTGCGAGAGATTGTGGAAGCCGTAGGGATCTCGCATGGCTCAGTGGTTTCAATTTTGAATGATCACTTGGGCATGAGAAAGCTTTCCGCAAGATGGGTGCCGCGTTTGCTCACAGTCGACCACAAACGCAATCGTGTAACAACTTCACAGGAAGGTTTGGCGTTGTTTAATCGCAATATGGAGGAGTTTTTGCACCGTTTTTTAACCATGGACGAAACATGGATCCATCACAACACACCAGAGACCAAACAACAGTCAAAACAGTGGGTTTCTAAGGGTGAATCGGCGCCAAAGAAGGCCAAGGTGGGTTTGTCAGCCAATAAAGTTTTGGCGACTGTTTTTTGGGATGCGGGATAATCCACATTGACTACCTTCAAAAGGGAAGCACAATCAATGGGGAATATTATGCCAACTTATTGGAACGATTCAATGACGATTTGAAAAAAAACCGACCTCATTTGGCCAAGAAAAAAGTTCTTTTCCACCAAGACAATGCAAGGGTGCACGCATGTGCAGTCGCCATGGCAAAAATCCATGAATTGGGCTATGAATTGCTCCCTCATCCACCCTATTCTCCAGATTTGGCTCCGAGCGACTACTTCTTGTTCCCAAACCTGAAGAAATGGCTTGGTGGAAAAAGATTTGACTCCAATGATGAAGTCATCTCGCAAACAAAGGCCTATTTTGAGGACCTTGACAAATCATTTTTTTTGGAAGGGATAAAAAAATTGGAGAAGCGTTGGACAAAGTGTATAGAGCTCAAGGGAGACTACGTTAAAAATAATTTTTTTTTTTATCAAAAAATCTGTGTTTTATTCCAAAAGTCACGGACTTATTGACCCGCCCTCGTATTTGCACCTGGACGCAATTAGCGCATAGACGCCGTTTTGATGCCACCACTCAAGTGACCGATGGTGTCAATTTGTGTTTCAAATCCAGCCTGTGGAATTGGGAAACTCGATGATATTGCAGAATTTAATATTGCTCAATTCTGATAGGTAGTCGAAGAACGTTTTGACGGGTGGGCGATGTCTAGCTCTAGCTAGGGCCGGACATTCGCAGGGTAAGTGGTAGAGGGTCTCCTTTTCCACTGGATCCTTGCAGCTGCGGCAGGGTGGTTTGAATGGGATGCCCAACCTTGCAGCGTGAGTACCGACAGGCCAGTGTCCAGTGCTGACCGTCACAATTCTGGCAATTTCCTGTCGGATTCTATTTGTTAGATCGTGGGTTCTTTTAGCATCGAAGCAGGGCCACATCTTCCCGGATATGACACAGCTATTAAGGCCGCTCCATCTGGAGTTTACTGGGATATTTTACCCTTGACAACTCTAATGGGACATGGGAGGAGAGACTGTCCCTGCAATGGAACTATCAAGGGTGGAGCCGTGTCTTGCCAGCGCATCGGTCCTTTCATTTCCCTCTATGCCACTATGGCCGGGAACCCAGACGAGAGTTATTTTGAAGTGGCTGCTTTGACAAGTGATTGCATCTTTACACTGCGCGACTAATTTGGATGATATGGAGTGTGAGTCGAGAGCTTTAATAGCTTCCTGGCTATCAATGAAGATGGCAACCTGTTTGTTATGGGGAAGAGTGTGAGTATCCTACAAGCTTCCCGTATCGCAAGTATTTCTGCCTGGAATATGCTACATGAGTCCGGGAGTCGGAATGATTTGGATATATTCAGTTCCGCTGAGAAGATATCCGCGCCGACTCCGCGTTTCATCTTTGAACCGTCGGTATAGATGGCTACCTGGTGGTTCGATGGGAACGCTTCATTTTTCCATTCCGTTCTGGATGGGAAATAGACTTGAGCGGCTTTGTTGAGGTTGTGTTTGGGCGTTGTGTAGTCAGTGGCAGTCGCAGCGGGGTTCCCGGGTAGCAAGTTAAGCACCTTACTATGACCGTACGGTTTATATGACCAGAACCCAGATTTCCTAAGCCTTACTGCGCTGCAAGATGCAGTAGATCTGACGTGAAGGTCGAGAGGGATGAGGTTTAGAAGTACACTAAGGGCGTCGGTCGGACTCGACCGAAATGCCCCGGTTGCACCAGTCCCAGCCGATCTCTGGACTTGATTGAGTTTACTGATGTTGTAGGCTTTACTTAGGGCAGGCCACCAAACTAGTGACCCGTAGGTGAAGATACGACGTAAAACGGCCGTGTGCATCCACAGCACCATCCTAGGCCGGAGTCCCCAGTTCTGCTACAGGCGTAGAAAGCGACGCTTGCTTTGCGTACCATGTGTTCCATGCATCTCTTCCAGCTCAGCTTTGGATCTAGGATGATTCCTAGATATTTAGCTACGGAAGAAAAAGAGAGTGTTTCATTATTTAGTTTGGTGAGGTTGAAAGTCGGTATCTTGTAATTGGTGGTAAACAGCATGAGTTCAGTACCAGGTGTAAGCTCTACTGCCATTTGAGCTGTATGGCGCTTGATGCTTGACGATAAGTAGGAAAGAAGAGCTGATTATTCGAAAGAAAAATACTTGGTTCTGTGTCAAGATGTAGATGTCGTCCAAAAAGCTACACAACGTCGACTACATTGGGTTGGCGATTTCAAGCGAATGGACAGCCCTCAGTTATGAGATGACAAGGAAGCCCGAACTTCTGTGTTAAAGACCGAGCTATCGCGGATGCAGCAGTACTTTAGGGATCGCGGAGGATGAGAGGTTGCGGGTCTCAGGCAGAGATTGTGGACGAGTCGGAAGCGCGTTAAGTAGTACAGCGAGAACCTAATATTGCATACGGGATACGTTTAGATCTGCTCCAGCAAACGAGAGTTTGAGGTAACTTTCTTACTACATTGTTTTAAATTAATAACTCCTGCTAAGTAGTTCAATAGTTGCGACAATCGATGAGACTATATCCATTGCAACTAAGCATTATTTATTATTTAAATCGACTCCTTCCTTACAGATAAATAAATAATTTTATTCAAGAGCGTAGCAAGTAGAACGAATCAGATATTCTAGTTATTATTTCTCTCTTTCAGTTGACAACATCAACCGTCTCAAACTCTTTCTTCTTTCTTTTTAATTGTTTTTTTTTTTTCTTTTAAGAATTTACAATGACTCGCATCAATACTTGAGCAAATACCTAATTAGAATACTTCGTTATCACTGAACAAATGCGATTAAAAGCCGTCCTCAATGGAGATAAACAGCCAAAACTGAACGTCAAGCTGTGTCTGCTTTAAGTCAATTAAAGAAGCGCAGTGTAGGAAAATACCAAAACAATTACTCAATCAAGAAGAAAGTCGGGAAAAGTAAGAGCGGTTTAGTACCAATTTGCACTTGCATCTATGAAGTACAGCATTTGCAGCGTTTTTAACATTCTCAAAACAACAAAGTATTCGCTTTTCTTTAGAGTCTATTTCGGAAATAATTACCAACGTCTCTTGTATACGTCACTAAAATTATTTTAGCAACATGATCTTTAGGAGACTTCACCAGTCCGTAATAGGGTAAGTTCAATGACACTTATAGCATTTATTCAAACAAAATTTTTTTTAAAAATTTAGTGCATGTCAGATGCACGCAAAAGAAACCCGCATTGCTTGCCAAACACTTTGCTGATGTACATAAGTATTCATTCCGACTACATCAGATTCACGATAATTGACAAAGCACAAACAAAAATAAAGAAAAACACAAAATACATCCTACAACTAGAAACAAAACATTATTTTATTATCAATAGTAAAATGTTCCACTGCATTGATTGTTTGGGCGGGAGCTACAAGTATCTTTCATAGCCATAGTGGACCAGATTGAATAGTAATTAACCGGTTACACACAAAATGTGTTTAGTAACGAGAATGGCGACTTGTTATTTAAAAATGTGTTTTTGTTGTTATTTGTATAAGCTCTTTGTGGCTTGGTTTTGATTCTTCTTGTCATTATTTTCCCCCACTGCTGATAATCAGTGTCACTGAGTCTGAGACAGAAATATACAGAAGAAATACGTCAAGGTTTGCCAAGTTGTGATGTCAAAAAAACAAGATAACCCTGTCCAGAGGCGAGCCCCTCATATCGTGACACTGTACGAGTGTGTGGCCTTTAAAAAAAAAAAAACAAAAAAAAAAAAACAAAACAAAATATCAGTTCGAGTTCTGCGTCCGGAGAACTTGTGTAGTATTTAAAGCAGGCTAATTTTAAAAACAACAACACGCCAATATTTTTCTTTTCTAATTTGATTGCATTGAACAAAATCGTAGCTAAGAGAGATAAGGCTGCCCGAAACGATCGCCAGCAGGGTGGGAGTGGAACAACTTTTAAACCTTAACACACTTATGGGTTTTGCGAGCAATAGCTTAAATACATTGTTTACTTGTTTTGTCGAAATAACACATTTTGAACTTTGTGCTGTCGCATGTTCTGTCAACATCGATTATTATTATCAGAAAATTTTAGCTATTAATAGTTTAATCTTTATCGGCATGATATAATTACCCTTATTTACCAAATTTGATATATGATAAAATATGTGATAATGCAGAAAATTACACTTTGGGACGCAGTGGCTCAGTGGTTAGAACCTCAGGTTTTTTTTCCAACTGCCTTACCTCTTGCGGAGGTCTGACAAATATTCAAGAGTATCAATTGTCATGAAAAGCTTCTCAAATTTTCCGCTTGGAGTCGGCTTAAAAACTACCTAACCTAATTGTTTTTTTTTTTTTTTTTTGGTGGAGAGAATACTTGATGTACCGTCAAGTGGTAAGCCTTCACCACTTGGTGTCTCCGACTCTCACGGACTAAACTCTCGCCGCTTACGGCCTACAAACCACCATGGAACCGCTCTTGGCATTACATCAGCATGGAGCCGTCTATAAGTCCGTAAAAGGACGCCGTCTTGTTAGTCTTCTGTGGCCTAAAACGTCTGTACCTACTGAAACACTTGGCGTGTTCTCTCGTGTCGATGAGGATTTCATCCGTTTTGTGAGGGTATATTTTCGTCTTCCTCTCTCTTTTTTGATCGTAGTAACGTTTCTATTTCGATAAATGAACAGATTTTGTTCCAGGCGTCGGTACTCATCGTCATCTGGTTTACGGCGGTGTCTGGGGTGAAAATACCTATTTCCGAATCTAGCCTGTTTCGCTCAGCTGCCCATCTGCTACAGATGAAAAAGGTGTGGTAAGCATCGTCCTCCGAGGAGTCGCCATATTTGCAGGCTGCGCTCCCTACTTTTCCCAACTTGTGGAGGTATCTGTTGAAATATCCTAATTCGTATGGTAGTGATGAGATCTCGAATCTGGTTCTAATGAATATTGGTCCCAATTTAGTAGACATTTTATCTTACCTTTTTAATCTCAGCATTATGAGTGAAACTTTTCCAACTGAACTAAAAAGTGCCATAGTGATTCCTCACTTTAAAAAGGGTAATAAGACAGACATATCCAATTATAGACCAATTTCGTTGTTGTCGACAATTTCCAAAGTACTCGTATTTGAAAAAGTTTTTAAAACGAGAATTTTAGCCTATCTTAATTATTCAATTTTTTTTAGTCCCATACAGTTTGGATTTAGGACTGGCCATTCCACGGAGGATGCTCTTTTAGACTTCTGCTATATTTTGTATAAGGGTTTAGATGACAAACTTTTTTGCGCTGGCTTTTTTGTCGACATTACTAAGGCGTTTGATATGGTTGACCACGCAATCATCCTAGATAAATTGTATAAGGCCGGCTTTAGAGGTTTCATTTACAAATGGTTTGAGTCATATCTTAAAGATAGAACTCAACGTGTAAAAATTGGAAACAGTATAAGCAGTTCTAACACAAATAACTTGGGACTGCCCCAAGGTTCTTTACTTGGTCCAATTTTATTCCTAATATATATAGATTCCTTATGTTCACTTCCTTTCTTGGGTAAAATTAAAGCCTTTGCCGACGATCTTGGTATTGCTTATTGTTCAGTCAGTCCCTTAGATTTAATAGCTAACATAAACCATGACGTCTTTTTACTAAGATGCTGGTTTGCACAAAACAGGCTTATTATTAGTAACAAAACCAAACTGATGTATTTCAGTCATACTGGGCATGAGTATCCCGACTCAGATATTGTATTTCATTCTCATGAGTGTGCAAGTCATGAGCTGTTGAACAACAAATGCAGTTTCCAAAATTAACCATCTCTTAATAGAAACGCTGATTGCAGTATTACCTGCTTCACAATTGAAAGTGTTGATAGTATTAAATATTTTGGTGTAACTATTGACCAAAATTTGAACTGCTTCAAGCACATTTCTCTTTTGAAAAAAATATCGTCTTTCTTCCACTATTTGTTTTTTTCGTCTTAGAAATTATTGCTCTTCTACCACATTGAAAATGGTTTATTATGGCTTATTCCATTCAAGTTTGCAATATGGACTCTGCAGTTGGGGTGGTGCTTATTTTAGTAAGTTGCCGAAATTAACTGTCATTCAAAAATCTGCTATACGGAAAGTTTGTAGCTCACATTATGAACCTGTTCAGGTCCTTGAAAATACTTCCTTTGCGACATTACTTCAAAGTTCTGAAGGTCTTTTTTATGAGAGGCGGGTATTGGGAAAGTCCGATTTCGGGCACTCGCAGCTTACGGAGCCATTCGAACTTTGTTGTAAATATTCCTGCTTTTCGCACTACAAGTTACAGAAACTCTTACTCCATTATCTCATGCAAACTTTATAACACTCTGCCTTAGAAATTCGTTCTATAAGAAATTTGCGAATTTTTACAAAAGTAACGAGATCTTGGCTTCTTGCTTTTGACTATACTGCAATCGAGACCCTGTTGTGCTATACTGCATAATAAAAAAAAATATTTGCCCACTTCTATTCATCTATTTAAGACGTAATTATTGAATATTTGAATTTATCCTTTTTTGTTTATCCTTTTTCTTTTTGATATAGATTGCTTTTCTTTCTAAATTGCCGTAATTTAAAATTTTCCTAACTTCTTTTTCACGCCATCCTTTTCTTTATGCCCTATTCTAAGGGTATATTAATTTGGACGCATAGCTGGTCAAATCGGTGAACCCCACCGTCGGACCAATAGGGATGCAGTAAAGTGGGAGAGCTATGATCGGTTCATTTCGCCGTTAAGGAAGAAGAAAAAGACAAGTGTTTTGGGTAATAGCAAACCTATAAATGTTTTAAATGTCTGTCATAGAAAAATTGCTAAAGCCAAAATATTATAATATGTTGTCTTCTATAAGTAAAAATGTGTCAACCTCCCAAAGCCCCATCGAACACCTGAAATTTGAAAGGTGAAACATGTCGAGTGGCAATGGTGCGATGGTAGTGTGTTCACTAAGTGATTGGCAGGTCGTGCGTTCGAATCCCGACCAGGGCCATGTTTAAGCCCTATTCTAAGGCTATATTAATTTTGACTCATAGTTTGTAACATACCTTAATATTGCCCGTAGACCTCTAAAAGTTACTATATTTATAATCAGCATCGATAGTAAAGTCGATCTGGCTACATCAGTCCGTCCGTCCGTCTGTCGGCAAAAATTAGGCCTTTAAACTGGACCTTGAGAGCTGAAAGTTTAACCATATACTCTCTAGGGGCCCGAAATAGTCAATTTTAAGATTAATGGTTTTTTAAGTGATACCACACAATTTTTCCTGGTTTTAATTTTTGTTTTCCGTCAATTCCTTTATTTTGTTTTGAATGAATAACCTTCCATTCCTTACCACGTTAAGTGGACGGCTGAAGTTACAGCGCTGTTTCACGGTTAGCCACAACCGATCATCAGACTCCTTCTGTGGGGCTGGTCTGTCTTTTTCCTTAATTTTATCCCGAAATTCCATTTCTTCCACTGGGATTCGAACCTAGACCAGCGTCTTCTCAGGCAAGCACTCATGCACTGTGCCATTGAAGCCACGAGTTTATCCAGTTTTTATTTCAATTTTCTTGGACAAACTTTGCTCCTGTAAGTATATTATGTTATTCATTGTGGTTTTTCTTTCTAAGTTTTCTCTAATTCTATTCCATTTCGACCGTTTCAGTCCAACTATGCTTGTCGAAACGGAATAGAATTAGAGAAAACTTAGAAAGAAAAACCAGAATGAATAACATAATATACTCGTACTTACAGGAGCAAAGTTTGTCCAAGAAAATTGAAAAAAAAACTGGATAATCTCGTGGCTTCAATGGCACAGTGCATGAGTGCTTGCCTGAGAAGACGCTGGTCTAGGTTCGAATCCCAGTGGAAGAAATGGAATTTCGGGATAAAATGAAGGAAAAAGACAGACCAGCACCACAGAAGGAGTCTGATGATCGGTTGTGGCTAACCGTGAAACAGCGCTGTAACTTCAGCCGTCCACTTAACGTGGTAAGGAATGTAAGGTTATTCATTCAAAACAAAACAATTTTAAGAATTTTTGAAATCCGCCCACAGACACACGCCCACAAACTCAAAAAACATTTATCAAAAAATCGAATTTTGAGCTAGAAAGCTGACATTTATTATATATCATCTTTGACTCCTGAAACTGCTCGGGAGATAAAATTTCTAAAATCCGCCCACTGACACGCCCACAATTAAATAATACAATTTTATTGAAAAGTCAAAGTTTGAGCTAGGAAACTGAAATTTATAATATAGACTCTCTAGGTGCCCTTTATACTTATGTTTAAATATTTTTTATGGGCATTTTCATCGATATTGAGGGTGCTTTTGACAATGCGACTTTTGATAGCATGTGCAGCTCCGCCAGACAACACGGAGTAGACGAACCATTGGTGTTGTGGATTAAAGCAATGCTAATGAATAGAACGTTGGTTGCGGATGCGGATTGTGGCCGCTATGTTATGGCGGGGGTAAACAGAGGCTGCCCGCAAGGCGGCGTCATGTCTCCACTGCTGTGGTGTATGCTGGTCGACTCTCTGTTGAACGCACTCAACAGTTCTAATATTTACGCTCAGGCGTACGCGGATGATGTTGCCGTGCTTTCTGTTGGATCATGCCTAGCGACTGTATGCGCCAAGGCGCAGGCGGCCCTTGACGTGATCGACGAATGGTGCACTAGGAATGGGCTCTCGGTCAATCCTCTTAAGACTGAGGTTGTTCTCTTTACGAGAAGGAGGAAGCTGGTCGGGTTGACTCAGCCAGTGCTAAAAGGCGTCACAATCCAACTCTCCAATGAAGCAAAGTATCTGGGAGTCATCCTGGATAGCAAACTTCTTTGGTCCAAACATGTTGAGCTGAAGACTGCCAAGGCGCTGTCTATTTTCTGGCAGTGCAAAGGCATTTTCGGCAAGACATGGGGCTTATCACCGAAAAGAGTCCTATGGATTTATACGGCTATGATAAGACCATTTATAGCATACGCATCGGTTGTTTGGTGGAATAAGCTTTCACGTAAATACGTCACTGCTGCTTTTGCCAAACTCCAAAGGCAGGTATGTCTCGGCTGCACGGGGGCCTTCCCCAGCACGCCTGGCTCCGGCCTAGATGCACTATTGAACCTTCCGCCCCTTGATGTTTACATCATGGGATGTACGAGTACAATCAAGGCTATCTCACGTCTTACAAGAGGTGGCTTTTGGTATAACTCGCACTGGAGTTTTGATGAACTTGCGCAACGGTTGTCCTTCGACTCCTGTCTTATGGATATGCCGTCTGATGCGATGACACCGGAACTTCGGCTAAAGCGCAAATACGAGGTCGACTTTCCTCGCGTCCAGGACTGGCTCTGGCCGGACTCTGAACCTGGAAGGGAATGCAGTCGAATCTTTACGGATGGCTCCAAAACCGATCAAGGATCTGGTGCTGGTGTCTTCGTGGAGAGCGATAGCGTTAGACTTTTCTTTCCGTTAGGCAAACATGCGTCAGTCTTCCAAACAGAGACTTATGCTATCCTAATGGCCATGGACTATGTTACGAGGAACAGGTGGAGGGGGCGAAGTATCTGCGTCTGTAGCGACAGTCAGGCTGCGCTTAAGGCCTTACTCAAACCCTTAACTACCTCCAAAATAGTACGTGAATGCAAGATATCTCGTCGGATATTCGGTCGGAAGGCTGAATTCACTTAAACTTGTCTGGGTCCCGGGTCATAACGGGATCACGGGAAACGAGATCTCCGATTAACTTGCTAGACAAGGCTCAGAGGGGGACCTCTCAGGACCTGAACCAGCGATCTGTCTGCCTGCGTCCTCGGTCAGGGCTTCCATTGACGGTTGGGTTTCCTATGAACACAATCGCCGTTGGCATGACTCTCCAGGGTGCAGACAGACTAAGCAAATGCTCCCCGACGTCTGTGGGAAATCCGCGGCATTCTTGTTGTCTCTCAACAGAAAAGACTGCAGACAGACTACTGGCGTTCTAACGGGACACTACGCTTTTGCCAAGCACCTTAAGGTGCTAGGCCTAAGCGACACCACCAACTGCGAAGCCTGTGGAGAAAGCGACGACACTGCGGAACATTTCCTCTGTGATTGTGCTGATTTTGCTCGTATCAGGTGGCAGGTATTTGGTGCGGATATGGTGAGTGCTGTAAACCTAAGCTCCTTATCATTGAAGCGCCTTCTCGTTTTTCTTAGAAAAACGAGTAAATTCCCACAGTAAAATGTGGTGTGTCTACCTGGCAGTACAATGGACCAGTATTGAGTCTGAGTGCTCCAGTGCAGAAAGTTTCACACATCCCGACAACAAAAAAAAAAAAAAAAATATTTTTTAAATCCACCTACTGACAAGCCCACAATTAAATAAAACAATTTTATTGAAAAAACAAAGTTTGAGCTAGGGAGCTTTTTTTACAAAAATATGTAACAAAATATATAGAGCTCTCTCAACAATTCAACCATACTTAGACTTTTGTCACGGAATAAGAATAGGGTACCCAACAGTTTGCCCAAGCGGGCTGTAGCCCGTCCGCATGTTTTTTTAGATTGAATACACACATCAAAACAGATCTCCCGAAAGCAATTTAGGCGCCACCTTAGGAGAAAAACCCATATCGCACGAAATTTCTTTCCTATCCTTGTATTCTTTCATGCAGTAAGTAGCACCTTAAAACAGGCAATGAATCATTTCCTGAGTGCTGCTTGCAGCAACAAACGAAAATGCCTGTTCTGTGATTCCATTATAAGGGGTACTGTATAATTACAGAAAAATGAAATCCCTTTAGCGCACGCTAATTAAAAAAAAAAAAATGCCGATAGACTACAATTTTTTTGCAATTGCTTATTTTAATGAATTTTTGAAACTTGCAAAAAAAGGAATTTAAATTCTTTGGAAAACACCAGTTTGAAATTTCGGATCATGTTTAAAAAAAAAAGAAAATTGTCTGTGAGTATTTATTGTAATTTTACATCTGACAAACCTGTTCATTCAAATATCTTTTCGTTTTTCATAAAAGTAATTTTAATAACACCTTCTTATTTTTTTTTGGGTCTGGACATTGTTAAATGTCTTGTCAGGCACCCGGCATACCATAAAACCTTTCTTGTTTTTTTTTCGTTTTTAAGAAGGTTTACAGCACCCTTCATGCAAAAGAATTGGTTTTTCATCGGAAAAAAATGTTTCTTAGTTGTTTCTATGTCAGACTTAATTTTTAAGACCGGTATTCACCAACAAATGTTTAACAATGAGCTTCGTAAACCAACCCTTATATGTGCAATTTATAAGCGCTTATCAGCTTATAAGACTTTTGAGTGGTCCCTACCAAAGTTTGAAATTTCGGCAAATGCAATATCAGCTGGCTGTCAGTTAATATTTAAGTTATAATATCTGAGTGGCCGAGCTCTGAGCGGGACAAAACAGACAAATAACAGGGACGGGTTAAGAATATCATTGCTTCCCACCCATACAGTGCTTATCGTATCACCGCGTATCCACAAGCAATATTTCATAGCTTTCCATCTGTTACTTTTCATAGAAAGAAAGAAAGATAAAATGCCATACAATTTACTAGGTAACTATTTCAACAGTGGAAATGTCACAGAGTGCAGCAAATCATTCAAATAACAGGCCATAGAATACTTTCCATAGCAAGCTATGAACTGAGCAAAATATATTTAGAAAGCCACTTTTTATAGAATACTATTTGTAGTCTTAACGAGCAATTTTCATAGAATGATATGCTCGTGAAGACGAAGAGGCGACTAAGGGGACAGTCAGATCTAGCCAACTTTATCACAGGTGAGCGAAGGGACACATTTTACATCTATGCGTACAAATCCGTGGGTTGACACGACTGGAGATCAGTGGTGTCGCAAAAGGATCAAACAATTGGGTAAAGCAATATGCACGCCTGAAAACTCCTGAGTCACAGAAAATGTAATAACACCAGCATTTGATTAGCCTCAATCCAGATGTGATCCAAAACCGCTAGGCCCACAGTAAATTTGAAAACAAACGCAGTAGATTAAACTGTTTTTATATTTTCAAAATATAAATAAGAGAAAACATATATGTATACACATAAATTATTTAAAATAATAAAATAAACATTAATTTTTCTTAAAAACATAACAAAAACAGAACAAAACAAAAATTCATATATGTATATTCATATAGGTAGGTAGGTAAATGGATGCCCTTGTGACTGGTGTCACGGCTCACTTAGACCATCAGTTTGGGTCCATTGTGTCCTGTATATTCATATAGTCATACATTTTTTTTACAGCAAAAGTAATCAAATTCATTCTTTAATTATATTATACATTTTCATTTCAAAATTGTTACAAAAGTACAAATTGGAAAAACGAGAAAAACTACCGCATCTAAAAACTCTTGAAAAGGGCGTGTTAAATCCGCACCCTCATATTCTTTGAAATCTGTGAATATGGTTTCTTAGGTTTCTGACTTAATTTCAGCTCACACTTGTGTTTTTGATATTTTTTTTTTTAAATGTAGCCTGCAAAATAATAAAACCTCACAATTTGAAGCCGAGTCCGAATGGCAAATTTGAGAAGCTTCTCGTGACAAACGATACTCTTGGATGTTTGTCAGACGTTCGCAAGAGGTGGGCCACTGGACAGCGCCACTGCGCCCACATAATAATCCAATTATATATTTATAATAATTAACGCAGAAATAACAATCGTGCTTTCAAATACCATTTTTGAGGTATTTACGATAAACTCTCATAATATGGGCAAGATCAAGTTCCAAGTTCCAAGTCAACACAAGTCGCCTGCAAGTTTATTTGCGGCTGGTTATTTGAACGCGTTGCCCAACATCTGTTATTGCTGTCAAGTTCACAGATGTAGTAAAAACTTATGCACTCTGCACTGCCCATCAGACGCATACAAGATTCGTCCTACATCGAATATTGCGCTCCACTTAATAATCCATCAACGAATCTTTTCTAGAGTATTCTTGTAACATACTGATTATACTGATTTTTTTTTTAAATACAAGCATTTGCCTTCCATACATTGCATCCAATGCATTTCGAGTCATTATAATACTTCTAGCACTGAAGCAAAATGCATCAGATGTTTTTGATATCTGCACCTCACTGCCATTCAAGCAAGATACTCCGGTTTACGTCCGCAAACGGAGTCAATGAAATATGAACTACTCCTCCGTATACGGCTCCGCATACTTTTTTAGTATGGATATTGTAATAGCCGCGGACTCAAATGTGTATGTATTGTGAGAATGAGCTCGCTGTGCTCAGCAAAAAACGAATCCAAAACTGATCCAAAAAAAGGTATAGATCGAGGCTAGATGAGAATCGAGTATCGGTTGGAAGCAAAATAAAAATTAAACATAGGGACGGGCTACAGTCCGCTTGGGCGAACTGTTGGATACCCTATTCTTATTCCTATCCCTCATAAGTGGGCGTGACAAAAGTCTAAGTATGGTTGAATTGTTAAGAACGCACTACATATTTTGTTATATAACATTTAAAGGATTTTATCAAAAAAAAACGCTCCCTAGCTCAAACTTGGGTGTTTCAATAAAATCGTTTTATTTAATTGTGGGCGTGTCAGTAGGCGGATTTAAAAAAAATTAACACATGAGAATAAAGGGCCCCTAGAGAGTACATATTATAAATCTCAGCTCCCTAGCTCAAACTTTGAATTTTCAAAAAAAAAAAAAAATTAATTGTGGGCGTGTCAGTGGGCGGATTTTGAAAATATTTACACATGAGCATAAAGGGCCCATAGAGAGTATATATTATAAATTTCAGCTCCCTAGCTCAAACTTTGGATTTTCAAAAATTAATATACCCTTAGAATAGGGTATAAAAAACCTATTTTATTTATTTGTGGGCGTGTCCGTGGGCGGATTTTGAAAATTTTTTATCCCGAGCAGTTTTAGGAGTCATAGATCATATTTAAAAAATTTCAGCTTTCTAGCTCAAAATTCGATTTTTTCCAAAATTTAGTTTTTTTGAGTTTGTGGGCGTGTCTGTGGGCGGATTTCAAAAATTCGTAAACTTGATTATTTCGGGACCCTAGAGAGTATATGGTTAAAATTTCAGCTCTCTAGGTCCAGTTTAAAGGCCTAATTTTTGCCGACAGACGGACGGACGGACGGACGGACGGACGGACGGACGGACATGGCTAGATCGACATTACTATCGATGCTGATCATAAATATAGTATTTTTTAGGGGTCTACGGGCAATATTAAGGTATGTTACAAACTATGCGTCAGAATTAATATACCCTTAGAATAGGGTATAAAAATGTTTGTTCATGTTTATTTTATTTCTTAGAACAATACATATTTTTACTAGGTATACCATACCATTTCTGCAACAAATTCTCCTGCGAAAAAAGAAGAAAATAAAAATGTATGTTACTTACTTTCAGCATGAAAGTCATCGAAATTCGGTTCACCGTTGGTAAATTCACCTTCATCGGTAGCCATTTTTGTGATTTTGATAAATCTAAATTCAAAAAAGTTTAATTAAACAATTAATTATGCGGAATAATTAATTCAATTTTAGTTTACTTTTCAAAGAAAATGATATTTGCAGCCACAGGCAGTGTCAGTGACAGATGAACTAATCCGCCATTACACAAAAATACTCTTCACTCTCGCTCCTCTTCCTATTGGTAATGTAGTAATGTAGTGATATTTAATTTACAACTGTGTGCGTGGAACGCCTCTTATATCACGGATCCAAAAATGACGGAAAAATTTGGGTAAGCGTTTTTGCTTGAAGGGTGAGGAATGAATGCTTGTTAGAAGGGGACATTTTTAGTGGATAACTGATATTCACATGTGATATTCGTCCAATCACATAGGTTTACATAAAAGGACTCGTTGTTACCTTGCAAATTGAACGCGCCCAATGTCAGCAAAATGCATCGATTTGACTTATTACGTTTATTTATTTTTATGTACCTAGTAGTAAAGGCACTTTTTGTCTTTCTGACGGCGCAACTGCTTGGGGCACTAATAAATAAATCTAATCTTTTACAATAAATATTTTCTTTCAGCCATATTAATAAAAAAACACTATCCAATCCTTAACACACGATTTACCTGGCATACGGATAGCGAACTTGTCCATATGATAACTTTTCTGATTAATAAAAATATGTTTTCCCTGTGTTAGCTGTTTGCTCTTTATCACCTACAATACGGCGGCACTTTACCAAATTATACTCAAAAATCGAGTGTATCTTTCATATTTCATCAGTTGACAGTTTGACACTCATTTCTGTGTATTCCATTCCAATACTATGGTACTACTATGGAGTCAACGCATTATGAAAGAGTAATATGCCCAAACGGAGACAGAACATCTCACATCTCAATGTGTCACACATGCATTCGCATCCTTCGCATTTGTGAATGCATGAACTACAATCTGAAAATGTGTGAAGTTATCCGCTCCTTATACGCCGAATTAAGTTATCCACTCTTTATCACATGCCAGTGAAAGCTAACACACATTTATTAATCAGAATTATGAGTTAACAGATGTGTTACTGCTAACTCGCCGCTTTCCGCTGTTTATTAATACGGGGGTTTAAGTGCAAATGTATTTTTAAGCATTCATTTCCTTTCTTGAGACTTTTATGAGTTATCCATTGTCAATCGATTTTGTTTGTTCCCAATCAAATCCAATTTAATTTAAAAAACATAGGGACGGGCTACAGTCCGCTTGGGCGAACTGTTGGATACCCTATTCTTATTCCTATCCCTCATAAGTGGGCGTGACAAAAGTCTAAGTATGGTTAAATTGTTAAGAACGCTCTACATATTTTGTTATATAACATTTAAAGGATTTTATCAAAAAAACGCTCCCTAGCTCAAACTTGGGTGTTTCAATAAAATTGTTTTATTTAATTGTGGGCGTGTCAGTAGGCGGATTTAAAAAAAAATTAACACATGAGCATAAAGGGCCCCTAGAGAGTATATATTATAAATTTCAGCTCCCTAGCTCAAACTTTGGATTTTCAAAAAAATAGTTTTATTTATTTGTGGGCGTGTCAGTGGGCGGATTTTGAAAATATTTATACATGAGCTTAAAGGGCCCCTAGAGAGTATATATTATAAATTTCAGATCCCTAGCTCAAACTTTGGATTTTCAAAAAAATTGTTTTATTTATTTGTGGGCGTGTCAGTGGGCGGATTTTGAAAATATTTATACATGAGCTTAAAGGGCCCCTAGAGAGTATATATTAAAAATTTCAGCTCCCTAGCTCAAATTTTGGTTTTTCAATATAATTGTTTTATTTTTTTGTGGGCGTGGCAGTGGGCGGATTTTGAAAATTTTATATCCCGAGCAGTTTTAGGAGTCATAGATCATATATAAAAAATTTCAGCTTCCTAGCTCAAAATTCGATTTTTTCCAAAATTTTGTTTTTTTGAGTTTGTGGGCGTGTCTGTGGGCGGATTTCAAAAATTCGTAAACTTGATTATTTCGGGACCCTAGAGAGTATATGGTTAAAATTTGAGCTCTCTAGGTCCAGTTTAAAGGCCTAATTTTTGCCGACGGACGGACGGACGGACGGACGGACGGACGGACATGGCTAGATCGACATTACTATCGATGCTGATCATAAATATAGTAACTTTTAGGGGTCTACGGGCAATATTAAGGTATGTTACAAACTATGCGTCAAAATTAATATACCCCTAGAATAGGGTATAAACATAGGGACTTGTTACAGTCCGCTTGGGCGAACTGTTAGATACCCTATTCTTATTCCTATCCCTCATAAGTGGGTGTGACAAAAGTCTTAGTATGGTTGAATTGTTAAGAACGCTCTACATATTTTGTGCGCTCTAAGGATTTTATCAAAAAAAACGCTCCCTAGCTCAAACTTGGGTGTTTCAATAAAATTGTTTTATTTAATAGTGGGCGTGTCAGTAGGCGGATTTAAAAAAAATTAACACATGAGCATAAAGGGCCCCTAGAGAGTATATATTATAAATTTCAGCTCAATAGCTCACTTTGAATCAAAAAAAAAAAAAAAAAAAATAATTGTGGGCACGCCCACAGTGGGCGGATTTTGAAAATATTTACACATGAGCATAAAGGGCCCATAGAGAGTATATATTATAAATTTCAGCTCCCTAGCTCAAACTTTGGATTTTCAAAAAAATTGTTTTATTTATTTGTGATCGTGTCCGTGAGCGGATTTTGAAAATTTTTTATCCCGAGCAGCTTTAGGAGTCATAGATCATATATAAAAAATTTCAGTTTTCTAGCTCAAAATTCGATTTTTTTCAAAATTTTGTTTTTTTGAGTTTGTGGGCGTGTCTGTGGGCGGATTTCAAAAATTCGTAAACTTGATTATTTCGGGACCTTAGAGAGCATATGGTTAAAATTTCAGCTCTCTAGGTCCAGTTTAAAGGCCTAATTTTTGCCGACGGACGGACGGACGGACATGGCTAGATCGACATTACTATCGATGCTGATCATAAATATAGTAACTTTTAGGGGTCTACGGGCAATATTAAGGTATGTTACAAACTATGCGTCAAAATTAATATACCCCTAGAATAGGGTATAACAAATAACAAGTGACAGTTAAGTCACGGATAAATCGTTGCTGCCAATATTTTTGGTAATATCTTTCGCGGCGATGAGCGTTCTTTTATGCAATTCTATATACGCGTGCAAATATGACAAAGCATAATGTGAACAAATATTTTACTATACATTATGTATTTCTTAGAATACATGATATGAGCAAGGAGAAAAAATATTATCAAAGTTGAAGGAAAACAATTTTGTGTCTTTGACAAATGGGTGCGAAACCAAGTAGGAAAATCATAACTTAAACGAACTCAGAAAAATAATAATACATAATTAACTACTTCGTGCGGCCATGAAAAGTTTCACATCCATCCGATCAACACTATAGACAACATGATTGAGTAATTGCGGCGTAAAGAAACAGACGTAGCGTGCGGGGCTGAAATAAAATGAATTTTATATTTTGTTTTATTATTTTACTATTCAATGCCTACTGTTTTTAAATTTTTATTTTTTTTTTAGTTTGTGGTAAATATCTAAGACGGGATTAAATAGTCATAGTTCTGTATCATGTATATTGCATATCGGTGATTAAATCATTGATTATGTACTACAAGCAAATATGATTCATAAAACCATTAGCCTCCGCCATTTAATTGTACTTCTTACTTCTTCCTTATCGACGACGTTATAATCAGAATTAAAAACATAACTCTTCCATCATACTGACTTCATACTGGTTCGCCTGTGGGGTTCGCCGGTTTGACGTCAACAAACTTCGACAGACCCCTTGGTTTCGGAATAAGGCCAATAAAATGCTGGTGATATTGCATTTGTGTGATTCAAGAGTTTTTAGGACTGGTTCACTGCAGTGGTATTCTTAGCCAGTCTCGCACGCCATTTAGTTGAACAAACTTACATAGTAAGACTTGTCAAATTAAATTCACACAAAACCATGATCTATACCACACGACGCGCATCAAAAATTAGCCAACCCGGAGTGGAGACAATGAAAATGCACTATACCGATAGAAATGTAGACTGATTAAACAGCTGCACAGACAGTTTAACGACCGCAACGAACCGGAGATAGCTTATTGAAGCAAATTATAGAAAACTCTGTATAAGTCTTTATTGTATTGTGGCAAAAGAAACCAAAATTAATAATCGGGCTATCAAACCCGCTAGTCTAAATGTCACAAATAAATACGTTGTTTTTAAGAAAGCCTCATTATGATATTCTATTTGTTCCAAATATCTCAAAAACAAATTAATAAACGTGTCGCATAAAATGACGGCTTGACCCGCAAGAGAGATTGACTTTGCTGGGCGCGTGTTTCAAGGCCTTGTGTACGGTGAACAGTCTTTTTCGGTGTAACCTTGACATAGAGAATAGGGCCCTGATGAACCACTTCGATGTGCGTATTGAATTTGAGACTTGAAGATGTGAAAATATGGAAATGATGGGAATTGAATTCAATTCCAAATGTCGTCTTCGCCGATGGACGATACCAGACCTTGATTTAGGTATAAGCTGCCCCAGGTCAATATATGGCCATCCAAAACAACCGGCGGTGTGTGATCTTAAATCAATAGAAAAAATACGGAGTTGTGTGTGGTCTGCTTGTTACAATTCTGGTGTCAACAGGACCTGTAGGGCTGTGATCGTCTCCAAATGGACACAAATGGGTCTTCTGTCACACTCTTAGCTACGGCGGCGATATTTTCAGCTGTCCTTGAGGGACGAACATGAGTTGAAGTCTTCACATTACTAACCTGTCCGAGACGTTCAAATTTACGATTAAATAACTATAACTATATGCGTGTTAGAAGGCGCTTGATAATGACCAAAAGCATTTCGAACCTTACGAAACGTTTCCGCGATATTTTCGCTTAGTGAATTTTAACTATTTCAGCACCTTGTACGAGTGTGTATGGATCCATATTTAATATCCTCCTAGTTTTAACTAATGAGAAGTCTTCGCGATGATAGTTGAATGTTGACAGTTCAGCAATGTCGCGGAATTTAAAGTGACACATCTTGTTTGATGACCCTATATAAGCTTGGCGCCCCATTCATCTTATTAGCGGCAAAGACTTAAACGATTAGATGCAAGACTTTAAACAATAAACATGCTAATTTTCGTTTGTATTATGAATTGACGGCCCATTTGGCCCTATTAAGTCTAGCTTCTTCATCCATTTGTGTGGGCGAAACTATAATGTTGACACGAATGGAAACATCAAATTAAGACAACAAAATATTTAAGACATTATTTAAATAACGTATACATATGTATGAAGCTGCGTTTTCTTGTTTTGGTTTTGGCAACCTTTTCAAAAAATGATTTCAAATGCCAAATTTGATAAAAAAATTAGTTAAGCAAGCGTTGTAAATTTTTGTTGTCGGAGACTCGAAAGTACAGATCATTCGGCAATCTTGGTACGGATTGAATTAACATTCACACTTTACTGCATCATGTGTGTTGGTTTTACTTTCGTTAAATCAGCATCGTGTTCCTGACAGCTCATTGTCTTTTAAAAATTAAGCTAAATGTTAAAAAAAAAATCCGAAAACTGAATTCATTTCAGAAGTATTGGTAAGTCTGTTCTGTAAATGTATTTTAAGTCGATTGCCTTAGTATTTTAAATGATTGCCTACTTTACTTATTGGGCTCCCGACCCGTGAAGAGTCTCTGCCTGAGACACTGTAGACTTCCATCCTCTGCGATCCCGGGCACGCTGCTTCCAGTTCTCCATACCAAGCACTCCGGCATTCGCGATGGCTTGGTCTTTAAAACGGAGGTTCGGTCTTCCTTGCCTTCTCGAACCAGCTGGCTGGGATTCGAAGATCTTCTTGGCTGGAGTATTATTTTTCATTCGCTCAATGTGGCCGAGCCAATGTAGTGGACGTGATTTAGCTTTTTGAACTACGTCCACATCTTGGTACAGCTCATAGAGTTCGCGGTTGTATCTTCTCCTCCATTCGCCCTCCTCGCACACAGGACCAAATATCCGACGGAGTATTTTTCTTTCCCACCCAATATCAGCTCTCCTTTTCTATTTATCGTCCAGCACTCGGCGCTATAAAGCAGGACTGGTAGAATTAATGTTCGATAGAGCATGCATTTTGTCCATCGAGTGAGGAGTTCTGAACCAATTTGTTTTGCTAAACCGAAGTAGCAGCGTTTTCCCAAGGTAATTCTCTGCCGGATCTCCACTAAGGCGTCATTCGTGGAGTTGATGTTTACTCCTAGGTAGATGAACTCCTTAAAAACCCCGAGTTATTGCTATCAACAGTGACGTTTTGTCCTTGACGGTGGACAGATGTTTGTTTGTTTGTTGATAGCATGTACTTGGTCTTGTCCTCATTTACTTCAAGACTAACCAATTTCGTGCGATCACCTATGGGCTTGAAATTTACTACTTTTGTCCTAAGCTGATTTCACACGACGAATCCGCACCCTAACATATGCAATCTTATATGGCAGCTGTAATAAATGTTTTCTCTTCAATTTTTTCTCTTTATCATACCTGATTCTATCCATCGTATCTCTTGGATCGCGGTAATATCTGCCTTGTACCGCTCGAGGGCACACTCAAGTTTTTGAGTAGCACCTGTGGTGTACCTGTATAGTGTTCGTACGTTCCAGGTGCATACTCTCAGATCGTAGTCCTTTGACTCTCCGGGTCTGGTGGCCATATGAGGGTATCCATTATCCGTTGCTTCATGTGTTTCTCTCATAACTATTTATGTTTCACGTGGTCGGGAAGTTACCCCAACGGCACAACCCTCAACCTGGAGGGCCAGTTCCATTGTTTACCCCTAGGATGAGGGCCCGGGTTTTCCGGAGTCAGTAACCCATTCGGGGATATTAGCGCTGCCGTTGGCTCATTTAGGGCTCATATGCCACCAACCCTTTTCCAATACTCTGGCTCAGTATTGGAGATCCCTAAGGTCCTGGGATTCAAATATGTCGAAGCAGCTCATATAGGGATCACACTGATAGTTCAACCTGACTGGAATTGGTAGACCCCACCGTTGATCTCATCTAGGAAACTCCTCCACTGCCGTCTGAAGCATGAGGAAGTGTCTTAGTGTGAAAAAACACACCTCCCCCTTTCTCGTCGTTTAAATGATTGTCTTCCGTTAAATTCCCTACGACCTTCCTTTTATCTTCGAAATTAGAGTCGGGTCTTTTTTCCTTTTTTAAATCTTTTTAAATTCTTTTATGCTGCACAGTCTCGCATCGGTGAATATCGTCTGTTTTAGATATCAGGCAGAGAATCAAAAAAGTTGCGACTTGCGAGAATAAAAGGCATAACAGGATCAAAGACAGGCGCGGAAGGGTCGCCGATGCGCCTGAGGTGGAGGGTACTGATAAACAGTACAGCACGTTTTTTTTTGCTTCTCGAGTAAGTTGGGGTCATTATTTCTTCACAGTTATTTTATGTTAGTTTGAAATCGATGATAGTGGCGGAATTGGGAGAGGTCGCGTCGACAACAGCGCAAGGTAACTGATCCTCAGCGTCGCGCCGTTGGTGCTCTCCGGTCTGGTAAACCGGGCAGTTGCTTCAAGCTTATTTCTTAATCACTCTTTTAATTATTTAATTTCGCCGAATGGCATCTATATACAGAGTGTTCAAATTTGAGATATCATTTTAAATTTTGAATGAAAGACATAAATTGTGTGAAATCTGTATTTTATTTGAAATTAATCAACATTGGTTCTGGTTAATAATGAAAAGGAATGTCATCCAAGTGACCTCCTCTGCTAGCTCGGCAGACTGTCAACCTTTTCCCAAAATTTTGAATCACTTTTTTGCATAATGTTAGTTTAATAAGTGATATTTGCCCGACGATGTCGTCTTTGAGGTGTTAAAGAGTTTGAGGATTTTCTGCATAATCTTTACTTTTCAAGAAACCCCTTAAGAAATATTCCAGTGGTGTTAAATCGCACGATCTTGGTGGCCAATTCACGTCTGTTCTTCGGCAAAATTGTTAAACCTCTCTTTCAAAAGATCAATTGAGTTCGTTGCTGTGCGGCATGTAGCACCATCCTGTTGAAACCAAATATTCTGAACATCAATATCTTCCATTTGGCTCCATCCACAGAAACTGCATTGCCATTTTCATCTTCGAAGAAAAATTGACCAATTACGCCACCACCCCAAAATCCGCACCGTACATGAACTTCTTTTGGTTTCATTGTCCTTTCAAACAATCCTCTAAGATTTTCTTCAGCCCAAATGCGACAGTTTGGTTTATTGACATAACCGCCAATTTCAAAATGAGACTCATCGGTGGAGATAATTTGCTTTAAAAAATTGTCATTTTGTTGTTGCTTCTCTATGGCCTCATTAACGAATTGCCGACGCAATGCGTGGTCAGTTGGCTTTAATTCTTGTGTTAACTGTATTTTGTAAGCCTTTACATGCAGATCTTTGTGCAAAATGTTAAACGAAGTTGTTGGTTTGAGGTTTAATTGCTGTGAATGACAACGAATTGTAGTCCTTGGCTCTTCAGCAACACTTCTGCTAACAGCTGCAATATTTCCACTCTAACGATCACTGATATAGGGTTTACTTCTCTGATCTTGAACCGAACCAGTTTCTTCGAATTTATGAACGATAAGTTTAATAGCAAGGTTTGACGGAGCATTTTCTCTACCGTATTTTGAACGACATTTTCTTTCAACTTCTGCAAAACTTTCACTATAATTAAAATAAGTTTTAATAATAAAAACACGTTGCTCAATAGTGTACCGATACATTTTAGCTAACGGGAATATATTTACTTCATACATGAAAAAACTTCGGTGTAATCTAATAGCTGTAAAAAAAGTGGCGGCCAATTTAAAATGATACGTCAAATTTGAACACCCTTTAAATAATAATCATATTTATTTGTTAAAGTAAAATTAACTTATATTATGTACCTTTACCGATTTATTAAAAATAATTCCTTGCTCATTATATCTTAAGAATAGCAGGTACCAAGTGCCAATTGTATAAATTTTAAATTCTATTACGGAATCGAATGAATAGCACGACAGATTTCAACGAATTTTACTCGCTATTCTAGAAGAGTTTTCGAATTTCTATTATAAAATATACAAAAATTAAGAATAACTTAAACAAACGTTTCGAAAATGAAGCTAATATATCGAATTTTAAAATCATTCACGCATTATTTAGATGTTGACATTTTTGTAATGTATCGTATCTAACATTAGCCGTGTTTCTTTGCACGCGGATATAGGGATGGCATTAAAAAACGACCATCGCCGCTTAAGAATTCATCAAAAAAAAACTTGGCAGCACACATGCACCTATGACGTTTATTAGTGACACAGCTGTAAGTTGAGTTAAAAAATTTGTATTGAAAATCGTGAAATTGAAAAATATTAATTTCCGACAGTTGAAATTAATGCAAAACATATTCTAAAATTATAAAAAACAGTTTCACATTGACAGATTTACTAAATTTTGAAAAAAAAAAAAAATAATAAAATTACGAACAAAATATTCGGCGGGATGTGTTAGTGGTCGGCGGGATGTCAAACTTTGACATTTCCTGAAAAATTCATCGCAAAAGTTCATCAGAAACAAAGAAAATGGATTTTGGAAGCACTGTTTATCCCCGCTAAAGTTAGCGTGTATAGGATAAGTTGTTGTTGTATTTTACATGCAAATTTCAAATTATCCCTATATCCGCGTGCAAAGAAACACGGCTATTGTAACAGAATACTAGATCTTGTTATACCCTATTCTAAGGGTAGATTAATTTTGACGCATAGTATATTTATGATCAGCATCGATAGTAATGTCGATCTAGCCATGTCCGTCCGTCCGTCCGTCTGTCTGTCGGCAAAAATTAGGCCTTTAAACTGGACCTAGAGAGCTGAACCATATACTCTCTAGGGTCCCGAAATAATCAAGTTTACGAATTTTTGAAATCCGCCCACAGACACGCCCACAAACTCAAAAAAACAAAATTTTGCAAAAAAAATCGAATTTTGAGCTAGAAAGCTGAAATTTTTTATATATGATCTATGACTCCTAAAACTGCTCGGGATACAAAATTTTCAAAATTCGCCCACTGACACGCCCACAAATAAATAAAACAATTTTTTTGAAAATCCAAAGTTTGAGCTAGGGAGCTCAATGTGTAAATATTTTCAAAATCCGCCTACTGACACGCCCACAATTAAATAAAACAATTTCATTGAAACACCCAAGTTTGAGCTAGGGAGCGTTTTTTTGATAAAATCCTTTAAATGTTATATAACAAAATATGTAGAGCGTTCTTAACAATTCAACCATACTTAGACTTTTGTCACGCCCACTTATAAGGGATAGGAATAAGAATAGGGTATCCAACAGTTCGCCCAAGCGGACTGTAGCCCGTCCCTATGTTTTTTATTTGCTGTGACGAGGTTAAGGCAAATACATTTGTAGCCCCATATTCTTTGTTAAACAATACTATTTATCATAATGAGGTTTTTTAGAAACTGACAGTAATCAGGTTAAAACTTTTAATTTTTTAAAAACTGATTTTTATGGTTTGAATGATTACCTTCATAACAAAGATTGGAACAGTAATCTGAGACACTTGTCCCTTCAATAATCATATAACTACTTCAAGTCTGTACTCTTTAATGGATTTAACACTTTTGTCCCATATAGGTCGAAGAAGAATTTATCTAAGCCTCAATGGAACAATAGAAGGCTCTCTCATCTTAAGAACCTACAAAACAAGGCACACAAAAATTTTAAAATTTCCGGTAGTCCTGTAGATTATGTACATTTTGACAAACAATTCAAATTGAAAATCAAATAATGGTCTGCCAAAATCCATGCTTTATAAAAATATTGAATCTAGAGATGTTAATACAACACTGGATTTTTTTTGCGAAATTTTTTGAATTTGTGTGTGTACACAAAGCCTGATATACCTAGTTTTATTCCAGCTACTGAATGCAGAATTGATATTGGCCTCATCCAACTATTATTGGCTCTTGATAATCTCAAGCCTAATTCAAGTCCAGGTCCCGACGGTATTCCTGCGATTATTTTTAAAAAATGTTCGCAAGCAATTTGCAATCCTCTCCATCACATTTTTAACATGTCGCTGTCATCCGGTATTTTTCTTGAAGAATGGAAGTCATCTTTTCTTATTCCAAGTTTTAAATCTGGATCTAAGAACAATATTGAAAATTACCCACTTTGCCAAAGCTTTTCGAAAGGTTAAATCAAAATTAGAATTTGAATTTGAAAATAAATAATTACGATCACGATCGTTTGGGTGCAGCTCTGGAGTACCAAAAGGTAGTCATTTGGATCCGCCCCTCTTTATAATTTTTATCAATAACATATCGTGTGCATTAAAATATTGCCACTGATGAATGTATGCAGATGACTTAAAGCCGCTCCTTAAAATCAAAACTTCACTTGACTGCGAGCTTTTACAATACGATCTAAGAAACTTATCTGTTTGATGCGTCAACAATTGTCTACACTCGAATATTAGAAAATGCTGTATAAAATCCTTTTATAGAAGTTCTTCTCATTTTCAGTTTCAGTACAAAATCGACAGTATTGGACTAAACAGATTCGATGAAGTGAAAGATCTTGGCATTATAATCGATTCGAGGTTCACCTTTGCATCTAATGTTGATCACGTTCAGTGTTGCCGGAGAGAAATATTATAAGGTGCAGCCAAAAATGAGGAGTATTTTGAAAAAATAGTAGTACAAACAAAATTTTTTTTTGCAACTTTTGCATTCAATATATGTATATACCTCCATTCTGTTCCGATGTTTAGCTTTAATGAGAAGCAGTTTAGAAAAAATCGTTCTGCCACCGCACTGCTGTACGGAATACTGATCTTACAAAATCCCTTGTCAAAGGGAAAAGTGTTTCATTAAGGGCATTTTTTAAGACAAATTTCTCTGACAAAAACCCTGCTATTTCTAAAGAAGATGTGATAGGTGTATCAACTTCATCAGCATCAGAAATCTCAACACCGTCGGTACTTTCGGCAGGGGATTCAGGGCCCGAATTTGCAGGAACAGCAGCAAACTCATTTGGTTTTTACCAGCAGCAGAAGAGACATTGACATTGGCTGTTTGAACTTTTTTTGCCTTTACCGATTTTGATTTGGCCGGTGTATCAACTTCAACAGCAAATACTTTTTCAACATTTGAAAACTCAATATAGTTGCCTCTTGTAGCAGGTGATTTTGGTGCTACATTTTTAGGAACAGCAGCAGACTTATTTGTCTTAGAACCTCCAGCAACACAAGACACATTTACAGCTTTTTTGCCTTTACCGCCTCAAAGGAATCAAATTTACTAAATATGTAAAATACAAGTTTGCTCTGAATTATTCTAACAAGAATTACAAGATTTCAAGTATTAATTTAACAATCGGTTTCATTTTATTGAACTATACATACAAATTCACGGAGTTCAAACAAAAAAAAAAAACGATCAAGAAAATACAATCTCAGGTAACAATAAAATAAATACCGAACTGACAGATGAAATTTGCATGAAAGATGAAACCAACGAAACACAAAAACAAACAGGAAATTCCCTTTTTGACGACAGTTTGGAAAATAAAAGTGCTGATAAATTTTTATTAAATTTTAAGTGAATTAAATTTATTTAGGTTGACATTACACTTTGCTGCAAGTGTAAGATATTTAGGGTCTTTAAAAAAAAACAGGAGTACGAATGTGAAAGGAGCAGTATGGGAGTACGGAGGTGTTGAAAGTAGTACAATACTCCTATGGGAGTACTTTCGGCAACACTGATGACGTTATTGTGGTTTTATAAAACGAAATAGCAAGGAGTTTTCGGATCCTCATACCCTTATTTCGCTTTTTATTGCGTTAGTTAGATCTCTGCTTGAATATGGTGATGTTAAATGGAACCCATTCTATAAAATTCACTCAGATCGCCTTGACAAAATCCAGAGACGTTTCACAAAATACATTTTCCGGAAAATAAGCAGGGATTTTGAAATTTCTTACCGGACTCGATATCAATTGTTAGGCATATCAACTTTATGTTCTAGGAGAAAAGCTCATGACATCATGCTGATAAGGGACTTGTTATGCTATCACATTAAATGTCCATCTCTTTTAGCCCTAGTGCCAATCTATGCCCCAACTAGACCTTTGCGGGAAAGAAACCTTCTTCTTCGACCTGTTTATAGAACTAATTACGGTCATAATGAGAATATGTTTCATTCAATGATGTTTATATTTTAGTCTTAGGTTGAACACACACCAGATAAGGCAAAACGTTTTTTTTTGTTTCGTGAAACAAGGGAACATTGTTTCTTATGAGAGCGCACACACCAAAGAAAACGAAACAAAAAACCGGTTTTTGTTTCGAAGTGTTTCGGTGGTGGTTGTCGAAAATACATGCCATTGTATACGAGCAACACACACCGAATGCAACAAAACTGTTTCGACCCAGCGTTGTTGACGATAATTGCCTACTTTCTTATGGGGCAACACACACCAAATACAACGAAACATAAAAACAAAAGAAAAACAAGAAAACGTGCTTCGTTGCCGATAGCTGACCTGTTGTTTTCTGCAAAACATTGTGGGGTTTTTCTTACTTTTAGACGCATCGACTTGATCCTCGTTGTGTATATGTTTTCACTACGTGCAGTGGTACCTGATTTATTTTTCAAATAGTTTATGGCTGGTTTTTCTGATTATTTTTGCTAATGATTACACCTAATTATGAACCTCTACAATAACCATTCAGTCAAAAATATAAGTGTCCCTACTCATTATATGAATATACTCTGATTTACAAATTTTAACAAATATGGACGTAGATGGAGAAAAGTTAATTTTTTTAATTGAGGCAAGAAGCCCTATCTATAATTATAAAGATAAGGAATATGCTAATAAAGTTACTATTGATAAGCTGTGGATAGAAATAGCAACTGAAATGAATTGCCAAGGTAAGTTTCATTGAGTTTTAATTTTGTTCATGTTTATTAATGTACATAATGTTTATGAATATTTATATACAGTATTACTTTAAATACTTGACACACTGTCTTTAAAAATCAAGTAACCAAAATTAGATGGCATACTTGTATTGCTAAGGAACTGCTCCAGTAGAGGAGTTAAAGTATTGAACATACTGATTGCGTATGTTACGTGCAGCATTTGATAGTCTTACTCTTTCAATATTTTCATCATGTGTTCCTCCTTGAGGTACGTATTCCATAGCTTCACGCTCAACATATATTTCCTGAAGCAAGCCTTCGCGTTCCCTAATCATATTATGTAAGGCACAGGCGGCTAATGTAATAATTTGCACTTTATTGGGAGGCAGTAATATGACAGTATCAAATATACGAATTTTTTTGGTAATCATACCAAATGCGCATTCAACCACTCTTCGAGCTCTGGATAAACGATAATTGTATAGGTACTCTTGTTTCGTTTGTCAAATTATATGGATGCACCCAGCTATTTACGTCCTTTTCCTCAATTGCTTCAAAAAATGTATGTAAGATTGGCAGAACTTCATCGCCTGAGTCCGACCACATGTTGAACAACACTAAAAGCAAGTCACTAATTCAATTTTGTTTTATTTCAACACACACTAAATGAAGCAAGAAAACAAAACGTTTTGTTTTGTTACATTCTGTTTCGCTTGGTGTGTGTTGAAATAAAAAATGTTTTCTTGACTATCGAATCAAAAACGTTTTGCTTTATCCGGTGTGTTTTCAGCCTTACGTTCATTTTTTCTATATAATTTTTATATTTATGTTGTAATCTGTATAGTTTAGTTAGTAGATAAAATGAAATAAATAAATACATTTTTAATTAATTTGATACTCTCACCGCAATTATCCAAACCATTAAAACAGATCAAAATGATTAGAGCCGGTTTTGAGAAAATGACTACGTAATAAACCAGTTGTTTGATAGGTACCGCAATGGTAGAACAAAAATGCAAATCCATGTAACCGCTTGGAAGAATGGAATTGGAATTGTGGAGCACACTTTCTTGGACTTCCTTACAGTGTTAATACTCGAATAGTACCTTCTTATTAGTTTGAGTTAAAATATTCCAGCGCGATTGCAATTTTTCTGTTTTCTCTAGTACCTATACCAGATAGATAATATACTAAAGTGTGCGAGAAAGTAAAAAATCTTTGTCAAACCTAACCTTAAAAGTCTGTTCATTTCCAAAACCAGTTTAAGCCCGTGCGAACCAAGAAATCCACTTTCACAACTCTACGATTTTCTCGCCTTGATCCGCTTCTCGACCACAAAAAACATATGGAAAAACAAGTGTATACATCTGCGTTGGGTATTCATTCTTCCATATATATATTTTCACTAAAATCCATCGACGACGCAGATTCTTTTTGTCTGAATAAAAAAGATGATGAAATATTGCATCATATTCCGAACTTTCCTGTTCTTAAAGCACACGCTTAGCTACCCACAGAAACCATCGGAAGCTGATTCTAAATATAAGAGACTTCTAACCAGCTGATCTTAATCGAGTTTTTTTTTTCTAAAAATAAAATTACCTATAAATTCTTGTAGTCAATGAATGTCACTAATGTGATTTAGCCGTGGCTTGGTTTGTTTTGCGATTTTGCGACTCAATGAATTCAACGTAATGATTTTAGACGTAGTACTTACATATATAGTATACAAATATGCATGCATAATTATGAATATCTGTTCGCATTGTGTATTGTATTTTTGTCTGCATTGTCTATGGTAATGGTTTTCTGATAGTTTAAATCTGGTTTAAGTCTTTATTGGTTGCAAAACAAGTTTTGTTAAAAAGGTCATTTAGTCTATCTTACCTATGTTTCCAAATTTGTAGAATATGAATATTAAGAAATGTATATGAAAGTGCGTAGTGGCGCAGAGGTTAGTGTGTTACAGATAAATAAGTTGTTCATTGAAGTTGCTCATTGCAGTTGCAAATCAATAGCCTCAAAGACTACTGTAGCACATGGGACTTACAGGTTAATGTCCAAAAAACTCAGATTATGATATTTGAACAGCGTCAACCGTTTGGCAGAAGAGAATTGGTTTCATCATGGTGAACGTATCGAAGTGGTCAAAGAATTTAAATATTTGGGAGTACTGATTACCAATAATTTAAAGCTTGCGAAGCATGCGGAACTAAAAAGCACCGAAGCTAAGGCGGAGTTAAGTATTATGTGACCTAAGTTTTTCGGGAATCCGCACATAGACTTAGTGTGTAAGTACCGGGTGTTCAATGCAACAGTTAAAACCTGTATGTGCTATGGGGTGCAGGCATTTGGTTACATCCCTTTTGAAGAATTCGAGATAGTTCAACGTTTCTTTTTAAAACGTTTGTTCAAATTACCAAATGCCACTCTTGCTCGAGGACCGAGGGGGGAACTGGTGCAGGAGTGTTTGGGCCAGGAACTAAGCACTACGAATCCATGGGCAAATGTACCAGCATCTTCTAGGCAGAAATATGTGCCATAGACAGGTGCGTTCGAATCAACATCGAGAAAAACTACAGAAATTGCAACATAGCAATAATGTCTGACAGCCAAGAAGCTATAAAGGACCTTGACGCCTACGTTATCAAGTAAAAACTCGTGTGGGAATGCCTACAAGGACTGAATAGACTAGGCAAGAATAACAGAATCTCCATCTGCTGGGTACCTGGCCATGTTGGCATTACAGGCAATGAGGCAGCGGACTCTCTGGCAAGAAAAGGGGCAGAGGAATCCTTCATAGGACCTGAACCATTCTGCGGGATAGGAGAACACACTATACGCGAAGAGTTCAGGAGACTGGAGGAAGAAACAAAGGCAAAACATTTCTCAACCTCCAAGGTCTGAGGCAAGCAAAGAAACTCTTAGGAAATTACAACCAAAAGAGATTCAAAGTTTGTATCGGCCTTAACAAAAACAACCTAAGAATCCCAACAGGCCTCCTCACGGGGCACTGTAGACTCAAGGAGCACCTGAGGAAAATGGGCATATCGGAGGACGGGCTCTGCAGATTCTGCAGTGAAACCGCCGAAACTCCAGACCATATACTGGAATCCTGTGGGGCATTGACCCACAAAAGGATGAAATATTTGGGCAGGCACCACATAACAGACAAGGACATACAAACCATGGACCCACAGCTCATTCTCAGATTCATCAAAGAAACTGGACTGGACGCTGTGCTCTAAGGAGTGTGACCTGCCAAGGATAAATCAGAGCAATACCTCGACACGCTTCACAAAGAAGTATCTAGAGAGGGCTCTGAACGAGGGCATGAACCTCTCCGAGGCACAAGCAAGGGGACACAATAGACCAATAGGTCGCAGTGTAATATACCCTAACCAAATATTATTATATTATTATTACCAAATGCCACACCGACTTACGCGATACATGTGGAGTCTGGCATTGCCCCGATTTACATCCAGAATCTAAAAGCCCTATCAGAATATATCACCAGAGTTATTAGGAGGAATGGTAACAACTTGCACAAGACAATTGGCGTTTCCCCTTCGAACTAATGCTCCCCCGTTCAAGGAATGGAACCAACTTGCCCTCTCCTATGACGTAAGCCTAAACCTGAGTGATTCTAACGTTGATGAATGGAATCCTCCTCGAACTCAAGACATATTTACAAAAACTTAAGCCATCGTTTGGATAATAGCTTCTTTCAAAAGTACCATTTCTAGGGCTAGGGTTGAAATTCTCAACCTAAATTTCTTACCCCATAGAAACTCGACCTCTGATCTGTGTACTCTCTGTAACAGAAATGAGGGAGAGGATATTTATCGTTTTCTCGCTGTTTGCCCTCTTTTGCAAGAAATCCGCAGGTTTTATTTCATTGTCAACTCGTTTTCTATTAGTGTGTGTAGTGACATCTTGAATGGCTCTTTTGGTTGACCTATTTTACTTCAGTACTGTAATAATTTTAATAGTTACAGAGAATTCTCCTTTTATTGAAGTAAAGTAAATATTGTGAATATGCTGATACAGATAACTTTCTTTTTCTTAAGTTCTTCCAAATTCTTCAAATTAATTAAATTTAACTTAAAATAAACTCTAACTTTGCTTATATATGTATATATTTTTTTATCTTTATTTTTTGAAATGTTTTACCCGACAGACGACATAATCGCCATGTCTATGTAAATTCTCAGTGTGTTTCTTTATTCATTCGGAATATTCGGAATATTCCGAGCGAGCCATTTACGTTTCTTTATTCAATGGAATATTCTGGATAATCCATTTTGTTGTTTCTTTATTCATTCTGGAATAAATGGAATGCATTCTTTTTATTCCTAGAGAAAGGTGGAATAAAATGAACATTCTCTTGTTTGACAGATGCTTGACAGATGCACTTGATCAAACAAAATTAAAGCAACATCATCAATCAGCATCAATAGTAGTGTCGATCTAGCCATGTCCGTCCGTCTGTTGGCAAAAATTAGGCCTCTAAACTGGACCTAGAGAGCTGAAATTTTAACCATATACTCTCTAGGGTCCCGAAATAATCAAGTTTTAGCATTTTTGAAATCCGCCCACAGACACGCCCACAAACTCAAAAAAACAAATTTTTGGAAAACATCGAATTTTGAGCTAGAAAGCTGAAATTTTTTATATATGATCTATGGCTCCTAAAACTGATCGGGAGATAAAATTTTTAAAATCCGCCCACTGACACACTGAAGCTGAAATTTATAATACAAGGTGGCGCAAAAGTAATCCCCCTATAGAAAATGCTATAAATTTTGCGATTGGCCCCTAATGTCAGTTCTGTTTTGACATTTGTGTAGTAAACACATGCGAAATACACGTTAATAAACAATGTTACGCTACACTGCTCCAGAACGCGGAATATTGGTGACTATTTATTTGAGCAATAATCGGTCGGTGACCTTGGCACATCGGAAGGTTATTTTTGCGCCACCTTCTATATACTTTCTATGAGCCCTTTATGCTCATATATGTAAATTTTCAAAATATTTTTGAAAATCCAATGTTTGAGGTAGGGAGCTGAAATTTATAATATACACTCTCTAGGGCCCTTTATGCTCATGTGAAAATATTTTCACAATCCGCCTACTGACACGCCCATTTAAAAAAAAACCTTTTTTTGAAAATCCAAAGTTTGAGCTAGGAAGCTGAAATATATAATATATTTATATACTCTCTAGGGGCCCTTTATGCTCATGCGTAATTTTTTTTTTTGCGTAGTCTGTCTGCAGTCTTTTCTGTTGAGAGACAACAAGAATGCCGCGGATTTCCCACAGACGTCGGGGAGCATTTGCTTAGTCTGCCTGCACCCTGGAGAGTCATGCCAAATGGCGATTGTGTTCATAGGAAACCCAACCGTCAATGGAAGCCCTGACCGAGGACGCAGGCAGACAGATCGCTGGTTCAGGTCCTGAGAGGTCCCCCTCTGAGCCTTGTCTAGCAAGTTCATCGGAGATCTCATTTCCCGTGATTCCGTTATGACCCGGGACCCAGACAAGTTTAAGTGAATTCAGCCTTCCGACCGAATTCAGAGATATCTTGCATTCACGTACTATTTTGGAGGTAGTTAAGGGTTTGAGTAAGGCCTTAAGCGCAGCCTGACTGTCGCTACAGACGCAGATACTTCGCCCCCACCACCTGTTCCTCGTAACATAGTCCATGGACATTAGGATAGCATAAGTCTCTATTTGGAAGACTGACGCATATTTGCCTAACGAAAAGAAAAGTCTAACGTTATCGCTCTCCACGAAGACACCAGCACCAGATCCTTGATCGGTTTTGGAGCCATCCGTGAAGATTCGACTACATTCCCTTCCAGGTTCAGAGTCCGGCCAGAGCCAGTCCTGGACGCGAGGAAAGCCGACCTCGTAGTTGCGCTTTAGCCGAAGTCATCGCATCAGACGGCATATCCATAAGACAGGAGTCGAAGGACAACCGTTGCGCAAGTTCATCAAAACTCCAGTGCGAGTTATACCAAAAGCCACCTCTTGTAAGACGTGAGATAGCCTTGATTGTACAGCCCATGATGTAAACATCAAGGGGCGGAAGGTTCAATAGTGCATCTAGGCCGGAGCCAGGCGTGCTGGGGAAGGCCCCCGTGCAGCCGAGACATACCTGCCTTTGGAGTTTGGCAAAAGCAGCAGTGACGTATTTACGTGAAAGCTTATTCCACCAAACAACCGATGCGTATGCTATAAATGGTCTTATCATAGCTGTATAAATCCATAGGACTCTTTTCGGTGATAAGCCCCATGTCTTGCCGAAAATGCCTTTGCACTGCCAGAAAACAGACAGCGCCCTGGCAGTCTTCAGCTCAACATGCTTGGACCAAAGAAGTTTGCTATCCAGGATGACTCCCAGATACTTTGCTTCATTGGTGAGTTGGATTGTGACGCCTTTTAGCACTGGCTGAGTCAACCCGACCAGCTTCCTCCTTCTCGTAAAGAGAACAACCTCAGTTTTAAGAGGAATGACCCAGAGCCCATTCCTAGTGCACCATTCGTCGATCACGTCAAGGGCCGCCTGCGCCTTGGCGCATACAGTCGCTAGGCATGATCCAACAGAAAGCACGGCAACATCATCCACGTACGCCTGAGCGTAAATATTAGACCTGTTGAGTGCGTTCAACAGAGTCGACCAGCATACACCACAGCAGTGGAGACAGGACGCCGCCTTGCGGGCAGCCTCTGTTTACCCCCGCCATAACATAGCGGCCACAATCCGCATCCGCAACCAACGTTCTATTCATTAGCATTGCTTTAATCCACAACACCAATGGTTCGTCTACGCCGTGTTGTCTGGCGGAGCTGCACATGCTATCAAAAGTCGCATTATCAAAAGCACCCTCAATATCGATGAAAATGCCCATCGCGTATTCTTTTCTGTCAAGCGCGCCCTCAATTCTACCAACTAGATTTTGGAGCGCAGTCTCGCAGGATTTTCCGCATTGATAGGCATGTTGCGTCTGAGATAGTGGGTGCAATCGCAAAGCAGTTTTGCGCACGTGAAGCTCGACCAGCCTTTCCATGCTTTTCAGCAAGAAGGAAGTCAGACTGATTGGTCTGAAGCTCTTGGCGAGTGAGTAGTCACTTCTGTCAATTTTAAGTATAAAAATCCGCCTACTGACACGCCCACAATTAAATAAAACAATTTTATTCTAAAACCAAAGTTTCAGCTAGGGAGCGTTTTTTTACAAAAGCTTCGTTTTTTCGATAAAATCCTTTAAATGTTATTTAACAAAATATGTAGAGCGTTCTTAACAATTCAACCATACTTAGACTTTTGTCACGCCCAATTATGAGGGATAGGAATAAGAATAGGGTATCCAACAGTTCGCCTAGCCCGTCCCTATGTTTTTTACTTCGTAATAAATCCTTACTCGAAAGGATAACATATTTAATGTTTTACTTTTTTCCTTCAATTTAACATATCCAACATAATAACATCACGAACATATTATGTTATTCATAAAAATAATAACAATATAAAAAAATAATATAATAATAGTAATAAACAAATATATTAAGCTTTTTCTGAGCGAAAGTCTTATATTACTGTATTGGGTACTTCGTTAAGAAACGCAGCTGTGTAGACTGAAATAGGGACAAGTCGTTTTCCGGTATGTATTGTTTTGGTTGTGGAAAATATTGATAGCTTTAAAATGTTCAGGCAATCACAAATTCGTCACTGTCAAATAAATTTCGAGCATTCATTCGATGTTTTTGTTTGTAAAACAACATTTTTAAAACGAAATGTCGTGAGTAGAATTGTTTTTTGAGAAAATAAAAAAAAAAATAGCATTGAGTAAATACAATCACTGGAACTTCACTACCATACATCTTATAAACAAAAATCAGTCACAAAATGCATGAACTTAAACAAAACAACTCAAAAAGTTCATAAATTGCTTTCGTTTCATTAACAACAAAATTAAAATTAAATTTTAAGTTAAGCAAAACGAACGAACCAGAGATAATAGATTTGAATAACATATACGTTAGATGAAATACATTTTCACAATAGTAATTCGTGACATCCTCAGTGTCAAGTGAAAACAACAAAAAAACATCTGATTAATTGTATAAACAAATTGGTCAATTTGTATGGCGGGAGACGAGTTTCTCGCTCCAGAATCAAGAAGGAGTATCTAAATACTATTTTGAATAGGAAAACGTAAAAAATAATATAGAGTTGTGTACGAGAAATAAAATTTAATTTTTGCCAAAAATATATTTTGAGTTTTTGTGAGTTGAAAAAATAGAAAACATATATTAATTGTAAGTACTAAACTTTGTACTTGTTCTTGAACTAAGTGGCAACGCTGGTCATGAGCCAAATGGCTGTCATTCTGTTCAGTCCATTTTTGTTTCTTTATTCATTCTATTCTGGATATTCCGGATACAAAATTCGAAAATTCTGTCTTTTCTATTCCTTATCCGGAAAAAATAAAGAAACGCACTCTCTATGAAATTTGTTAAAATAATCTATTAGATGTAAATAAAGAATTTGATGCAATGAAATGAAATGAAGTTGTTCAGGAGGAAGGATCAGAATGATATTCCGTGTGTCCGAATCTCCCAGACAAACAGAGAACAGACAGACAGTACTGACTGCTGGAATAACTCCACAAAGTGTCGCTTCAAACGACGGTTTTTTCGTGGTCGAGGACCCACAGGAGAAAGTGGATTTGCTGGGCGCTTCTTTCGAGGCCATGTATAAGGTGAACAATCCTGTTCGCCGTAACCACGACATTGAGAATAGTGCTCTGGTGAGCAGTGGCGTGGCGTGGAAAATGTTAAATGGTAAGTCGGAAAAAATATGCACCTGCAAACGCTTTCTGAAATTATATTGTGTACTGCAAATCGCATAGAAGTAAAGCAATTCAAGCCAATTTTTTATACTTCAAGTCATTTAAGCTTAAATTTACAATGAACCTAAAGTATAATAAAAGTGGCTTCGAAAGAAACCTTTTTGGCAGATGCAAATGCTGTACCTTAAAGAAAATTGATAGTAAGTAATAAAAAAAAGGAACTTCATAAATCACGGTTTGTTAAATAAATAAATACATAAATAAAAATTTAAATTAAAAAGCTTCACGCATAATATTTACAAAAATGTATAGATTTTATATCTATAATATATGAAAATATTTAAATATATAAAAATATTTTAAAAATAGTTTTTGTACAAAGTTAAAAAGAGAAAATATTAATGATTAATATTTTTTAAAATCAAAAACAGTAGAATTTGGAAAAAAATGTGAAAAGTTTTGTTAAATATTTTTTTTTTATTTGTATTCTAAGTCCATTCTTCTACCTTTTTTCACGTATTCTGCAAGAACTCTTTCATAAAAGTTAGGCCTACTTTTTATTTTTAAAAGGAGTCGCTTTTCTATGGATAAAAGTGCTAAATCAGAAAGCCTGTCTTCTCCTTGAGAATTTCTCAAATATGTATGAACTCTTTTCAGAGTGGAAAAAGATCTCTCCACGGAAGCAACAGTCATTGGTAGTGTTAAAAATAGTTCACTTAATTTTAAGATTTGGGGAAATGTTTCACACAATATTTCACTTCTTAAATTTATAGAGGGATAAAACGTCAAGTGGTGGAAGTGAAGACGTAGTATAGAGAACTTTCAGCTCATTTTTTAAACCTGCAAAATCGAAAATTCCAGGGAAAAAGTTAATCACCGAAGATATTTTATCATCTGGGCTTGACTGAGCAAAACGACTGTATTTTGGTTTATTGAGTAAATCCAAAAAAATTAAATCCGTGAAAGATTTATATCGTGTCTTAATTTGAGATATAATATTGTCCTTTATTTCTACAAAAAGGCGCTTATAGTGAGTCTTTAAATCAAAATCAAGTAATCGGCGTTTCCGTGGAGGTTCAGCACAATCATTTATACTTTCAAAAATTAAATCAAATTTGTTTAGAAACTCAGTAGAAAGCCAAGACTCAAAACACTTGATTTCTCGCTTAGCAACTTCAACATCTGTTTGCTTATTTTGTATTAAATTAAACAATACATCGGTTTTAGCAAATATTTCAGAAACCGCGTGCAGTAAAAAGCAAAAATCTTTCCCTTCTAACTTAAGCAATAAACTTTCGGCCATTGAAAGTACGTCAGTGTCCCATTCTTTTGGATGGTCTAATATTTGCTTAAAAGTTTCAATAATATCTAATCTACAGTTAAAAATAACGTTAACTATTCGGGAATGGTAATGCCAGCGAGTTTCTGATACTCCCGGCATGCGTCTGTTTGCTATTTGTTTTAAAATATTTGAACGTTTAGTTGATTTATTAAAGAAGCGTACTATTGTGTTTATATTGCCAAAAAAAACTTTCAATTCAGGTATATTTTCCAGTGATTGAGATAACACCAAATTTAAAACATGTGCGTAGCAAGGAATAAAATAAGCCATTGGACAAGCATCCAGGACTTTTTTTTAACACCACCTACTTCCCCTGACATAACCGCGGCCCCATCGTAAGATTGCCCAACTAATTTCTCCTTGCAACCGTATACATCAAGTATAGGTATTGAAAATGTGTTTTGAGAGCTCATCGGCATTTCGACTCTCACTCACGTCAAAAAACCCAAGAAACCTTTCCTCTACTCCTTCCTCCGATAAGTAACGCAAAACGGCACTAAGTTGCTCCCTATGGCTCATGTCTGGTGTTTCATCAATCATGATGGACACAAATCGCGTTTCACTTATTTGTACTTTAATTTCGCATTTGATCACTGCGGCTATACTTTGTATTAAATCGTTTTGGATGTCATTTGATAGACCCGAAAAAAACCGGATTACGTGCACTTGAACACTGTTCCAAATGAGAGTCCATTAACTGGTCATACATAGATAAGTATAAAAGTGTTTCGACATAATTGCCACGGTTATTAGAATCTGGCTTTTCATTATGACACCGAAATGCTTGTTCCTGTTTGCCTAAAAGAACTACGACTACCGTATCTATAAAACGTTCCATTAGTTTACGGTTTCTATCAACTTTTTTGTTGTGAGCTACAAAGGAATTACCTAACGAGGTTTCAATACGATCAGTACCGAATTCGTGCAAAGATAAACAGCTACGAATGTGTTTTTCCGTCTTGACATGTTTATTTGCCGAATTAATTAAATTGTTTATGTCAGCGTAACCCGTGCGACTCCAAACACTAGGAGAATTAGAAAAAATGAGGCAAGGAAAACAAAACATTTTATTGAGCTTACAACTACCAGCCAACCAAGTATATTTTTGATATATAGATGCGTTGAAATGCGAAACAAAACCATCCTTGCGCTTATAATCTATTTTCATAGAAGGAGTAGAGCGTCCTATCTCTATAACTTTTTTTTAAAGAAAACTCAACTTACAAAAATAATTTTCTTCTTCCAAAAGCAAATCTACTAAACAACAATTTACTGTTAATAATGCCATTTTCTCCTTTGCTGAATCTAACTGAAAACAAAACAATTTTAACTTTTCACACTTCTCACACTTTTCACTGTTTTCGATCACTTTAAATAATTATATATTGCACAACAATAATTCCGCTCAATATTACTTTAAGTTGCACATCGCAGTCTGCTTCACAACTGAATTTTTCAAACAGAACTCACCTCAGCTACATACAAAACTCGCCAAATAAGTCGCTGAAAAGCGGGTTATATTTTTGCATAAGGAAGCGTGTATTAAAAAGAGAGGAGTCAAACGCGGTGAACGATAAGGGGAAAACAAGGAAAGAAAGTCAATTTGTTCTAACCAGCCACATATTTCATAACGCGAAAATTTCCGGGTTACTATGCTTTGTTTTGCTATCGCTTTGCGTATGTGTTTCTTATGGGGTATGGAGAGGAGTATGTGATGTTGGAGAATAGGCATGCAAATGTGTGCGTAGAGCAGTAGAACGATATGAGAGCAGGTGAATAGCAGGTGGTGGGTTGGTAGAATTTGTTGCTTGCAAGTGCAGGTGTAGGAAACATACAAATCTTATGTTTATATACACACATTAAGATGCATGTTGCTTGTTGGATTGAAACATTGTTGAAAGGTAGAATTTTAAAAGGTAACCCGGCGTGAATCGAGTTATATGGGCGCCTCGCCACTGAAACCTACATATCGTATTAAGATACCTACTAATTTGCTATGAAAATATTTTGAACTTACTTTTGATATTTTTGAAATTTTTTTCCGACGTAGGCTTACAGGCTTTGTAAAAGACTTCAAAACGTGCTTCATTTACATTACTGGCATTTTTTGTTTATTTTCAGGGCGTCTAGCTGGGTCGGGCGACAATTTAAACGTCTGGGAGTTACTTTTGCTGTAATGAGGGTATTTTTCCTGATTTTTTGATGTAATTTTTTTTGGTTATACCTCGACACCAAAAAATGATTTTTTGCCCCTTTTTGGGGGGGGGGGGGGGGGGGGCGAATGTGACACTTAAAACGTCTGGCACTTACATATTTCTATTGAGGGGATTTTTCTCGATTTTTTGATGTTAATTTTTTTTTGGTTATAAGTATCTCTGACACCAAAAAGTGATTTTTTGCCCCTTTTGGGGGGGGGGGGGGGGGGGGGGGCGTCTGGCAAGGCGAATGCGACACTTAAAACGTCTGGGACCCAAAAATTCTTAATTAGTGCATAGCTCTCTATAATTTGTGTATATATAAAAATGGTTATGCCTACCCTTGACACAAAAATCCGAAAAATCAACGTTTTCAAACCCCCGCCCTCAGCCCTGCCAGACGAATGCATTTGATATCACGATGCTGGTACCTTTACAAACAAGTAAATGAATTTTGGTTATACCTCCACTCCCAAAATATGTTGTCGGCTCTTAGACTATAAGGTTGTCCCATTATGGCCGCCTATTTGAATGTAGCGCCATTTTTTTTTTGCGTCAGTCATACAGTGTTGTTCAGCACTGACAGCTATCGTGTGTGAACATTTAGGATTAGTCAAGGATAATTGCAGGGATATTATTGAAATTGTGAAAATCCATTAATGAGATTTTTGCGGAGACGTTTCGATAATGTCGTAGATGCATCCATCACGGGCCACTGTTTGGTGCGCATTTTGGGCTGGCGGAGTGACTGGACCGTTCTTCTTCGAGAAGGCGGTCACCGTCAACCATTCCTGAACTGAAAGACGAGATTCGACAAGCCATTGATGAAATTCAACCGGCACTATGCCAAAACGTCATTGAAAATTTAGTCAAAAGGACCAACGTTTGCCATCAGTCATGTGCCGGCCATTTATCGGATATTGTGTTCCATACATAACCTCCATGTTAACACTCTTTGTTAAAATAAAAACATCAGAGCTTTTAAAATAAACATTTTTTTTTCCAAATTGCAATAGGCGGTCTTAATATATTGTTTCGATGGCATTTCAATTCAATTCAATTTATTTCAAAAACGTACAAGTTAGCAGCAAACAAAAACAAATGATAAATAAAGAGTTGATGATGGTTAGTTGTTGGGGAAGGAGGTGGGGGTGGGGTGCATCAGAAGTAGAGAAAAATAGAGTAGATACTGACATACATACACATAGATTGTACAATTTGCCAAATATTGGAATGCAGAATTTTAAAAATTCAAGACATTTGATGAATAAAAAAAAATATGGATTGATACACACTTGTACCACGTGTTAAAATAGCAAACCAAAAGAGTAAAAATATTGCTAAAACGTTTCGTAAAGTTCGCACTACTTTTGGTCATCACCAAGCGCCTTGTCGCACAGCTATAGCGAATTGAGTCTCAAACAGGTTAGTGATGTGAAGACTCCAACTTCGGCCGGCAAGGTCAGCAGAAAATATAGCTTCCGTATCGGAAAGTGTGACTGAAAACCCAGGTGTGTCCATTTTGAGATGATCACAGGAATTGGGCCTATCCGCAAATACTTTGTACCACATTTTGCATGCAGATCTTGACATATATGCTTATAATATTATATTTGGCACACGAATTGAAGCCAGCCACCACACACAACGCAGTACTTTCGATGATTGGTGCTGGAAATAAATTATAAAGAAGATCATGATTTTTTACGCAAAATTATTCCGAGTGATGACGAGGCTCAGTGCTATTTGTCCGGCTATGTAGATAAACAAAACTGTCGCATCTGGGGAAACCCAAGAGGTAAAGTGGAACAACCTCTCCATCCACAACTTGTGACAGTAAGTTGCTGTTTTTGGACTGGCGCCTAGCGGTGTCATCGTGCCATATTTGTTTGAAAATGATGCTCATGCGACCGTTTCACTGAATGATTTTTTTATTTGCCTGACATTAATGCGTTGGACGTGGACGACGCTTGTTTTTAGCAGAACGGTGCCACATGCTAAACAGCTGATTAAAAAAATGGATCTTTTTTCGTGACAAATTTCCTGGACGTTTGATTTCTCATGGAGACCCCAGAGGCCGAGATGGCGCGATTTAACAAGAAATTTTCCTTTTTAACTATATTAAAGATAAAAGCTAGGCCAATGCTCCAGAAACGATTCATGCCGGGGTTGTGACTTTACTGCAATTGCAGTAGATCTACTGGTTTTTTTTCGAAAAATAAATCTACTGCCTTTAAATAAAATCTACTGCACTTTTGATCTTACGAAAAAATGTATGTAATATGTATGCAATATGTAAATAAAATATTTTTTTTAATTCTATCACTGAATGCCGCCAGTCTCATTCTTCCTGATGAAATCCACCTATTACCTAATTATAATGTTCATACGGCTTTCGGCAATCGGCTATATTTTGATGGCAAGTAACCAGAGTATATCCATGTAATGAGTATGGACACTCTCTCTACATATGCATTTCCTACTACTAGCAAAATGCAGAAAAAAACCTACAATATGTGGAAATGGAAAGGGTGTGTCTTAACGCTTATGGAACGACTGCTGTGGAAAAAACGGTACCAGTATATTTTGCCTGTACCACTACATGCGGCATTCTTCGTAAGACGAATGGTTGTGGGTTTTTTCATAATGCTTTTTTAAAGGCGTATCGACTCGATCCTCGTTGTGTGTATCTTTTCACTTCGTGCAGTGCTACCTGCTTTGCTTTTTTTAAAATGGTTTATGGCTGGTTTTTCTGATATTTTTTTTACTGATTACACCTAATTATGAACCTTCTACAATTACCCTTCAGTCAAAAATATGAATATAAATGCTTCTTCTTTGCTTTGATTTCGCTAAAAATAATGCAATCCGGTGTTCTGCCTCTAGTAACAATAAAAATGATTTGAATCATATTTTGTTGGTATTTATGGTTGTTGGTCACACTGGTTTTGCAATTAGGTTGGGAAAGCGGTGCTTACGTTTTTTCATAATGTGTTTGTAAAGGCGTATTGACTTAAATTCTTGTCAGTCGTGCGAAACAAGCGAAAAAAACGCAATACTGTTAGTTCTCAGAGCAAACAAATAAAAGTGTACCTACATGTTTTTTTAAAAGATAAAGTTCAACTGTTTTTTTAATCTAAAAATATTGTAAGAACAAATGGGAAACATACTTTAAAGTTTCTGGCCTGCGGTCGAGAGGAAAAACAAATTGTATTGAAAATAACTCAAATATGAAAGTACACTTTGCTGAAAGTACACGGATGATATAACCCATGGAAACTGCGAGCCAACTGTGAATTTAGAGCTTCCCGATGTTAAAATGCAGTTACAATCACCCAAAAAGAACGACAATATAAAAAACATTTTCAAACCCGAATCTGACTACCTATAAAACTGTTGATTTCGGTAGCGAATATTATTTTGCAGGCTACATTTAAAAAAAATAACGTCAAATACACAAGTGTGAGCTGAAATCAAGTCATAAACCTAGTGTTTCCTCCATATTCACAGATTAAAAAGGAGCAACAATTTATTTAACGTGTTCCCAATTTGTACTTTTGTTATAATTTTGAAATGAAAATCTATGTATAATATATTAAAGAATGAATTTGATTATTTTTGCTGTAAAATCAAAACAAAGAATTATTAGAAATAAGAAAAAAAAACATAGGGGCGGGCTACAGTCCGCTAGGGCGAACTGTTGGATACCCTATTCTTATTCCTATATCTCATAAGTGGGCGTGACAAAAATTTAAAGGATTTTATCGAAAAAACTAAGCTTTTGTAAATAAAAACGCTCCCTAGCTCAAACTTTGGTTTTTCAATAAAATTGTTTTATTTAATTGTGGGCGTGTCAGTAGGCGGATTTAAAAAAAATTTAAGTATGAGCATAAAGGGCACCTAGAGAGTATATACTATAAATTTCAGCTCCCTAGCTCAAATTTGGACTTTCAAAAATAAAAAAAAAATAATCGTGGGCGTGTCAGTAGGCGGATTTTGAAAATATTTAGACATGAGCATAAAGGGCCCCTAGAGAGTATATATTAAAAATTTCAGCTCCCTAGCTCAAATTTTGGTTTTTCAAAAAAAATATTTTATTTAATTGTGGGCGTGTCAGAGGGCGGATTTTGAAAATTTTATGTCCCAATCAGTTTTATGGGCCAAAGATCATATATAAAAAATTTCAGCTTTCTAGCTCAAAATTCAATTTTTCCCAAAATTTGTTTTATTTAATTGTGGGCGTGTCAGTGGGCGGATTTTGAAAATTTTATGTCCCAATCAGTTTTATGGGCCATAGATCATATATAAAAAATTTCAGCTCTCTAGCTCAAAATTCGATTTTTTCCAAAATTTTGTTTTTTTGAGTTTGTGGGCGTGTCTGTGGGCAGATTTCAAAAATTCTTAAACTTGATTATTTCGGGACCCTAGAGAGTATATGGTTAAAATTTCAGCTCTCTAGGTCCAGTTTAAAGGCCTAATTTTTGCCGACGGACGGACGGACGGACGCACATGGCTAGATCGACATTACTATCGATGCTGATCATAAATATAGTAACTTTTAGGGGTCTACGGGCAATATTAAGGTATGTTACAAACTATGCGTCAAAATAAATATACCCCTAGAATAGGGTATAAACATAGGGACGGGCTACAGTCCGCTTGGGCGAACTGTTGGATACCCTATTCTTATTCCTATCCCTCATAAGTGGGCGTGACAAAAGTCTAAGTATGGTTGAATTGTTAAGAACGCTTTACATATTTTGTTATATAACATTTAAAGGATTCTATCAAAAAAAACGCTCCCTAGCTCAAACTTGGGTGTTTCAATAAAATTGTTTGATTTAATTGTGGGCGTGTCAGTAGGTGGATTTAAAAAAATTAACACATGAGCATAAAGCGCCCCTAGATATTATAAATTTCAGCTCCCTAGCTCACTTTGAATTTTCAAAAAAAAAAAATAATAATAATTGTGGGCGTGCCAGTGGGCGGATTTTGAAAATATTAAACACATAAGCATAAAGGGCCCATAGAGAGTATATATTATAAATTTCAGCTCCCTAGCTCAAACTTTGGATTTTCAAAAAAATTGTTTTATTTATTTGTGGGCGTGTCAGTGGGCGGATTTTGAAAATATTTATACATGAGCTTAAAGGGCCCCTAGAGAGTATATATTAAAAATTTCAGCTCCCTAGCTCAAATTTTGGTTTTTCAATAAAATTGTTTTATTTTTTTGTGGGCGTGGCAGTGAGCGGATTTTGAAAATTTTATATCCCGAGCAGTTTTATTTATATAAAAAATTTCAGCTTCCTAGCTCAAAATTCGATTTTTTCCAAAAAAATTTTTTTTTTCAGTTTGTGGGCGTGTCTGTGGGCGGATTTCAAAAATTCGTAAACTTGATTATTTCGGGACCCTAGAGAGTATATGGTTAAAATTTCAGCTCTCTAGGTCCAGTTTAAAGGCCTAATTTTTGCCGACGGACGGACGGACATGGCTAGATCGACATTACTATCGATGCTGATCATAAATATAGTAACTTTTAGGGGTCTACGGGCAATATTAAGGTATGTTACAAACTATGCGTCAAAATTAATATACCCCTAGAATAGGGTATAAACATAGGGACGGGCTACAGTCCGCTTGGGCGAACTGTTGGATACCCTATTCTTATTCCTATCCCTCATAAGTGGGCGTGACAAAAGTCTAAGTATGGTTGAATTGTTAAGAACGCTTTACATATTTTGTTATATAACATTTAAAGGATTCTATCAAAAAAAACGCTCCCTAGCTCAAACTTGGGTGTTTCAATAAAATTGTTTGATTTAATTGTGGGCGTGTCAGTAGGTGGATTTAAAAAAATTAACACATGAGCATAAAGCGCCCCTAGAGAGAATATATTATAAATTTCAGCTCCCTAGCTCACTTTGAATTTTCAAAAAAAAAAAATAATAATAATTGTGGGCGGATTTTGAAAATATTTACACATAAGCATAAAGGGCCCATAGAGAGTATATATTATAAATTTCAGCTCCCTAGCTCAAACTTTGGATTTTCAAAAAAATTGTGTTATTTATTTGTGGGCGTGTCAGTGGGCGGATTTTGAAAATATTTATACATGAGCTTAAAGGGCCCCTAGAGAGTATATATTATAAATTTCAGCTCCCTAGCTCAAACTTTGGATTTTCAAAAAAATTGTTTTATTTATTTGTGGGCGTGTCAGTGGGTGGATTTTGAAAATATATATACATGAGCTTAAAGGGCCCCTATAGAGTATATATTATAAATTTCAGCTCCCTAGCTCAAACTTTGGATTTTCAAAAAAATTGTTTTATTTATTTGTGGGCGTGTCAGGGGGCGGATTTTGAAAATATTTATACATGAGCTTAAAGGGCCCCTAGAGAGTATATAATAAAAATTTCAGCTCCCTAGCTCAAATTTTGGTTTTTCAATAAAATTGTTTTATTTTTTTGTGGGCGTAGCAGTGGGCGGATTTTGAAAATTTTATGTCCCAATCAGTTTTATGGGCCATAGATCATATATAAAAAATTTCAGCTCTCTAGCTCAAAATTCGATTTTTTCCAAAATTTTGTTTTTTTGAGTTTGTGGGCGTGTCTGTGGGCGGATTTCAAAAATTCTTAAACTTGAATATTTCGGGACCCTAGAGAGTATATGGTTAAAATTTCAGCTCTCTAGGTCCAGTTTAAAGGCCTAATTTTTGCCGACGGACGGACGGACATGGCTAGATCGACATTACTATCGATGCTGATCATAAATATAGTAACTTTTAGGGGTCTACGGGCAATATTAAGGTATGTTACAAACTATGCGTCAAAATTAATATACCCCTAGAATAGGGTATAATTACGACTCATATGAATTTACCTATATGAATTTTTGTTTTGTTCTGTTTCTGTTATGTTTTAAAGAAAAATTAATGTTTATTTTATTATTTTAAATTATTTATGTGTATATAGATTATGTCTTACTTATATTTTGAAACTATAAAAATCTACTGCGAAATAGTTGAATCTACTGCGTTTTTTTCAAATCTACTGCGGACATTTTTTCAAAAAGTCCCATCCCTGATTCATGCAGCAAAAGAAAACATCAGAGCTGTTATTCGCCAAATACGGCTACAATTATTAATTCACCAAAGTAATTAATATTTGTAGGCAGAGACAAGGCGGACATTCGGTAAATATTGTTTTCCATAACTAACCTCAGGGTTGTACACTCCGTTCCACGTGTTTACCAAATGCAATATGAAATAAGGCTATATGTATTTAGTTTATGTTGTAAAAAAAAATTGGGATTAGGCAGATAAATTCAATTTTTATGATGCTTTTCCCAATAAGATAATAAAATTAGTTTTTTTTCGTTCCACCTGTTAACGACCGGGTAAGCCAGCAGTAAGACCGGAAAGTTATAGGCCAATCAGCCTGTTAAGTAACTTAAGCAAAATATATGAAAAAGTATTAAAAGAATAAACCCTAAAGTTCATAGATATTCACAATATCTACATATGTACAATTTGGGTTTAGGCGGCATCATAGTACTTCCCACCAGGTACTTAGAATATGCAATTCTGTTAAATTAAATCGCACACAAGGAGAATCCACCGTAATGGTTTTACTTGATATTGAAAAGGCATTTGACTCTGATTGTCATGAGGGTCTTATATACAAAATGATTAACTTTAACTTCCCACCGTATATCTGTAAAGTTGTCCAAAATTGTTTGTCCAGTCGTAGAATTAAAGTCCATGTCAACAGTGGTGTTTCAGATTTAAATTTTTTCCATGCAGGTGTTGCACAAGGCTCAGTTTTGGGCCCAGTCCTATATACTACTAGCTGTCCCATGCTCGCCTTGCTTCGCCAGTCTGCCACTTCTCAAATTTAAAACAAAATACTTGCTGATAAGAACTGATAAAGAAAACATCGAGAGTGTCCCTACTCATTATATGGATATACTCTGAGTGTGACTCCCTCTCAATCTCATTTACATTTCATACCCTATCTTTCTCAATCCCATGGCCATGCGCCATAAAAAAACAACACAAACTGCAAAAGGTGCATAAAAAAAAGAAAGAAAAAGCACATTGCACAAAAGGTACAGGTAGAGAAACAGATTTGTGCCGCACACACACACAAATTTTCGTCCACTGAACGCTGGGAAAATCCAACGATCTAGCTTCAATCGAGCATTTTACTTTTTTGAATTGTATAAAATTTATAGTTTAATGCTTATTGTTCAACTTCAGGATAACCCACAAAGATGATTTATATCTTAAAATCTTAGTACATAATTGAAATTTATATCAAAAAAAAAACATATTTCATTTGGATGAGTCATTCCAAAGCTAGGACCTAGAAAGCATTCGAGAGTTACAACTTTTCTTAGATTTCAGCTTAGATCTCCGCTTCTGCACAGCGGATGAAGCATTTTCCCGCGGTAAGAAGTAGCCTATGTCCATTCTCAGGCTCTAGACTATCTGTGTACCAAATTTCATTTAAATCGGTTTAGTAGTTTTGGCGTTAAAGCGAGACAGACAGACAGACAGAGTTACTTTCGCATTTTAGTATGGATTTACATATCTGACCTGCCAAAAATAAACAACTGTGATCTGACTGTATTTGCAGATGACACCGCAATATTTTTATCGCATGAATTCGCTCTCATTATTGAGAGGAATCTTCAAAATGCAATTTGATCAACACTAAATTTTATCATACATATTTGGCCTTAACGGCCCATACAGGGCCTGAACCTAGCTTCTCCAACCACTTCAAGGCGAAGTGGAAGGGACCTACAGTTTTACGCCGAATCCGAACGGCAAATTTGAGAAGCTTTCTCATGACAATTTAATATTCTTGGATGTTTGTCAGACGTTCGCAAGAGGTGCCAACAACACGCGGTGTTCCCAAGTGGTCCTCCATCTAAGTACTAACCACGCCCTACGTCGTTTAATTGCAGTGATCGAAGGAGAACCGATTGATTCGAAGTGGCAATGTCGTTGGGGATCAAATTTTATCGCAGATGGAAAATAAAACTTAATGAAGGGAAAACGCAAGCCATCTTTTTCGCGGCGAAAACGAAAGTCTTGTTTTCTCCCCAGAAGCCCATTGCAGTTCCAGAATGGTAAATATATGGATTACGAGCCCTCTGTAAAATATCTTGGGATTTATTTGGACTCTAAACTCACATTTAAGGACCACATAAACAAGACAATACAAAAACTAGGGATAGCAGTCAAAATGTTGTACCCATTCATAAGGAGGCAATCCCTACTATCCACCGACAACAAAATTATCTTGCACAAAGTAATCTTCCAAGCAATCTTGCTATACGGATCAGGTGTGGGGCGACTCTGCAAGATGTCATATAAAAGAATTGCAAGTGTCCCAAAACAAATTGTTGAAAATGATGCTAAACTAACCTTGGCACCACCATTGTATATAAACTATAAGAGTTTATATACAATGACGGAATTAACAATATAACAAATATGGCAGCCGACTTATGGCTCAGCTCACCGCTCACTTACGTTGATTAAAAGAAATGTGACATTTCAAAGTGCTACCAATTAAACGAGAAATAGGTTTTTTTCATTGAATTACAGAAAATGGGTGTGCTCTGCTCAGCGAAATTCAATTAAGATCGAATCCATTGCATTTTATTTTTGGTAGAAAATAATATTTTATAAAGAATACATGCTGTTATATTTATTGGCAGCGCAAAATTGCATCGAATTGTATAAAAGTGTATTTGTGTACTTGAGCAAAGTCAAGTGTATCGAAAAAAGTGCAATCGTATCGACTTTTGCAACCCAGATGTAAAGCTGTTTCAACAGATTTGCCTTTGCAATATGCATGTTGAGCCGTAGGCAGAAGTACATCAATGTTAGTGCGTGGACGGATAACAGTCAGCCTTTCTAACGTTTTTAGAAGGAATTATGATAGGCTTATGGGTCTGAGATCCTTAGGATTTACATGGGAGCATTTACCGGCCTTGGGTATAAAAACTACTTTAACTTCTCTCCACAACAGCGGAATGTAGACCAGCTCCAGGCAGCTTATCAGAATTATCAAGATGATATCCGAAGTGCTTTGAAGCTCTGCTGGTATTATGCCATCTGCCCCCGCGGATTTATATGGTTTGAAGCTGTGTAGCGCCCACAGCAGTTTGTCCCTAGTAATCAGACCCGTGTAGTTAGTTGTTCGTGCAATTGACCTGTTTCGGTTTGCAGCTACCTGTGATATGTGCATCTAGTATAGCAGATTAAGCGATTCTTCGCTAGAACTGGTCCAGGAGCCGTATGCAATCTTCAAATAGCTAGGCATAACTGGGTTGGTTGAGCGGATTTTTCTAAGCCTTGATGCCTCGGATGATTCTTCTATTTTCCCACAAAAGAGTCTCCAGGACGAGCATTTGGCTTTCCTCAGTTCTTTTTTTGTAAGCATTGAGACATGCTTTGTATGCAGGTCAATCGGTTTCAGCTTTTGTGAACTTGGCTTGGTTGAACAGTTTCCTGCAACTGCTTCTTAGAGGTTCCAATTCTGAGGTACACCAATACGGCTTCTTTCTGCCTCCTGCCCGGATAAGCGTGCAGGCAAAGTCAGGGCCATATCTGCCATGGGTGACCCTTCTGACAACCTTGGTCTTCGACAGCATAGCCCATTGAATTTTTGCGACTTAAGCCTCCGCACCGGCACCATCCAATCTTACATCTTGGATGGTACACTCGACAATGTGACTAACCACGCGAGAGGCATGAGACCCCTAGCTTAAGCCATATATTGTCGAGAGTATCTGGCTCCATCGATTCTTTTCTAAGACAAGCCGAATCAGTTTTAGCCAACACGCAAAGACGCTCTTGAATGGGACAGTGAAGATACGTCGAGTCTGTTCTCGGTTTATTTGGGTTTCGGTCAAGGCTACATTTGGGCTATTCTGTAGTTATTGTTGCATACTAAAACTAATTTCTACAATCTCTGAGATTATTTATTACCACTCCTTGAAATTGAAGAAGGTATTTTAAGTTACTTTGAAAAATAAAGAAACACATCTGTAGTATTTTTTATCACATCTGAAAATTGTTCTTCAAAAATATTATTTGAAACTTTTCGAACTTATGCAAGTTTTATAAGCAAAGCCGATTTCAATTTCAGAACCTTAAAGCTAAGTTATTGTTCATCATGTTTTTTTTTTTAATTTTCAGATCTGGTAAAACTCTGAGAGTTTGGCAAATACACAAAATCCGAAATCTTACTGCGTACACTGGAACTAGCATTACCGAACTACCCAGAAATGCCACAACCTTTATCAAAGAGTCGGCATTACTATGCTCACCTGACAAAGTCCATATTTGTGATGGAAGTGATGGGGAAAGGAAGATGCTCATTGAAAAGCTTGTTGGACAAGGAACTCTCAGCCCTTTGAAGAAGTACGAGAACTGCTGGTTAGCGCGGACTAATCCCGCTGATGTGGCACGAGTTGAGTCGAAAACTTTTATCTGTACAGACAAAAAAGAAGAAACTGTAACTGGCTCCTTGGGAAACTGGATCTCTCCGGAAAACATGAAGAACGCAATAAGTGAGCGCTTTCCTTCGAGCATGAAGGGACGCACCATGTACGTAATTCCATTCTCTATGGGTCCGGTTGGGTCACCTCTGTCAAAAGTCGGAATAGAAATCACCGACTCGCCGTATGTAGTGGAGTCAATGCGAATCATGACGCGAATCGGAATTAAAGTCATTCAGCAGTTGCAGAAAAATGCAGAGTTTGTAAAGTGTCTGCATTCAGTTGGGCGTCCGGAAAATGGAGTTGTGGAGAAACCATCATGGCCCTGTGATCCAGCCCGAACTATTATCTTACACAAGCCTGACGAAAATTTTATCGCCTCCTATGGTTCGGGATATGGCGGCAATTCATTGCTCGGTAAGAAATGCTTCGCGTTAAGAATTGGAAGCACGATTGCCAAACGTGAAGGCTGGTTAGCGGAGCATATGCTTATATTGGGCATTACCAATCCAAAAAATGAGAAAATTTACATCGCAGCTGCTTTTCCGTCTGCATGCGGTAAAACTAACTTGGCTATGATGACACCAACTCTACCGGGATATAAGATTGAGTGTGTAGGCGATGACATTGCATGGATGAGGTTTGATGAGAATGGTCAGCTTCGCGCAATTAATCCTGAAAATGGATTTTTTGGTGTAGCTCCGGGTACTTCCATAGACACGAATCCAATCGCTATGCAAACAATCTTTAGAAATACAGTCTTCACAAATGTTGCATCCACATCTGATGGCGGCGTGTACTGGGAAGGTTTAGAAAAATTTCAATCTTCGGATGTAGAAATAGCTGACTGGTTAGGTAATCCTTGGAAAAAGGACAGTAACAAAACACCGGCTGCTCATCCAAACTCACGTTTTTGCACACCAGCTTCTCAGTGTCCAATTATTGACCCGGCGTGGGAGGATCCCCGTGGGCTTCCCATTAGCGCCATCCTATTCGGAGGACGTCGACCAAGAGGTATACCTCTCGTCTACGAAGCACGTTCGTGGGCTCATGGTGTATTTCTGGGTGCATCGATGCGCAGTGAATCAACTGCAGCGGCTGAACATACTAAGAAAGTTATAATGCACGATCCATTTGCTATGCGACCCTTCTTTGGATACAATTTCGGAAACTATCTAGATCACTGGCTAAGTATGGAGAAAAGGGGAACAGTCCCAAAGGTTTTCCACGTAAATTGGTTCCTCAAAGGCGAAAATGGTAAATTTTTGTGGCCCGGATTCGGTGAAAACTCTCGTGTCTTAGATTGGATATTCAGACGAGTCAAGGGAGAAGACTGCGCTAAGGAGTCTGCTATTGGATTACTGCCTGCTGACGGTGCACTTCGCACTAATGATCTCAGTATGTCCGTGGACGTTGACAATTTGTTTGCCATACGGAAAGACTTCTGGCAGCAGGAAATTAGTGAAATTGAGAAATATTTTAAAACGGAAATAGGTGAACATTTGCCACAAGCTGTTGCTTATGAGTTGTCAATATTAAAAGATAAAATTGCGAAACTGTAGTTAATAAAAAAAGAATTGTTGGGGAAAAGAAAATAAACAATAAATTGAAGATCTTTGTTTATAAATCTATATCAGGAAATACATGTAAATATGTAATGCTTGAAATTCCTATTTCAGTAAATTGGTCAACATTCAATGAACGATTAATGTTGAATCGTCGATGAAGTCTGAGTGCTTTAAGATGTGCTTTGCTTGCTAGTAAGAACCATAAGCGCCCGCAGGATTTTTTCCAGGCGCAGACAGGCAAAAAAATACTTTTTTTTGAAGTGAAACTTCTTTACGCACGCTTGACTTGGGGAGTAATCTGGTGAATTCGACACGGAAGTATAGACCAATGTAGACTTCCGGCGCAACGGAAGTGTAGACCAATGTAGACTTACGGTGCAACGGAAGTGTAGACAAACGTAGACTTCCGGCAATACCAAAGTGTAGACAAACGTAACTCTTTAGTTACAACCTTTCGGCGGAAAGGTTCGTGGAATGCTCCTCAATAGAGGGCAATACTAAGCTCATCATCTATCCAAACCGATCCAAAGGAAAACAGTTGCCGACAAATGGAATTCACCGGAAATGAGTAAAGTCATTGTGTCCATGAATCATTAGTTGGAAATATAGAGCGTCACCGTCATCGTCAGATTTTCAGGTCGGACGGCAAAAAACCAAAGTTTGAGCTAGGGAGCTGAAATTTATAATATAGACTCTCCAGGGGCCCTTGATGCTCATGTGTAAATATTTTCAAAATTCGCCCACTGGCACACCCACAATTTAAATTAGATGGAGCGAAAGAAGTTTTACTTCAGTCGTGTGATCTTAAGCACACTCATTTTTTTTTATACCCTATTCTAAGGGTATATTAATTTTTACGCATAGTTTGTAACATACCTTAATATTGCCTGTAGACACCTAAAAGTTACTATATTTATGATCAGCATCGATAATAAAGTCGATCTTGCCATGTCCGTCCGTCCGTCCGTCCGCCGTCTGTCGGCAAAAATTAGGCCTTTAAACTGGACCTAGAGAGCTGAAATTTTAACCATATACTCTTTAGGGTCCCGAAATAATCAAGTTTAGAAATTTTTGAAATCCGTACACAGACACGCCCACAAACTCAAAAAAACAAATTTTTCGAAAAAACCGAATTTTGATCTAGAAAGCTGAATTTTTTTATATAATGATCTATGACTCCTAAAACTGCTCGGGGGATAAAATTTTCAAAATCCGCCCACTGACACGCCCACAATTAAATAAAACAATTTTATTGAAAAACCAAAATTTGAGCTGGGGAGCTGAAATGTATAATATATACTCTCTAGGGGGCCCTTTATGCTCATGTGTAAAAATTTTCAAAATCCGCCTACACCCACAATTTAAAGAAAAAAACTTTTTTGAAAATCCAAAGTTTGAGCTAGGGAGTTGAAATTTATAATGTATAGTCAGTCCCTAGGGGGCCCTTTGTGCTCATTTGTTATTTTTTTTAAATCCGCTTACTGACACGCCCATAATTAAATAAAATAATTTTATTGAAAAACTAAAGCTAGGGAGCGTTTTTTTACAAAAGCTTCTTTTTTTTTTGATAAAATCCTTTAAATGTTATATAACAAAATATGTAAAGCGTTCTTAACAATTCAACCATGCTTAGACTTTTGTCACGCCTACTTATGAGGGATAGGAATAAGAATAGGATATCCAACAGTTCGTCCAAGCGGACTGTAGCCCGTCCCTATGTTTAAATGGATGTTTTTTTTCATAAAAATTGATTTTTTTCTGTAGCTAGGCCAGTTTAGATTATGCATTTTTTTAAAATTAGTAAGTGTGACTTTTAGGACATTCAGGGAGGGCCTCAAAGATAAGATGATGGTGGCGGTTATTGACCGTAGTGTCATCGACGGTACTAGCCGTGTTTCTTTGCACGCGGATATAGGCATGCATGGCATTAAAAAACGATCATCGCCGCTTAAGAATTCATCAAAAAAAACTTTTCACCACACATGCACCTATGACGTTTATAAGTGACACAGCTGTAAGTTGAGTTAAGAAATTTGTATTGAAAATCGTGAAATTGAAAAATATTAATTTCCGACAGTTGAAATTATTGCCAATCATATTCTAAAATTATAGAAAAACAGTTTCACATTGACAGATTTACTAAATTTTGAAAAAATAATAATAATAAAATCAGGAGCAAAATATTCGGCGGAATGTGTTCGTGGTCGGCGGGATGTCAAACTTTGACATTTCCTGAAAAAGTCATCGCAACAGTTCATCAGAAACGAAGAAAATGGGTTTTGGAAGCACTGTTTATCCCCGCTAAATGACTTAGCGGCGATAGCTATCCCCGCTAAAGTTAGCGTATATAGGATAAGTTGTTGTTGTATTTTACATGCAAATTTCAAATTATCCCTATATCCGCGTGCAAAGAAACACGGCTACTATCACCCCAAAGAGGTGGGACGATATCATGCTAGCGCTCTCGGGTAACAACGCCTCTTTCGTAGGAGAAAATTCGGGACCACCTCCGCTAACACATGAAGGCGGGTGGCAACAGGGTCACATCAAGCTAGAAGCATGCAGCGACCAAAGATCGGCTGATCTCTACAAGCTTGCGATAAGTAGGCTAGGAGAGGTGTGGCCCGGCGCAAAGCTCGAGTTCGTTGCGTGGGAGGATATCTCGCATATGGATCCCTGCAAATCCATCCACCCCTGAGGGCATCTAAGATATTCTAAGACTAATTTACCCTTCATTTGGACACACAACCGGAAGGTGGCGAAACTGGAGGAGCAGAAGGGTTCCCAAAGATGCGCCTTGATTGTCATAAATCAAGAAACCCTGGCTCCTCTGGCAAAAACCAATGGCCTCATCAGATTTGGATGGAATGAAGTCAAAATGAGAGTCTGCAAGAAAGACGAACTGGAGGCGGGAAAACTTGCTTCTCCTCCTCCCCTGACTTATCGAATGCTGAGCCATCGATCTCCTTCCCTTCGCTGGAGGACGATGACTCCGAGGCGCGTGTGGCACCATCTTAATTGTCACTTTCCATAAGCGATGTCCAGTCGGAGATGAACTTCTTAGTTCGTCCTCGAAATTGGAAGTCCTGAACAACACTGTGGTGGAGGTATCTCTGGATTTTAGCGACAATGCTGCAGTTAAGCCAGATTAACCTCCAACACTCTATTAAGGCTTCGGCCGCACTCATTCTTCGCCTTTTTAAAGGCGGAGAAGGCATCGTCCTGATCCAAAAACCTTGGATTGTCAACAACCTGGTTCGAGGACTCAAGACTCCTGGATATTACTCACTGTATGTGACTGACGAAGGTAAACCTAGATCGTGCAAACCTACTAGTGAAAAGAAACCTTAATGATTATTTACTCCCTAATTTCAGAGATCGGGATATCACTGCTGCAAAACTGTAGGCTGCAGGCAGATCATTCTCGTTAGCAACGTATGAGGCAGCTCGGATATCAACAATATCGGTGAGCCACTTTTCGAATATATTTTAAGTACCAACCTCATTGTCTGTGACATAGGTAGCAAACCCACTTTTATTACCAAAAATCGACAAGAAGTCATCGATATTACTCTTGTCTCCGACATCATCAACATGATAACGGGTTGGAAGGTTTCGGCTGATCACTCTATCTCTGACCACCGTTATCTTCAGTTCAACCTTAATATTGATCCTTCCTGCCAACCTTTTTTCCGTAATCCTCGGAAAACCAACTGGCCCAAATATAGAGAAACTCTTGGCAAACTAGTTACCTCTGAACTCTTAAGGCCGCCCAGCAACTCTAACGAACTTGACTGCAAAGTCAATGAGCTTACCTTTTCTTCTTTTAACAAAGTGATGTCTGCGTCCTGTCCCCTCATACGAGCCAGGGGAAAAAAAGCCACACTGGTGCATCCCAGAATTGGGACCTCTTGGAAATATATGCAGGAAACTTTTCAATCTTGCTAAAAGCTCAAGATCCAAAACTGGCTGAGACTCATATAAGGAATCCCTCAAAATATATAGAAAAAAGAACTAAGAAAAGCCAAAAGAACATCTTGAAGGATCTTCTGTGGCAAAATAGAAGACTCCTCTGAGGCATCAAGGCTAAGAAAAATTCTCGCTTCAAATCCAACTATGGTAAACCTACTGTCTAAAGAAAGCTGATGGCTCTTGAACGACATCTAGCGAGGATTCGCTCAATCTGCTACTTGATACCCACTTCCCAGGTAGCTCCAACATTACCGTATATAGTGACCTGAACAGGTCACTGGCACAGGCAACTAATTCTCAAAGTCTGATTACTAGGAACATGCTGCTTTGGGCACTACAAAGCTTCAAGCCTTTTAAGTCTGCAGGACCAGACTGCATAATACCTGCCGAACTGCAAATGTCTTCGGATATCTTCGTACCAGCACTTGAGATGATTTAGAATAGCTGTTTGAATCTGACATATATTCCTCAGCCTTGGAGAGATGTGAAAGTGGTCTTGATACCCAAAGTCGGGAAATACTTCCAAGTCAGTCCAAAAGACCTCAGACCTACTAGTCTATCATCATTCCTCCTTAAAACGCTGGAGCGACTGATTGATATCCATCTTCATACCATTATAAATACGCAACTTCTGTCTGCGGATCAACATGCGTACTGTAAAGGTAAGGCGGTTTAACAATGTGAACACATCTGCAATCGCAAATGCACTGACAGAACTGAAGGTGGATGGTTCGCTTGGTGAATTGATCAATCTACTGCTCACAAGTTGGATTATCAACTCAAAACTCGGCAATACATCTGCCAGGAGGTTTGTCAGTAGAGGTACGCCGCTAGGCGGCGTCCTTTCCCGCCGTCTCTGGAACTTGGTGGTGGATGAACTACTGATATACCTGGAAGACCTACAGACCTGCCATGCCAGAAGCAATAAGCCACAAGCCTTGATTTTGGTAAGATGTTCTGGTAACAATTTTGGAAAAAGGGTTTTTTAATCATATAACTTCTTAATTTCTATCTCTACAGAACCGTGCTGAACTTGGTTTTAAAGGTGTTTGTCAGGGAAATAGATCTCCCCTTTTCACTTTTTTGATTGGATGCACCATTTGCGTGCTAGAAGCGAAAAACAACAAAGCCCTTATTTTGGTAATGGGTTCTGATTACGATTTTAAAAATTGGTTTTTTTGATTAAGACTCTTAAGATTTAGTCATCTTTAGCCGACGATATATGATTTATATTTTTAATTGTAGGATACACCTATCTCGAGAAAAAATGAAGCGCCACCGGCTCAGTCGGTACTGTCAAAGGAGAGATCCTACGAACCTTGTCAAAAAGGCAATATCAATCAACGTTTCTATACAAACGCAAAAGAGAGGCAGGACTAAAAACTCCAGGATTACTCAAATGCAGCAACACCTGTATTGATTGGCCTCAGTGATGAAGTGATTCAAAATCGGGAGACCTGTCGTTAATTTCTGAGGTCGAATCGACGAACCCCACAGGGTGACCAGTAGGGATGCAGTTAAGTGAAAGTGTTATGATCCCGTTAATTGTGATAATAGCCTCGTCGCCAATAAAGGAAGAAGAAGAAGAATTTACCCTATTAAAAGGAAATAATGCAATCATTTTGCAATTTGAATTTATTCACATCACCGGTCAAATGGATGTATAGCAATTGGGTAATACAGGGTTGAGGGCCCCATTTAGTAGTGATGGCTTTTTTGCAAAATAAAAGTGCTACCGTAGCATTCGGAACTCTTTCTTGTATGTTGGGTTTCCAGCTCTTTTAGCCAGAATGAGACCCAAATATTTGGCATTCAGATAAAAATAAGCTTGTTCCCTTGGGTTTATGTAGGTAGGGTCAATTTGTGGAATTTTGTATTTCCTAGTGAAGAGGACAGGTTAGGTTAGGTTAGGTTAGGTTTAGATGGCTGTCGGCAGAAGCCGACACACTTAGATCAATTTACGTCCATTGTGATAAAACGTATTATTATCTACCTCAACTCTGTAGATGGGACTGGCCAACGACACGCGGTTGTTCTCAAACGGTCCCCCATCCACGTACTAACCGCGACCAACGTCATCTAATTGCGGTGATCTGACGAGAACCGATTACATAACTCGACGTGGTATGGTCTTTGGTGAAGAGGACAAAGGAGGCTAAAATTTGTGGGGGTTAAAACCGAAACCACAACGATCCCATCGCGTTAGCTTGTTAGGAGGGTTTTCAAGAAGTTCGTTTATTAAGGTCCTTTCCTGAGACGGCAATAGCAGCCTAAGCGATCACTCTAGCCCTCCTGTTCGAGCCACATCAGCAGCTCGTTCACAACTAAGCTCCACGGAAGGGTGGGATAGGACTCCGCCTTGTTGGCAGATCTCTAGCAGAAGTCGCAACCAGTTTTGAGTCTATAATTTGGCTTGTCAGCAGTAGATTAATTATCTCACCAAGTGAGTCATCTACCTTCCGAGTTGACAGTGCAGTTGCCAGAACTGGTTCCGAAATCTAAGTTTTGAGGCCTTGGTGCTCGGTGAATATACATCACAGTGCCAACTCTAGCTCAAGCCCAAGTTAAATTGTATCGGACTGCTGGAACTCGGTTAATAAATTTTCCAATAGATTCCTATGTCTTCTTTGAATACAATAAATATTGAACAATATTATTTGGCCAAAGGCACCATAGGCAATTAACGTTCTTCAGACATAATGTGTATGTTGTTTGAAACAAAAACATGTCTACATTTTTTTGTGGTGGGACAAGATTGTTGTATCATATTTAATTCAAATAAATATGCTTCACAATAAATAAACTATAGCTTCTCAAATCATTCGCGCGTGTGAAGTTATATTGACATCAAACGAATATTCCTTTAAGATAGCCGAACAATAAAACCTCCAATAAGCTTCTCGATCAAAGTCGAACAATCTCAGCAGCATTAGTGTAAACAAATATTCTACTAAACTTTGTACCTATATAATCTAATATTTTAATACCTTTTTTTTCAATATTATTTTTCTAGAACTGCGTTGTTAAATTTAAAAAAAAAAATTATATGTTGTACACGGTATACATGTAGAAAATGTATACCGAGTTGAGTTGACTTTTTAAGGGTTATCGCTTTGAAATTTTTGTTCCCGGAACTATGGCTGATGCTCCTATAAAACCGATAAATTAATAGATCAGGTTGATATCATGAAATTAAAATTTTATAAGATGGATCGTTCTACTGTTTTTTTTTCTCAGAAACCTATCAATGTTTGTTTCATTCCAATATTTTTTGATTCTTTATAATTGGTCAGCTTATTGCATGTAGTTTTTACCCTTGTAATTTTTATCAATCAATATTATTTTTGCTCATGTGGAAAAATGGCCTTTGTTTAATACAAGGTTCGAAGCTCAAAAATGTACAGAGCGTTTTAAACTTTGAAACCATTTATTACAATCAGTATCAAGTCCAGATGCGATAAGAACTTAATCGATTTTTTATACAAAAAAAATACAAAGCAGGGAAATACATTTGCAATTAAGTTTTATTATGGCCGGTGGCGAATATATTTTTTTTCGGACTTGTTTTGCTTTTAAATTGGAGCAATTTTGGGGGCCTACCCATTGCTCTTATCACTTGTGTTATTGTTTTTCCGCCTTGTGATAATGCGTTCATAAAAGAATAATAAAGAACTTTCTCCACTAAACGACATCAAGAAGATAAGTATAAATGCGAGTGAATTATTTCTCAGCTTTGTTCTGCGTTGCTGAAAATATGTACACATTTTCCGTATGGAAAATTTCGATGAAATAAGATGAATGTATTTTGAAGGTTTTTTTTTGCACCGTTGATAGAAAATAATTTGAATGTAAAATACAACGACACGATTGGTACCCGAAATTCGCGAACGAACAGCGCAGCGCAGATTAACAGTGCTTCCAAATACAATGACTTTGCGTGGAACTCTCAGCAAATGCCAACAAATTTCACCCATTTGACAATAGCCGTGTTTCTTTGCACGCGGATATAGGTATGGCATTAAAAAACGACCATCGCCGCCTAAGAATTCATCAAACAAAAAATTGGCAGCACACATGCACCTATGACGTTTATTAGTGACACAGCTGGAAGTTGAATTAAGAAATTTGTATTGAAAATCGTGAAATTCAAAAATATTAATTTCCGACAGTTGAAATTAATGCCAAACATATTCTAAAACTATAAAAAAAACAGATTTACTAAATTTTGAAAAAAAAAAAAAAATAATAAGAAAATTACGAACAAAATATTCGGCGGGATGTGTTAGTGGTCGGCGGGATGTCAAACTTTGACATTTCCTGCAAAATTCATCGCAACGATTCATCAGAAACAAGAAAATCGGCTTTGGAAGCACTAAAGGACTTTGCGGCGATAGCTATCTCGCTAAAGTTAGCGTATATAGGATATGTTGTTGTTGTATTTTACATGCAATTTTCAAATTATCCCTATATCCGCGTGCAAAAAAACACGGCTAATATCATGAACGTCAAATACAGACGACACCTGCGTAGATTTTATTATTTTATTTATTTATATCAGCAAACTCGGTTTTTATTCTCTGACGGCGACTGCTTGAGCCATCCAAAAAAATAGTATCTAAAACCATAAAATATAATATGCATTATTCTCTATACATCAGCTTTTTCTGAGTTATCCGTTCCTACTCGTAGTTGCGTTAATTTTTATTTGATCTAAAAACAACAAAACAGTTGGGTTATATGTATATCGGTGCTGCCAAGGTTTTATTTTTGCTGAATTGACGTCGCGGCAATGAGCGTTCTTTTGTGCAATCCTATAAACGCGTGCAAAAGAACACCACTATTGCAGAACGAGTATGATTGAAACACCGCGGAACTACAAGTCAAACTCATGACAGCAGCTTAACAATTAATGTAAATGTATCTCGTTAAAGCAATCGCAGTGGTCAGGTCAGACAGAGTAGTTTGTTAAGGGCAAGGAGGTGGGCTAGATTTCTTCGAAACTGGATTCTGCATGAGCATGCAAAACAAGTTTGGTTTTTTCTCTCTTTGCTTATGGTTGAGTGGGTTAATGGAGGCAAAGAGAACCACGCGAACCCGATCACACGATCGGTAAATTTGGATAAAATCCAAGTTTTTTGAATTTGAATGCACCTAATCACCCGACTATTCCACTATTTCACTAACATGCCACTATTCCAATAACAAGGTTTTTGTTGTCACCCGTGTGCTTAGATATTTTTTACTTTTCTAAATATAGATACTCCAAACCGTCATCATCAAAGCTGATGAAATAATAAACAACATAGGCAAAGGCGGGGGCAAATAACGAGACAACACAATATGTCGTAGAAGGCTATATTATCAATCACTACCACCAGCAATAAATTTATTGTGAATTGGGCGAGCCCCTTCAACTTAGCCAATCGAAAAGAAGTATCGCTTAGTATGCGTCCCAGACACTATACTGAACGGAAATAATCTGTAGTAGAGCGCCAATGTTTGCTATCTTTTGATACAACGCTACTGTTTCGAAGAAATTCGCATATAAAAGCGTTGTCCAAGTGTTTGGACCGTCAGTTACTCGCAACAAGAGTAAATGGAAAGATCAAGTGATAGAATCAGTGATCTGACAATAAAATCAAGTTTTGATAAAAAGCTGTGGAAAAACATAGAATTCTTGGAAATAATTTGAACGCGATCTATTTGCCAGTAATAAGTGCATTTCTGTTAATATACTGTAAATTGTTGAGTAAGACAAAAAGTAGTTCAACTTTAACATGCCCGAGTTTATTGAGAAGTCGAATGTGTAAGTAAAATAAAATAAAATTGTTCTGTGCTTTGTTTCAATGAAGTAATACCTTGATTTTGCATTTGCAGGTTGCCTTCGTGTTTGGCTAAGGACAATAAAGCCCAGACGAACTTTGGTCTATACAATCATATCCGTGGAGTGGACATCTCAAGTGGAGATTTGTCCAATTTAACAAAGAATGTGAAGGCGTTCGTGGAGGAAGCGGTGGCACTGTGCCAACCAGATCAGGTGCACATTTGCGATGGTACTGAAATGGAGAACAAGTTGCTTTTGAAACAGCTCGTAGATAGCGGATCGATTGTGCCACTGCCAAAGTATGATAACTGTTGGTTGGCAAGAACCCATCCAGGCGATGTGGCTCGTGTTGAGTCGAAAACGTTCATCTGCACCGACAAGAGAGAGGATAGCATTACCACGCCAAAAGAAGGCGTCAAGGGGACCTTGGGAAATTGGATTTCTCCGCTTGATATGGAGAAGGCCGTCCAAGCGAGGTTCCCCGGTTGCATGAAAGGGCGAACTATGTTCATAGTACCATTCTCGATGGGACCAGTTGGTTCGCCATTGTCCAAAATAGGTATTGAAGTTACCGATTCTGCGTATGTCGTTGCATCGATGAGGATCATGACCCGAATGGGTACACCGGTCCTAGAACAGCTAAAAAAGAAGGAAGAGTTCGTTAAGTGTCTTCACTCAGTTGGAACGCCAGCGAGTGGTGTTGTGGAGAAGCCATCTTGGCCATGCGATCCTGAAAGAACAATAATCCTGCATAAGCCGTCGGAGAATGTCATTGTATCTTATGGTTCCGGATATGGGGGTAATTCACTTTTAGGAAAGAAGTGTTTTGCATTGAGAATTGGAAGCACCATTGCGCAACGCGAGGGATGGCTTGCGGAGCACATGCTGATACTTGGAATTACAGATCCACAGGGTGACAAGAAGTACATCACTGCAGCTTTTCCATCAGCTTGCGGTAAGACAAATCTTGCTATGCTGAACCCTTCGCTCACTGAATACAAGGTTGAGTGCGTGGGTGATGATATTGCTTGGATGAAATTCGATAGCAATGGTCTTTTACGTGCCATCAATCCGGAAAATGGTTTCTTCGGAGTCGCACCAGGCACATCTGTCGAGACAAATCCTATTGCAATGGAAACCATCTTCAAAAATACCTTGTTTACAAATGTAGCCTCAACCTCAGATGGAGGCGTTTACTGGGAAGGAATGGAAAGCAGTCTTACTCCCGGAGTTCAGATTACCGATTGGTTGGGCAACCAATGGGATAAAGACTCCGGCAAACCAGCAGCCCACCCTAACTCTCGCTTCTGTACACCTGCATCTCAGTGCCCAATCATCGATCCTGCTTGGGAGGATCCTGAAGGTGTACCAATCAGCGCTATTCTTTTCGGAGGACGTCGGCCCGTTGGTGTACCGCTCATCTACGAGTCAAACTCGTGGGCTCATGGCGTTTTCATTGGCGCTGCCATGCGCAGTGAATCCACCGCAGCAGCTGAACATAAGGGAAAAGAGATTATGCACGATCCATTCGCAATGCGACCGTTCTTTGGCTACAATTTCGGTCACTATCTTAAGCATTGGCTGAGTATGCAACAAAGTGGACGTACACTTCCAAAGATTTTCCATATCAACTGGTTCCGCAAGAGCACCGAAGGAAAGTTCCTATGGCCAGGATATGGCGATAACTCGCGAGTTTTAGAGTGGGTCCTGAAACGTGTGAATAATGAGCAATGCTATTCGGAATCACCAGTTGGTCGCATTCCCGCCAAGGATTCGCTGAATCTCTCTGGCTTGTCATCGCCAGTGGATATCAATCAACTATTCTCGTTGGAAAAGGACTTCTGGACTGAAGAAGTTGAGGCTATTTCTACCTATTTCGCATCACAAGTGGGAAAAGATATTCCACTTGAGGTCAATGCTGAACTTAGTAAGCTAGAACAACGTATTGCAGCTATGTAAACACGTGTTCACAAGGCGTATTGATGTTTATTTAATTTTAATATTTTCTAAGTATTATCACAGAATTTATGTACATAATGTAGTTTATTAGGCGCTTTTTATAAAAGTAAGTAAATTGCACATTTTTCCTAAACTGAATAAATCAATTGTATTAGATGTAAATAAAACTTGTTTATTCTTTTTAATCAAATTATTCGATACGTGTTTATTATTTTGCAAAAAGAAGATATTGCCACATATATTTTCAGTTATAAATAGGTACATATATGTATTTGGCTGTGCGAGGAAACATTACATACAAACAAATACTTCTGTTGAAGTTATAAAATGAATTTGCAGAAGACATATCTCCGCTAATTTTAAGATTCGAAGCGAACACCATTCGGTTGAATCTTTTGATTTCGATATACACATTTTTTTTTTAATTGTCGATGCACTCTCTGTTTATATCGAGTCGCATTCAATATCATTTTGCATTCGATCAGATGAAATTATTGTTGAATTAACTGGTGAAAGAATAATGGACGGATTTCCGGATTATAATTTATTGGACTTCTCTTTACTCGTAATATCATTCCACAATCCAAATTTAGCATGATTGCAATGCAATATGCATATCGTTCTCTTTGTGAATGGAATGAACGAGTTATAAAATGTATCCGAGAAAGCAACAACAATCGATTGATGGATGAAGGTTGCTAAATAAATACGTACGTGCCCGATAAAGCTTTAAAACGACGTCATTTTCCTAACAACATATTTTGCACAATTTTAGTAAGAATGTTAAGAATTTCTCCTTATAGTTTGTAGTGGATGATGATTTGGAGTTTGCGGCCAAAGTTAATGGGTTCTGCTTCTGATAGCCAAGCTTACAATGAACTAGTTAACTTGGATATTTTTGTAATCTTTTTTACGTCCTTGATATCCTCCGTATATGTTCAAGCATCAATTACGCATTTATCTAATGAAGTTGTTCGAAGTGAAGAAGTTCAACATTTCAATCTTCGATACAAAAATAAAAAAACAAGCAAAATTTTGTTCATTGCTCCCATAATCTCTAGATTGTCGGACGCAGTGGCTCAATGGTTCGTGTGTCGGACTACTAATCGAAAGGTCCCCGGTTCAATTCCCACCGGGGCCAAGTAACATCTTGAGTTTTTTTCCACTGCCCCATCTCTTGCGAACGTCTGACAAACATCCAAGAGTATCAAGTGCCATGAGAAGCTTCTCAAATTTGCCGTTCGGATTCGGCGTAAAATTGTATGTCCCTTCCACTTCGCAAAGAAAGTGGTTGGAGAAGCTAGGTTTTAGGCCTTCTTTTTGCCGTTAATGCCTAATAATTATTTTTTTCATAATCTCTACAGCCTGATAAAGATTACCACCTAAGTCCCCATCGATTGACAGGCAGTACGGCGAGTGCTCTGAGTCTTTCGTTGTCCGTCATATGGAACATATGTAAGTTTTGATTATTTGCAGTGTCAAAAATGACTTATCCTTTGTGACCGGAAAAGTCGCTAAAACTGTTAAAATATATTTGATTGTTGGAAATCTGCTAGTGAACCGAAAATCCAAAACTTCCAAAATCCCAGCATCTTTCTCGAGTCCTGATAATTTTTCGTACCACAATTTATACTCAGCTCTCATTGCGAGGTAGTTAAGGAGTTCATCTACCTCGGAGTAAACATGAACTCCACGAATGACACCTTAGTGGAGATCCGGCGAAGAATTACCATACGAAATCGCTGCTACTTCGGTTTGGCAAAACAACTGGGTTCAAAACTCCTTACTCGGAGGACGAAGTGTATGCTTTAGAAAACCCTTATCCTGCCGAGTGCTGGACGATAAGCAGGAAGCGAGAGCTGATACTGGGCTCCTTCAAAAGAAAAATTCTTCGGCGGATTTTTGGTCCTGTGCAAGGAGGGCGAATGGAGGAGAAGATACAACCGCCAACTCTATGAGCTGTACCAAGATGTGGATATAGTTCAAAAGGCCAAAATACGTCGACTACATTGCCACCCTGTGGCCACATCGAGCGAATGAACAATAATACTCCAACTGAGAAGATCTTCGAATCCCAGCTCCCAGGTTCGAGAGGACAAGAAAGACCGAACCTCCGTTTTAAGACTAAGCCATCGCGGATGCCAGGGCGCTTGGTCTGGACAACTGGAAGCAACGTGCCCGGGATCGCAGAGGATGGAAGGCTGCAGTGTCTCAGGCAGAGACTCTTCATGGGTCGGGAGCCCGTTAAGTAAAGTAAGTCTCATTGCGGATTCTGAGACTCGATCATTAAAGCACGGGGGAGATGACAAGGTCCGACAAATTCTGAATCTGTGAGTCGAAGCAAGCAATAAATCAGCTCTTTGCTTCAGCGCCAGTCTCAAAACTCTGAGTTCCGTATCGAGTGCTTCTTTAGCTAGCAATTCAACTGCTGCACAAATTTCGCCGAATGATATTTCTGCATTTTTTTGCGTTCTTCTTGAAGCGTATAATCAATCTCGTGGACTTAGTTTAGTGCTGATGCCAAAGCACATTATTTTCATTGTAGTCGAAAGGACAAAGAGCGTGTAACTGAAAAGTCTGTCACAAACCAAGAGACTGACGATGGGCGCATTTTCTGAAGTGCTGCAAGTAAGCAGACTGCTGTTTATGAAAAGGAGTGGCTACCTGTAAGTACGCGAGGGCACAATTAACGCGTGGGCTCAGCGCTGTTTTGATTCCAGCTCTCAAAAGACCAAGGGTGTTAATTTCTGTTTCAAATCCATTCTGTGGAGTGGAAGAAATCATTGATGTTGCAGAATTTTGTATTGCTAAATTCTGATAGATCGTCAAAGAAGGCTTTGCCGAGTGTGCGTTGTCTGGTTCAAGGTAAAGCGTCGTGTGTGTCGAGAGCTTTTATAGCTGCTTGGCTATCAATGAAGATAGCAACATCTCGCTTGGTTATGGAGTAAAGTGTAAGTATCACACAAGCCTCCTTGAGAGCTAGTGCTTTCGCCTGGAAAATACTCCGGAATGATTTGGATATGCTCAGTTCCGCTGAGAAATTGCCCGCGCCGAGTCCGCATTCCATTAGAAATCGCTACCGTGTGGTTCATTGGGAACGCCCCATGTTTTCATTTTGTCTCTGCGCCTTACTGTGCTGTAAGATGCAAATAAGTAATAAAAATATTAAAAATTGGGAGTTAAGGGATGAATAGGTTTGAAATAGGAATTATGCATGCATTTTTCTAGTAATAATATAAATAAAAAATAATTAAGCAGAGTAATCAAGCGAAAACTCAATTAAAGCAATATTATTGGATTCATCTCCTCATTCTTTGTTAATATTGAACCTTAATCCTAAAAGTTCTGCTTTATGGTGCCGAGTGCTGGACGATAAGTAAGCTAATATTGGGTTCTTTTAAAAGAAAAATACACCGTCGGATATTTGGTCCTGCGTGCGAGGAGGGCGAATGGAGGAGAAGATACAACTGCGAACTCTATGAGTTGTGCGAAGATGTAGATGTGGTGCACAAAGCTGAATTACGTCGACTAAATTGGCTCGGCCATATTGAGCGAATGGAAAATACTAACCAGCCAAGAGGATCTTCGACTCCGAGCCCCCTGGTTCGAGAGGGCAAAGAAGACCGAACCTCCATTTTAAAGACCAAGCCATCGCGGATGTCAGATTGCTTGGTCTGGAGAACTGGAAGCAGCTTGCCCGGTATTGCAGAGAATGGAAGGCTGCAGTGTCTCAGGCAGAGACTCTTCATGGGTGGGGAGCCCGTTAAGTAAGTAAGTAATAATTTTTGGAATGTTTAAGCACGGGGATGTAAATGTCGAAGAAAATTATGTTTTCTTCAATTTTGTAAGAAGGATTAACAAATTGGATTGAGACAAACGGCTTTCGTAGCTGCTAGGGTTCTCGACAATGGATCATATTATTGCCCTCACTAGTATAGCCAGAAAATATATCGATAAGATGAAGAATTTGTGCGCATGTTTTGTAGATTTCAAAGTCACATTTGACAAGGTAGGCAAGCGATGCAACGGTCTCGGTTGGGACTGAACTTTCCGAATGGTTCGACACCACTGCAGGTGTTCCTCAAGGATGTATTCTCAGCCCGGCCCTATTTGCCTTATTTATCGAAGAAATCTATGACGTACTTCTCAGTGGAGTATCTATGGCCAACGTTTGAGTGAAGGTCTTGCTATGTGCTGACGACGACGTGGTTTTGCTGGCGGATAATTCTTCTTCTTTGCAACTGTAAATAAACAAACTGAACCATTTGGGAACTTCTTTTAAACACACAACACACAAAAAACCACACTTTAAAGCCCGGCAAAGAAGAAGATAACCAGAACAAAATAAGTTCCTAAATAGCACATGTATTGGGGTTGTTTAAAGAATTTAAGTATTTGGGAGTTTAATTGACATATAATCTTAAGCCCTGAATATAAAGTAGCCAACATTGTTGGCAAATGAAAACATTGATCAGGCCTCCAAATACAGAGTTTTTAACGGAACAGTTTACGCCTGTATGTGCTATGGAATGCAAGTTTTATGATATTTTGAATCTTTTGAAAAAATTCATAGGCCTTTCATTAAACGCTTGTTTCGTTCGCCGAATTCGACTCTAAATTTTGCTATATAAATACGTAGATTCAGGCATAACGCCTATAAACAAACATTTTTTTTTTATTTATTTATTTAATTAATGTATCTACAAGCAGTTTTACAGCTAACAGATCTACGGCGCTCCAATTAAGAATTAGAATGCAAATATGTACAAAATTTCAGATTTAAATTGTTCACGAGTAAGACATAGAAAATCAATATATTTTTTGAATTATTTTTGAAATAATATTGGATAATATTATTAAAGTTTGTTGTTATTGATTTTTTTTATTTATAATTATTATTATTATATTATTATTATTATTATTTCTTCTTTATTTTTTCACTAATTACAAAAAGTGTACAAGTTATACTTTACTTAAGAATACGGACATGGCTATGCTGCCGTCTGCCGGATCAATCAATATTTAACGACACTTCATTGAAATACCTCACCGATCTTGATAAGGGCTCATGGCCACCATATCTAGTTTTGTCAGCTCTTTGAAATAAGAAATATTTAGCTCTTATTGATCTAGCAGGAACGTATATTGGAACCAATGAAAGAAGCGATGAACACTTTATATGAAAGCATAGTAAATCTCTTACAAGCATTACACTATGAATAGTCCTTCTAGATTCCAGCGATTTTATCCCAAGCAATTGGCTTCTGGCATTGTAGTTGGGGCAAAAATCCCAGCGCATTTGTTGAAATATGTATTCTGTAAAACCTCGTTGAATCTTTTCAACCCGGTCTGAGTACACCTTAAATGCAGGGCACCATATCACATCTGCGTAATCCAGAAGCGATCTAACGAAAGAAATATATAAAGATAATAGGACGTACGGGTCTCTAAAATCCTTACAATGGCGCTTAATGAAACCTACCAACGAGTTAGCTCTGGTGACTAAATAATCAAAATGGCTTTTAAACGAAAAAGAGGAGTCAAGTAATATACCTAAGTCCTTGACAGTTGAGACTCGGCAAATAGAATTAGATCAATATTATAGGCAAACAACAAATTGACCGATTTTTTGTAAAAAGAAATCGCGTTACACTTACTATAATTTAGTTTGAGTCCATTTGTGTTACACCAGGTTTTCCATAGAGTTTAAATCAGATTGAATCAGATGACAATCTTCTAAGCTTTTAATTTTTAAAAACAGCTTGAGATCATCTGCATATAACAAACATTCGCAATATTTAAACACTTTTAGAATATCGTCAATGAAAAGTATGAACAGGAGCGGACCCCGGTGGCTACCTGCCTGATGAACAATTTATTGGCTTCGAACACTTATAAAATTTTAAAGCAAACAAAAATATAATGAAAATAAGTAATAGCTGCCTTCATTAGCTGATCTTGGAAAATCTTCTACACACTAATCCCATTCAAAGAATTACCCTCGAATTACCCAATGACACTTTTCTTGGTCTGCTCGATTCTAATGTTAAAAAATGGCCAGATAAGTTGATAAAAAAAAACTCAAAACCTTGCTAGAGCAAGGTTTGTCTATATCAAGGAATGTCTACAAGCAATTTAAGCCACCAAGGGTACAATAATCCTATCCAACGTACTGTGTGAACGTCTCAAGCCGTTCTACAACACACTAATCGGCACGTATCAGTCTGGCTTCCGGCCCGGCAGATCGACAATAGACCAAAACTTCACACTTAGACAAATCATGGAAAAGACCAACATGACAACTTTATTAAAAACCAGACTTGAATCTACTGCTTACCATCAAAATCCACTTGTCAAAGGATTATGGAATGCAAATTATGTAAATGAAAGCACATAAATCCAGTATTACCACCGTTCGATCTTTTGCATAATAGATCCCGAACTTTAATAGACTTAGTTGAATGATACTCTAACTTTATCTTTTTATGAGAAAGCCTCATTGAATGTTCTCAGAGGATAAAACATTTTCTTTTTCTTTGTCTTTAAAATTAAAAAAAATTAAGCATATTATTGGCATAACCAAGAAAAAAAAGTTAATTAGTAGATATTACTAATTTTAGTTATCTTAGTTTGTATAAATCATAAGTTAGGTAGTTGTTCCAATATATTAAATTTTAAAACTCTAAAAACTTCTTTGAAATAAAAAAAATGCATCTTTTTTTATTTTAGTTTTATGTTTGGCCTTTAAGAGCCATTAAGTAAAACATATGTCGGGAGCAATCATACGAAATTTATAAAAGAAATACAGTCAAAACCGCTTATAACGACATCGGTTATAACGACGTATCGGTTACAACGACCAAATTCGTAGGTCCCGAATCAGCGCCATTGTAATTCCATTGAACGATAATCGCTTATAACGACATCGCTTATAACGACATATCGCTTACAACGACCGATTTTACCCTTTTTAAAATTTAATATCGGTTATAACGACTAAAATCGACGCAGCTGTTGGCGCAACTGATTTTTTTTTCTAGAACGGTAAAATGATTCACTGTAGATGTGATGTATCTAAGTTCGTAGAATCTGGGATATATTACAGGTACCGTTTGTAGACGTTATTTTTTTGCTTTTGCGTTTATTGAGTTTGTTCTACGTTGGGGAAGTTTTACTCAGTGCAAATTGTTCAGTGTGACAAGTGGTTGTAGAAGTTTAATTTAATTTTGTGAGGCGAAAAGTTGTACCTTCTTATCGGAAAATGAGTCTAAAAAGGAAAAATCTGTACTAAGCAAATAGATATTATCACTTTTGTAATAAACAGTAAATGTAGATATTACTGTAAACGTGTATTCTTATTATTTTATGGCTCAAAATCAATGAAATATTAGGGAAAAAAAAGAAAGTATATACATACTCGTAGCTTGATATCGGTTATAGCGACCAAATTCGTCAGTCCCTTGAAAGTCGTTATAACCGATTTTGACTGTATATTTTTTGAATTATATAACTACAGTGAAATCTTTCTCAAGTGAACACCCAAGGGACCAGAGTTTTTTGTCCACATAAGAGAGTGTCCGCTCAAGGGAAGTTTTTTAAAAAGAACACAAAATTGTTTTATTTAATTCGCTTTTTCAAAAATAGGTACATACACAAACATAGTCCATAATTGTTTATTTAAAAAATCTTCAACCCGGCTCTGATGAAGATTACAACCGCTAGCTACCACTGACTCATAGTAAGATCGAAGAACAGATGTCAGCTGCATTGCCTTTTCATCCCCAGCTATTAAAGCAAGCACTCAAAGCCTTCTTGTAAGAGTAACAATCTATTTCAGTATTTGCTTCCGAAGTAGCCATGTCCTCTTCATCGTTACTTTTGTCATTCACACTTATAACGCTTAAGACGGAAGGTCAAGTTCTCATTCCATCCATCATCTGTCTGAACATTATTGTCGCATGCGGCACAATCTAAGTAATCAACGTGATTGCAGACGGTTTGTCTGACTAGCGAGGATACATTTTTTTTAACAAATCAATGGTATGTCATCCCCTGAAGTAAGGTCTTCAATTTGGGTGGTTGGATTTCGTAAAAACCCAGATTTTTTGAAAAATTGTTTTTATCGTTTCTCGAGAAACCTTGTTCCAGGCTACAGCAGCCCAATTTATGGCATCTAGCACAGTAATTCCTGAAGAACGCTCTCTAATATTACCAACGTGATCCATTTTAGCAATAAGCTGGTTTAAAACTTGTTCCCGATAAAAAACTTTAAATTTTTTTATGATGCCCTGGTCTAAGGTTTGACAAACGGACGTTGTGTTTGCTGCGAAAAATATCATAGTGATGTTACTTATGTACAATGTGTGTGTATCTATACCGACAACTGTTTGTAGAATGTGCATGCTGTTACAGTTGCACAAATACATGCACGAGTATGAGATGAAAGCTTACACAATAAACGTGTAAATAAAAGAAAATGACATGCTTATGTGAATAAGAAATGTCCATTTAAGAGAATATTTTTACCAAATGAAAATGAAAATACTGTCCATGTCCACTTAAGAGAATTGTCCACTTTAGAGGAGAAAAATTCAAACAAAATCATAGCAGCCAACCATAACACTTTATATTGTCCGCTTAAGGGAATCGTCCGTTAAGAGGGAGTTCACTGTATATATTGTTATAAAGAAAACTGTACTCTTCTTTTATTTAACATTTTGTAAGCCAGACATAATTTATAAACTTGATACAGTCGTCGACTTAGCTTCGAGTAATATCGCTTATTTGTATTTAGTTGTCTACAGTTTCTCTTAATTCCGACCTTCCTTTTCTCTCTTCCCCCTTTCCTAATTTTCCCGCTTGTAAGTGTGCACAAAAAAAAATATTTATTAGTGCAAACCTATCGCAACATGGCCGCTGAGTGGCTCAGTGTGCTTTCGGGCAACGGTTTTTATGTATTTAATCATCAATTTGACCCCCCAAGATAAAAAAACTCTCTCCGATCGAAAATAACTTAGAACTTCCCTCCCAATTAAACTCATCAAATCCCAAATTTATTGTGTTATCGCATACCGACCCTGAGAAAAAACTTTCCAGCTTGAGTGTGTTCAGTTTGAAAAAAGCCATTGATGGTATAAGCACCTTCTACGAATCCACTACCCAACTTCGTGATGGAAAATTGTTAATTCTAGTAAAATCCTCACGCGTAGCGAATTTATTCCTTGCCAAAACCTTCCTTTCAAATATTTGTTTCTCTCCACAACCAACTTAATTCATCTAAAGGCACTGTATACGCCCCGTGCTTAATGAACGTCCCAGAAGAGGAAATTATTAAAGAGATGAAGGTTCAAGGTGTTATACAATCATGTATATAAATTTACAAAAACAGAGAAAAAACACCCACTGGTTTTTAATTTTTACTTTTGACATCTTCCGTCTCCCCACATCTGTAAACGTAGGCTGGTACAACTTTAATGTATCCGAATCTTATGCGGTGCAAAAAATGCCAGGTTCTTGGTCATACAATAAAAAGATGTTCCGGTGCCGAAACATCCGTTAATTGCAACCTCCTCCCCCACCCCTCCAACAATAATTGCACCCGCACCTTTTGTGCAAACTGTGCCGAAGAACACCCTGCCCCTCAAGGCCTCAAGACAATGCACACGATATATACGAGTACAAGCCGAAGAAACGCTTAAAATTAAAACCATGATGAAACACCATGAACGAAACACTTACATACTAAGAAAAATTGTACGACCGGCGTCCACCATGTGTATGAATTAAAAATAAGTTAAATTAAAATAAAACGTGAAAACCTTCTCATTAATTAAATTTTTCCTTTTATTTTCTCTACAAAACCATCGGGAAGTATTTACTAAGGGCTTCACAATTCCTTATCAGAATATTGTGTGGCGCGCAGTGCCAGTGAATCGATGCGAGGTTTTTCTTTTAATTCTCATTAAATCAGCTTTATCTTCGAACCAACCAAAGCTGGGCCACAGAGAAAGTAGCATGGGCGGAAATGGCGATTGGTACTCCTCTACAGTTCAGTTTCGATAGTCGGTGGAGCGTCGACTGTTATTTCTTTTTCTTTTACTCGCAAATAAAACTGTTTCCCCCCGAAAATAAAATGTAACAATGTGTTCTTCCACGCTCTTTTGGCGAGCAAAGTGAAAACAGTATTTGCACATGTACCTACAGCCCGTGTCCAAAAAGACGTGTCGTCTTCCCCCACCAACTACCGAGCGATTGCACTTCCGTCCCTGCTTTCCAAGGTCATGGAAACACTGATAAATAGTCAGCTTATGAAATATCTCGAATCAATTGATAAAACCAAGATTATTGCACTTGATATTTCAAAGGCATTGGGCAGAGTTTGGCATCAACTCTCTTGTCGAAATGTCGACGTTTTACTTATTCAATAGATCCAAATTGCTTTGAACGGCTTCCAGTCTGATATCTATCATATTTATTCTGGTCTTCCACAAGGCTCTTTTTTGTTTCCGACCTCTTTCTCATTTTTTTTTTTGATAAAAAAGAAATTCAAATTCCAGAGCACTCAGACTCGTTAACGGTCCATTGTACTACCAGGCAGAAATCCTCCTTTTGGTGTATGTAGACGGTGGAGATTGGGTGGCGTATGTTGTTGTTCCCCATGGGGATTGAACCTGCTCCGCACGGCTAACCTCTACACCGTCGCCAGCCTCATTTTTATAAATGATCTCATTTCTGACACTTCTAATCCAATTCACTGCTTCGCTGCTGACAAGACCCTCTGTTTCTCGATATGCGTGTTAATGAGAACCTTCGTTGGATTGACCACATATTCGGTGTCGCTAAATGTTTATAGGTTCCTCTACCGATGCAAACAATATTCCGTGACCCTTCTGATCTGGGTACAATCTTTAAGGCTCAAGACTTAAGTACAACTGTCATATTTGATTAGGCGCACCCAAAACTACCTTGGAGCTGCTTGATAGGATACAAAACGCGTAATAAAACTTATATGTGACACTAAAATAGCGCAGACGGTTGATCCGACGATTCATGATGAGATGCATTCCATCCCTTAAAAACTTCTCCCCCAATACCTGTACTTCAACGAATGCTCATCAGTTTGCTCTTAAGCCATTTTTCGTATGTGTTACAGAACTGTTGGTAAGTTTCCAAACTAGTCTCGAACTGGGGTGTGTGCAGATGAAAAGTTCTCGTTATGCCTGGGGTAGATTTCTCACTGTCGATTTCCAGAAAGTCTGTCTTTCCAAAAATGGAAAAAAATTATATGGAAAAGTGAAAGGCTTAGAGGAATTCAATTATGTCATTGAAATAAACTAAGGAACTTTACAAAGCAGTGAAGTGGCGTGAACAATATGTCGAAGCTTATAAAAAACTGCAAACGTAAACAAAATATGTAAAAGCATTTCTATAACTTTTTTTCTTAATATCTGTTTCTACTAAATGATTTGCTTCCTTCAGCTGAGTAGCAACTTACAATATATTAATAAGTACATAATTACATTTTCAGCGAAAAAAAAAATGCATTAGAGTTATGTAGATATCTACATTGTAGCTGTTAATGCAAAGAAGCGCAATAGCTTCAGTTTTCGCAATAACTTAAGGTTTCACTTGCATCAACAAACTTTTCACTGATTTGAATAAGATTTTAAGTAAATTGGGTCGCAAAACTTTTGATTTACTCCAAGTCGTTCACTTGAATCTGGCAGTTGGTATTGATTTCGGCAAATGAGTAAAACAATTTAATAAAAATGTTATCAAATCTGGCAATGCCGACCAAAAGGCATCCACAACCGGATGATGATGGCAGCCTTTTAATTCTTTTTAACTCTTTTATGTCATGTAAAAACACATGCAGCTTCGCCAAGAAAGTATAAAATAGCAAGCGAGTAGCGTATTGCACAACTTATTTAAACGGGAGTCGGACAGAATCCCGAAAAACGTAATCCCGAAAGCCCAAAATCCCGAAAATCCAAAATCCCGAAAAGCCACAATCCCGAAAAACTAAAATCCCGAAAACCCACAATCCCGAAAAGCCACAATCCCGAAAATCCAAAATTCCGAAAGACCAAAATCCCGAAAATGAAACTAAAAATGTTATTGTAGCAAACGAAAAATTTGGCAAATTTATTTAACAAAATAAAAAACTTCAAATAAATAAAACATAACAAAAACAATTCAAGTCCTACAAAAACATATCAAAAACGATCCATGACAAAACAATATTTAATACAAGTTCATATTGTACGCAATTAATCTGAGATTACTTATTTCAGAACGCTTTCGCTGCTCACACTCCCAGTAAAATGTATCCTTGTATTTTTTATAAGCAGTTTCTCACGCTCTTTGTTGGTTTTCACGATGGATACTTTCATTTCTACTTAAGAATTCAAACACAAAATGTCACTGATAATATAAAGTTTTTAATTATAAAGGCATGCACGATACTCACTTTGTATTACGATGTTCACTATCTAAAAAAAATCTAGTCAGTCAGCTATCACACTATTTGAGATCAGCTCAACTGAATGCACATTGCGAATTGCAAAACATTACAACGCAAACAATTGCAAAACATTATTACGGTAAATGGAATGGACAAACACTTGTCTATTTTACATTCAAAATTAAATAAAGAATCCCGAAAACGAAATCCCGAAAAATTATTCATACGACACAAACATCTGAAGGGTGTGCCCATCCAAACTTATTCCAATGCAAAGCCCCAACTTCTGCTGGGCCTAGATCAATGGAAACTTAGTATTCCCCTGCGGTCACATGAAGGAAAGGCAGATGAACCAGTTGCATCGGAAACGCGATTGGGATGGACTGTATACGGGCCCTGTGAACGTCACCTTAGAACAAATGAGGAAACACAACACCACCATGTAAATTTTCACAACTGCGACTGCCACGAACTAGAAGAAGAAAAACTTAGCGCACAGTTCAAGGAATTCTCTCCCAATATCTCCAAAGCTATAGGCCTATGCAATGATGGTATTATTATTGAGGATCCTACAATAGTATCAAACATATTTAATGATTTCTTTTCTTCTGTTGGTCAAATGTCTTTTTCTAGTGAGTCTCCTACATATTGTAATGGTTGCGTTAGGTCCCATTTGGTAAACGACACTGTTATAAATAGTAGCTTTTTTTATGAAGAAATAACTGGCTTTGGACTTTATAAAATTATCTGTTGTCTTAATAGCTCAAGATCTTGTGGTTTTGATGGAATATCCAATCATACCCTTAAGTGCATAGCACTTAATGTTGTAAACATATTAGCTTACGTTTTTAACTTAAGTATTTCGACCGGGGTTTTCCCTGATAAATTAAAATATGCAATTGTGATCCCTCTTTACAAAAAAGGAAGTAAGAGTGACAAAAATAACTATAGACCAATTTCTTTATTGTCATCAGTTTCTAAGGTGTTTGAAAAAGCCATTAAGAATAGAGTGCTGAGTTACCTGGCAAAAGTAAATTTCCTTAGTCCTGCTCAGTTTGGTTTTAGGGAAGGTCTTTCCCTCTTACAGTTTTGCTCCTTTATTTATAAAGCTCTGGATGACAAAAAATGTTGCACCGGGCTTTTTGTAGACATTACCAAAGCTTTTGACATGGTCAACCACAGAGTTCTATTAAACAAATTATACCATGCTGGATTTCGTGGTTTTATACACAACTGGTTTGAGTCCTACCTAAAGGATAGAACTCAAAAAGTTGTAGTATGTAACGTTGTTAGCAGACCAATAACAATGAACTTGGGTGTGCCTCAGGGATCAGTCCTTGGTCCCATACTGTTCCTTATTTATATCAACTCCTTATTTAGGCAACCGTTCAAAGGGAAAGTAACAGCTTTTGCAGATGATCTTGGCATTGCATACCGCTCGGATAGTCCTCTAAACTTAAGCGCGGACATACATCATGATGTTCACCTCCTAGGATTGTGGTTTTCGGAACACAAACTAGTTGCTAGCAATAAAACTAAACTTATGCACTTCAGCCTTATTATGCAAGAGTCCCTTAGCTTTGATATTTCCTTTCATGCAAGCAATTGCGAATGGTCAAATGTGTCAAATTGTTTATGTACTGAGGAAGCCACAAGGACAATGTTGTTTGAGAATGCATCGTGTAGCACACGATGTTTTAAAATTGATTCATCTAATCAGTTTAAATACTTAGGCATCACTTTCGACCAAAATATGAGTTGGTCCAAACATATTTCGATACTGAAACAATATTTAAGATCAACCGTACGTAGCTTTTATCGCCTGAACCAATTCTGTGACAAAAAAACTTTAAAAACAGTATATTATGGTATATTTCAATCTAAGCTACAATACGGAATAAGTTGCTGGGGTGGGGCTTACTATACAAAGATTGAACCATTGACTGTTTTGCAAAAGTGTGCTATACGAAAAGTATGTAATGTCAATCGTTTAGCTCCTTCTATAGTTTTGTTCAGAGCATTGAAAATTCTGCCACTAAAACATTTGTTCTATTTCAAAGTTTCAAACATTTTTTTTATGAGAGGTGGCTATTTACAGAGCCCAATTTCTAACACTCGCAATTTGCGAAGCAATTCAATTAATGTTGTCGATATTCCTCCTTTCCGTACCACTATTTTTAGAAACTTTTACTCCATCGTGTCGTGCAAACTATTTAATCAACTTCCTATAAATATCCGAGGTCTAAGATCTTTGTCCCAATTCTTAAAATATGTTAAAATGTGGCTTTTTGATTTTGATCACGAGGAAATTAAAGTTTTGCTGCCCTATGTTGTATAAATATGTACATTACATTGTTCTATTTCCGTTTTATGTACAAATGTTCCTTTTATATAAACGTTTTCTTTCTCTTTTATTGTTAGTTCATTATAAAAATCTGTACAAACTCAAAATTAATTAAACAGTTCACCCCACACTTCCAAGCTATTTTTCACGAAGTGACATTATCACTATTTGTTACTGTACAAATACTTATGTCACTACCTATTCTTTTTTCAAAATTGTTCTAGTAGATTAAGTCAATAAAAGTTTGTTAAATCAAGAATAGTGAATAAATAAATAAATAAAATAAATAAATAAATAAATAAATAAATTTATCGTACTCGATTCAGTAGACATGACAAGCAAAAAAATTCTCCGGTCAGCTGATGATGAAAAGGCTATATCGATAATAGGAAACAATATGAGTAGAAGAGATAGATAGATAGATAGATAATTTATTTTCGCATTGGAATTTACATTTGGTGGACCACCGCGCAGTTTACATACAGAGTTTTGATATTTATAATATATCTTTCTACTGAACAATTTTTTTAAATCATGACTACAAAACAATATTATACAATGATATACTTTGAAGGAAAAATACGTTAAAAACCTTCAATACAAATAGAATTAAAAAAGGGAAAGGAAACCTTAAACAAATTAGCAGGTACATTGTAGTGACAAATAATAAATAATAAATAATAAATAATGCATAAAAAATAATAAATACCAAATAATATATAATAAATAATAAATAATGCATAAAAAGTAATAAATAACAATTAATAAATAATATATAAAAAATAATAAATAATAAATAATGCATAAAAAATAATAAGTAACAAATAATAAACAATAAATAACATATAATAAATAATGCATACAAAATAATAAATAATAAATAACAATAATAAATTACAGGTATAATTAATAACAAATAATGATTTTTGATACACCAGAAGCATTAAAAACAAGGAAATGATTAAACATTTAGTTGATTGATTATATTATATTACCGGCAATTATAGCCTTAGCAGGTCACATGCACAGGTAACTTACCCTCACGGTCTGATAACTAGGGACAAGCTGACTTGGGCGCTACAAAGCTTCAAACCCTTCAAGTCTGCAGGACCAGACGGCATAATACCTGCCGAACTACAAATGTCAGCGGATATCATCCTGCCTGTGCTGGAGATGATCATGATAAGCTGTCTAAATCTGGTACATATCCCCCGGGCTTGGAGAGAAGTAAAAGTGGTTTTTATACCCAAGGCTGGCAAATATTCCCATGTCAGTCCAAAGGACCTCAGACCTATTAGTCTATCTTCAATCCTGCTCAAAACGCTGGAGCGATTGATTGATATCCACCTCCGTATGCACATAAACCCGCAATTGCTGTCTACAGCTCAGCATGCGTACTGTAAGGGAAAGTCGGTGGAAACCGCTCTTCATTCCTTAGTACGCACAATCGAATACTCCCTCCATCACAAGGAGTATACCATGGTTGCTTTCCTTGACATAGAAGGCGCCTTTAACAACGTTAACACATCTGCAATCGCAAACGCACTGGCAGAACTGAATGTGGATAGCTCGCTTGGTGAATTGATCAATCTACTGCTAAATAGTCGGATTATCAATTCAAAACAAGAAAGAGTCAAGAAAGCTACAGTAACACTTTTCTCTTGTAAAAAAGCCATTGGCAACAAGTGGGGTATACAACCCCGCATTACGCACTGGCTACATACATCGGTGGTAAGATCAATTCTTACTTTGGTGGTTGTCTGGTGGACTGCTCTAGAAAAAGCTATAAACCACAGACAAGCTGGGCAAAGTCCAGCGTTCAGCGTGTCTATGCATTAGCGGAGCACTCCGAACTACCCCCTCCGCTGCTCTAGACATTCTGCTACACCTGATACCCCTTGATATATTTAGCATGCAAACAGCGGCATGTTCCGCTATCCGCTTAAAAGCTACCTCGCAGTGGACCAATAACAATATTGGCCACTCCATTATTCTAGACTACTTTAAGTCTCGACCCAGAATCATAGACTACACCATACCCCGTTTGCAGTTCGGAAAAAACTTCCAAATCACCATTCCTTCCAGATCATTCTGAGATGATGATGCATTTGCGAATGATAAATCGATCCACTTTTACACCGATGGATCAAAAACTAGCGATAGGGTAGGTGGTGAAGTCTTCTCAGAAAAGCTAAATCTTGGCCTCTCTTTCCGTCTTCCTGATTACTGTAGCGTGTTCCAGGGCGAAATTTTGGCGATAAAAGAAGCCCTGACGTGGTTGAAGAGGAATGTGATATCCTCAAAGGATATCCGTATCTTCTCGGATAGTCAGGCCGCGATTAAGTCCCTGGACTCAGTCTCTTCAAATTCCATCATAGCCCAAGACTGCCGATCATCTCTTTCGGAGATGGCAGAGCAGTTCAATATTCACCTTGGTTGGGTGCGGGGCATAGGGACATTCCAGGTAACTGCAGGGCAGATGATCCCGCCAAAAAAGGAACCATATTACCTCCTTTACCTGATAAAGGTTCCCTAGGTATACCAATCGCTACTTGTAAACTCTTGTTTAAGCTATATCCGCAATCGAGAGAACAAACCTTAGGTGGACGAGTAGCAATACATGTCTAGCGACTAAGCGGATCTGGCCAAAGTTGGATCTGCGACGCTCTAAGTGTCTAATCTCATTAAACCGACTGCATATTAGCTCCACTATAGGTGCTATCACAGGTCACTGCAGGCACGCATCCAGACTCGGTGTGTGCTCAAATGACTTCTGCAGAAGCTGCATGGACGAGGAGGAGGAGGAGACTGTACTTCACCTTCTCTGCACGTGTCCTGCGCTCTCCCATAGAAGAAATCTCCATCTAGGGGACTTCTTGTTCAATGACACAAGCGACTTAGCCAGCACTGGCGCTAGAAGTCTTTCGAGCTTCGTAAGAAGCTCCTACTGCTTCAACGAGCAGTGAGGGTAATCCCCAGATCTGTGTGGTACCACAATGGACCTATCATTGGTCTAAGTGTGTTGGCTTTGGCTGACAGCCACGTCTACCTAACCTAACCTAACCTAGTTGATTGATCAGTGGATTTTCGGAGATCTCACAGTTTCGGAGAAATTTGGTGGTTAGCTTTGTAATTCGATCTTGAATCGAGTCAACATTTGTTCTGGTATGAAGATCAGCGGTTGAGTGATGTGGGGGAAGTTTAAGCATCATTTTAAGGAGTTTGTTTTGAGCAACTTGTAGTTTTTTAAGATGGCATTTTGCTGAATTGCCCCATACTTGGCAACCATATAGAAGGATTGACGGGAAAATTACTTTAAAAATAACGATCTTGTTAGCTTTGTTCAGTAAGGATTTTCTGTTTATGAAGGGGTATAACATGTTTATTGCTATATTCACTTTTTGTATTGTTTTAGCAGTATGTTCTTTAAATGTGAGTTTTGTATCCAGATGGATGCCTAAATATCTCACGGATGGGATCCAGTTAATACTTGTGTTATTTACAATTAGCCGATTGCTTGGAAGAAAACAAGTCTTTCGTTTTCTGCTGAAAAAGATAGCTTGCATTTAGTTTGATTTTCCAGTTATTGTAATAACTTAGCAATATTTGTATCGCATTCCCAAGGTTAGTCTCCACGTTGAAACTAAACTCGTGCGAAGAATATATTGCCTTGTCATCCGCAAAAATAGCTAATTCACGATAAGGGAGTCTTGGAATATCAGACATAAAAATATTATACAATATTGGACCCAAAACCGATCCTTGAGGAATATGAGTAGAAGACCTGAGTCAAACAATTTTGTAGTACCGTTGCTGTGGAAGGGAAAGATAACACAAATGCCAGACAGTCGTCCAATGGCCGAGCGAAGACTTATACATTTAGAGAAAAAACTGGCACACTATCCAAAACTGAGCATGAATGTGAACGGGCTGGTAGACGAGTATGTGCGAAAGCAATATGCACGGAAATTGTGTAAAGAGGAAGTAGATAAAAAATCATTTCCCACCTGGTATTTACCAATTTTTCCCGTTACCAATCATAAAAAACCAGATAAGATAAGGATAGTTTGGGATGCAGCCGCAGCAGTTAATGGGATTTCTCTCAATTCAATGTTGCTTTCTGGACCAGACACCAGATATTGTGCCATCCCTTCTATCAGTGTTATTGCGTTTCAGAGAGCGCAAGATAGCAATATGTGCGGATATAAAAGAAATGTTCCACCAGGTATGAATACGAAGTTCAGACCAAAATGCTCAACGTTTTTTGTGGAGGAATAAAGACACAAAATTGATTGAAGAATACGTTATGCAGGTGATGACTTTTGGGTCAACTTGTTCTCCCTTTTGCGCCCAATTCGCAAAAAACACCAACGCTCGGATGTATATTAATGAATATCCAAGAGCCGTTAAGGCAATTATCGAAAATTATTATGTCGATGATTATTTAGACAGCGTCAACTCAGAAGACGAAGCAATTAAACTTGCACAAAATGTAACTTATATTCATAAGCAGGCTGGGTTCCAGTTAAGAAATTTTCTGTCGAATTCTGAAAAGGTTCTTTATAATCTGGAAGAAAGATCCGCCAAATATGAAAAGAAAATAAGTAGTTGGCATCCTTTATCCAGCTCGGAAAAGATTCTTGGCATGTGGTGGTCTCCTCGGTCTGATAGCTTCTCGTTTGCCATCAAAGGTCATACGGAAAAAACGATATACTTTATGCGAATGGTTGGCCAACAAAAAGGGAAGTCCTTAAGGTTTTAATGTAAGTTTTTGACCTACTAGGTTTAATCGCAAACTTCTTAGTTCTGCGGAAAATATTGGTTCACGAGGTATGGGTTTCAGCGGTTGCGTGGGACGAACAAATTCATCCACAACACTTCGACAAATGGTGCAAGTGGAAAAAGCTTATTTCGGAAATAAAGGCAATTACTGTTGAGAGACCATACATAAAAAAGTTGTTATTGACCGAAGACCTTTCAGTGCAGATGCACGTGTTTGTAGATGCCAGTGAAGCAGCCTACGCAGCTGCTGTATACCTTCGTTTTTCTGATGGAAGACTAGTTGAGATCACTCTAGTAGCGGCTAAGACGAAAGTAGCCCCGTTGAAAGTCATGTCAATTCCAAGACTTGAGCTCGAAGCAGCAGTACTGGGAGTGAGACTCGCTAAAACGATCATAGCCAGTCACACAGTAGATATCAAAGAAAAATATTTTTCGTCTGACTAAAAAACAGTTTTAAATTGGATAAACTCCGACCATAGAAAATACAAGCAATTTGTTGCATTCCTGGTAGGAGAGATTCTAGAAGAGACCAAAGTAAGCAATTGGAGGTGGATTCCAAGCAAATTCAACGTTGCTGATGAAGCCACTAAGTGGAGGTGCAACCAAGATTTTAGCGCAAAAGTCGATGGTACCGAGGAACAAGTTTTCTATATGAACACACCACCAAATGGCCAGGTGAATTTACAAACGTAGAGTCAACAAATGAAGAAATAAGGCATATAAACATTCACCAACTCGAGGGTTTCGGACAAATAATTGACGTCACACGATTCAGCAAATGGCAACGAATACTTCGAACCATAGCACAGATCTTTCGCTACATTAGAAAACTGGCAAACAGAAGAGAAAAACAGCATTCCCCAGCATGTTTGGTTGAGCTTGATCTTTCTAAAGCTAAAAACTATTTGCTAAGGGTGTGCCAAGTTGAATCATTCTCCGAAGAAATCGCAGTTCTTAAGTCAAGTATGAGTGGCACTGGGGTATCGAATTCGGAAGTTGATAGGACAAGTTCGATCTACAAACTCACCGTATTTGGATGAAGACTCGGTAATGAGAGTTAAAGGGCGAATCGATGCAGCTTATGGAATACCACTCAACACTAAACGTCCAATAATTTTGCCAAATCAACATCACATAACCGAACTAATCATTAAATATTACCATGAACGATATTTCCATCAGAACGACGAAACCGTTATAAATGAGTTACGGCAAAAGTATTTTATACCAAGACTACGCGCCCTGCTACCAAAAATAAAACGAACAAAATGCCAATGGTGTAAAAACCAAAAGTGTCGTCCTCAACCACCTATAATGGGTAATCTTCCACCAGCAAGGCTGCAGCCGTTTACCAGGCCATTTTCGTTTATTGGCATGGACTACTTTGGTCCACTATTCGTCACGGTGGGAAGGCGTTCGGAGAAGCGATGGGGAGTTCTCATCACATGGATGACAGTACGTGCGGTTCACATAAAAGTTGCACATTCATTAACTACGGACTCTTGTATAATAGCACTTAAACGATTTATGGCTCGAAGAGGTTGGCCTTTAGAAATTCACATTGACAATGGGACCAACTTTCGTGGAGCGAGTAACGAGTTGAAAGAGGCGATACAGCACATTGATTTGGAAAAATTGTCGAACACCTTCGTAGGACCAAACCTAAAAAACCTAATTTTATTCCACCATCTTCACCCCATATGGGGGGCAATTGGGAGAGGCTAGTAAGGTCGGTTAAGAACTTTAAGATTTGTAACCCCAACGAGAAATCCTTCTGATGAACTCTTGTTAACAATGCTTGCAAAGGTAGAGAGAATAATTATTACTAGGCCCTTGACTTATGTTTCATTAGCTAGCGAAAACGAAGAAGCTTTGACGCCCAACCACTTATTATTGGGTTCGTCAAATGGGGGAAAAACATTTGGCTCACCAATCGATGATGGCGTAGTGTTGAAGAAGAACTGGTTGATCAGCGGACAGTTCGCAAATGGATTTTGGCGGCGATGGGTCAGTGAGTACTTACCAGACCTAACGAGGCGTACAAGATGGTTCTCATTAACGAAGCCCATTCGAGAGGGAGATATCTTCATCGTAGCAGACCCTGACAATCCACGTAACAGTTGGCCTAAAGGCACCATTCTTAAGATTATGCCCGGCAAAGATGGCCACGTAAGAAGCGCAGTTGTGAAGACATCATCCGGAGTTTACACCAGACCTACAGCAAAGTTGGCCGTACTGGACGTTGGTCGATCTGACGTTAATGGAAAGCCAGTTTCAGAAACCGCCTTACCAGGGGGGAGTGTTTTGTTAAATCTGGCAATGCCGACCAAAAGGCATCTACAACCGGATGATGATGGTAGCCATTTAATTCTTATTAACACTTTTATGTCATGTGAAAACACATGCAGCTTCGCCAAGAAAGTATAAAATAGCAAGCGAGTAGCGTATTGCACAACTTATTTAAACTTTTATTATTCTTATATTAAACAAATAAAAGAAAAAAAAAACTAAACGTAAGATTATAAGGTTCATAATATTGCTACTATAAATGTAATAACCAACTACATTTCCAGGAAATAAAAGTCCTTGAATACGAATGAAAAGTTTAATTTCAAGGGCTAGATTTCGATAGGATTACAAAAAAAATTTAATGAATGGGTTATTCAAGTAAGGCATCCAATAGCAAATTAAAAGTCAGTTTGCACGTAAAAATCTTTAAAAGGATGATATTTTGTTGGGAGAATTAATTCTTCATTTGAAAATTGTTAGCAAAATACTTAAAAAAAATTGTAGATAAATAAAACCAGTGGCAGCTCTGTATTCTACACAAAGTGTTGAACAGAGAGGAATCAAACACAGGGCTAAGGGAGAAATAGGGATTTAAACAAAGTTTGTTCAGTCACACACCTAGCTTCAGTTAGGGATTTTATAACTTGACGTTCGTGTTGCGTGTTGCCTTGCGGCTTTGCCTTCGCATTCTCCGGACGACGAGTAAGCGCGATGAAGATAATGGATACACAGCAATTTGTCGTCAACAGCAACTCTCCAGTGAGTGATTTTATAATACGTCATATTTCGGGTTAGCTTTGCTTTTGTTTTCTCCCGTCGATAAGTATGCGGTTGAAGATTTGGATACACACACACAATAACAAATTCGATAACTTTCACTCATTTCTAATGTGGACGGGTTTCCACAATTTGATATAGTATTTAAATACTCTTTTGGTATTCAAACCGACTCCCTGATTCCTCTAGTGTATTCCGGGCGTAATAGCGATCAGGGGGGCTAATAGGATACTCACCCTTTTGACCATAACAATAACCAAGAGAGATGTTGCAAAGCAGCTATAAAAGCTCTCGACTCACTCCATATCATCGCAAAGTTTAAAAACGCAATCACTTGTCTCAACGACCACTTCAACATCACACGTCTCTGGGTTCCCCGACAAAGTAACATGGAGGGGAATGAAAAAGTCGACGTGCTACCATGGCACGGCTCTACCCTTGACAACACCCTTGCAGAGAGAGTCTCTCCTCCCATAGGAAGGCAAATATCGCAGTCCTTTCACCGGCGATCTCAAGATGGGACATATTAAGCAGTTGCGTCATATCCAGGATGATATGGCCCTGCTTCAATGCAAAACGAACTACAAGTTGGGCATTCTATTCAACAGACACTGCCGCAGTTGCGGCATCCGGTGGAAAAGTCAACCCTTCACCAGTGGGGTAGCGTGGGTTGGGGCCGCCCGGGGCAGTCCCAATTTATGCCGCCCCTAGTCATTTTTTCACACACTAAAATAAAAACAAACATACGGTTTTAACCAGTTATACCTACACATATGTATGTCAATAAACTTGGTAAAATTTCTCTTCATAATTAAAATTATGTATACCTATTGCATTAAATTAATTTTCTAAATTAATTACATTCAATTGTTTAAGTTTAATAATTAATTAAATTCATTAACCGCCGCCAAATATATGTTTTTCTTTTTATTTTCCTGGGACATTCCATTAAAATTCCAAGTTTTTCACATAAATGTTTCGCTTACGTAAAAGCACCGTCTACCAATTCATCTCGTTTTTCTATAAGGAAGGTGTGTAGCAATCGCATATTTTCATCTATATTATTATGCCACTTTCCCATATCATCGAAATTTTTACCTGATTCCAATGCTTTATCGGTCTCATTGTCAATATCAGAATCAGAGACAGGGCCAGAGCCGGAACCATAACTATTGACAACTATATTTGAACATGTCGTTACAGATTGAGAAGTTGTATTAATCTGTTTAGGTATAGCAGCATTTGTATTTCCAGTAGAAGTACAAGGACGTGAAGCTGAAGGTGACATATTTGAAGTATTAACTACAGGTAACAGAATATCTTTTTTGAGTTCTCGTACTACTTTAGAATCTGAACTGTCAACAGTTAACATATCTGGTGGAGATTTTTTGTTGGAAATTAATGCACATTGGTTCCGATTAATAAAGAATCTTGGTGGCCAATTTACATCTGTTCTTCGGCAAATTATGCGATTCTTAAACTTCTCTTTCAAAAGATCGATTCAGTTCGTTGATGTGTGACATGTTGCACCATCCTGTTGAAACCACATATTCTGCACATCAATATTTTGCAATTGCCTCCACAAAAAGTTTCTAATCATCGCTTGATATCGAGCTCCATCCACAGTAACTGCATTGCCATTTTCATCTTCGAAGCAAAATAGACCAATTATAACTTTTATATACATACAGTAACTTTTTTGGTTTCTGCGAAAAAAGTGATTCAAAATGTTGGCAAAAGGCTGGAAGTCTGCCGAGCGAGAAGAGGAGGTCAATTGGACGACATTCTTTTCCATTATTAACCGGAACTAATGCACATTAATTTCCAATAAAAATAAATACAGATTTCACACAATTTATGTCTTTCATTCAAAATCTAAAATGATACCTCAAAATTGAACACTCTTTATTAGATATAGATACCTCTAATACCCATATAAAAGAAAAAACAACTTATTCGCACGAACTCCACCCCAGTCTCCAGCTATACACCGCTTACACGCAACTGCTAGCGGGAAAAGAGAAAAAGAGTATTTTTGAATGCTGAGCTAAGGTTGTGTACATCATAATTATTTGTGTGTGCTGCAAAGATTTGTCATTTCTGATAAAATGTAGTTGCATACTTGCACTAGGGGCACCGTTCATTGCATTTTGTTGTTAGGCAACACAAGGAATGTCTGATTACTTACTGTGTAAAGTATTGGTAATGCTGGTAAACTTAGTAAATAAATTCGTTGCACTGAAAAAATAATCCCCCCCCCCCCCCCCCTCGCTCCACCAGTGCCTTTCACCATTTCCTTTGCGAGTGTCCGGCTTTAGCTAGAACAGACAGCGCGCGCAAAACCTTCTTTGAAGACCTACTCGTATCACGCTTAATTTATACAACAATCTGCAACATCATTGAATTCCACACTTCCTTCCACAGACTGGGTTTGAAACACAAACACTGATACCCTTGGTCACTTGAGTAGTGGTATCAAAACGGCGCCCATGCACTAATTGTGTCCTGATGTACTGGTGTTCTGCCAGGCAGCCACTCCTAACAGTACATTATATAAAAGAAAAAATATGCAAGCTTTGTTGGTTTCGAAGGTCAACAACGTAGAAAGCGTTTTAAACATTAAAACCATAACAATCAATAAGTCTAGCTGCGATAAGAGCCGAGTCATGTGTTATACAAAAATATGAAGGCTGAAAAAAACCTCTAAGTAGGTAAACAAGCAATCAAATCTTATTATGGTCTACAAAATTATTTTTCCGGCTTCTTCTGCTAATAGTAGGGGGCGCTTAACTGCAGTAAACCGGGTTTGACACTACTGACAAATCGATAACACTTTTGTGCCATTGTTTTTCTGTCCTCTGATAATGTGTTCAAAAAAGCATAATAAAGAAACTTGTAAACTAAACAACATCAAGAAGATAATTAAAACTGCGACTGAAGTAATCATCAGCTTTATTCTGCATTGCCGAAATGAGGTAAACATCCCCTAAATGGAAAACTTCGATCCTTTAATATGTATTAACATACATTTTGTCATAAAAGAGGCGAATATTGCAGAGCGAGATCGAAACACACAGCAATTAGAAGGGAGTCGTCCGAAATACCAAAAAAAAATCTCCAATGGACAAAAAAATCCAAAAATAACAATCCAACTGGGTATTATCCCCGCAGAAATTTTGTATGGACAAAAGGTATCTCCAACTGAACAATCTCTAAATCTCCAATGTTCATGTGCATATTATGTAATGGCTCCAAAGCAACGCAAAATGGCCCCAAACTGTTAGCACGCTTATTGAAAATGCCCCAGATATACATGCATATACCCAACCTCGCACCTACTCCAAATCCCAAGAGTGAACCCAACAACATTGCACTGTTTATAGAATCTACTTGTGACCAGACTTTGAGGTTTTAGATAGGGGATTTTAGCCGTGGGCTTTCTCCCTTTGGAGATTTCGCTGCTGGTGCTGGAGGTTCTCGTTTGGGGTTATGTCTTTGCTCAAACGTCACCAACCCGAATTCAAAGCCCAACTTATGACAAGAGCTAAACATTTGTAAATGTATGTCCTTAAAGCGATCGCAGTGGTCAGGTTAGAGTAGTTTCTTAAGGGCAACGAGATGGGCTAGTTTTCTACGAAACTGGATTATGTTTGTGGTTGTGCATGCAAAGCAAGTTTCGTTACTTCTCTCTCTGCTTAAAGTTGAGTGCGTTAATCGGAGCAAAGAGAGCTCCCCTATTCACATGATCTATTGACTTTGAATTCACCTAATCACCCGACAACCGATACCACGATTACAAAAAATCAATCAACAATTCCATCAGAGAAATGAAAACAATTTTATTTTTGACATTCAATGTTCTATTCTATTTTTGTTGTCACCCGCATGGCGTGGATGTTTAGTTGCTTTTTCTAAATAATGCTATTCAATATCGTCGTCATAAAAGCAAATGAAATAATAAACAACATAGCCAAAGGCGGGGGCCATAAACAAGAAGCCCATGGATTACTTACTACCACCAGCAACAATTTATTGCGAATTTGGCGAGCCCCTTCAAGTTAGCCAATCGAAGAGAAGTATCGCTAAGTGTGCGTTGCAGACACTACGGGACGGAAGTAATCAGTACTAAACCGCTTATGTTTGCTATCTTTTGAACAACGCTTTTTTGTAAACAAATTCGCATATAAAAACCTTGGCCAAGTTTTTGGGCCGTCAGTTACTCAAAGCTAGAGTAAATTGTAAGAACAAGAGAACTGAAAATAAAATAAAGTTTTGATAAAAAAAAACTTTGGAAAAATATAGAATCCTTGGAAATTGTTTGAACGTTATCTATTTGCCAGTACTAAGCGCATTTCGGTTTTATATTGTATGTGAATATTGTTTCGTAAGATAAAAAGTATTTCGACTTCAACATGCCTGAATTAATTGAGAAGTCTAATGTGTAAGTAAAATAAAAAAAAACATTGTTCTGTTTCAATGAATTAATACATATTTCGATTTTTGCATTTGCAGGTTGCCTTCGTGTTTGGCTAAGGACAATAAAGCCCAGACGAACTTTGGTCTATACAATCATATCCGTGGTGTGGACATCTCAAGTGGAGATTTGTCCAATTTAACAAAGAATGTGAAGGCGTTCGTGGAGGAAGCGGTGGCACTGTGCCAACCAGATCAGGTGCACATTTGCGATGGTACTGAAATGGAGAACAAGTTGCTTTTGAAACAGCTCGTAGATAGCGGATCGATTGTGCCACTGCCAAAGTATGATAACTGTTGGTTGGCAAGAACCCATCCAGGCGATGTGGCTCGTGTTGAGTCGAAAACGTTCATCTGCACCGACAAGAGAGAGGATAGCATTACCACGCCAAAAGAAGGCGTCAAGGGGACCTTGGGAAATTGGATTTCTCCGCTTGATATGGAGAAGGCCGTCCAAGCGAGGTTCCCCGGTTGCATGAAAGGGCGAACTATGTTCATAGTACCATTCTCGATGGGACCAGTTGGTTCGCCATTGTCCAAAATAGGTATTGAAGTTACCGATTCTGCGTATGTCGTTGCATCGATGAGGATCATGACCCGAATGGGTACACCGGTCCTAGAACAGCTAAAAAAGAAGGAAGAGTTCGTTAAGTGTCTTCACTCAGTTGGAACGCCAGCGAGTGGTGTTGTGGAGAAGCCATCTTGGCCATGCGATCCTGAAAGAACAATAATCCTGCATAAGCCGTCGGAGAATGTCATTGTATCTTATGGTTCCGGATATGGGGGTAATTCACTTTTAGGAAAGAAGTGTTTTGCATTGAGAATTGGAAGCACCATTGCGCAACGCGAGGGATGGCTTGCGGAGCACATGCTGATACTTGGAATTACAGATCCACAGGGTGACAAGAAGTACATCACTGCAGCTTTTCCATCAGCTTGCGGTAAGACAAATCTTGCTATGCTGAACCCTTCGCTCACTGAATACAAGGTTGAGTGCGTGGGTGATGATATTGCTTGGATGAAATTCGATAGCAATGGTCTTTTACGTGCCATCAATCCGGAAAATGGTTTCTTCGGAGTCGCACCAGGCACATCTGTCGAGACAAATCCTATTGCAATGGAAACCATCTTCAAAAATACCTTGTTTACAAATGTAGCCTCAACCTCAGATGGAGGCGTTTACTGGGAAGGAATGGAAAGCAGTCTTACTCCAGGAGTTCAGATTACCGATTGGCTGGGCAACCAATGGGATAAAGACTCCGGCAAACCAGCAGCCCACCCTAACTCTCGCTTCTGTACACCTGCATCTCAGTGCCCAATCATCGATCCTGCTTGGGAGGATCCTGAAGGTGTACCAATCAGCGCTATTCTTTTCGGAGGACGTCGGCCCGTTGGTGTACCGCTCATCTACGAGTCAAACTCGTGGGCTCATGGCGTTTTCATTGGCGCTGCCATGCGCAGTGAATCCACCGCAGCAGCTGAACATAAGGGAAAAGAGATTATGCACGATCCATTCGCAATGCGACCGTTCTTTGGCTACAATTTCGGTCACTATCTTAAGCATTGGCTGAGTATGCAACAAAGTGGACGTACACTTCCAAAGATTTTCCATATCAACTGGTTCCGCAAGAGCACCGAAGGAAAATTCCTATGGCCAGGATATGGCGATAACTCACGGGTTTTAGAGTGGGTCCTTAAACGTGTGAATAATGAGCAATGCTATTCGGAATCACCAGTTGGTCGCATTCCCGCCAAGGACTCGCTGAATCTTTCTGGCTTGTCCCCGCCAGTGGACATCGATCAACTTTTCTCGTTGGACAAGGACTTCTGGACGGAAGAAGTTGAGGCTATTTCTACTTATTTCGCAACACAAGTGGGAGCTGATACTCCACCCGAGGTCAATGACGAACTCAGTAAACTAGAACAACGTATTGCAGCTATGTAAGCACACATGTGCACAAGGCATATCTATATTTAAACAATTTTGAAATATTTTCTAAGTATTATCATTTATAATGTACATAATGTAGTTAATTAGGGACTTTTTATAAAAGCAACTAATCGGCGTGCTTTTTTGCGCATTCTTCCCAAACTTAAGCAATTGAAAATAAATAAACAAATTTTATACTCATTCATCAAATTATACGATACTCGTATGTTTTCCTTAACAATTTTAAAATTTATTTCTTCTTTGAGTTTCGATTAGTCATCAGGGCCCGATGGCATTGCACGAATTGTTCTTGAAAAATTTTGCAATGCCATGCTTCTTATCTTAAGCATCTGTTTGAATTGTCGGTTAGTATCTACTGGGAAATTTCTTCATATTTGCAAAAGTGCATTTATCTCACCTGTGTTTAAAAAAGATGGTCGTGGATCACATGTTACAGACCTATTTCATGTATTCCTAAGTTCTTTGAGTAAATTGATTCTGAGAAGTTGATATTTCGTTGTCGTAATGTGGTTTGCGAGAAACAACATGGATTTGTAAGAAACAGGTGAAGTGTCACAGTTCTACTATGTTGCTTGCTTGCATGTTCGAATCGCTTAGAAATAAGGGACACATTGGACTCCATGTACACTGAGTTCTTCAAGGCTTTCGACTAGCTGCCACGGGAATTGGTCGTATTTAAACTCATGGTTTACGGTTTCCATCCAGGTTTCATAAAATGGATTGCTTTATATCTTAGAACAAGGGCTAAACAAGTCAAATTTAGAGATTAGCTTTCTGAATCGTTCACTGCCCAGTCTGGAATGCCTCAAGGAAGTCGCTTAGGCCCACTTCTCTTTATACGAGCTTTAAGCGGTGTTAATGTTGTTCTAAAATGTAACAACATTTTGATATATTAGTTGATGATATGAAAATATATAAATCTGTCAATAAAACAAGAAGTTTTTGTCATCTAAAGGTCTCTTGCCGCTGGCGGGGGAAAAGCAGTAGTGAAATAATGAACAACTCTCTTGTGTGGTTCAAAAAAGAATCAGCTAGTTTATTTAAATCTATCTTCTTAAATACTAAAACGATGCTTACTTAAAAGAGTTTGCAGATGTAATATAATAGCAAAGTGGTGCAGTCACCAAATGTGTAATATGATACAATTGTTTTTGTGGTTTAAAGTTTAAGTGTGGATTGTGCTAGGCACAGATAAAATTGTAATGAGAGTAATTGCTATTGTCATCACAGCAAATCGACATAAATAGCTTCTGAGCTTGGTGTATTTAAAACGGATTAGTCCTGAACCCAATTAAATGTCATCAGATACCATTCTCTAGAAAGCACATCTCTTCTACATTTCAACATTCCTTATATCAGCAGTTTAGTTTTAGTTTTAAGGATCTTGGGGGTTTATTATAGGCTTAAATCGATTTCATATTGTTAATAAGTCCAATTCTATGCTGGGCTTGGTAAAAAGGTGGTCTAAAGGATTTGACGGTTCTTTCATTGTACAATGACTTTGTCCGTCCTCGTCTATAGTATTCTTCACAAGTTTGGACATCAAACTACACCATACATTCAAATCGCATCGAAGCCACTCAACGTAAATTTATTCGATTAACCCTAAGAGGACTTCCAAGGAATGGAAAGGAAAAAAGAAGAAATTTCACTTCCTTATAGTTAACGAACGTATCAAGCTTCTTCAATTGATACCGCTTTCTCAACAAAGGCTCAATAGCGATATCCATTTTTAGCAGCATCTTATCTATGTAAATTTGATCATATATGCGTCTGATTTGCTGTCAGCTTCTTCTTCTTCATTCTTTTTAACGACGAGGGCTAAATGGATCATACCCTCCCACTTCAGTGCATCCCTACTGGTCCGTCTGTGGGGTTCGCCAGTTTGCCCTAACACAAATATCGGCATGCCTCCCGATTTCGAGTTACTTCGTCTCTGGGGCCAATCAAATGCTGGTGTTGCTGCATTTGTGTGATCCAGGCGTTTTTGGGCCTGCCTCTTTTCCCCATTATATGATATTGCCTATTGCCTATCAACTGAGCCGCTCGCGCTTAATTTTTTTCGAGATAGACACTTTGACGTGATGGCTTTCTGATTTTAGCTTTGATTTCCGTGGTGGAGCCTATAATTAACCAGAAGGCAGTGTTGGCTCGCCGTTTAGCCCTCACCATATCGCATAAGTGGAATATATGACTTAAATGATCAGCAAATTTGCCAGATAAATGTGCGAAACACGTGCCATACAAGTGTGATAAGACAAATTTATATGGCAGTATATACACATACACAAAGCAGGCACTTTTACATGTAAAAAATAAGTTAAAGACATATTGTTGTTACATATAAAATAAAATAAAATTAATAAATTGGAAGAGATTTTAAAAAAAATATTTGTAAGGTACAGGGTGGCGCACGAATCGTGTTACAAAAAAACGTAAAAACTTTTTTCTGTGTGAGTAATCGGCTTATTTTTTTTATTTGGCAGGTTACTATTCAGATTTATTAAAATGAATGCTTGGGATACCGAAAAGAGGATTTGGATAGTGCAGCGGTACCATTCTTTGCAGAGCAGTCCTTCATTTCCGTCCAAAGAGAATTTAGGCGGGAATTTGGCGTCACTCCCCCGAGTATATGGACCATTATGAGGCTGGTAAACATGTTTGCCAAATCTGGAAGCATCGCACGAAGACCGTACTATCGAGATCCCTATGTTCGGGTTCAAGACACAATCGCGGCTGTAGCATCGTCAATTCAAGCAAATTCAAGCGTTTCGAGTCGAAATTTATCGTCAGACGATCATTATAACGGATAATTCATGATGATTTATACTATACTTTTATACTATACTTTCGGTAGAAAATTCATATTGCAAGCAAGTTAAACGCACTGGATTTGCATATTCGCGTGGAATTTTGCCAAAAAAAAAAATTGAAATGACCGAAGAAGACAACAGCTTGATAAATAGCTTGTTTATGTCTGATGAGGCCCATTTTCATCTAAACAGCAATGTAAATAAGGAAAATTGCCGTATATAGAGTGAATCTAATCCACCCAGAACGAGCCACTGTATTGTGCACAGTTTCATTAAGGTGCATTGTAGCGCCATACCTCTTTGAAAAAAACGGTGTAACAGTAACTGTCAATGAGGACCGTTATTTAAAGATGTTGATGGATTTTTTTTACCCAGAACTGCGCCAAAGAGGTATCCGTTTCAACAGCATTTTTGGTTCCAGCAAGATGGAGCAATTCCACACATTGCCAGACCGGTTATGGCGGGAGCTCCATCGAAAATTCCCAAACAAATTAATATGCAGGGATTCCGCTGGCCCCCAAGGTCACGTGACATGACTGCACCAGACTCTTTTTATACCCTATTCTAAGGGTATATTAATTTTGACGCATAGTTTGTAACATACCTTAATATTGCCCGTAGACCCCTAAAAGTTACTATATTTATGATCAGCATCGATAGTAATGTCGATCTAGCCATGTCCGTCCGTCCGTCCGTCCGTCTGTAGCCAAAAATTAGGCCTTTAAACTGGACCTAGAGAGCTGAAATTTTAGCCATATACTCTCTAGGGTCCCGAAATAATCAAGTTTACGAATTTTTGAAATCCGCCCACAGACACGCCCACAAACTCAAAAAAAACAAATTTTGGAAAAAATCGAATTTTGAGCTAGAAAGCTGAAATTTTTTATATATGATCTATGACTCCTAAAACTGCTCGGGACAAAAAATTTTCAAAATCCGCCCACTGACACGCCCACAAATAAATAAAATAATTTTTTTATACCCTATTCTAAGGGTATATTAATTTTTGAAAATCCAAAGTTTCAGCTAGGGAGCTGAAATTTATAGTATATACTCTCTATGGGCCCTTTATGCTCATTGTAAATATTTTCAAAATCCGCCCACTGACACGCCCACAATTTTTTTTTTTTTTTTTTTGAAAATTTAAAGTTTGAGCTAGGGAGCTGAAATTTATAATATATACTCTCTAGGGGCCCTTTATTCTCATGTGTTAATTTTTTTTAAATCCGCCTACTGACACGCCCACAATTAAATAAAACAATTTTATTGAAACACCCAAGTTTGAGCTAGGGAGCGTTGTTTTTTTGATAAAATCCTTTAAATGTTATATAACAAAATATGTAGAGCGTTCTTAACAATTCAACCATACTTAGCCTTTTGTCACGCCCACTTATGAGGGATAGGAATAAGAATAGGGTATCCAACAGTTCGCCCAAGCGGACTGTAGCCCGTCCCTATGTTTTTAAGTGGTTATGTCAAGCAAGAGGTGTGCAAAACGAAACCTAGGAATTCGACTGAATTGAAGCTGTCCATTAAAACAATAATTGAGGCGATCCCGACTTCAACCCTTCAGGCCGCAATGAATAATTTTCTGATCAGGTGTCGCTTATGCGTGGATGAGCATGGAGATGATTTACGGTCTATCATCTTCAAAAACAATTAGTTATATAAAATAAAATTACATTTTCTATACAATAAAAAAAAATTAATTAAAAAACATGGATTAAAAAAAAAGTCACTTGAATTTCTTATTGTAGCACAATTGGTGCACTCTTTATATAAAATAAATTTAAATATAATATTTATTTATAGAATTAAAATTTATAAATTTGGACAATCTCAGAATTACCCATTCCAAAGTTGGAGCCAATTGAGTTGTACAAGACTTAGAGAGGATGGGATTCAAAGAACCTACTTGGAAAATAGAGATTATTTGAGCCTAATCAAATGCCGGTATTATTACATTTTCTGTGATCCACGAGTTTTTAAGCCTGCCTTCTTTTTTTCACATTACATACATTTTACGACACCGCTGATCTATAGTGGTGTCAACCCAAAGATTTGCAAGCAAATTTGAGGGACAGTTTTAAGATGTTGAATGTGTTATTGGCTCACCTGAATATGAAACATGTCAAGATCTAATTTCTTCCCTAAGTCACCCATTACGACAACCGCTGTTTTTAAGGGGCGCTGCAGTGATACCATGAGCACTTGGTTGTCATAATCTCCACTACGGATGGCATTGAAAATCGATCATTTGAAGGAAACCGATTTGTGAGCCCTTTAAACCCCGGAACTTCGAATGAGGCTGAGTCTCCTGATCGTGGAGTTCTTTTGGCAGTACACAATCCATTCAACACTCATTAAAACATACCAATCTACCTTTTATGAATACGTTTGTTTTCAGTCTAACATTTTTAAAATCACTGTCTTTACCATCTGCTACTACATTCGACCCTCCCAACCTACTCAATTCCATCAGGTAGCTATCAATGCTTTCGATTCAATTTTTGACAGACCTTTCCGATGTCGTATTAATTGTTGGAGATTTCAACTTTCCAAATCTTCAACGGATTCTCTCATATGAAGAGTCTTACTTTACGGCTCTAGATAGATAGATAGATACATTTATTTCGTTTAAATTATTTACACTATATTTGTTACCGCACATATTACAGAGATTTGATTTTTTTGTCTTTCTTCTGGAACATTATTTAAATTTTTGTGAATCAAATTTTTCTGATAAATATACATTTGAAGGAAAATACGAACAAAAACCTTCAATATAATTGAGAAAAAAAAGAAGAAAACTATTGTGTATAGCTACATACAATAAATAATTAAATATACGGCTCTAAATCGAACATCTGATTAAGAAATCCGATTAACAGATTGCCTCTTAGACTCAAACCTTTTGCAAATTAAGAAGCGTCAAAAATAATTTAGGGCGCCAGCTTGATCTCATTTTTTGCTGAAAATTGTGTTGTAATAGGAAGTGAATACCTTTGGAAAGTACTTGACCCCTTCTCTATGTGAAAGACCAGTGACTTTATATTTCTTCCTTATACTCAATAACTTGTTAAGCTCTGTTAATTTCAATAACATAGTTCAATGCGATGCCATTCTATTCCAATATTTTCCGCTGTCTTTCTCAGTCTGTCCCAGTAGCTCGCCATAAAAATATTTCTTCATCCCCTCTTTTATAATTTCGAAAGTATGGTGTAAGATACAATGCACTTTCACTGCAAACAAACCTTCTCCCCTAACCAAAATAGTTTCCTTAAGGGAAGGTCAACCAGTACTAATTCATTAGAATTTATTTCCGGAACTCTATGCACTGTTGAGGTTGGTTGTGAAGCTGAAGTTATTGCAACCGACTTCAGCGAAGCCTTTGACAAAATTTCCCAATCTCTCATCCTTTTCAAACTTAATGCCATTGGCTTTCAACCCACAATCATTGCATGGGTTCATTCCTACTAAACCGATAACCAATTTAAAGTCCTATATAGATCCTCGGAATCTGCCCCCCTCCTAGCAAAATCTGGTGTCCCACAGGGAAGTCACCTAAGACCACTGATTTTTATTCTTACAATTTTGGATTAAAGATAAAAGACTCTTTTATATCAATCTACGCCGATGACACAAAGATCATATCATCTCTCTCTTTCCTACTCCAAAACTATATTAATTGATTTTGAACGTGGTTCCTTAAAAATGTTCTTGAACTTAATGCGAACAAATGCCAAGCCATTACATATTCGCGAAAAAGATTTGGACTCTCTCCTACAATGTATTTCATCAACAATGAACCTATTTCCCAAGTCGATTCAATGTGTGATCTCGGAATAACCTGTGATAAACAATTGAACTTTCGATCTCACATTGATGCGTGCGTCAGCAAGGCTAACGATTCACTCGTCTTTGTATAACGTTGGTCTAAGAAATGTTCAGATCCCTTTGTCATTTATTTATTTCATCATCATAGCAAATGAAAACATTTACTGTGTTCACTAGATTACTTAATACACAATTTCAATACTTATTTTTTCAATAAATTATTTTTTTTTTAAACGAGTCCCTACTTAGATCAAACTAGAAGAAACTGCTATGCTTATTACATTCTGTAACGCAACTGGTAATTGGTTCATTACAACCGTAATTATCTCTTTGATATGGAACATAAAATAATAAACGATTTCTAGGTACTCTTGATGTAGCATAAAATCCAATAAATGATAAAAGAAAATCGATATGATTGTTAATTAAATCGCGAATAAACATAGGTGAAAAATATTGCCTACGCCTGAAAAGAGGTAAGATAAATTTCATACGAAGGCATTTCAATGTTCAAGTGTAATTTACGCACGGCACCCCTAGTTAAACGTTTTTGGATCTTCTCAATTCTATTGGAATGTACTTCATAACATGGATTCCATACAATACTACAGTATTCGAGATTAGACCTAATAAATGCAAAGAATAGACATTTAATAGTAATTGGATCATGAAATTCTTTAGAATTCCGCAATATAAAACCCAACATTGAATTGCCTTTAGCAACCAAGATGCTTACAGACATTAAGTTTTTTGTCAAATATGACTCCAAGGTCTTTCTTAGAGGAGATAATGGACAATGGGGAATTATCGATCACTTACGTTAGTGAAACTGGGGAGAGGTTACAGCAAAAAGATAAGCTTTGACATTTGGAGACATTGAGTCGAAGGTCATTATTATGACACAACATAGAAGGTCTCTCAAGATCTTTCTGCAAAAGAATGCAATCATGCTCAGACTTAATAGGTCGGAACATTTTTAAATCATCGCAAACATAAAACACTGGGAATTCAAAAACAAATCAGGAATTTCAATAATAAATAGAAGGAAAAGCAAAGGGCCCAGATGACTTCCCTGAGGGACTCCAGACGTTACATAACTGGTAATGAAAGTACGTCCTTAATGCGAACATACTGAACACGATCCGTAAGATAGAAGCGAATCCACTCTAGAAAAATAGAGTGAAATCAAAACCTATTTAATTTGGAAATTAATGTATAGTGATTAACGCTGTCAAACGCCTTAGCACAGTCAGTATAAATCTAGATTTATAAATTGGTGTTATAAACGAGATCTTTCAAACCTTCAAAAAATGTCCAGCCAGCAGAGACAAGTTAAACACTAAACATAGAGGCATGGAAAACGCATAAGAACACTTTTGAAGTAAAATTGGCGGGATGCCCTCGAAACCAGGATTAATAGAGACAGAGTTATTCGAACTGCAGGATTGAACACTCTAGGTCACCAAGATTTAAATAACTATCTGACACTAAGCTATCACTTGAATTTATAGGTGGAATAATACCGCTTGAATATACAGATTGAAAGTGGTTAGGAAACATATTACAAATAGTTAAAAGGTCGGAAGATGATACATCATTATGACGCATACAGTTAGGAATTTGAACTAAATCTTTTACTCAAAAAAAAAAAATATTCGTTTTACTTTGTTAACTTTTTGTACTTTTTGTCCCGATCGTAGTTTTCCCTTTTATAACGTTGACATTTTTGTTCCCGGAACTATAGGAATAACTGTCAAACTAGCTGTCATACTAATAAAGTGTGTTTGAATTTTTTTCAGTATACTTTGGCAAATCACCGTGGAAAGACTTACTTGCGGCCAAGTCCATTATTTTATATCGAATACATGAAATCGTAATCTTCCTAAGCGTCTTAGACACCACCCGTGGAGAAAAACCCTACAACTGCACCCAAACACTTCTTTCCTATCTCTCTATTCTTTCTAATAGTAACTAGCACCGAAAAGCATGCAATGAAATACGACAGTGCCAGGTGCTACTTGCTGTTAAACACAAATGCTTACGCTGTGCTATGCACTATATGGGTACTTTAACAACCCAAAAAATCCCTTTAGCGTAAGCAAATTATAAAAAAAAAAAACCAAAACAACTTTTACTAATCGTATTATAAAATAATACGAATGCATACACGAATGAAGTAAGATAAAATTAAAGTTCTTATCCGTGGAATTTTCCATCAATCAATGTTTCATTACTTTATTCTTTGCAATAGCTCTCTTCTGTCAACTCAACTCAACTCAAGTGAAAAGATGACCTTCGTAAATTTTGTTTATACAATTCAGAATTCAGAAATGATTCATAAGAATCGGTAAGTCTAGTTGCGATAAGAAGTGAGTCGATTTGTCATAAAAAAAAAACATATAGCGCTCTAACACCGCTCTAAGTAGGTTAATACACAATCAAGTCATATTATGGTCCACGAAATAATTATTCTTTTGCTAATAGTAGGCGGTGCTTAACTGCATTAAACAGGGTTTGACACTACTAACAAATTTATTATTGGAACGATCTTATCACTCTTGCGTTATTGTTTTTTTTGGTCTCTGATAATCCGTTCAAAAAAGAATATTAAAGAATCTTCTAAGCTAAACAACATCAAGAAGATAAGTGAAACTGCGACTAGATCATGTGCCAGCTTTATACTGCGTTGCCAAAATTATGTACACATCTCTTGAATGGAAAACTTCGATCCATTAAAATGTATTTACCTACATACAGGCTTGTGCAAATTAATTGGGACAAGCCGATTTTTAAACATTGTTCCATTTATTTCTAAATATTGTTTGTTAAAAGTAACAGAAATGTTTAACTAATATTTAATATGCCCCTCTTGCGTCGAATAGTTCTATTACCCTGTTGGGCATTGATGATACAACCACCAATTTCAAGAAGGGAATAAACGACACAATTTCCAAAAATTGCTTTTTGATGCAAATGTCTTCTGTAAGGGTAGACGCATCTGTTAGGCATAAGAATGCCACAAAAACCATTTTCACTATCGAGATATACTTGATTTTACAAATCCTGGATTTATTTCCTTCTTAGAACTAATATTTTTTACTTATATAGATTTTAATCTTTAATTTGCAAATACATTTATTCAGTTTCGATTATATTCTCAGCTAGCTAAGTTGTGTGGACTAAGTGTAAAGTTTTGAGCACTTGTAAGCAAAAAAAAAACTGTTTATGGTTAGTCGTTCAGTTGTGTTAGTTCTTTAACAGCTGTGTGAATAACGGTTTTTAACAGTAATCTGGAAAAGTTTGTCTGCTTTCATAGAAAAAATGTCTAGTGAATCGGAATCTAGCAATGTGGATCTACGACCTATTAGAAAGAAGAAAAGACGGGTAAGAAATAAGCATTTATATAAAAGTGAAATACAAACAAATAAACGTTCGCGTGGCAAGCCTTACAAAAGTAATTCCACTGGAAGGGATATAGAAGCGAGGTCAAACACAAGGCGGGATTGTACTTGTAAGCTAAAGTGCACTACGAGTTTTAACCTACTGCAAAAAAAAAAAATGTTCGATAGCGTGTACAATGGTCGGCCCATGAACGAGCAGGATACATATTTAATGGGGCTTATAGAATGTTTACCAATAGCTCGAAGACGTTCCATGAGCGAAAACCTGAAAAAAAGAGACAACGCATTTTATTATAACGTCTTGGTTTCAAATGAAAGAATAACCTTTTTCTATATTGTACGCTATATCAGTCAAATCAATTTTCCGGCTCGCATCACTAGTTGCTAAAGGTAAGCTGCCTGTAGATCAGCGTGGGAGACATGACCATCATCCTACTTTGCCTCAAGATGCACTTATTGCAATAAAGATATACCTTCCACCTTTCAATATTCTTTGTCTCAACATATTCTTTGTAATGTTGATAATTTTAAGGATCTTGGGGTTTATTTCGATCCCAAATTGGTTTTTGCCAAGCATATCAATTTTATTGTTAATATCTAAATCTAATTCTATGCTGGGCTTCGTAAAAAGGTGGGCGAAAGAATTTAATGACCCATACGTTACTATGTCATTGTACAATTTTTTTGTCCGTCCGATTCTAGAGTATGCTTCACAAGTTTGGACGCCGTTCTACAACATTCATTCAAATCGAATAGAGGCCATTCAACGTAAATTTATTCGATTTGCACTTAGAGGACTTCCATGGGATGATCCATTTAACCTTCCTCCCTACAGTCAACGTATCAAGCTTCTTCAAATGTTACCCCTTTCTCAACGAAGGCTTAATAGCGATATCGTTTTTAACGGCAGCTTATATCCGGTCAAATAGATGCACCTGACTTGCTGTCGTCTATTGGCTTTAATTTTCGTGGTGGTGCCCATAATTTACGCAGTGTTGAATTATTGTTTAGCCCCCATCATAGAACGAATTATGGGAGGCATGAGCCTATTAGTCGCATGAGTAGAATCTATAATCTAAATGATCATGTGATTGACTTGCATGTTAGTAAAATTAAGCTAAAAAATATTTTGCGTATTAATGCTTTAATGTCTTAAATTGTTTGCATTATTTTGTGTTTGTGTTAGTATTTTATAGGTACATAATTATTGTATTTTTAATTGGTTTGTCCTTACTAACACCTGCACTAAATGATGAGCCTGTGAGAGCACTTTTAGTGCCGGCAATTTCTGCTCGTGATAGTTGCTTGCTTTAAGCACTCCACGACACAGGCTGATAGTGTATTATAAATAATCATATAAAATCCTTCCCTCTAAAGGAATTTTATTATAGCAGCAAACACGTTCAGTATCTGGATGCTACACTCAACATTAAAATCATGCATGAACTCTATTTTGCAGTAAATATCCTGAGCACGCAACTATCGTTAAGTATGACTTTTACCGTAACTATTTTAGTATAAACTATTCGTACAGATTTGGACGTCCACAAGATGTCTACTCTAAATGTGAAGAGCTTTCTGCAAAAATAAATAGCACAACGCTTAATGACAATGCAAAACGCGTAGCGGCAGCAGAAAAAATGGTACACCTCAGACGAGCAAAAATTTTTTACCATAAACAGGAAGAAATAACGGCTTTATGTTGTGATAGAGATGATGTTGGAGCGCTGGTTTTCGATTATATGCAGAATCTGCCTTTATCAAAGATCCCGGTGCAAGAAATGTTTTATCTCAGAAAACTATGGCTTTATGGCTTTTGTGTTCATGATATGAAGACAAACAAAGCATATTTTTACACATATCACGAAGGCGAAGCTAAGAGAGGTCCTGATGACGTGGGCAGTTTGCTGTGGAAAAGTATACAGAATCTTGATCCTGGCATTCAAGAACTACACATTTTCAGTGATGCATGCGGAGGGCAAAATAGAAACAACACCCTTGTTAGGTTCCTGCTTCTCTTAGTTACAATCGGCCGCTTTAAAAAGATAAATCAGTATTTCCCCGTTAAGGGTCATTCGTTTTTGCAGTGTGATAGAAACTTCGGGACAGCTAAACGATTAATAAGAAGAAAGGACCGAATTTACAAGCCAACACAATACAATGAAATGATATGCAGTTCCAAAAAAGAGGCTTCAAAGTTCAAAGTGACAAGCATAACATCCGACGATATACTGGACTTCAAAAATTCATGGCCAACCTTTTACAAGAAAACTTGTAAATCTATTAATAAAGACGCTATGTACACGATCTCTAAGTATAGGCATTTAATATAGTCTTCAGATGATAAAGGATACTTGAAGGCCTCTGAGTACATCGATGGACTTGTGCAAAATATTTTTTGCTCCAGAAAAGCAACGTTACCCCAGAAATGCCAACCGAAAAAGCTTATTCGTCGAATATATAGAAGAGGACAAGAAGAAGAAGTTCTACCTGAACATATTGACCTGGCCTACTACAACCACTGAAGCTGCTGAAGAGGAAGACGACTAAAAAATGTCATAAGAAATGTTGATTTTTAAGTTTGAACACTTTTTTTTGAATTAAACAATTTTACTTTCCGTTACATTTATCTTTTTTTTCAATTTCAAATTTTCAGTTGTAAGAAGGAAATAAATCTAAGCTTTTTAAGACGGTATATCTGGCTACAAGGAACAGATAGGAACAAAATGTCTTTTGCATATGATTCAAATCATAGTGCTCTTTAAATCATCTATAGGTCAAAAATCCATGAAATTAAAATGATAGAAGATATTAAGTTTTTTTCGTCTACTGAAAAATTAGGTCGAATGGATTTATTCCCTTCTTGAAATTGGTGGTTCCGCAAATATTTTTAATTTTTTCTGCATGGAACCATACCTCGAGTATTGCTCAAATAGCTTGTTTTTGTCGCGCAATCTTTTTTCATGAACCTTCCTTTAGTTATAGCATACAGATTCTCAATCGTATTGAGGTCCAGTGATTTGACAGGTCATTCCAGAACATGGATATTATTCTCCGCGAAGAAATGTTTTTTTTTGACGTGTGGCATGTGGCAAGAACTTGTTGAAAAACTGTTTCTTGGGTTGGGACTCTCCTTCGAATAGTAAGCAGTTGCATCTGGGTCAAAAAATCCGCATATTTGGTTCTACTCATCATACCTTCGATAGGCTTTAAGCTTCCAGTGCATGCAGAGGTGAATCAACCCCAAAACATAACTTTGGGTGGGTGTTTAGGGGATTGGACAATATGACCACGTATGAGTTTTTCATTGTCACTTTTTCTAATGCAGCTTACCCTGCATACCTGGGAAAAAAAATACTAATATTTTTCCAATTTTTTTCTTTCATGGCCTATTGAAGTTTTTTTCCACATAGAGTCAGTCAAAAGTTGATTCTTTAATGGTCTTCTGGCCTTATGGCCCACTTCAAAAAGCCGCCGTCCAGCAGTAGACGAATCAACCTGCAGTCCAGCTGACGCTAAGACCCTTTGAAGCTCGTCACTTGTCTTTACAGGGTTAATCACACTGTTTCGGACTAACGTTTTGTCATCATGAGCCGTGGATTTCCGTTTTCGGACGCAATGCCCTTTCGGCTCGTCGCAATTGATCCTGTGGTCTTGAGCAACATAAATATTTTTGAGTAAGCTGGTGAATGCGACACGGAAGTGTAGACCAATGTAGACTTCCGGCGCAGCGGAAGTGTAGACCAATGTAGACTTCTGGCGCAACGAAAGTGTAGACCAATGTAAAGTTACGGTGTAACCGAAGTGTAGACAAACGTAGACTTCCGGCAATGCAGAAGTGTAGACAAACGTATACACTTTTGTTACAACCCATACAATTTAGTCGGCGAAAGGTTCGTGGAATGGGTAAACACCCTTGAATTTCCTCAATAGGCGTTTTTCTTTTTTAGCCCCGAGCGGGGAACAGAGCGGGGCCCGAGCGATCAGAGCTCGCTCCGAGCTGAACATAACCTGAGCGCTCCGAGCTAATTAAGAAACAGAATTGGGCACTGAACTATCATTAGATAATTTTTTTTCTATTAATTTTCAAAATAGTCAGGATTGCTTCTGAAATTGGTGTTTGTCAAGGATTGTTCCATTTAAATTATAATTTCTAGTAAATAAACTATGGAAAAAGCACAAATAATGAATGAAGTCAGCCGCGCTCAGCTTTTCGCTCTATGTGCTCGGTCATTTTTAATCGAGCTCATCGAGCGAGCCCTGAGCTAGCTCAGAGATAAAAAAGAAATACAAATTTTGTGCTCAGAGCGCTCCGAGTAACACAGTTCTTTTTTTGACAGCTCAGTGCCCCACTCGGAGCTAAAAAAGAAAAACGCCTAATAGAGGGCAATACTAAGCTCATCATCTATCCAAACCAATCCAAAGGAGAATCGCTGCCGACAGATGGAATTTACCGGAAGTGAGTTAAGTCATTGGGCCATATTCATAAAAACAAAGGATATCCTCCCAAGTATAAGGTAGAGGTATGAGGTAATGCTTTAAAGTAAAAGGTTGAAGTATAAGCATTTCCTTCTTTTCATATTCATAATGATGACCTTTTACTTGCGAGGATATCCTTCAAGCACAAGTAAAAGGTAGACTCGTCAGAACGCTGAATGACATGCTAGATGCTCTTAATTTTTTTGTTGTGCCAGCTGCCTTTCCTTCTCTTCGGTCAGTACTACTTCTGTTATCTTACGGATCACATCAAAAGGTTTTATTTAGTGAGTAGACGTTTACCTTAGTGCTCTTAATATGAATTACTCTAGCACTGAAGAAGTTAGTGAAAATGAAACAAATGCTAGTAACGAACCTCAGTTCATAGCAGAGGGTGTGTCCGATAATCCCGTTATATTGGAAAAATCTCAAGTGCCAACAATAAAAAGAAGGAAGGGTGAAGCAATCGGAGCACTCACCAATAAATACGCAGCAACGTTTGGAGGCCTGTTGATGCTATAGGTTTGTTAAAAAAAATCAACAATATGAAAACAAGGTTGAAGAAAAAAACGGACTTGAAAAAAACTGGGAATAAAGCGATCAAACTATTAGATTGGGAGAAGCGTTTACTAAAGGCTATGGAAGATGACAGCAATCCAACTATTGGGAAAATCGGTGGTGCCATCCACAGATGAAACTAGAGCACTGACTACAAAAGAACTTCAACGCTGATTGCCCCCCGTCGCGTGCGGACGCGTTACTTTTTGTTCGTAATTTCGGTGTAAGTAAATCGACAAACATATACCGGCCAATACAGTTCACGAAAAAAAAAAAAAAACAAAATCGCGCAGTGTGTGAACAACAACAAAATTAATCCACATAGAGCCAGTGCCGGTGGCAGTGCTGATAAAAAGAAAATCGAAAAAAGCAACAGCGTAGGGTATCCCTCCGTCCCCCATCCCACTCCATCACTGTTGCTCTGTCTTGAATATTGCATGTGTCGTTCGATTATCGTTTGTGCACTAGCAATGCTTGGGTAAAGGCAGCATCGGGCGAATAGCGGGTCGTGAGTTGTTGATTTTGTTGGTGGACCAAAACAAATTACCGTACGGGCATAACACCTGCGGTAGATTGTTTTGGAAATCTAACGTATGTCTTCAATTCACGGCTTATGCTTAGTTAGCGTCGGAGTTGTGTTTTCTTTTATGTTTGTATTTTGTAATGTGTAGGAATTTCGTAGTGGATGTCAGCAACATTCGTGGGTTGAGGAAAATTTTTTTTTCATTATACGCCCATGTTTTTCACAACAAACCAGCTGTTTTGGCACTTAGTGAAACCCAGGTTAGCGTTGGCTGTGATTTAACAGAGTTCAGTCTACCTGGGTACAACTTAGTACCATTATATTTTCCCCATCGCGGTATCGCCGTTTATATACGTAGTGACGTAGCCTACCAACTTCAGCCTCAATATGGCCAATGTGCCAATCCAGAATTTAATTTCATTTGGCTAAAATTCCATGTCCGTAGGCAATTAATTCACTACTGTTTAATTTACGGAAGCCCCAACTTGGACAGACATTCAACTTATAATGAGTTTGATGCCCTGTCTGATTCCATTACAAGAATTGTGACCCTTCATCCTCGTTCTGAAATCGTTATTGCGGGCGATTTCAATATACACAATTCAAGCTGGCTTCGACATTCTGGTCAGACAACACCCGAAGGAAGGTACGTCGAGATCTTTGCTGAGGTAAATAACCTGACTCAGCTTGTAAATGAGCCGACACGAATACCGGACATTAGCAGCCAAACTGCCAACACATTGGACTTGTTTCTTACCTCTCACCCAGATAAATACGCTTTGAACGTATTATCGCCCCTAGGTTCGTCAGACCATTGTATCATATCAGCAAATTTCTCGTACTCCAACCACATACTTAAAAAACAAACTCCTAAAAGAACCGTATGGCAATACGAGAAAGCCAATTGGGAAAAACTAAACGGTTTCTTTAAGAGTTTTAACTTTCTTTTTTCGCTTTCTCGACAGCGACGTGGATGCTGCTGCTGTTATGATCACAAACATAATTCATCTGGGCATGAAGTCTTTTATCCCTAACAGGATAAAAAGTATCAAACCCAAGTTTAACGCGTGTTGTGACTCGAGGTGTAAAGAGGCTATCAGGTTAAAAGAGGTAAGTTATCGGCTATTCAAAGCCAACCCATCTGAGGAAAGCCGTAAAAAGTTTAAACGAGCCAGAAATGACTGCAATGCCCATATTAATCGTATAAAATTCTCCTATGACCAAAAGTTGAGGCAAAAAATACTACAAAGTCCTACTGGTAGTAAAAACTTTTGGTCATTTGTTAAAAACATCAAGAATTCGACCTCATCATCCACCCCGACACTCATTTACAATGACATTCCAGCTGTCAGCTCTATAGATAAGGCTAATCTGCTTGCTGCTCACTTTGCAGTCAGCTCAACGCTCCCAGATTGTGCTTTGTCTCCCCCTGTACTCGAGCGCGTAGAATTCTCTATGGGACCAGTCCACTTTCGCACTCGTACAGTGGCTAGAGTACTTCAAGATCTTGACGTTCACAAATCCGCTGGTCCAGATGGTATTTCCCCTATCGTTCTGAAGAGGTGTTCTTCTTCGCTGGCAAAACCATTGCATAAGCTTTTCCATCTGTCCTATTCTTCAGGACTCTTTGCGGGAAGATGGAAAACAGCATTTGTCCAGCCTGTACCAAAAAAGGCGAATCTTCTTCTCCCTCCTCCTACCGACCAATTGCACTTTCTAAGGTCATGGGATCGCTGATAAACCGTCAGCTAATGAAATATCTTGAATCGCGAAAACTTCTTAATGACCTACAGTATGGTTTTCGCAGCAACAGGTCCACTGGTGATTTGATGATATATCTAACCGAAAAGTGGAACCAATCTCTTCATCAAGGTGGTGAAAGTAAGATCGTTGCGCTTAATATTTCAAAGGCATTTGACAGAGTTTGGCATCAAGCTGTCTTATCGAAAATGCGTGCATTTGGAATCGATGATACTCGTCTTCAATGGATTAGAAATTACCTCTCGGACCGTTCAATTCAAGTTGTTTTGGACGGTTTCAAGTCTGCAACTCACCAAATAAATGCTGGTGTCCCCCAAGGCTCTGTTCTGTCTACGACTCTCTTTCTCATTTTTATAAATGATCTCCTATCTGTTACTTCTAATCCAATCCATTCCTTTGCTGATAACAGTACCCTCAGCTTCTCATATACGTTTCTTGGGTCACGCCCCTCATCTTCGGGTGTGGAACAGGAACGGCAACGTATGTTAAGCTCATTAAATTCCGATCTTAACTGCATAACTCAGTGGGGTAAAACCAATAGAGTGGAATTTAATGCTTCCAAAACACAATGCTGTCTCCTGCAATTAAAGCAAAACCCACACACACTGCCATTATCTATGAATGGCACTTGCATCGCTGAAACCGAAAGACTTTCCATTCTCGGTATGTTTGTTAATGACAACCTTCGTTGGAATGACCACATATTCGATGTCGCCAAGAACGCCGCGAAATGTCTAGGCTTCCTTAAGCGTTGTAAGAAATATTTCACCCCTTCTGATCTGGCTACAATTTATAAGGCGTTTATTCGCCCGAAACTCGAGTACATTGCCCATATCTGGTCCGGTGCACAAATAACTTATTTGGAGCTACTAGACAGGATCCAAAAACGCGCGATAAAACTCATTGGCGACCGAGACATCGCCAGATCGATTAACTCTCTTAGTCATCGTCGTAATGTCTCTGCCTTTCGTTATTTTATCGTTATTTCCACCATAAGTGCTCAAACGAAATAGCCAGTTGCATTCCTCCCCTTGAACATTTCAACCGCAATACCCGCCATGCAAGGAATGCTCATCAGTTCACTCTCAAGCCTGTATTCGGACGTACAATGAAGTTCAAAGAATCTTTCCTCAGCCGTACAACACGAATGTGGAATGCTCTTCCCCGCTTCATTTTTCCTGCACATTACAACCTACAAACATTCAAAACCAACGTGCATCGGCATCTCTCCTTTTCTTCTCACACTAATTTCCTTAATGCCCGCGCTGTGTAGCTAATATATTAAGGGTCCTAACAAATCCCTTTAGTGCGCGCTTATTAAAAAAAAAAATAAAAAACGCTTAGTTCTGTTACAGCAGTACCGGACAAGTGTTGTGCAAAATGAATACTATGAAAAGAAGTTGGAAATGATAAAGAAAGCTACACCAACAACTGTAACAATCGTAATTCAAATTGTTATCAAAACATAATTGGATTAAATTAAAAAAAAAATTAATTTATTATTTTTTAAATGTATTTTTGGTTTAAAAAGACATCTTAAATTTTTACTTGAAGTAAACTATCATTAATATTGTTTAATATAATACTCAAGTTTCTTCGGATTTCTTGTCCTTGAATGCGAAAACGTAGTTCATTACTGTTGTTGTTATCGAAATGATGATTTTCATCTGTATGATTTTCTTCTACTGCCTCTTCAACAGGTTCGAAATCAGGATCGCCTAATTTTTTAGCGATATTATGGAGAACGACACAGGCAATTATTATTTTTGGTATATTTTCCAATTTCACCCGACAAACGTACTGTAAGATAGGAAACTTGCGTTTCACTTGTCCAAAACAACGTTCAATAATTACTCTTTCTTTTTTTAAAAGCTTATTATATTTTTCTTCCGCACCAGAAGTAGGATTTTCATATGGAGTCAATATACATGGTTCTATTCCATATCCGCTGTCACCAATGAGCACAACATTGTTTTGATTTCTTAATTTCAGACACACTTGTGAATTTTTCCATATTCTCGAGTCATGTACGGATCCAGGCCAACTAACGTAAACACTAGTAAACATTTCTTTGGCATCCCAAGTGGCTTGAACATTCAGAGTAGCTTTACCTTTTCGATTAATGTACTCATCTCCATAGAGTTTTGGTTTCAGTATCCCTACGTGGCTACAATCGATTACACCAATAGATGTCGGAAACTTAAACTTCTTTTGCTTCCGCTATATCACTTTTGCTAGTTGGAAACTTAATCCAATCAGTTGCATGTGCAACTATGCTGTCAACTTCTGCATTCACAGTCCGAGATACCGTAGCTTGACTAACACCAAGTTCTTCACCGATACCTTTCTGATATCCAGGATCACTGAGATATCGCAAACACACCTTCATTCTATGGGCAGTTGACAAGGCACCTCCACGAGTTTCTTCATTCGTACCTAAAAATCTGCCCGCGAACAACTGTAAATTTCTCTCTTCAAAACGGTATAAATCTTTAAAATCATGAACAAGTGTAGATAAGCGGGGCTTATAATAAAGGGTTTTTCAATAAGAGCGCTACAAAAGTTTTTTTTAAATAAAACAAAAACGGTTTTGGATATCAATGAAATTCTTTATTCCTGTGAAAGTACGTTCGATGCCATTATGTATGGAAATCGATTCCTTTTGCATGGCCACCCCGGGCACGCTTGCAGAAGTCCAGACGCTGAACCCAATTTTCGACGGTTTTCAAGCATAAATTGGCCGATACTGCTGCAATTTCACGTTCGATATTCGTACGAAGTTCGTCAATCGTCGCTGGCTTGTTGGCATAGACCATAGACTTGATGTAGCCCCACAGGAAATAGTCTAACGGCGTCAAATCGCACGACCGAGGCGGCCAAGCGACTGGACCATTTCGTGAGATAACACGGTTTCCAAACTTGGTTTCAAATAAAAAATTAAATAATAAAATTTTTTAATAATTTCGACTCGTTGTTGGCTCGTATATCTTTCCGCCATGAAATGTCAAACCTTACTGAAGAGAAAGAGCGGCAAGAAATTCGGCGTCGTTTGCTGTCCCTTTCGCTCTACTTTTGTACCGTCCCTGTTGAAAAACCCTGTATTTAGCATCCCTCACATGCACAACATCTGCCATGGCGCTGAAAATCGGATAACACCACCGTTTACTACCGAGACGAGTCTGCGGGCCCATTCATAAATGCAAAGTTTGCAAAGCAATAGCAATGCAAAGCAGGAAGTATTGCGCAAATTGAAATTCAGTGTTTCCTGCAAATCATGTGCTTGCAAAGCACATTTCAGATGTTTATGAACGAACAACTGCGTAAAAATGGAATTTACGTCGATCGCTGTCATTTTAATAAGTAATATGATAGATTGTTTTCAGCCATTACTTATCTGTAGTATTTGCGGGGCAGGGACATAAGTCCAAACTTTTTTATTTGGGACTTATGTCTCACTTAAGTGGGACATAAGTCCCAAAATTGATTCATAAAAGAAAAAGTTGGGACTTATGTATCACCAATCACATCACATCTATGCAATTTAAACATACAGCTGCGCCCAGCGACACATTTAACATCTTGCTCGTTGCAGGGACGTTTGAACCTCGCTAATCCATCGCCAGCAAAGAATAACTGATACCAATTAGGATCCGTCACTTTTCCTTCAAGCAGATAATCAAGGGCAATATGATTGGACTTAAGACGCTTCCCTGGTGTACACCTCTTTGATTGCGAAATCCTCGGTGACGCCAACGATACATCTTACTCTTGTCTTTACTCCCTCAAACATGTATACATGTCCATGACCACCCGTACGTAGATTTCTGGAACTCTTCGTTGTCTTAGCGCTACCCATAACAGATCCGTTGGTTGTCTATTGCAGGACTTTCCAAAATCGACCAAAACCATATGCAAATCATTCAATGCATCACGATGTTTTTTCATCGTGATCCTTATACTTTGGATTGCATCTATTGTTGATTTATCAAATAGCCGTACTATATTTCGCATTCGGCTATTTAATACCCCCTGAAGGATCTTCATGGTGTGTGACATCAGCTTGATTGATTTATCAGTCTCGCGTATCGCCTTTTTCTTTGTACAAAATAAGAAGAAAACTCTCCCTCCACGGGTTAGGCATTCTTGGGGTCACTGTTTGATTTCGAGTAGGTGCCAGGTTTTATTTACGCACTTGGCCTTATTGTTTGGGATTTATGTCCCATCTCCAACAAAATATTTTGGAACTTATGTATGTCCCGACGGTGTGGGACATAAGTCCCAAATCAATTTTGGTAGTTATGTCCCACTTAGATGGGACATAAGTCCCAAAAGAAAAAGTTGGGACTTATGTCCCGGGGACTTATGTCCCTGCACCGTATTTTCACCCATTTTCAACAAAAAGAAATTAAAAAGCAATACGATTCTGAAATCTGCACGATTGCGCTCAAAATTGCGCAATAAATAAAACTCTACTACATTTATGAATTCTCTGCTTAGCAGTGATGAAAATTGATGCATTTGTGAACTCTCTGCTTAGCACATCTTGCGCAATATTGCATTTATGAATGGGCTCTGCTACTGATCTAACTCAGACTTTTTGAAGGATTTGCTTTTTATTTGAAGTAAAAGGTCAAGTTTATGCATACCTACCCATTTACTTTTATGAGAATAAAAGGATATGCTTTTACTCGGAAAGTGTAAGGTTCTGCTCGAAATTATTAGGAATGCAAACAGAAGGATTTGCTTCATATTTTGCAAGTATAAGCATATCCTTTTCTTTATGAATACGGCTCATTGTGTTTCTGAATCTCAGTTCATTAGTTGGAAATATAGAGCGTCACCGTCATCGTCAGATTTTCAGGTCGGACGGCAAAAAACCAAAGTTTGAGCTAGGGAGCTGAAATGTATAATATAGACTCTTCAGGGGACCTTGATGCTCATGTGTAAATAGATGGAGATGGATTCAAATTAGATGGAGCGAAAGAAATTTTACTTCAGTCGTGTGGTCTTAAGCACACTCATTTTTTTTTCTTATACACTATCAGCTCTGTGTCGTGGAGTGCTTAAAGCAAGTAATTATTGTAAGAGTTAAGCATGCAACTCACACTGTCACACCATATTGATATTCATGTACCTACATTATATACACATCTAGTCATAAACGTGTAAGATTAAGAATAAGAATAAAGAGAGCGTCAGTTTTATGGTCGCATTCACAGAAACCGGACGTGTTATTATTTAATCCGCAGACTCGATAGCAAAACGGTAAAGTAGCGCGACTACAATTACTCAGAAGTGGGATTACACAAAAAAAAATCAAGTTTTTACTACAGATCGTGTGTTTACCACAAAGTTGGTTGTGTCGCCGCTTGTTCAGTCACCGCGAAAATTTTTTTTTTCTATCTTCTTCGTAATGGACGACACATTAGTAAATCCAGACGAGTTCACAGTAGCAGAACTCAGAAGTTGGTTACAACAGTTGGGCATTGCAAGCAACGAAAACAAAGCCACCTTGGTCATTCGCCTGAATAACATACCAGCAGATGTGCGAGGCGAACGTCTAAGTAACGACGAAGAAGAGGGACGACGACAAGACGAACAAATACAAGAAGGAATCGAAAAACAGCCGCTAGACACTGCAACTGGGGAAAAAAAATCATAATGAGAGAAAATGAACTGTTACAACGGATCGCAAAATCAAATGATAGAGCAGAAATTAGTGCAGAAGGTGGTTGAAAACGATCGGACGGTACGACAGGAGAATTTAACGTGGCGCAAAAAATTGGATTGTGGAAGGAGATGTTGCCGGAATTTAGTGGAATGATAAGTGTTGATGTGTGGCTGGCGACAGCTAAGAAACGTCGAAGAGGTGTACAGTGTGAAAAAAAAAATTTACACACACTCTTCGTAAGTAAATTGAAAGGCAAGGCACAAGAATGGCTGCAGACACAAGCAAAATCTTTAAAGGACTTACATAGATGACCTGACCGAGGGGTTAAAAGACATTTTCGGCACAAAACAAAACAGGATGGAAATAAGGAAAAGATTCGAAAACCGAAAGTGGAAAGTGGGCGAAACTTTCACCGAATATTTCTACGACAAAGTGAGACTGGCGACTGGATTGAAAATGGACGAAGAAGAATGGATTGAATACGCGATTGAGGGATTTTCTAATGACAACATAAGCTTATATGCCCGTGTCCAGGGGTATACAACAAAGGCAGGACTACTTTGAGCGTTCGGCAAAGTCACTCAGCGGAAGGTGCGAACAAGATCGACTGCTAGTACATTTAGCAACAGACAGACGGGATTGACAGCAGATAGAACGCCAAAAGATAGACAAGTGGACGGACAAAGAGTTGCAGTCAGGTGCTATAATTGCAACTCGGTGGGACATATGGCAAATATGTGTTCTAAGCCAAAGAGGAAGTCAGCAGTACATCAGTTGCCAGAAGATGGCAAGACCAATGATTACGTAAGACGTTTGTATTTTAAGTTTATAATTAATAGCGATAGTATTCCCTTAGACATTTAAGAGATAATATAACTTACACGAATGAAATAGACAATTATAGTGAATATTTTGAAAAACAACTCATGTTAATCGACTCTAAAGATAATGATAGTTCAGAATTGAATTTAGAAGTTGGTGAAGACGTACGTTATGTTCATAAAGAAAAACTTAAAACATTGTATAAGTCAAATTATTTGTTTGCCGATCGCCCTACGGAATCGGTAGTTAAAACTGAAATGAATTTAACGCTGGGCAATATGAAACCATGGTTGAACAAGAGTAAAGCGAATGATTGATTGTAAATTTGCAAGATCAGGTGATCTTAATGGTCAGGATGGCCGAATTGTAGTAATTATTGTAAGAGTTAAGCATGCAACTCACACTGTCACACCATATTGATATTCATGTACCTACATTATATACACATCTAGTCATAAACGTGTAAGATTAAGAATAAGAATAAAGAGAGCGTCAGTTTTATGGTCGCATTCACAGAAACCGGACGTGTTATTATTTAATCCGCAGACTCGATAGCAAAACGGTAAAGTAGCGCGACTACACTATCACGAGCAGAAATTTGCCGGCACTAAAAGTGCAGGTGTTGGTAAGGACAAAACAATTAAAAATACAATAATTATGTACCTATAAAATACTAACACAGACACAAATCATGCAAACAATTTAAGACATTAAAGCATTATTACGCAAAATATTTTTCTGATTAATTTTACTAACATGCAAGTCTATCACATGATCATTTAGATTATAGATTCTGCTCATGCGACCAATAGGCTCATGCCTCCCATAATTCCTTCTATGATGGGGGCTAAACAATAATTCAATATTGCGTAAATTATGGGCACCACCACGAAAATTAAAGCCAATAGACGACAGCAAGTCAGGTGCATCTATTTGATGCTGTAAAAAAATGATATCGCTTCGTTGAGAAAGGGGCAACATTTTGAAGAAGCTTGGTACGTTGACTGTAAGGAGGAAGGTTAAATGGATCATCCCATGGAAGTCCTCTAAGTGCAAATCGAATAAATTTACGTTGAATGGTTTCTATTCGATTTGAATGAATGTTGTAGAACGGTGTCCAAACTTGAGAGACATACTCTAGAATCGGACGGACAATTGTACAATGACATAAAAAGGTAAGGATCATTAAATTCTTTGGCCCACCTTTTTGCGAAGCTCAGCATAGAATTAGATTTATTAATAATAGAATTAATATGTTTAGCAAAAACCAGTTTGGGGTCGAAATAAACCCCAAGATCCTTAAAATTATCAACATTACAAACAATATGTTGATACAGAGAATAATGAAAGGTGGAAGGGATATTCTTTCTAGAGAATGTCATATGTTAACATTTAGTAGGGTTCAGGGATAAACGCCAAACGGTTTTTGTCACACCAATTGAATCACTTATTTTCAAAGCGTGACATGTCCACATTTAAAAACTGTTCAGGAGACGAACAAAATTGATTATTTTCTGCTTCCGTGGAAAATAAATCATAACAAAAATATGATATCGTACGGTTTGAGTAAGTGCACTAGCTTTCATTTATAACATATTTCTAGGACACATATATAAAAGGAAAAAAATAAATAACTGTTTTGGACATTTCACGTTTTGAAAATAAACTGAAATAAAAGCTTAATTTTTAAATACCTTTAAGTTTTAACTATCATCAACAGAAGAAAAAAAGCAATTAAAAATTAAGTATTATAGTTGGACATATCATATTTCATGTGGCAACGCAGATATCCCTGCTTTCCAGGAAAAAAATATAAAACGATTTTTGGAAAAATGTGGACATGTCACGTTTTGAAAATAAGTGATTCAATTGGCGAAGCTATTAATGTCAGATTGAAGAAAAATTCTGTCTTGCTGACTAGTGACGATTTATATATTTTCATATCATCAGCGTAGATCAGGATATTACTGTGATTTATATATATGCCTTAACATCATTAATGGCAAGTATAAATAGAATTGGTCCGAGGTGAATTCCTTGGGGAACTTCAGACTGAGCTGTGAAAGATGCAGATAGCGATCCTCTAAACTTCACTTGATAAACCCTTGATCTAAGGTATGAATTAACCCATTTTATGAAACATGGTGGAAACCAAAAGCCCTGAGCTTAAATTCGATTATTTCATGGGACAGCTGGTCGAAAGCCTTAGAGAAGTCAGTGTATATGCAATCCATTTCGTCCTTATTCTCTAAGGCATTAGAACAATCATGCAAGAAACTTAATAGATTAGTGACTGTGGATCTGTTTCTTACAAATCCATGCTGTTCATTACAGATTATATTGCGACAAAGAAATATTAACTTTTCACAAACAATTTGTTCAAAAAGCTTAGGGATACACGAACGCTTTGAAATGGGCCTATAATTAGTGATATCACCACGTTCGCCTTTTTTAAATACAGGTGTGATAAAGACACTTTTCCATAGATTAGGGAATTTATCTGTACTAATGGACAATTCAAACAGGTACTTAAGATATGGAGCAATTGCATGACTGCATTTTTTAAGAACAATCGGTGCAATGCCATCGGGACCTGATGAATAGTCATTCTTCAGAGAAGAAAACATATTGGTTGCATCTAGCGAATCAGCAGTTGTAGAACTACGAGTATTGTAAGTAAGCTTCGATTTATAACCGAAAGTTTGGGGTTCAATTTTAAAGAGCATTACATTTTACTTACATAGTCAATATATAAGTTGCAGGATAAAGATTTGAATTCATTGAACAAAGTGAAATAGAGTTCAAGATCTGAATGGCAGAGACTTTTTAAATAGTTCTTCTAAGCCCTATTACGTCTGTTTCGTATCGATTTGAGCTCTTTAGTGTACCAAGGATAGGACGTTTTCAGATTCCCAGAGGATTTCACAGTAATCACTATTTTCATGCAGTTATCCATCAAAGAATAAAAAGAACCTACTGCATCTTCAATATGAGATAACGCAGTAAGATTAAAATTAAAGCTGTTAATTTCATCAGAAAGCCTTTGAAAATTTGCTTTCCGAAAGTCAAAAGATTGCGAACGGTCATACATTTTCGTACAAATGTGCGCCTAGTTCAATAAATACATGCAAGGGTGGATGATTATTATCTATGTTAGTTATACTGAAGTGGGATTCCAGAACCACAGTACTAACAGAGTCAGAGAGAAAACAAGATCGAGAGTTCGATTTTTGAAATTGTTTATACAGCTTGTTTGCTGTAAGTCAAAAGACAAAATCTTGTCTAGTAAAGCGAGCTCTTGTTGGGCAGAGTCAAAGGATGGAGTTAAATGAGAATCATCCTCAGAAGGTACCCATCCAATATGTGTCAGATTGAAGTCGCCTATAAGTAAGACAGTGCTGTCACAACAAAATATGTCAAAAATATGGCCTAATGCCATAGAAAGTTCCGAATACAAAGAACATAGACGAGACAATGGAATGTACGCATTAACAACATATAAATGTTTGTTCTTAAGTGTAATTTTTACACAGATAACTGCGACATTTAGTTGAAATGGAAAGCCAATCTTTCGTGACTCAAAGTTGGAACGAACAGCGATCAGGACACCTCCTCCAAGCGCTTTCAGGTCATTGTATTGACGGTCGTTTCTGAATACGGAGAACTCATGATTGAAGAGTTCCGTGTCTAAAATTCCGGCATTAAGCCATGTTTCCGTCAAGGAGAAGATATCATGAGAGAGGGCTTGGGAGTTTAAATATACTTCAGCGGTTTTTGTGCGGAGTCCCCTTACATTTTGATAGTAGAGGGACAGCCTACTTGGTTTTTTTTCTAACACGGACGGACAATCTTTCCTGCGACTTTTTGTCGAACGGGGTGTAAATTCTTTAACTAATGTATTTTGAGGCCATGCCGTGCTATTGCACAGCTTTTCGAAATATACTGAAGGGGCAACAATTTTGAAAGACGCAACAAACCCATCAGCTTTGCTGATTTTGGTGCATTTGATTGAGTCATCTTTTGTAATCAAGTTTCTTGAGACCAAATGCTTCAAGAGAAATGAAAATAGTTTCAGATTCTGTACCTAAGGACTGATTTATGTATGTGGGACTAACATTAAGAGTGGGCGCCTCGTTTGAGTTTTTTCGCTGACTCCTAAGATTAAACCGCTTTGCCTTTGGATTTAACGCAGAGGAAGGTATATCGCGTTTCCTTTTGCCTGCGGGTAGAGTAGATGAGGGCGATGCTAAATTTAGAATGGGCTCAGGGGTAGCTTCAACAGTTGGGAAATATCCTGGAAACGCGTGACTTTGCTACTCTAACAGCAACCGAAATCTCCCTAATGGTTTTTTTCTGTCTGCTCATGTAATGGAATTATGTTTGCCCTTTTTTCGCACCGAGATATCCATATTCTAGTTCCAGTGGCGAAGGCTTGACGTTTTAGTAACATCTTCTCTTCTTTCTTCAAAGGTAGTGAGGCTATGATCACGTTTAAGCGGATCATAACCCTCCCACTTAACTGCGGACCCTGTGGGTTTCGCTGGTTCGACGTCTGAAAATAGCGGCAGGCCTCCCGATTTTGAATCACTTCGTCGCTGAGGCCAATCAAATGCTAGTGTTGCTGCATTTATGTGATACAGGAGTTTGTATTGTATTGGAACTTTTATTGATATTGCCTTTTTGACAGGGTTCGTAGGATCTCGGATATTGTAACAGTATCAAGTAATATGACTTCTATAATTACAAGAAATCTTTTAAAAGTCTTTAAAAAAGCAACCTGTTGTAATGCACTTTATTCATGATGCACTTACCCATAATAACAAAAAACGAACGTAAAAATCATAGCATATCAAATGCGTTTGAAAGTTTGCTTATGCCAATTAATTTGCACAAGACTCTACATTTTCTCATATAAGAGGCGAATCCCCGCAGAAAGTCTCCAATGTTTATGTGCATTTATGTAATGGCTTCAAAGCAACGCAAAATGGTCCCAAACTGTTAGCACGCTTATTGAAAATGTGCTAGATATACATACATACATATACCTAATCTCGCACCTACTCCAAATCCAAGAGTGACCCCGACAACATTGCACTGTTAATAGAATCTACTTGTGACTACATGGGCCTTCTCCCTTTGGAGATTTCGCTAATGGAGGTTCTCGTTTGAGGGTTATGTCTTTGCTCAAACGTCGCCAACCCGAAATCAAAGCCCAACTCATGAAAAGAGCTAAACATTTGTAAATGTATGTATATCCTTAAAGCGATCACAGGTCAGCGTAGTTTCTTAAGGGCAACGACATGGGCTAGTTTTCTTCGAAACTGGATTCTGTTTGTGCTTGTGCATGCAAAGCAAGGCTAAGTTCATAAATGCAAACATGCAGCAGTCATACAAGATTTGCGTTCATAATTGTAGATTAACTGCATTATCCTTGCTTTACAGCAGGCGGTAACTGTGTTCATAAAAGCAAAGTGACAATCTGAATGCGATCAAGATTGCAGTGGTATTTGTTTTGTTGCCGCGCTGCAGGAAGATATGAAAGTAATATAATTTGATGTGTTTTTCTATTAAAAAGTCAAAATATATTTTTTATATTTCCTAGGAATGAAAGTGAGCGAAAATTCTGGTCAGATGCTGATACCAAGCTTCTGATCTTAATTCGTTTGGCAATGGAGTCCGAGTTCATAGCTAGCCGCAAAAAGAAATCTGTTCTTTGGAGAAAAGTTTTCATGAAAATGAAATCCCTCTCATCCTTGATTCCCTACAGTAAGGAAGACATCAAAAGAAAATTCGACAATTTAAAAGTCACGTATTCAAGAATAAAAACATAGGGACGGGCTACAGTCCGCTTAGGCGAACTGTTTGATACCCTATTCTTATTCCTATCCCTCATAAGTGGGCGTGTCAAAATTCTAAGTATGGTTGAATTGTTAAGTGAACTGTTGGGTGTTTCAATAAAATTGTTTCATTTAATTGTGGGCGTGTCAGTAGGCGGGTTTTAAAAATATGTACACATGAGCTTAAACGGCCCCTAGAGTGTATATATTATAAATTTCAGCGCCCTAGCTCAAACTTTGGATTTTCAAAAAAAGTTTTTTTTTTAAATTGTGGGCGTGTCAGTAGGCGGGTTTTGAAAATATTTACACATGAGCTTAAAGGGCCCCTAGAGAGTATATATTATAAATTTCAGCTCCCTAGCTCAAATTTTGGTTTTTCAATGAAATTGTTTTATTTATTTGTGGGCGTGTCAGTGGGCGGATTTTGAAAATTTTATATCCCGAGCAGTTTTAGGAACCATAAATGATATATAAAAGATTTCAGCTTTCTAGCTCAAAATTCGATTTTTTCCAAAATTTTGTTTTTTTGAGTTTGTGGGCGTGTCTCTGGGCGGATTTCAAAAATTCTTAAACTTGATTATTTCGGGCCCCTAGAGAGTATATGGTTAAAATGTCAGCTCTCTAGGTCCATTTTAAAGGCCTAATTTTTGCCGACGGACATGGCTAGATCGACATTACTATCGATGCTGATCATAAATATAGTAACTTTTAGGGGTCTACGGGCAATATTAAGGTATGTTACAAACTATGCGTCAAAATTAATATACCCTTAGAATAGGGTATAAAAAGGAACAAGGAAAGAGGAAGAGACGTCTCTTCGTGGGAATATTTCCAACAATTTGACGATTTGACGAAGTGTACGGATATCGTCATAATGTTGAACTTCCAGATGTTGGAGAATTATTTGGAAGTGATGAAAGTGAGAAGAACAGGGTGAGATTTCGAAAAAGAAGACTAAAAGAAATGGCTCAAAATTATCAAGCAATGAAATAATGGAGTTCCTGGAAAAAGATTATATAGAAGACGAGAGACGACACAAGGATGTTCTAAAAGTGGAGTACGAACAAATTGAAGCGGAGAAAAAAGACTTGAAGTTCTGAAGTCCTTACAAGAAACATTAGAAAGAATGGCCTAATGAGTTTTTGTTGTTCTTAAAAAAAGTTGCTGTGAATTTAATTTTTGTCAAAAGAATGAGATCTTTATTTTATTTTTTTAGGAATTAGATTTAGTTTGAAAACGAAAAAGAATAAGCTGTGAATGTAGAAATTTTTTATTAATAAAATAAACTCAAGTACAAATCCTTTAAAAAACTTTTTTTTTTAAATAAAATATTATGAAGAAAATAGCATCGCGATTCCATTTCTCTTGATTTTAGCTTCATTGGCAGCATCTGCAGCTGATTGATGTTCCTCTGAAATGTTGATAAAGTTATCATTATCTGTATATTGTGACTGGGCAGGTGAGTAAGGGTTCTTTTTCTTGTTCTTTGATAATATTGTGGAGAACAACACAAGAAAGTGCAATGTATTAAGCATATTCCAAGGTTTTTATGTCAATAAATTTTAGATTTCAATTGTAAAAACGCTTGTTCTACACATTTTTTTTTTTTTTTTTTTTTTTTTTTTTTTTGAGGATTGAACCTGCACCGCACGGGTCACAAGCCAACACACTAACCTCTACACCGTCGCCACCCATTTGTTCTACACATACTCGAGTTGAGCTATGTATATAATTGAATGTTTTTTGTGTGGTAGTAAGATATCCGTTAGCACGATATGGCACTATTAGATAACAGTTCAATGGATAAGCCGAACCTCTCAAAATATTACCATCTTGAATTATTCTTTTAAAGCCAGTCTTCAATGCCTTGCCATTTAAGATGCGCTCCCAACTCGCAGCATCATGGCAACTACCGGGATAGCCAAAATACACGTCTATAAACTTCTGGCTATGATCACATATACCCTAAAATGGAACCATTTATTGAATGCGACTACACGATACAGGCCATCACGTTTCCATCATAATCGTATCGTAGCTTTGACTATGAAGACATCCGGGAAAATGTTAGGAGCATGGATTGGAATGAGATTTATTTCTTAGCTGATTTGAATATTAAAGTCTTATTGTTTAACAATTTACTAACTCGGTTGTATGATAGATATGTTCCTATAGTTACTAAAGAATTGAAAGTGAATAGATGTCCCTGGTTCAATAATAACAAAAGAATAATCCAACTGAGTATAATAGAAGACAGTTCATTTTTGCCCGTAACAGAGTCAATTCTCTCATTTGTAGCTGTAAGCGGGCGTATTTACAAGAAAAACTTGATCCTTTTCTTAGCTCTAAGGAGCTATGGAGCAATCTGAAAAAAAAATTGGTGTTAAAGAAGACAAAAATAAAAGTAAATGCCCGTATAGAGCTGAAGTGATGTCGAATATTCTGATCCCGTCCTTTTCAGGTCCACGCATTCCCCAAGATATTTTCGATAGGTCTGAAAGTGAAAACTCCTTCACGTTCGACTGTATAAGTGCTAATGTGTTGTTTAATTGCGTCAGGTCTATCAAATCTAATGCTGTTCGCCCAGATGATATCTCGCCCAAATTTTTAAAACTCATATTCCCTATTATAATGAAATACCTACTTCACATTTTTAATTATTGTATCTATAGTAGTGAATTTCCTGAGGCATGGAAAAGTGCAAATATTATACCAGTTCCCAAAAAAACCAAACCCTTCCAACCCTTCTGAATACAGACCTATTAGTATTCTATCTTTCTTGGGTAAATTATTTGAAAAAGTAATCCATGACCAAATCCAAGTCTATTTAAATGAAAACAATTTACTTACACAATGGCAATCTGGTTTTCGTAGTAAGCACAGCTGTGAATCTGCAGTAATTAAAGTTACGTCGGACATTCGATTCGCTTTGGACTCTGATAAGTTTGGTGTCATGGTGCTGCTAGATTTTTCTAAGGCATTTGAATGCATTGATCACTCCATCCTTCTCTCTAAACTGAACAGACATTTCAACTTTTCTACCACTTCGCTGAAACTATTGTGCAATTATCTGCAAAATAGAGTACAAAAAATAAATACTGAAGTAGATATTTCAGAACCGATTACAACCAATACCGGAATACCCCAGGGCTCAGTACTGGGTCCACTATTATTCTCGTTATTTATTAATGACTTACCCGATGTCATTCGAAATTGCCAAATACATTTGTATGCTGATGATGTGGTACTTTATATTTTTCCTACAATTGGTTTGATGGAGGACTGTATAGCAAGATTAAATGAGGATCTAAATCTTATTCTCACTTGGGCTAATGCCAACGGTATGAAACTTAATCCTGCTAAGTCTGTTGCCATGTTATGCTCTAGAGATGAAAACAACAAAGTAAATTTCCCTCCAGTTGTTATTGGTAATGAAACCATTGATTATGTGAAGGATGTTAAGTACTTGGGATATAGAATAAAGAGTGACCTTAGCTGCTAAGGGGCAATTTCAGCCACGATTAGACATATTTACTATGGACTGCGAACCTTGAGATCTTCCTCGAACTTATTATCAACAAATATGAAAATATACCTCGTTAAGTCATTAATTATGCCGTACTTCATTTTCAACTGTTCAGTATACCCAAATCTGGATTGTGAATGCAAGCGGAAACTAAATGTTGCTCTTAATGATTGTATTCGGTTTATATACTGTATTCCGAGGTATTCCAGTGTATCATATCTACAACATACTCTCTTTGGTATTAAGCTGGATGAGTACTTCTGAAGCTGCATGATGTCATCAACAATAGATGTCCTAATTATCTTAGTGAATTCCTACATTTTGCACGCTCACAAAGGGGTTTGAAATTAATATTACCGCGTCACTCACGCAACATAGCAGAACGATCATTTTATGTGTCTGCGATTCGTTTGTGGAATTTACTTCCTAATGAACTGCAAAGAATTTTTGCACCATCAGCCTTTAAGAGGAAACTATTTTTGCACTTCTCTAATTAAAACTTTTTTTTCTCTTTTTGTATATGATTCTAATATTATAATAATATATTCTTTAATAATTCCATTATTTATTTATTATTTTTTTCATCAGTAAAATTATGTAAATTAAACTCTAGATACTATAAAAGATTCAAATCTTAATGTGTCATTGTAAATAAAATATTTCTCGAAATAATTGAAATGAAATGAATGAAAATAATCGGAATTCGTGATACTATTGAATAATTTGACAAACCTGCATATTTATTGAAAATGTACCCTTTCGGTTAAAATAGCTCGTGGGGTATATTATGGGGGTTATTATGGGTATTTGAGTACCGTCTACACATCCGAGAACGTTCGGAAATTGATTATTCCTTAAACTTTCAAATTTGTCCATTACTATTTTTAGTTCTGCGATCGAATCTGGCCATTTTATATACTTCTTCCTACGCTTGAATATTACTTTGCAATTTCAAGGAAGTACTTAAAAGGTAATCCTTTCGAAACGCAAAACAAATTACTTATTTACCTAAAGGAGCAATTATTAGCTAGTTTCCAAATTGTCAGCAAAAGTGCCAGCCTCAAACCCGGTTTGGGTCGACCAATGTTAATTTTTTTCCAAAGTACACACAGCTCATTCTCAACAAGCTGTTCAGTAATTTTTATCAATTTCAAGACTCAACAACGTTTGATTGTATAAATACGAACCTGAATTATACACCATGTCTTACGAAAATGGCTTCTAAAAACGTCGTCTGGAAATTGTTCTATTGCTTCTAGGAAATTTCTGGTTTTTGGGATATGCATTGGTTTCCAATTCTTTTTAATCAAAAGAATCTTTTACTTTTGATTTTTCTCCTTTTTCTTGCATCTGTCATTTTCTTACCGCCAAATAGCTTTTGCATTTATGAACCCTTTTTTGCAATGCAGAACTGCCGCATACTTGCAGCAGTTTTTCTGTTCATAAATGCATTGATTAAATATTTTATGCATGGCATGTGCAAAAATGTTGCAATTATGAACTCAACCCAAGTTTCGTTACTTCTCTCTCTACTTAAAGTTGAGTGGGTAAATGCAAGCAAAAAGAACCACGCGATTCGCATGATCTATTGACATTGAATTCACCTAATCACCCGACAACCGAGACCACGATTACAAAAAATCAATCAAAAATTCCATCAGAGAAATGAAAACAATTTTATTTTTGACATTCAATGTTCTATTCTATTTTTGTTGTCACCCGCATGGCGTGGATGTTTAGTTGCTTTTTCTAAATAATGCTATTCAATATGACGACGATATTGAAAAGCAAATGAAATAATAAACAACATAGCCAAAGGCGGGGGCCATAAACAAGAAGCCCATGGATTACTTACTACCACCAGCAACAATTTATTGCGAATTTGGCGAGCCCCTTCAAGTTAGCCAATCGAAGAGAAGTATCGCTAAGTGTGCGTTGCAGACACTACGGGACGGAAGTAATCAGTACTAAACCGCTTATGTTTGCTATCTTTTGAACAACGCTTTTTTGTAAACAAATTCGCATATAAAAACCACGGCCAAGTTTTTAGGTCGTCAGTTACTCACAGCTAGAGTAAATTGTAAGAACAAGTGATCTGAAAATCAAATAAAGTTTTGATAAAAAAAAAGATTTTCGAAAAACATAGAATCCTTGGAAATTATTTGAACGTTATCTATTTGCCAGTACTAAGCGCATTTCGGTTTTATATTGTATCTGAATATTGTTTCGTAAGATAAAAAGTATTTCGACTTCAACATGCCTGAATTAATTGAGAAGTCTAATGTGTAAGTAAAATAAAAAAAACATTGTTCTGTTTGAATGAAGTAATACATATTTTGATTTTTGCATTTGCAGGTTGCCTTCGTGTTTGGCTAAGGACAATAAAGCCCAGACGAACTTTGGTCTATACAATCATATCCGTGGAGTTGACATCTCAAGTGGAGATTTGTCCAATTTAACAAAGAATGTGAAGGCGTTCGTGGAGGAAGCGGTGGCACTGTGCCAACCAGATCAGGTGCACATTTGCGATGGTACTGAAATGGAGAACAAGTTACTTTTGAAACAGCTCGTAGATAGCGGATCGATTGTGCCACTGCCAAAGTATGATAACTGTTGGTTGGCAAGAACCCATCCAGGCGATGTGGCTCGTGTTGAGTCGAAAACGTTCATCTGCACCGACAAGAGAGAGGATAGCATTACCACGCCAAAAGAAGGCGTCAAGGGGACCTTGGGAAATTGGATTTCTCCGCTTGATATGGAGAAGGCCGTCCAAGCGAGGTTCCCCGGTTGCATGAAAGGGCGAACTATGTTCATAGTACCATTCTCGATGGGACCAGTTGGTTCGCCATTGTCCAAAATAGGTATTGAAGTTACCGATTCTGCGTATGTCGTTGCATCGATGAGGATCATGACCCGAATGGGTACACCGGTCCTAGAACAGCTAAAAAAGAAGGAAGAGTTCGTTAAGTGTCTTCACTCAGTTGGAACACCAGCGAGTGGTGTTGTGGAGAAGCCATCTTGGCCATGCGATCCTGAAAGAACAATAATCCTGCATAAGCCGTCGGAGAATGTCATTGTATCTTATGGTTCCGGATATGGGGGTAATTCACTTTTAGGAAAGAAGTGTTTTGCATTGAGAATTGGAAACACCATTGCGCAACGCGAGGGATGGCTTGCGGAGCACATGCTGATACTTGGAATTACAGATCCACAGGGTGACAAGAAGTACATCACTGCAGCTTTTCCATCAGCTTGCGGTAAGACAAATCTTGCTATGCTGAACCCTTCGCTCACTGAATACAAGGTTGAGTGCGTGGGTGATGATATTGCTTGGATGAAATTCGACAGCAATGGTCTTTTACGTGCCATCAATCCGGAAAATGGTTTCTTCGGAGTCGCACCAGGCACATCTGTCGAGACAAATCCTATTGCAATGGAAACCATCTTCAAAAATACCTTGTTTACAAATGTAGCCTCAACCTCAGATGGAGGCGTTTACTGGGAAGGAATGGAAAGCAGTCTTACTCCCGGAGTTCAGATTACCGATTGGTTGGGCAACCAATGGGATAAAGATTCCGGCAAACCAGCAGCCCACGCTAACTCTCGCTTCTGTACACCTGCATCTCAGTGCCCAATCATCGATCCTGCTTGGGAGGATCCTGAAGGTGTACCAATCAGCGCTATTCTTTTCGGAGGACGTCGGCCCGTTGGTGTACCGCTCATCTATGAGTCAAACTCGTGGGCTCATGGCGTTTTCATTGGCGCTGCCATGCGCAGTGAATCCACCGCAGCAGCTGAACATAAGGGAAAAGAGATTATGCACGATCCGTTTGCAATGCGACCATTCTTTGGCTACAATTTCGGTCACTATCTCAAGCATTGGCTGAGTATGCAACAAAGTGGACGTACACTTCCAAAGATTTTCCATATCAACTGGTTCCGCAAGAGCACCGAAGGAAAATTCCTATGGCCAGGATATGGCGATAACTCACGGGTTTTAGAGTGGGTCCTTAAACGTGTGAATAATGAGCAATGCTATTCGGAATCACCAGTTGGTCGCATCCCCGCCAAGGACTCGCTGAATCTCTCTGGCTTGTCCTCGCCAGTGGACATCGATAAACTTTTCTCGTTGGACAAGGACTTCTGGACGGAAGAAGTTGAGGCTATTTCTACTTATTTCGCAACACAAGTGGGAGCTGATACTCCACCCGAGGTCAATGACGAACTCAGTAAACTAGAACAACGTATTGCAGCTATGTAAGCACACATGTGCAGAAGGCATATCTATATTTAAACAATTTTGAAATATTTTCTAAGTATTATCATTTATAATGTACATAATGTAGTTAATTAGGGTCTTTTTATAAAAGCAACTAATCGGCGTACTTTTTTGCGCATTCTTCCCAAACTGAAGAAATCAATTGAAAGTAAATAAACAAACTTTATACTCATTCATCAAATTATATAATATTGTTCAATGTTTTGCAAATAGAAGGTGCAGTGTGTTTATGGTTTTTTTAAGGCATGCTTTTGCGTTAGTTTTAACTTAAAGCATATACATATATATCTCGTGTTTGGAGGACACCGTCGATACATTATATATATATATCCTAGCTATTCGGAAAGAATCATATTGAAACAAATTCGGGTTTATGTAATTGAGGTTCCCTTTATGCCTTAAACAAAATTAACTCCCAGTTCAAGAAAGTCAAGAGTCTAGATGGGAACAACATCCGGAGGTATTGTGCCAATTAACTGGCTGGCGGTTTTAGGATCGGAACAGAGACTTTTCGAAACAGCGAAAACGAGCAACCGAAGTCCAGGGAATACTAGATCCTGTTTCAAAAGGATTTCCAGCAGCTGTCAAGGGAGTGATAAAGTAAAAAAAAATACGACAAGTTAAAAAAGAACCGACTTCAGCACTCAGTATATACGAGGTTGGCCTTGCTTAAAAAAATGTGTGTATACTCACATGTTCGCGCGTTAGAAGTTAGGGGGCAGGAAATAAGGCCGAAAAAAGCACCTTTACCAACCTCGCACCTACTCCAAATCCAACAGCGACCCCAAGCAGGGGGGATTTAAGAACGTTTTTTGATTTTTTTGTGTGATGTTGGTAAAAACAATAAACTGGCCAAAACCTTTTAAGAAAAAACAGCGCTATAGGTAGATAGGAGAAAACATTTAAATTTGTTCCGTGGAAACTGGTGGCAAAGGGGAGAATGTCGCTTTAAATTGACATGAGGTTATTTTACCAGGAGATCTTTGGAACCCAAAAAAAGGATCTTTTTCCGAAATGCTCTCCGCACCGTATTTCTGTGTTCAAGGTTAATTTCACTAAGTTGAAGTTTTATCACTTACGAGTATATTTCTCATCTCTCTAATGGTATACGATTTGCATAAACATCACGCCAAAGAAGCATAACAAACGTACAATGTAAAAGAGTTCGCACACCCTTTTGGTTATATTTGTTCCTACTAACAAGTTAAGTTTTCCTGCACTGTAGCTAATAATGTAAAGAAGCGCGATAGCTTTAACTAAAGGTTCAACTGTTCAACTAAAGTATAAGAGAATCAAACTATAGTGGGAGAGAAGCAAGAAAAGCAATAAATCCGAAACAAATTGACTGGAAGAAATTCAACCGAATCATAAATTCCTAGCTTAACAACATACCCGATTCGGATATAGATTGAAGTATCTACTGGACGCGAGAGTAAGTTTGGAGTCACAAAGTGGGATACAAGGTGTCCAAGGCCCTGTGGCCCAACTACTGCGATTCTGAAACTAAGGAGATGTCAGCTTAGAATGACAATCGGAATCTGAGGAAGCACGTCGAAAGAGTAGGGCTCTCAGAAACGGATGCGTGCAGGTACTGAAATGATATTTGCGTTACGGAAGACATAACGCACGTACTTTATGACTGCGAGGGTGCCGCTCGACATAGAAGGTGACGCCTGGGCAACTATATCTTTGATACTCTAGAAGCGTCGATTGACTACAACAAATTGGTGAGTTTTTGTAGGGAGATAAAATGCTTTGAGGAAGAGCTTTAGAATGACGACGATGACTACTAACCTCGATAGACTAACTAACCAAACACTCTGCTTAAATTCCGAAGCTAAGCCTTTTTCTTCTTCTCCAGGAGGGTTATGACGGTGTCATATTTTTCAAAATCCGCCCAGTGACACGCCCACAAATAAATAAAATAATTTGTTTATACCCTATTCTAAGGGTACCTATTAGGGTGGAGCACGGATGTATGAACAAATTTTTTTTTTGTGATTCGGAATTCTAATAGGGGGGGGGGATTGGTGCGTTATGCTAAAAGAAAAATAAATGTTGTTTTTTGATTAGATTGGTAAAGATCTTCTGCCTCCGCACTGACTTGAAAAATCAAAATTTGGTACAACATTTTAGTAAACAGATGTGACTGAAAACAATATAAAAGTAAATAGATAGATAAAAGTGCGTAAAATATACTATTGATAATTAGAATTTTAATTCAATATAAACAAAAAATAAATTCATTCGTAACAATAAACATTTTTTTTTTTATAATTAAGATGCTTTAAAATATTGTTTTGTCTCAAATTTAGGCATTGTTTTCCGTGATTCTATTTTGGCCTTTATTGCGCCTAGTCGGCCCTTTTTAATGTACTGAGATGTGGCAGCTTCCGTTGTTATCTTTACAGCTCGTTCAACAGCTTTGGTATAGCACGGGAGCCTTAAAAAGAAAACTTCACCTTCACCACCAGATTCCACGATGCTCCGAATGTCTTGGTCACACAAATTTTGCATAATCAGTGGGTCGGAAACCTTTTCTTGCCAATTTATTAAATCGATATACGTTGATGCATTGAAGTTAATAAGCGGCACTTCAAACAGCCTGGGTGTTAAAGGCCGAGGCATATTACGTGCTTTTAATATGCGCCGAGCTGCCACTTCTCTTATATGTTTATTGTTATCTGTTACCATAGCAAGAAGAATGTTTTCAGGATGCGCAAAATAACCATTCCGCTGAATGACAGGATCGATTACGTTCTTAAGTTATCTGGAAGATATCTGGAGGCCATAACTATGTTAAAAAGATGGTGTGTACCATCCTTGCACGATGGTTTATTTTTGATGGAGAACCAAGATGGCCCGTGTGAGCCAACGCACATGAGACATTTTGCCTTGAGATTTATTTGACAGATCTTGTAGGAACTCACCTGATAAAACCGCTGACACAATCTTGTGCAAGTACTGTTGATCTGTACTTAAATCTTTAGCCATTTCTGGTAGAACATTCCCTTCAATACTTCGAAATGTTTTAACAGGTAATTGTTCACATGTTTCAAGTGCTTTTCCCAAAGGTTCAGTGTAAGAGTTAGGTCCCGAGGTACATATCTCAAGATGTCCAAATAAGTGTCTTAAGGGTAGTTCATTCATGTGTAGTAAGCATAATATAAATTGAAGTGGTTTTTGAAGTTCTGTCTCAAGTAGTCTTATAATACCGCCGTACTTTTCTGTATTCACATTTGTACCGTCACAACCGATAGCCATAAGATGATCTTGAGGAATTTCTTCATCTGATAGAAAACTTCGTATTGAAATTTGTACTCCTTTGGTCGAACCAGTCTTAGGAACTACATATCCCATGTATATACGAGTAGACCCTGACTCTTGCAGTAAAGAGATGTGCTCTTCAACAATTTTAGTTTTGTAGATTTTTTATGGTTTTGTCTTTCCTTCCATCAAAGTATAATGCAAATAAATTCTGCAGAAGTCTTTTCGATCAATAACTTCTTTCTGGTTTTAGTTTTCTCTCTTCGTATTTTATGTCTGTCGATGACCCCGACTTCAGACCCAATATCAAACGAAACAGACGACGCTATCGCTGCTGCTGCCCTATCTGATACTCCATACCTATCACATGTCTTCGACAATGTAGGAAAATCAACGCTTGAGGAAATTATTCTTTTCTTCTCAGGAATGTGTTTTTCTTTGGGCTGAATGAAGTTATCCGTACTTTTGGAACTTTCAGGCGCTGACGATGAGGATGTCAAAGAAGAACTAATCTCCAAAACAGCAGGGGTAGCAGTATTTATAGCAGTTTGGTATTTCTCTCGAGTCTGTTTTCTTCCCAAACTCTTTCGCAGCCTTTTAGTGACAGTAACATCAATTCCACCGATTGCCATACTTCGAACATTTCTTTGGTCAACTAAAAAAGCTTGTTCTTGTTTCGGAACCTTTTTATCTTTGGTTCAGGAAGGTGCAGTGACTGAATTCATTGCATTTGCATGCCGTTATATCAAAAAGGAACTTACCACTTCGCTAAAAACTTTCTAATTTTTCTGGGGAGAGTCTCTTGACGGTTTTTAGTAAATTCTTGTATTTTAAATGATATGCTTTCAACATCTGTATGATACTGGTTTTTGTAACAGTCGGAATAGATGCAGATCGCCATATATTTTCTTCTTTGGGTGAATTTTATAGCATACCTACTCACTTGATTACGAACAGGTAGATTTTTGGTTTAATTTGTTTTTAGTAAGAGTTTCAGTGTGTTTGCGGAGGCAGTTATCGTTACCTAAATCGAATTTTGCATTTATATATTTAAGCATATAAGGCACCTTTTTTTTTACTATTAGATACCAATTAACAAAAAAACAATTTTCGCTCCACCCTAGTACCTATATTAATTTTTGAAAATCCAAAGTTTGAGCTAGGGAGCTGAAATTTATAATATATACTCTCTATGGGCCCTTTATGCTCATGTGTAAATATTTTCAAAATCCGCCCACTGACACGCCAACAATTAATTTTTTTTTTTTTTTTTTAAATTCAAAGTTTGAGCTAGGCAGCTGAAATTTATAATATATACTCTCCAGGGGCCCTTTATTCTCATGTGCCATTTTTAAATCCGCCTACTGACACGCGCACAATTAAATAAAACAATTTTATTGAAACACCCAAGTTTGAGCTAGGGAGCGTTTTTTTTTGATAAAATCCTTTAAATGTTATATAACAAAATATGTAGAGCGTTCTTAACAATTCAACCATACTTAGACTTTTGTCACGCCCACTTATGAGGGATAGGAATAAGAATAGGATATCCAACAGTTCGCCCAAGCGGACTGTAGCCCGTCCCTATGTTTTTCTCATACATTTTGCATGAAACTACGATAGTGCCGCTTGCGTCGGCACACGGTTACCACTGCAAACAATTTTAATTCGGAACATCTACTTCGCGACACAGTGTCGATAATTTTTTGCTACACAGATATATATATGCACCAGTTATGAGTGGCGAAGTAAACGGAGTAAAAGCCTATATCAGGTCTCATTTTTCTCTTGCAATCTATGTTCATTGTGCCGCGCATGGCTTCAGTTTGGTCATCAATGTCGCTTGCCGAGTTTCGGGTATAAAAAATGCGTTAGGAACTATCGGAGCAATAGAAGCATTTTGCCACTGGCCGAAGAGACAAAGCATTTTAAAGGAAGACATTTTCAAAATGCCGAAAAAGAGTGACCGGAGAAAAGAAAAATTGAATTCTTTCGCTGTTACAAGATGGGCTCAGTCTTATGAAGCAGTTTCAACTTACCTCGAACCTTCAACCGGCCGTTATAGAAGCTTTGGAAGAAATAAAAAAGTGGAAAGATCGAGAGACTTCACAAAAGACTTCTCAGCTTTTTACCGCGATTTTGACAATCGAATTTCAAATCTTCTGTCATATAATGAAATCGATCAATTCTATCGTCTTGCCTCTGAGTCGGGAATTGCAGACGAAAAATCAAGATCTAGGAGAAGCCACAAAGTTAGCTGATGATGCAACGAATGATATAAAGGAAAAGCGGGAAAACGTTGATTCAAATTTTTGTATCATTAACGACAATGTAGCTGAAATCCGTTCTTAATATGAAATTGCCTCGTCGTTGCAGTCAACAGAAAAACCGTTGCAACGTTGAAACACAAAATGTCGAAGATTATTACAGAATTGCCTTCTACATTCCATTCCTTGGTACTTACATTTTTCATCTCCAAAGTCGGTTCGAAAAACACAAATCGATCGGACAACTATTTCCTTCCAAGCAGGAATTTGATGAGGAAAAATGCGCAGATCTTTACAACTTTTATGACGAAATATTGGACTGTTCCGAAAGGAATTCTATCTCAGAGATGAGCATTTGGAGGCACCGGATCTTTGATCAAGATATTCAAAATGCGCTCGATGCACTATCAGTGAGTAACTTCAGATCGGAATTTTTACTTCCAGAATCAGTTTCTATAACCCATCGAATACTTAACTTTCAATGGTTACGTTATTTTTTAGGTTATGAATGAAAAATGTTTCAAAAACGTGAACATGATCTTACGAGTATTGGCAGTGTTACCCGTAACAACAGCAGCTCCAGAACGATCATTTTCGACCCTAAGAAGAATAAAAAAACTATCTTAGAAGTACAATAGGACGGGAGCGCCTCAATGGACTCAGTTCCTTGAGTATCTATCCTGAAATTGAACTAACGGAAGACGAAATTCTGCAAGAATTCTTCAAAAAACCGCTGAATTTTAAAAACGATTGCGATTTTCTCTAGATTTCGCACTATTGCTAATCTGTTGTAGTATATATATATATAAACTTTTTTAACTGTGTGTTACAACGAAATCGATACCCACCACCTATTCATCGATTTCAAAGCCGCATATGACAGCATTTATAGAGACGAACTATACAGAGCCATGTCTAGTTTTGGTATACCGCCCAAACTCGTCCGTTTGTGTAGGATGACGATAGAGAATTCTCGCTGCTCTATCAGGGTCGGAAACGACCTCACTGACACATTCGATACCAAAAAAGGATTTAGGCAAGGCGATGCGCTGTCATGTGACTTCTTTAATCTGATTCTTGAGAGGATTGTGCAAAACTCCAAAGCCAACACCAGAGGCACAATTTTCCAAAAGTCGGTGCAACTACTAGCATACGCTGACGATATTGACATCATTGGTAGGACTCAACGTGATGTCATAGCCTCGTTTGCTAGTATAAAGAAGGAAGCGGCGAAAATGGGTCTAGCAGTAAATGAGGGTAAGACTAAGTATATGCTGTCATCACGAAAGGACTCACAACATCGACGAATTGGACAGAACGTCACCATTGACAGATATAACTTTGAGGTAGTACGGGACTTTGTCTACCTCGGCTCCGCTATTAACTCTGACAACAACATCTCGTCAGAAATTAAACGAAGAATTACTCTTGCCAACCGCTTTTTCTTCGGGCTAAGAAGGCAATTTAGTAGTAAAGCCCTCACTCGAACTACTAAGCAGATCCTATATAAGACCCTGATCATCCCAGTCCTGCTCTACGGCGCTGAAGCATGGACCGTATCAAAAGCGGATGAAGAAATCCTTGGTAGATTCGAGAGGAAAATTCTTCGAAAAATCTTCGGTCCCGTTTGCGTTGACGGGCTATGGAGACGAAGATTCAACCAAGAACTATACGAGCTGTACATCGACATGCCCCTGGTCAAAAAACTCCGCATTGGGCGTTTAAGATGGCTAGGACATGTAGAACGAATGGACACCAATACTCCGGCTCGCAGAGTCTTCGATTCCCAGCCAGACGTCGGACGCAGTAGAGGAAGACCTCGCCTTAATTGGCGGGCACAAGTGGAAACCGACCTCAACCAACTTAGAGTGCGCAACTGGAGGCAGTTAGCTAAGGACCGGGCTAATTGGAGAGGCATGTTGGTTGAGGCCCAGGTTCATTCCGGACTGTAGCGCCACTTAAGTAAGTAAGTAAGTTACAACGAAAAAACATAAAAGTCAACATAAAAAGATAGAACATTTAAGTGTAAATTAATACCAAAAGATCTCTTGCGGACACTTCACCTGAACACATACTTTCTTCACACAAAAGACATCAAACAACAATAACAACCATGGCGGTAGGACAAATGTCAATCCAAGATTTAACAACAATCATGGGAAATCTTTTGGACGACAAAATATCCAATTTAGCCACTAAGGGAGACATCACAGTAGTTTGTGAAGAGATTCAACAACTTAAGTTCAGAAACTCGGAACTTACAACCAAACTGGAGGAAGTGCAAGATGAATGTAAGTCACTCAAGAGGGAAGTTGAGTTTCTGTCAAAAAAATCATGTGAAAAGAACCTCATCGTACGCATTGCCAAACGGCCGAACACTGCTCATCGTGACGAAGTAAACAAATTTTTGCAACGCTTAAGCCGGACGAACCTGTCTCGATAAACTCTATTCGCCTTCTAACTTCGAATCACCAAACAAATATCATTCTGGTGGAAACAAATTCTAAGGATTATGTTGATGAAATACTACACAATTCCAGCAAGCTTAAAGACACTGGCACTTTCATCCATAGAGATTACCCATTAGAAAAACGAAAGGTACGGCAATCTCTGCTGAGAGTAAGAAAGGCAATAAAAAACATAGGGACGGGCTACAGTCCGCTTGGGCGAACTGTTGCATACCCTATTCTTATTCCTATCCCTCATAAGTGGGCGTGACAAAAGTCTAAATATGGTTGAATTGTTAAGAACACTCTACATATTTTGTTATATAACATTTAAAGGATTTTATCAAAAAAAACGCTCCCTAGCTCAAACTTGGGTGTTTCAATAAAATTGTTTTATTTAATTGTGGCCGTGTCAGTAGGCGGATTTAAAAAAAATTAACACATGAGCATAAAGCGCCCCTAGAGAGTATATATTATAAATTTCAGCTCCCTAGCTCACTTTGAATTTTCAAAAAAAAAAAAAATTAATAATTGTGGGCGTGCCAGTGGGCGGATTTCGAAAATATTTACACATGAGCATAAAGGGCCCATAGAGAGTATATATTATAAATTTCAGCTCCCTAGCTCAAACTTAGGATTTTCAAAAAAATTGTTTTATTTATTTGTGGGCGTGTCAGTGGGCGGATTTTGAAAATATTTATACATGAGCTTAAAGGGCCCCTAGAGAGTATATATTAAAAATTTCAGCTCCCTAGCTCAAATTTTGGTTTTTCAATAAAATTGTTTTATTTTTTTGTGGGCGTGGCAGTGGGCGGATTTTGAAAATTTTATATGCCGAGCAGTTTTAGGAGTCATAGATCATATATAAAAAATTTCAGCTTCCTAGCTCAAAATTCGATTTTTTCCAAAATTTTGTTTTTTTGAGTTTGTGGGCGTGTCTGTGGGCGGATTTCAAAAATTCGTAAACTTGATTATTTCGGGACCCTAGAGAGTATATGGTTAAAATTTCAGCTCTCTAGGTCCAGTTTAAAGGCCTAATTTTTGCCGACGGACGGACGGACGGACGGACGGACATGGCTAGATCGACATTACTATCGATGCTGATCATAAATATAGTAACTTTTAGGGGTCTACGGGCAGTATTAAGGTATGTTACAAACTATGCGTCAAAATTAATATACCCCTAGAATAGGGTATAAACAGCAGGTCAGATGTGGAAGTACAAATTAAAGGTGAAACTATGCTGGTGGCTGGGAAGACCTTCAATTGGTGCAGAGTCAGGGGACTGCTTGCTGACAGATCAGACGGCTGTGATATTCTCTGTGGACTATATTCGGGCTTTAACCTCTCCAACACAGAGCTTCTAAAATTTACAATCTCATCGAATATCAATGATAGCAAAGCCAGCAACCAAAACCAAACAACAAGAAATAATCATACGCCTAAACCTATGCAACAATCAACAAATGATCATCTAGCATGAAACGGAAACGTCTGCCAGTGTAATTTAAAAAGTCAGTAGGTAATCGATGAGAAAAAAAAAATATTTTACTAGATCTGTTTATAAATTATGGTTAGAAAATGTTATATGAATAATGTTTAAAATAATAGTAAATCACATCAAAAGCTTACTTGAATTTATTGTTATACTCGTATTAATAAATATACATATTTGGAAAGTTTTCAACGGAAAAGAGAGATGGCATCCGGCAGACGGTTACAAAACCAAGGCTGCATATTTATTTATCATAATGTTGAATTTGTAAAAAAATTGTTTAAAGTCGAAAAATAAAATAAAGCTATTATTATTATTATTATTATTATTATTATTATAGAAAATGTTGTCTTAACGTGTGTGGGAGTTCTCTGCATTAGGGCAAGACCAAGCCCTCAAACAGCTTTTATGTTTATTGTTCACGTTCTTGCGTTGGATCAACTTGACCGCAATATTATTGGAGAGAAAACGTAGAAAAAAAAATGTTGCGGACGCTCCTGATCGGTTAACTTGTGGATGTGGCCAAGAAAGCACTACCGAACTTTTATGATGGGCGTCCGCAATTTCTGGGGACAACAGATAAAGGTTACAATTAATCACTTGACACTGTTTAATTGAATTTTACCATACCTTTTAATTTTTATGAAGATTATTTATGAATATTTGAATCAAAGTGGATTATCGAACCACGCGGCAATAGGGCATCAATAGCTGACAGGCGGGTAAGTGATGGGATAGTTGTAAGAGTAATATTCATCCTGCGGACAGAATCGTAATTTCTTTTATTTTTTTACCAAAATGAAAATATGAATACTCAGAACGAGATTCAACTCTTACCTTCGACTCAATGCGCGTTCAGAATATGAGCATATTGTCTTTTCCAATATGTGGTCGGATTAAAAAAACTTGCTCTTACGAACTTATCGCGTTGACTGTCGGGATGCAAAAAGAACAAGCGTGCAATAACAGCTAATAAAAATGGTTGATTCCTGTGCGTTGAACGTTGAAAGTTCAGTGGCACTGGCAGCTGATTGTGTAGATTTTATGGAAAGGTTGGTACGAATTTCCGGTATGTGTTTCGGAAAAGGGGAGCAGCAGTTAAATTTAAAATTTAACGTGTAGTATCAAAAAAAAATATTATAAGATTAATGTGATTGCCAAGTCAAGCCTTTTGTAAAAAGTGTACCAATTAACTATAACATAAAACTGTAACATGAGCCCATAGATGGCGTAAGTAAGAGATACGACTGCGGTAAAAAGTATTTCGAGCAGTTGAGTTTTATGGTTGATTAAGTACAAGGAAAACGTGGAAAAGAAGAGATCTTGTAAATGAATATATTAAAAACCAAAAATAAAGCTGTAAATAACTAAAAATAAAGTGTCTATTAAAGAAAATAAAGTGTCTAAAACGTCAGATGTGGGGTAACACACAAAAATAAAATAAAAACTTTGTGTGGATGACCCTGACGCAATAAGATTCAATACGATTAGATATGAGCAATAAGAAACTGACAAAGGCGCAATTGCACGAGGCACTTCAGGCTGCGCAAATCAATGTGTCACCTTCTGCGACTGTGGTGCAACTAAGGTCATTATATGAACAAGTATTGGGTGCAAATATGCTTCAGGTGGAATTAAGTGAGTGCAAAGACACTGAACAAGTTTTCGAGACTGGGACTCCTACTTTGTCCACTTCTGGAACTTCTGCGATTACTTCTGTTGCTTCTGCTACTTCCGCAAACACTTCTGGAACTTCTGCGATTGTTTCTGTTACTTCCGCAAACACTTCTGGAACTTCTGCGATTGTTTCTGTTACTTCCGCAAACACTTCTGGAACTGTTGCAACCACTTCTGGAACTCGCACCGGTTTAAAACAAACGGTGGATCCTAAGGCAACCCTAAATAGTGGGACTGCGGCCGCTACCAAAAGCAACACGATGACCAATTCTGATGTCGAAGAGGAACTGGAATTGGCTCGTCTAGAAAGGCGTAAACGTATTGCAGATCTTCGACGGGAGCTCGCCGAAACAGAGCCGACTACAAATCCAGGCAGGCGAGTCGATTTCAGTGACATTGAGGACGCAGTACCTTCCTTCTCCGGGGATGACTCTTACGGTGTTAAGAAGTGGATCAACGACTTCGAGGATGTGACACAATCCCTCGGAGGGGATGATCGATATCAATATGTCTGCGCGCGAAGATTATTGAAAGGCACTGCGAAGATGCTATTAAGAACGGTGCGGGTTGATACCTGGGAGGCCTTAAAGAACCTTCTCTTATCCGAATTTGAGAAGCGCCTGACTCGACAGGAGGTCTATCGACAGCTTAGTCGTCGAGCCCGCCGTAGAGATGAGACGTTACTGCACTATGTTCTTTCGATGCAGGAAATTGCCGCATATGCTGACGTGGACGAAGATGACTTGATTGAATACATCATTGATGGACTTGCAGACAGCTCATCAACGGTATCCATTCTCTATGCGGCCAAGTCACTTTCAGATCTTAAACGACTTCTGCCCCGCTACGAAAAGAGAAGAGCGCTAAAACCAATCAATAAAAGCTCAAATTTGCCTTTGCCTCCAGCGGCAACTTCGACTAGCAAAAATTCAACAACGGTGGTTAGTGGACAGATCAGATGTTTCAACTGTTCGGCCTATGGCCACATTGCTGTGAATTGTCCGAAGGAAAAGCGGGCCGCCGGATCCTGCTTCAGCTGCGGAGACTTAAGACACACCTACAGGAACTGTCCGGTTGCACCGAAACGAGTTGGAGTCATCAAAAAGGATAACTTTGCCGAGGAATACTCTAGCGATGATGAAATAGTAGAGGGCTTGGACGCCGTACAATTGTCCCGTTAGCTTCATACATAGGTCAATTGCTACTACCCCAAGTAAAATTTTATTTGGAGTTAATCAGCGAGGTGCGGTCGTCGACAAGCTTACTGAGTTTCTGAGCGAAAAGGAATTGAATGTTACTAAAAGAGACTTAAGTGAACTCAGGAAAACTGCCTCTGAGGCAATCGTAAAGGTTGGGGAAGACAACAGTAGACATTTTGAGAAGCACAATCACCCGGCAAACACTTATGAAAGAGGGGACTACGTGGTTATTAAAAATGTTGACACGACGCCCGGTACTAGCAAGAAGCTGCTCCCCAAGTTCAAGGGGCCTTATGTTATTTACAAAGTATTGCCTCATGACAGATATGTCATCCGTGATATTGAGAATTGCCAAATCACACAGCTCCCATATGATGGAGTAGTTGAATCAAAAAATATTCGCCTGTGGAAAATAAGCATTGAAAATTGAAGATATGATTGTCCTAAGTAACGCTTATCATTATAGTTTTTAAGCTAAACCATTTGTGGTATATTGTTTTAAGTTATCAAGCCTTATAGTATAAGACCTAGCTATATGTTTTGTTAAGAAAGATTGAGCGTGCGGTGTCCATGGGTTGACGGGTAGATTGTTGATCGAGGTCGATCAAATTGTCAGATTGACCGAGATGTAGTATCAAAAAAAAATATTATAAGATTAATGTGATTGCCAAGTCAAGCCTTTTGTAAAAAGTGTACCAATTAACTATAACATAAAACTGTAACATGAGCCCATAGATGGCGTAAGTAAGAGATACGACTGCGGTAAAAAATGTTTCTAGCAGTTGAGTTTTATGGTTGATTAAGTACAAGGAAAACGTGGAAAAGAAGAGATCTTGTAAATGAATATATTAAAAACCAAAAATAAAGCTGAAAATAACTAAAAATAAAGTGTCTATTAAAGAAAATAAAGTGTCTAAAAACGAAAGAAAAAGAAATAGTTTTTCGGGTTTAGGGTGTAGGCGTATGCTACAAAGGGACTGATGAATTTCGTCGTTATAAGCGATAGGTCTCTATAACCGATATCAAGCTATGTATATACATACTTACTTTTTTTTCCTTAATTTTTCTTTGATTTTGAGACATAAAATAATAAGAATACACATTTACAAATATACGTTTACAGTTTATTAAAAAAAGTTGAAGTATCTAATTGCTTAGTGCAGATTTTTCTTGTTTGACTCATTTTCCTATAAGAAATCACAAAATTAAATTAAACTTCTACAACCACTTGTCACACCGCAAAATTTGCACTGAGTAAAACTTCCCCAACGTAGAACAAACTCAACAAACGCAAAAGCAAAAAAATAACGTCTGCAAGCGGTAACTGTAACATATCCCAGATACTAAGAACTTAGATACAACGCATCTACTGTTCTAGAAAAAAAATCAGTTGCGCCAACAGCTGCGTCGATTTTAGTCGTTATAACCGATATTAAATTCAAAAAAGGGTAAAATCGGTCGTTGTAAGCGATATGTCGTTATAAGCAATTTTCGTTCAATGGAATTACAATGGCGCTAATTCGGGACCTACGAATTTGGTCGTTGTAACCGATACGTCGTTGTAACCGATGTCGTTATAAGCGATTTTGACTGTATATAGTCACATTTCCTCTTACACCAGGCTAATAAAGGTTGTTCAAATTTGAGGTATCATTCTAAATTTTAAATGAAAGACATAAATTTTGTGAAATCTGTATTTATTTTTATTGGAAATAAATGTACAATGGTTCCGGTTAATAATGAAAAAGAATGTCGTCCAAGTGACCTCCTCTGCTAGCTCGGCAGACTGTCAAATTTTGAATCATTTTTTCACATAACGATGGTTCAATTAATGATATTTGCTCTGTGATGTTGTCTTTCAGGTGTTGAACAATTTGAGGATTATCGGCATAAACTTTACTAAACCCCATAACAAAAAATCCAGTGGTATTATATCGCATGATCTTGGTGGCCAATTCACGTCTGCTCTTCGGGAAGCGATGTTAAACCTCTCTTTCAAAATTTTAATGGTTTTTTATTTGATACTACACAATTTTTCTGGTTTTAATTTTTGTTTTCCGCCAATTTCCTTTATGTTGTTTTGAATGAATAACCTTACATTCGTACCACGTGAAGTGGACGGCTGGAGTTACAGCGCTGTTTCACGCTTCGCCACAACCGATCATCAGACTCCTTCTGTGGTGCTGGTCTGTCTTGTTCCTTCATTTTATCCCGAAAATCCATTTCTTCCACTGGGGTTCGAACCTAGACCAGCGTCTTCTCAGGCAAGCACTTTTTTTCATGCACTGTGCAATTGAAGCCACGAGTTCATATAGTTGTTATTTTGATTTTCTTGGACAGACTTGCTCCTGTAAGTATATTATGTTATTCATTCTGGTTTTTTCTTTCTCTGTTTTCTCTAATTTTATTCCATTTCGACAAGCATAGTTGAACTGAAATGGGTGATAGAGAGGGTGAAAGACTTTTTGACATTGTTTTTGTCGAGAGTTTTACGATTTTAATGGTTTTTTATGTGATACCACCACAATTTTTTATATGATACCACACAATTTTTCCTGGTTTTAATGGTCTCTTTCAAAAGATCAATTGAGTTCATTGTTGTGTGGCATGTTGCACCATCCTGTTGAAACCACATATTCTGCACATCAAAATCTTCCAATTGACTCCACAAAAAGTTCCTAACCATCGCTTGATATCGAGCTTCATCCACAATAACTGCATTGCCATTTCCATCTTCGAAGAAAAATGGACCAATTACGCCACCACACCAAAATCCACACCATATAGAGTAGCTTCTTTTGGTTTCATTGGCCTTTCAAACAATCCTCTAGGATTTTCTTCAGCCCAAATAAATGCGACAGATTTGTTTATTGACATAACCGCCAATTTCAAAATGAGCTTCATCGGTGAAGATAATTTGCTTGACAAAATTGACATTTTTTGTTGGTTCTCTGAGACTCAATTAACAAATTGCTGATGCAATGCGTGGTTTGTTGGCTTTAATTCTTGTGTTAACTGTATTTTGTAAGCTTTTACATGCAGATCTTTGTGCAAAATGTTAAACAAAGTTGTTGGTTTGAGGTTTAATTGCTTTTAACGACGACGGATTGACGTGCTTGGCTCTTCAGCAACACTTCTGCTAACAGCTGCAAGACTACAAAATTTAGAAAAAGTAGAGAATAAGGCATTTAAACGCTTAAAAACATCAAATAAACCAGAGGATCGTGCTCGCTTTCTTCGGTTTCGAAGAGAATTTGATTTTTTGAACAAATTTTTATATTATCAGCACATAAGTGCCGCTGAAAGCAATATCAAAATGAATAGTAAAACCTTTTGGGTCTTTCTGAATTAACACATCGTTAAAAATGACAGGCCAATATCCAAACTTGCCTCCGTACCGAAGTTATTTGAAAAGTTAGTGACCCAGATGCTATTTTTCACAGTCAAGGAATCAATAACGTCAAAACAACATGGCCGATCAACTTCGACTAATTTGTGCCTTTTTTCCCAATTTTGTCTAACATCTATGGAAGACAAGAAGCAGGTCGATGTCTTATACACAGATTTTGTTAAGGCATTTGATAGAGTTCATCATGGACTATTATTGCATAGACTTCTAAAACTGGGACTCAATGTAAATTTGTTGAAATTGTTGAGGTCCTACTTGTCGGGTCGTAAACAGGTCGTCCAGATTGAGGGTTTTATATGAATTTTAATAGAGGTGGAGTCGGGTCTTATACAAAGAAGTCACCTAGGACCACTTTTGTTCGATTTGTTTGTATCTGATATTCCTGTTATTCTCAATTCATGTGACTGTTTGATGTATGCAGATCGCGTTAAATTGTTTAGTCAAATATCTTCTGATATTGATTGTGTTGAGTTGAACCACTCTTAAGGTACAGTAAGTTGAAAGATCTTGGTGTTATCTTTGATTCCAAACTCACGTTTTCAGCCCACATTGATTTAATTGTATCAAAAGCAAATTCTATGTTAGGTTTCCTCATACGAACTTCAGGAGTTTTTAAGGATGTGTATACTTTGAAGGCAATTTTTTGGTCGTTAGTGTTGCCCATCTTAGAATACTGCTGTGTCGTTTGGTCACCTTCTTACGAAAACGCTATTATACGAATAGAAAGGATACAAAAAAGGTTCACGCGGTTTGCGTTAAGAAACCTGGGATGGTCCGACGAATTACCTGCGTACTTTTCAAGATGTGCGCTATTAGATTTAAAAACCCTTAAAAGCAGCAGACAGGCGCAATGCGTTCTCTTTATATATTATACTTGCGCAAATTGTTTGGTACGTTCCAGAAAGAAATCTGAGAATTCGTAATGACCTGTTCTATGTTCTCACTCATCGTACAAATTGCGGATTAAATAATCCCGTAACTCGTTCATTATTATTGTAACGGGTCCGCCAAATAACTTTTTTTTTGAAAATGCTATAAAAAAAACTACTGAACATTTTCTCAAATTTCTTTTTTTATTTGAAAGTACAATCCTTCCGGTTAATAATGGAAAATGATTTCATTCAAATGGCTGCCTCGGCTGGCCATGCAGTAGCCTATTGTAGCGTCATACCAAGGTCTTTATGCAAAATTCGTCTCAATGATGTCTCCGAAATGTTCAATTGTTGAGAACGACGGTGAATTGATGTCACAGTTGCACGTTAGCTACCTAATTTGTTATCTAGCTGACGCCATAACTAAGTAACTAACGTAGTTAAATTAGCTGCGCTAAAAATGCAATCGATTTGGTGGTTAGCTATCATAATGACAACTAATTTTAGCTATTAGCTATTAGTTGCAGGTTGTGTAACTAAGCTCATTAGGTTGCCAAAGTTAGTTGCGGATGACAACTAAAGGTTGGTTAGCTTTTTAGCTGTAGCTTGTTAGCTGTCTAGGTAATAACTAATAACTAAATCAAAATTTATTGTTTTGCTATAATGGCGATAATTTATTGGGATTTATTATGCATATTGCGTTTAAAATAAAAATTGATTGAATGTCCCTTTTATTTTACATTATGTTATTTTACAAAGAGGTCCTTAGAGCCACAATAATGGTCCTTTAAGCCCGAAAAAGGATATTTTCCCAAAATGTATTTAGAAACGGCACGGTATTCATGAGTTCAATGTTATTTGAATAAGGGGTCCTAGAAACAACTAACATTTTGGAAAAATATCCTTTTTTCGACTTTTAAGGACCTTTTTGTTGTTCCAAAGAACTCTTAGTCAAATAACATTGAACGCAGATATACCGTGCGTATTCTAATGACATTTTGGAAAAATATCCTGTTTTCGACTATTAAGGACCTTTTTTGTTGTTGCAAGGACCTCTTAGGCAAATAACATTGAACACAGATATACCGTACGGATTCTAATGACATTTTGGAAAAATATCCTGTTTTCGACTATTAAGGACCTTTTTTGTTGTTGCAAGGACCTCTTAGGCAAATAACATTGAACACAGATGTACCGTGTGGATTCAAACGGCATTTTGGAAAAATATCCTTTTCCTACTTTTAATGACCTTTTCTGTTGTTCCAAGGATCTGTTAGTCAAATAACATTGAACACAATATACTGAGCGGTTTCCTAGGAATTTTTGAAAAAAAATGTTTTTTTTCGGGCTTAAGGACCTTATTTGGTGCTCCAAGGACCACTTGATTAATAAACTTATGACAACTAAAAGTGACATTCTTAAATCGGCTGTTGGTTACCGAAGAACAAATCGATATTTTTCCTCTTAACTTCAACTGATGTACAACAAACCTCAATTATTCAAATCAAATCTACTTCCACACAATGTCCCGGTGTTTCGTAAAGACATAATAATCTCTAAAATTGAACATACATAATTAAAACTGGAAAATGTAGAACGAAATAAAAGAATTGTTCCTGTGCCTTTTTTCGTTAAATTGTTGGAAAAAAATTATTAGTTATGTTTATTCGATAGCTAAAAAGCTAAAACTAAAGTTAATTATTGTTAGTTACACTCTGGCAACTAATTTTTCACAACTAAACACGCTTAGTAGCACTTCGCAATAAAAACAGCGCTCGAAGACTTGGGAGCGAATAAAGAAATAACGAACTGGGTTTACGAAATGCTCAACAGCAGAGTAATTAACTCAGAGATCGGTGAGAGTTACATAAGGAAAACAGTGACCATGGGCACCCCACTGGGAGGCGTCTTATCTCCCCTCCTGTGGCTCATAGTGGTCAACAAAATCCTAACGACTCTAAAGGTCAAAAGAACGAAAATAGTAGCATACGCAGACGATATTGTAATTCTAATAAGTGGCAAGTATCTCCCCACTATTAGTGAACTCATGAAATCTGCCCTAAAAGAACTATCCTCGTGGGCAAGACCGAACGGCCTTGGAGTTAATCCAGTCAAAACCCAATGTGTTCTGTTCACTAGGAAAAGAAAAATCGAGAAATTCGATATGCCGAAGCTAAACGGAATTCGTCTGAAACTTTCCCCGGAGGCAAAGTATCTGGGCATCATCCTAGACTCTAAGCTTACTTGGAAACGTAACACAGAAGAAAGAGCAAAAAAAGCACTATGCGCCTTCTACGCATGCAAAAAGACCTTTCGCAAACGTTGGGGTATGCGCCCTTACATAACCCATTGGATGTACACATACACAGCGATCATACGACCCATACTTACATACGGGTCAATTGTATTGTGGAAGGCAACAGAAAGGACTACCTATCTCCATAACCTCTCAAAGGTACAGAGATTAGCATGTATTGGTACAACGGGAGCAATGAGATCAACACCCAAAGCCGGGCTGGAAGTCATTTTAAACCAACCCCCGCTTGGTGAATATATTCGCAGCATGGCAGCCAAAGGAGCCCTCCGCCTCAAGGAGGCAAACATCTGGAGGCACAGCTCCTATGGACACGGCTCTATAATTCACAACTACTTGGGTATCGATCTATCCAGGAAAACGGACTACTTAATTCCCAAACGAAACTTTGAGAAAAACTACTCCACATACATACCCCAAAGAGAGAATTGGAACACGCACGTCAACGTGCAAGAAATCCACATCTATACGGACGGGTCGAAAATGGATGTGGGGACAGGAGCGGGAGTTTTTTGCGAGCCCCTAGACATAAAGGACTCGTACAGACTTCCCAATGAATGCAGCGTCTTTCAAGCTGAGATTGTCGCCATCGACAAGGCAGCAGAAACTATCTCCGCGAAGAATCTGGATCCTTCCACGATCACAATCTTCGTAGACAGTCAGGCGGCTATCAAAGCACTAGACAGCGAAACTATAAAGTCAAAAACAGTCAGAAACTGCCAAAAATCCCTCAACAAAATAGGCGAACGACACAGGATCACACTCTGCTGGGTCCCCGGTCATAGCGACATTGTTGGGAATGAAAAGGCAGACGAGCTAGCAAGAATCGGGTCAGAACTTGACGCAATAGACGCCATTACGTCAATAGACATCCCAATTAGTGCAGCAAAAAGAAACATTGACCAAAAACTGAGGGAACAAATTAACACCACCTGGTCCCAAAGGCACGACTGTGTTATATCTCGCAGTCTATGGCCAAGAATTAACGAAAAAAGAACAAAAAGCATTCTGGAAATGAATAAGCTAGAAATACGTACTCGTATCTTAACTGGCGTACTGACAGGCCACTGCACCATAGGTGTAATGGCAAGCAGGCTGGGCATCAGCTCACCAGACTACTGCAGGAGCTGTCAAGATATAGAAGAAACCGAGACCATTAAACACCTGCTCTGCGAATGTCCAAACCTTCAGACATCTCGACTTCGCTATCTGGGCAACAGATTCTTCGAAGACTTAGAGGACGTAGCGCAGGTACCACTGACGGACACTATCAGGTTTGTCAAGAACACAGGTTGGTTCCAATAGGCCAACCGGCAAGATTAACCTAAACTGAGTATGGTAAGTGTTTTATTGTAAATGTAGGTTTACTACATAAAACAATAAGGGATCACAATGGACCAATGGGCCCCCGTGCAAGCACAGCAGCCCTACTGTGCACTTCCCTTCCAACCTAACCTAACCAGCACTTCGCAACTAATAACTAATTTGGTTCCCAAATTTGTGGCAACTACAACTCAAATTATGGTTTAGCTATGTACGTTCAAAGAAACTACAGCTAATTTAGTTGTAGCTTTTTAGTTATTAGTTAAGCTAACTTTTGTGCAACTCTGATTGATGTTGATGGCGCTTCACGCACACTTTCTACCACAGCAGCAATATTCTCGGGTGTACGCACTGTTTTTGGCTTTTCACGCTTTGGTTTATCGATGAGGAAGCCAGTTTCTTTCACTTTTTTCACAAGATAACGAACATACGGAGCTGACGGCGCTTCTCTTCTTCCAAAATCGGTACGCAATTTTCGCACACATTCTGCCACATTACCATGATTTTTAAAGTAATGTCGCAATATTTCCCAGCGTTGTTCAAGCGTATAAACAACCATATTCGTTCAGCGGAAGAATAAAACTAATTATCTGTCAAATCAGACACGAGCTAAGTGTTACCATTCACGAAATAAGCACTAGTTGAAAAAAAAACGTTAGATGGCGGACCCTTTATAACTCTATTAGTAGTGAAGTCGACCTTTCTATGAGCATGGATAATTTCAAAAATAATGTTCAAAATTTATTCCACTTTTAATGTGGAGGAGCCAGACTAATATAATTATAAAAAAATGTAACACCTTTTTGTTATCAGCAGATTGTTAAATCCATTGATGAATAAATAAATAAATAAACATACAAAAAATGGCTTCTTCCGTCATATTTTGCATGGAAAAATTATGAGTGTAGGGTTTAGTGAAAATATTTTTTTTAAGCTATTGCATAGCTTTTTTCAAGGGCTTTGAGCGCGGCGACCGTATCAAGAAATTCCGTAACGAAAACAAAACCTAACACCCCATACTTTCTCACAAACATAGCAGCTGTTTGTGAGAAAGTATATAGGTGTATAGGTATCTATGCACGTGAGTTAATCGGTTATCGCTCTCGGAGGCCGGGCTCGCCAAATTGTGGTGGTGCTTCCGGGAGGTGATTGATTCTGTAAGGCATCAGTCAGCTCACGGCAGCGCGTGTGCACGTTGACGACTGCCAGGTGCTCGCAAAGCAATTGGGATTTTGACCACTTGTTTCGTAATGCAACGAGTGATCAGAATCCTAATTATAGTTAGAATATGTTAAGTAGTTTAAGTAAGTAGAGTAGGTAGTTTGTAATTTGTTTTTTTATATAAAAATCTAATACTCGTATATAAAAATCCAGTGTCACAGTTTTAGTGTTTATACTCCTCCGAAACGGCTTGACCGATTTTGAGGAAATTTTATATGTATATTCCGTAGGTATGAGAATAGGTTCATAACTAATTTTTGTAATAATGGTGGTCTACCAAAAAGTTTGTATGGGGAAATGCACTTTGGGGAAAAAAACCTGGGTAGAAATCGAGTAGTGACACTTCAAATACAAAAAAAAATATTTAAAATATATAAAAGCAATTGTTGTTGTCAATTATTTTAATTATTTGCCAAGCAAATTGTTGTTGTCAACAATTTTGATTTTTTTTTAAATATACCTAATAAGTTTGTTTATGTTTATTATGTTACACAAAGTAACTTTTTGAAACGGAGTCGATACTTTGATTTGTTCGATGGTGTTTGAATCCTTCATTTTTGTTTGTTAAGTATTTTCAGGATCCTTGCATTAGTACCTATGTGTGAGTAAGTTGAAATGTAGGGGTGATTGAGATGACGTGGACAATGATGACCGGCAACAGCAGTTGTTGAGCGTTTTCAGTTTTCATGCGCATAACTCGAGACAGAAAGGTTAGTTTTTAACGATTTTGAGCTTGACGGTTTCGTTTGGGCCCTAGGAAGGACGAATGCTACTTTTTATCGCGAAAATAAAACTTTGACAGGATGAAATAGGGGGTGTCGGAACTTCGGGAAAGAATATCGCAAGAACAACGTGCAGTCGTCCGAACTGGAGACCGAGATAGACAACAACATAATCGTCATCAGCATAGCGTTCAAATAAATGAAAACCAACGAAGAAGAAGAAACGTCGTGAATGTAGAATTGCGGCGAGTAGCATTCCAATACCAATTCACGGTTGAATACAAACTCCTGTAGGACAACATAAGAGACGTTTCAGTGCACCAACAATCGATGAAGTTGTCATTGTAATCGTTGAAGAAAATTTGGAAGCAGGAGATATAGTTTTACATCGCCAAAATGATCAGTTGCAGCGTGTGTATGAAACACACAAAATATCGTGTTCACTAATGGGAGCTAATATTGTAAAATTCGAGATACATATTTATAATTAAGTTGCATTCTTATAGGTGGCGCTATATTCCCAGTTTTGTATATGTTGGTCGATTTCGTTGCTGACATTAAAGTAGAATTGCTGCATGTTGTTAAACCGTGCGCATAACAAATTGATTGAAAGAAAATAAAAATCGAAGTTTCTTTCTATTGTGTTGTTGTTCGATTCAAAAAAGTCAGGTGACATAGGCGCCTGCCAGGAAACTAGCACCTACCCCTAGCGGAGCAACGAAGTAGCGTAATCGGGCTAAGCAAAGCGCAGAAAAATGTGCAGTCCCTTTAACCACGGAACCGATTGAGCTCAAATCAGGCAAGCTTTGGTATTGACTTGAATATGTTTCTGTGAAGTTTGGTCAAAATCGGTCCACCAAGTTTGACTTGCAATTTTGTTTCTCATCAAAAAAAGACAAGTATTTCTTTTTGTTAGGCGCAGAGAACACCGAGTATTTAGACTCTTGAGCACGGGCAACGCCGGGCGGGTACAGCTATAAAAATATAAAATTTGAATATTTGATAAAAATGCCGAGTTTTCTTAACAATTTTCTCGATGAAAACATAATATGTAAGATTAGTTCGTAAAATAGTTTTTAGGCCGAAAGGCAATAATTATAAGATAAAGTTAAGTTTAGGGCGTCCGCATAAGGATCAATAACCTAGAATAAGTATCCTGTTAATTTTAAGTTAGATTTAATCATTTTTGTCTAGTATTTAAGTTGATATAAGCTAATAATTAATAAAAATGAATTTAAAAGTAAGTAAAGTAATCGGTTCTCGTCAGATCAGCGCAATTAAACGACGTTGGGCGCGGTTAGTACGTAGATGGTGGACCGTTTGAGAACAACCGCGTGTCGTTGTTTGTTTTTTTTTTTGATATGTAAACATCTTTGCTCTCGGTAGGGCCTAGTTGGAAATATCGAGCGTCACCGTCATCGTCAGATTTTCAGGTCGGACGACAAAAAACCAATGTTTGAGCTAGGGAGCTGAAATTTATAATATAGACTCTCCAGGGGCCCTTGATGCTCATGTGTAAATATTTTCAAAATTCGCCCATTGACACGCCCACAATTTAAATTAATGCAACGCTGACGAGCCTATATGTTTACACATCAACTATACCGTGAGTGCAGCGTGGCTCACACCTTTTTTGTGTATAGTTTAGGTAATACACATTAATGCTGCGCAGAGAAAGTATATATGATATTATATCTATATAAATGTACATCGCGCGAAATTCGATGATCAAACTCTTTGAATGAATAATTTTTTTGGTGTGTAATTACACTATTTATACCTAATTATTTATACCTATTATTTATACCTAGCTATTTTCGTTTTATAGAGAAGAAAAACTTAAAGAGCTAAAAAGAAAAAGATAAAAAATTCTATGCAATAGCTTTACCGCGGCAGTCCCCGAGTGCCACTCACTTTTTATACCCTATTCATAGTTTGTAACATACCTTAATATTGCCCGTAGACCCCTAAAAGTTACTATATTTATGATCAGCATCGATAGTAATGTCGATCTAGCCATGTCCGTCCGTCCGTCCGTCCGTCCGTCGGCAAAAATTAGGCTTTTAAACTGGGCCTAGAGAGCTGTAATGTTAACCATATACTCTTTAGGGTCCTGAAATAATCAAGTTTACGAGTTTTTGAAATCGGCCCACAGACTCACAGACAAAATTTTGGAAAAAATCGAATTTTGAGATAGAAAGCTGAAATTTTGTATATATGATCTATGACTCCTAAAACTGCTGGGGATATAAAATTTTCAAAATCCGCCCACTGACACGCCCACAAATAAATAAAACAATTTTATTGAAAACCCCAAATTTAAGCTAGGGAGCTGAAATTTATAATATATACTCTTTAGGGGCCCTTTAAGCTCATGTGTAAATATTTTCAAAATCCGCCCACTGACACGCCCACAATTTAAAAAAAAACTTTTTTGAAAATCCAAAGTTTGAGCTAGGGAGCTGAAATTTATAATATATACTCTCTAGGGGCCCTTTATGCTCATGTGTTAATTTTTTTAAATCCGCCTACTGACACGCCCACGATTAAATAAAACAATTTTATTGAAACAAACAAAGTTTGAGCTAGGCAGCGGTTTTTTCGATAAAATCCTTTAAATGTTATATAACAAAATATGTAGAGCGTTCTTAACAATTCAACCATACTTAGACTTTTATCACGCCCACTTATGAGTGATAGGAATAAGAATAGGGTATCCAACAGTTCGCCCAAGCGGACTGTAGCCCGTCCCTATGTTTTTATATTCACTATGTCATACTTGCGTGATAGGCACAAGAAATTATGTTTATTTTTTTTCTGAACGCATTTAATCATAAGGAGTGTCTAATTTCCCAGTTATTAAGTCAATTATTAGTCTGTGGTTTTAGTCGCAACTAAGCGTTTTGGGGGGAAGAAACATGTGTTTATTTTTTTTGATAGTGACCGTGTTTTTTGACAACATTATTTTGAAACATTTGGTAAGTCAATTTGGTGATTATAACGTAATCCATTTATGTTTTGTAGTAAAGACGTTTAATAGATTTTAATATAGTTGTATGTTTGTTGTTTACAGTAAAAATGACTCAAGTTACGACTCGTCAAATGACAAACTGTCCCGTATTTGGCACGCCCGTAACATTACCCTCTTCTCAACTACCCACTTACGTTGATGTTATAAAATACTATCTTCAAATCAAGAGTTAAAGCCAGATAAATCTTCTAAAGAACCGACTGTTCAAGAAATCTCAGAAAGAGTTGCGGCTCGTGTTTTAGAAATATGGCATAAGTCCTCGCTGCCAACAGTCAGTTTGAAAAAAGTTTTGCAAATTATTAGAGCTTACCACCAAATATATAGAAAGTTAATGAAACCATTTAAAGGACGTCAATGTAGTAAAAACTTTAAAGAGAACATAGGGACGGGCTACAGTCCGCTTGGGCGAACTGTTGGATACCCTATTCTTATTCCTATTCCTCATAAGAGGGCGTGACGAAAGTCTAAGTATGGTTGAATTGTTAAGAACGCTCTACATATTTTGTTATATAACATTTAAATGATTTTATCGAAAAAACGAAGCTTTTGTAAAAAAAACGCTCCCTAGCTCAAACTTTGGTTTTCCAATAAAATTGTTTTATTTAATTGTGGGCGTGTCAGTAGGCGGATTTAAAAAAAAAATACGCATGAGCATAAAGGGCCCCTAGAGAGTATATATTATAAATTCCAGCTCCCTAGCTCAAACTTTGGATTTTCAATAAAATTGTTTTATTTAATTGTGGGCGTGTCAGTGGGCGGATTTTAAAAATTTTATCTCCCGATCAGTTTTAGGAGCCATAGATCATATATAACAAATTTCAGCTTTCTAGCTCAAAATTCGATAATAGCACGGTTTGACGGAGCATTTTCTGTACCGTATTTTGGACGACATTTTCTTTCAACTTCTGCAAAATGTTCACCATGTTTAAAATAAGTTTTAATAATAAAACCACGTGGGTCAATAGTGTACCGATCCATTTTAGCTAACGGGAGTATATTTACTTCATACCTGAAAAAACTTCGGTGTAAGCTAATAGCTGTAAAAAAAAGTGGCGGCCAATTTAAAATGATACGTCAAATTTGAACACCCTTTAATGGTTTCTCTCTTGAAAGACTTTTTGCATTTAAAACCTTACAAATGCTTCACAGTATCATCCAAACACGACAATTACCTTATCTTACAACAGACTCTTGTGTTCGCGCTCAGCTAGAAGTTGTGACCTGGTGACATTTGTCCATTGTCCAGCCGCCATTTTTATGTGCATGCGATTCGGTTATGGAATTCCCTTCCGCGCAATTTTCGGTTGATAGGCTGCACCACTCGGATTAATGCAAGACTTATGCAATATTTTAAGACGCTTCGATAAAACCAGTACGTTCATTAACTCGTAACTTTTAAATGCTTCAGCTTAATATCTATTATTGTACATGCTTGTTTTGTTTTGTTTGTATTATTTATAAAGTAACGTTTCTTTTTTTTTTATTTACGTAGTACTCATTCTTCTAAAGTAAAAGTATTGTTATACTGATGCTTATGCAAATTTAATGGATATTGTATCTTACTGCGTAAATCAATAATAAATAAATAAAAAATGTTAACTACGGTCTTAGTCTTATTGTAATATACATATTAGGCCTTAACGGCCCATACAGGGACTAGCACCTAGCTTCTCCAACCACTTTTACGCCGAAACCGAACGGCAAATTTGAGCTTTTTCATGATATTTTGATACTCTTGGATGTTTGTCAGACGTTCGCAAGAAGTACCAACAACACGCGGTATTCCCAAGTGGTCCTCCATCTAAGTAGGTACTAACCACGCCCTTCGTCGTTTAATTGCGGTGATCGAACGAGATCCGATTGACTTTTTTGACTTTTAAATAATTTTTTTTTGCTTATTAAATATCAACTTACATACTAGACAAACATTTTTTTTTTGCGTGTAGCTAGGTGAAAATCGTTGAAAGACGCTTGCGAGCTTTGCGATAGGTAGTGTGGGACTTGAAACACCTACTAAAAACACCCAGGAAAGGCATGATGTTACCATCCATCCAGTAATCGCACCTAGTCTACAGACTTATCAGCAATTTTGTTTTAATATTTGCTTATGTACTTATGTACTGTTTTTAGGAACTAACTTTGGTTTGTTACCTTTTGTTTTTTAATTCATTATCACTTTTTTCGTGTGATTATGTTGTAAAACATATATTTCTTTCCTTTTTACCTAGTTAACTAGTTCAAAAGGTTTAACTCTACGTAATCTTCTAACTTAATTGTTGTTATTAAGTAGTTGAACTACTTCTAAATTAGCATGGTTAGCCTTCGCAAAACTTCATGTCTTCTTGCGACCTTCTGAACCTCGTCCTCTACCATTTCAATTTTTAGATCCCTATGTAGATCAGCATTACGTATGGACCACGGCGCATTACAATATTGCGTAATACTTTGTTTGAAAGCATTGTATGCTTTGAAGATTTGTCTTTCTTGTGCACCCCCATAACTGGAGGCCATATGTCCAAATTCGTTTTAATATTTGCTTGTAGAGAAGCAGTTTGTTGTAGATTGAGAAATGAATTCCTACCTATGAGCCAATACATTTCATTGTATTGTATATTTAGTTCATCTCGTTTTTTTTTGACATGCGATTTCCAACGCAACTTTGCGTCCAAAGTCAAGCCTAAATACTTAGCTGAGTTCGAATGCAGAACTACTTTATTATTTATGTACACAGGTATGTGTTGTACGTTTTTATTCGTAAAGTTAATATGAACCGACTTCAGTTCATTTAATTTTGTTTGCCATTTTTTGGTCCATTTGGATACTAGACAAAAATGATTAAATCTAACTTGAAAACATAGGGACGGGCTACAGTCAGCTTGGGCGAACTGTTGGATACCCTATTCTTATTCCTATCCCTCACAAGTGGGCGTGACAAACGTCTAAGTATGGTTGAATTGTTAGGAACACTGTACATATTCTGTTATATAACATTTAAAAGATTTTATCAAACAAAAACGAAGTTTTTGTAAAAAAAACGTTCCCTAGCTCAAACTTTGGTTTTTCAATAAAATTATTTTATTTAATTGTGGGCGTACCAGTAAGCGGATTTAAACAAAATTAACACATGAGCATAGAGGACCCCTAGAGAGTATATATTATAAATTTCAGCTCCCTAGCTCAAACTTTGGACTTTTAAAAAAAAGTTTTTTTGTAAATTGTGGGCGTGTCAGTAGGCGGATTTTAAAAATATTTGCCTGTGAGCATAAAGGGCCCCCTAGAGAGTATATATTATAAATTTCAGCTCCCTAGCTCAAATTTTGGTTTTTCAATAAAATTGTTTTATTTTTTTTTGTGGGCGTGTCAGTGGGCGGATTTTGAAAATTTTATATCCCGAGCAGTTTTAGGAGTCATGGATCATATATAAAAAATTTCAGCTTTCTAGCTCAAAATTCGATTTTTTTCCAAAATTTTGTTTTTTTGAGTTTGTGGGCGTGTATGTGGGCGGATTTCAAAAATTCGTAGACTTGATTATTTTGGGACCCTAGAGAGTATATGGTTAAAATGTCAGCTCTCTAGGCATGTTGACCGCTCCGCTCTCAACAATCCACCAAATTCGGCGAATTGCTTTTCCGTGTCGAATTAATTCCTCTCCGCTATTGCGGTCCTAAAACGGAGGAGCTCATGAGCATTGGTGAAGTATCCGCCGTGGATGAGCCTCTTATCTCTCGCGCTACGGTAGCGGTGGTATAGTACCTGGATACCATCCCTCGCCTGTACCAACCATCGCCCTTGCAACTTGCCTTCGAGTGACCTTAATAAGGAAATTGTTATTCCTATTTAACTGAGCCCCATCGTATAGGACCTTGTTGGGATAGTACTCGTATTTATACCCTATTCTAAGGGTATATTAATTTTGACGCATAGTTTGTAACATACCTTAATATGGCCCGTAGACCCCTCAAATTTACTATATTTATGATCAGCATCGATAGTAATGTCGATCTAGCCATGTCCGTTCGACCGTCCGTCCGTCCGTCTGTTGGCAAAACTTAGGCATTTAAACTGGGCCTAGAGAGCTGTAATTTTAACCATATACTCTCTAGGGTCCCGAAATAATCAAGTTTACGAATTTTTGAAATCCGCCCACAGATACCCAGATATCTGACTGTGCTTCTCACCGCCAATGGCTGCCCGTTTGGTCCATTAATGGCAAATTTCTTCCACTTTTTTCTGGTATCCCTAGAGGCCCCAGCCAATGGAGTTCCGAACAAAATTGTTTTCGTCTTTTGAAAGTTGATTTTCAACTTCCAGTCGTCACAATATCCTTTAATTTGTTGGAAGGCACGCTGCAAAAGAATGTTTATGACCTCGATTTTAGGAACTGATCTGTATGCCACCAAATCGTCGGCATACGCTATAGCATGTCTAAGTGAACCCACCAGATCACTCGTGTAAATATTAAACAGGATCGGAGAATTCACCGCAACCTGCTGCAAACCGTTTTTAATTTCAAAGACTCTGCTCGAAGTCACGTTGATACCCAACTTCTTTCCCATAAGCATATTATAAATTACATATAGCAAAGGTTTGTGCATCCCCCGCTTGGTCAACTTGTAGAAAAGTCCCTCTAACCAAACCCTGTCGAAAGCCTTCTCAAAATCAACCAGACAAGCGCTCGTGCATTGATTCTTGTATTTATTCCACTGAATGTCGGAAACCAGTTTCGACGCGGCATGAATAGTGTCATGCATGAATAGTGTCATGACGCGCCCTGAAACCAAACTGGTTGTCCCTAATGATGTTATTGTCCTCGACCGACTTCAACAGGGCTCTATTGACAACCTTTACGAGAACCGATTGGTTCGACCTGGCAAGGTCGTCTTATTTTAAATGAAATACATTACATTTCTTTTTTTGTCAAGTAAAAGAAGTCACACGTGTTTTCTCCAAAAGCAACAATGGGAAAACATTGCAATTCCTTAAAGGATTTGCATATGTTGTTGGTTGATTTTGAAATTGCCTTTGATAAACAACCAAGAGATCTGTAATGGGTAGCGCTTAGACAACGAGGAGTTCCAGAAACCTTCGCACATGATGCCTTTGGTCCAGATCGTTGTTAAAGTCGTTAAAGAAGAAAAGTGAATCTTTATTCGCATATTGTTCTGTTTTCATTTTCAGTCGATTCTTCTTTTTTAACTACAAGGTCATGATTAGTATCAAAGGGATCATAGCATTCCATTTCCTCTCTACTGGTTTCCCAGTGTCTGTGCTATTCTTAGCCCGTTCCTGCACGGGAAACTTGTAAACTCATTGATGCCCTAACAGCAATACGGAGGCGTATGTGTATTATTTTGCTTATTTTTGGGCGACACCAACGAACCGTTCGTTCTCTACAACCACATCCGCATTAATTTTGTCATAAAATCCATGAATGAATGCCTTTAAATGATGCTATTTTCACTAAGCATTCAGGAACTTAGGTACTTGTATGTAATTTGCTGCTCCATTGAAAAGGCACATAATGAAAGATACCACAAAGCAATGGGCTGTACTTCGGAACGATTCTAGTGGAGTGCTAATACAGACCACTTGTCACCTACAAGTACTGGGGCGATTTTTACTCGCATCAGATGCGTAGATACCATCTCTCGAGGGCAGATGTTCGCATGTCTGGTACTTATGCACCCTCGCGACGCACCGCCAATTCCCAGCACAGTTTTTCTTGTTGATTTCAGAAAAGCAAAATAACAAAAATTGCCATGAAAGCGCATGGATTGTGGCAAACATCATAGGGCATAAAAGTTCCATAAAATGCTCGTACGGGAATACCATGTTATATCACACAGACTACCTACCACCCATGGAGAGCTATTTCGTTTGCAGAAACCTCCTGAAAGCAACAGCTAACAGCTGACTGTGGTGTATATTTTGCAATCTTGCGTCGTGTATTGCAGATGTTAGTAGAAAAGTTTGCCTTGTTCTCTCATTCTGCGTAACACGGCGCAGTGTAGAGGGTTCTCTAGCTGGAGCTGGAGTATTTATTTTTTAGTGTTCGCGCTAATACCCACGGTAATGTTGCACATACATAAAAATTTAATGGAATTTAATTTTAAATATTGCTTTTGCTTTTTACACAAGTTTTCAATAAATTCAAGTGCAAAAGTATGTGCAGTCGTTTGAAACAGTCTTATTACCCAACACTTAGCAGCGAACCACCAGTAGTGGCCAACCAAAGGCAATGGTACGTATACATAATTATATTTCAATATACATATGTACATGTAATCCCAATCACACTTGTTGCATGTGAAAAACTTGCTGGATTCTGTTTGATGGAGGGAAAAAATGGAAGGGGAAAACCACTTTACAAATTGGGTAAAATCAATATACCACACTAACTTAATAAAAGTGTTTTTGTTGTGATATTGCATATCTACATATTTTTCGCATTTGCAATTTCCTCATGTTCATAGAGAGTGTAAGTGTTCCGGCGATGAGTCCTTTGTGGTAGACAAGATACAAATTTTGATATCGTTCACAGGGTACGAGTATCTATTCTATGGAGGTTTATGTAAGCGAGATGAAAAAACGTAATTATGGTGAACACAGGTGTATACATATAGAAAGTGATAGCCTAGTTGTTGTCTCAATTCAACAGTTGGGACAGACAGAAAAGCATAATATAGCGTTGTAAGAGATCTAGTGATTTCCTTGTTAATTTTGTGTACACCGAACCGCTTATTGCGCTAATTATGGCCTTTTGGGTGGTTGGCGTAATTTTCAGGTATACATACAACCTGTATCCTTGTTAGGTAAGAAGGCATTTGAAGCCATCTATGGCAGCATATTTTTCTGTTTGCGTACGTTCGAGGTTACTTATTTATTTTACGACGACGATTGTCAAGGTTTTCGGGCAAACACTTAAAGATTATTATTTCTTTTGTGTTAATGTGTATTTTGCAGTTGTTGTTATTATTTACTGCTGTTGTTACTATTACAAGTTAATTAGAATGAATTTAGGGTTGAGTCACAGAACAGGACTATAACTAATATTGAAGCGGATTTATGAACTTTATGGGAAAATTTAATTCAAATAAATGTGATACAATTCTTTATTTATTTTTACGCATGTATATATGTCCTTATGTAAATCTTTGAAATTGATTTTACCAGGGCTTTTGCTACGCAACAGTATATACAAGGATTATGTTTACCTTACCCCATACTCACGTTTAGTATTGTATTAATTTTCCAAAGAGCAGGTATTTGCTAGGCTTTCCACCAGACCCTTCTCAACCTCAATCATTTATTATACTGATCCAAATGATTGACAGCAAGCCATGTCAAAATATTCAATCTGGCAATAAATAAAACATAGCCTCACCTTGATGGGATTATTAAATTGAATTCGATGGAGTCTTACATTGATTTTTGTTTCCCTTAGAATAATCAGTCCATTCATTTTGTTGCTTTGAACTTGAAACATTGGGGTTAGATTAAAAAAGGAAAAAAAAAGAAATGAGAATTTTAATCCCCCATTTACATAATGAAATATTCGAGATAAAAGAAAAAAATCTGCAAGCATAATTACATACATACAAATATAATTCTGTACATGATACCTACCAGAATCAGTCATTTTAGCACAAAATGTTCTTAAGTAATTGTATGTCTTCTTCTTCCCTTAACGACGAGGTTACTATCTACAAATAAGGGGATAATAATGCCCCCTCCCCCCTCTTCCGAGCATTCCTACTGTTCCACCTGTGGCCTGTAACAAAATACTACAAGTACTTCTAATACAAGTGAATTTGTAAAAGTGTATTACATTTCGGTAACACGAAACCGCTAGTCGACTGGCACTTCTCAGCGTTGCCGAAATTACTACTATAGTAGTATTGTGCTAATCTCGTCACCTTCGTACTACCGTTCTCCTCCTTTCATAGTTGTGCTACTATTTTTGTAAGACTCGTAATGTTTTCCTAACGAAATCATGCAGCCATCCTTTAAAGATATATTTCGTCATTTTATTGAATGCGAATTCGGCAGCATTTTACGTTGGCTTCTCGATATTTTCATCTGTCAAATTCAATCATAACTGTATTCTGTTGGTGCTCTAAGGATGTAGTCTTGATAGATAGAATAGATAGATCATTTATTCGTTGTAAAATTTAAATAGGTTATCGCCCAATTTACAATAAAAGCACAGAGATTTGATATAGTGCTTATTCTATCTTTCTACTGAAGCATTTTATTTTATACATTTTACGTTTTTACAATTTTTTTTTAAACTTTATTCTAAAGGAACCCAACGGGAAAAACAAAAAAAAGATAATAAATAATTATAAATAAAACCAGTGGGATCAATATGATTTATGCAATTAGTGGGAAATTTTGAAATGAGGTTAACCATAAGATTTAGACGCTTGGTCTCAAAAAAAAAAAACACGACTCGGTCGTTTTGAGGTTGGTCAAAGACTAACTCTTTGCCTCTTTCTTTATTCTTTCTTTCTTTTACTTATTCTATTATCACATATTATTGCATCAGTGTGGCCACTGTGCTTAATTACTATATTAACTACTACAATTGGGCTTAATTACTACATTAACTACTACAATTCGGCCATTCTGACTACTTAAGATCACCTGATCTTTTACAACTTATTGGACGTTTTATGTTTGGTACCTCGACTTCCGAACCACGGTCTCATATTACTGACTGCCCATACACCTTGATATGGTAACCGTGTTTGTTGAAAATTGTTCACATCTTTGATAACATACCTATCGTTTCGCAATACCTTTGTTATTTGATATGGTCCCTTGAATTTTGGTAACAATTTTTTAGATGTACCAGGATGTGAATCAAAGTTTTTGACTAATACATAATCTCTTGACTCACATTTTGTTGGCTTTTGTCGTTTCTTATCTACATACTTTTTATTATAAGCCTGAGCTTGTTCTTTTGTTAAAACTGCTTCTTGTCTTATCTGTTTGTGACTCTTCTGAACTATCTTTTGTTTAACTTCTACTAAGTTGTCTCTAAGTTCGTCTATCATTTTTCCGTTTTGATTTACCCCAAAAAGCATTACGCTTGGACATTTTTCTATCAATTTTTGTTTAAGTATTTCGAATAACCTTAATTCTTCTGCGCCAAAATGAAATAATTTGTTTTTTCTTGTAAGATCGTAAAGACGTTTAGCTAAAATTAAAAAGTTTTTCACGAACCTACGAAAATGTGAACATAAGCATAAAAAGCTTTGAACTGAATATACATTCTGTGGTAGGGGAAAATGTTTGATTGACTCGAACCCCTCATCGTCTGCTTGTATACCTTCACCAGTAATAGTATAACCCCGATTTTTTATTTTTGCTCGAAGAAATCCGCACTTGTCTAACCTTAGCTCTACTTTGTTTAAAACTCTACAGTCTATGCACATCCTAAGGTCTGTAGTTTTTTTCTTTACCAACACTATAGGAGAAACAAACTCCGACTCACTTGTTCTAATGTAGCCTTTTTCTAAACATTCGTCTAACAATTTATTTAATTCTGACTTCTCTGTGTATGACAACCTACAAAGCGGCCCATAAAAAGGTTTAGCAGAATTCAAATTCAATTTCATCTCTGTTTCTACTAATGGTTCTACCGGACGCCGAGGCACCAAATAACAATTTTTGTAAATGACACGTAAACATTTTTGTGTTACATAACTTCTATTTTGTAAAATTGTTAAAGTTTCTTCCTCGCAAACGTTAGGATTACAATCGATCATTAGTAAAGATTTTTCAGAACTTTCGTCTTTTACTTTATCACATTTTACATTGTTTTATGTCATACGACTTTTATTTACTATTAATTCGTTTACGTTTTGGCAATAAACTGACTTGTTAATATTTTCTTTATATTTTCCATAATTTTGTTTAACTTTATACATATCGTTGTTTTCACTGTCGTTGTTATAAATTGAAACTAACCTAAAATTACCAGCTTTCAAAAAACTTCTTTCCCGAACCACCTTACCCATTGTCCGAAGTGAATGCGACCGATCTTTGAAATTATTCACCACGTATTCCATAAATTTGTCTTCTTCAACGCCCATTCCATTTGACAGCACCATCTTCTCGTTGTAATAATCGTGGAACGTTATGTTGTATCGCCATTTTCGTGCTTCGAATTTTCGCCTCATTTTTAGTTTGTTTTCTTTGTTGCCAAACATCTCCGTCATCTCACGGAGCAAATCATCAAGATGTTGGTCAGAAAAATTCGGTTTTGAGAATAACCACTGTTGGCCCTTCGCCTTGAACTTGTTGACTAGTAATTTTTGCAGGATTTTTTTTTCGACGTTGTATACTTTTTCTGCGCTTCTGAGTTGTGCTAACCAAATTTCAAAGTTTATTCCACCATCGTAATCGGGCAGCATATCTTTGTAAGCGTTGTATTTTCTCTCTGCTTTGTCATCTGTGTCTTCGTTTCGTTGTTTATCATTGTCGTTCGTTTTTTCCTCTTCAATCGTTTGTGTTTTCTCCAAATCCATCTGTTGTTTTAAGAATTCTTTTTCTCTGGTTAGTAATTCTTTTTCTTTTTATACCCTATTCTAGGGGTATATTAATTTTGACGCATAGTTTGTAACATACCTTAATATTGCCCGTAGACCCCTAAAAGTTACTATATTTATGATCAGCATCGATAGTAATGTCGATCTAGCCATGTCCGTCCGTCCGTCCGTCCGTCCGTCCGTCGGCAAAAATTAGGCCTTTAAACTGGACCTAGAGAGCTGAAATTTTAACCATATACTCTCTAGGGTCCCGAAATAATCAAGTTTACGAATTTTTGAAATCCGCCCACAGACACGCCCACAAACTCAAAAAAACAAAATTTTGGAAAAAATCGAATTTTGAGCTAGGAAGCTGAAATTTTTTATATATGATCTATGACTCCTAAAACTGCTCGGGATATAAAATTTTCAAAATCCGCCCACTGCCACGCCCACAAAAAAATAAAACAATTTTATTGAAAAACCAAAATTTGAGCTAGGGAGCTGAAATTTTTAATATATACTCTCTAGGGGCCCTTTAAGCTCATGTATAAATATTTTCAAAATCCGCCCACTGACACGCCCACAAATAAATAAAACAATTTTTTTGAAAATCCAAAGTTTGAGCTAGGGATCTGAAATTTATAATATATACTCTCTAGGGGCCCTTTAAGCTCATGTATAAATATTTTCAAAATCCGCCCACTGATACGCCCACAAATAAATAAAACAATTTTTTTGAAAATCCAAAGTTTGAGCTAGGGAGCTGAAATTTATAATAAATACTCTCTAGGGGCCCTTTATGCTCATGTGTTAATTTTTTTTTAAATCCGCCTACTGACACGCCAACAATTAAATAAACCAATTTTATTGAAACACCCAAGTTTGAGCTAGGGAGCGTTTTTTTTGATAAAATCCTTCAAATGTTATATAACAAAATATGTAGAGCGTTCTTAACAATTTAACCATACTTAGACTTTTGTCACGCCCACTTATGAGGGATAGGAATAAGAATAGGGTATCCAACAGTTCGCCCAAGCGGACTGTAGCCCGCCCCTATGTTTTTTATTAAATTTAACTCTCTCATTATGAGTTAATTTTCCTTCATTAACGTTGACTGCACACCACCACTATGACAACTCTCATTCTCCCCCTCATCGTTGTCGTCATTCTCGTTGTTGTCGTCATCATCGTTGTCGTCGCCGCCGTCTTTTTCATTTTCGTTGTTTTCGTCTTCTCCCTCATCTTCGTTGTTTTCATTGTTTTTCTTTTCGTTGTCTGAATTTTTTGCGATGTCGTTGTTTGCGTTGGGTTTTTCTCCATGGTCTTCTGTGGGTATGCCGTTAAGACGCAAAAGTAATTTCAATTTGGTCCCGTTGCTTGGCATTCCTAACCGTTGCAGCCACTCGCGCAGCTGGGTCATTGAAAATTCACTTGATTCAACCGAAGTGCTCATAGCGACTATGGTTTTATGAACTTTTTAGGAAAAAAAAAAATTCACAGCACCAGGTAACAGCCGGAGAAAAAAAAATATAGAGGGCAAGTAAGAGACGCGCACACGATTGTTCACGAACAGATACAGCGCTTTTTTTTGACTGTTTATTAAGCTATTAGGGCTGTATCCCACTTCTGAGGTTTTAGACGCTTGGTCTCAAAAAAAAACACGACTCGTTCGTTTTGAGGTTGGTCAAAGACTAACTATTTGCCTCTTTCTTTATTCTTTCTTTCTTTTACTTATTCTATTATCACATATTATTGCATCAGTGTGGCCACTGTGCTTAATTACTATATTAACTACTACAATTGGGCTTAATTACTACATTAACTACTACAAGATATGGTTAAGAATTATTTAATATTAAAAAAAGCGGCCAGTCGGACTCGCCCATGAAGGGTTCCGAGCAAATTATTATTATTTTTTACAGATTTATTATTAGAAAATAATGGTTCACGGCTTACGTATAAGGTTTATGTTTATGCAATTAAATGTTTTTTTATTTTTATTTTTGAGTTGATTGAATAAAAGGTAAATTGCTGTTTACGACTTATGACGTATTAAAAAAAACTACTTACTAGATTTCGTTCAAACCAATTGAAAATTTTTCCACTTTGGAAGCGTCTGTTGCGCAAACTATTCAGTTTAGAAAAAAATGATATTAGAAACCACAATATCATTTCTGAAGACCTATCCATAGATACCCCTACAGATGGGTTTGATGAAAAAACAATTTTTGAGTTTCAGTTCTAAATATGGGGAACCACCAAAATTTATTGTTTTTTTTTCTATTTTTGTGTGAAAATCTTAATGCGGTTCACAAAATACATCTACTTACCAAGTTTCAACAGTATAGCTCTTATAGTTTCTATAAGGGTTCCGTTTTTTGCCATTTGGCTACGGAACCCTGAAAATGTTTTTTAATTTGTTCACGGAAATTAATTGTTGTTAATACGAGTAACAGCGAAGTGTGATATATATTAATGCAACCACAAGGAGACCTGTAAATTTACATGTATACGAAATAACGGAGCACGTTGTAAAAATTATTTCCTCAATGACAAATGACGATAAATAGTACAAATAAAGCCAAATTATTTTAGTTATTTATTTACTAACAAAAAACGACTGGATCGATTTCGCTGGTAACTTAATCAGCTCTGAGTTACGTAATTACGCTTCGAATAAACCCGGTCCCATGTCAATAATTTAATGCACTATCAGCTCTGTGTCGTGGAGTGCTTAAAGCAAGCAACTATTACGAGCAGAAATTGCCGGCACAAAAAGTGCTCTCACAGGCTCATCATTTAGTGCAGGTGTTTGTAAGGACAAAACAATTAAAAATACAATAATTATGTACCTACAAAATACAAACACAGACACAAAATAATGCAAACAATTTAAGACATTAAAGCATTATTACGCAAAATATTTTTTAGCTTAATTTGTTCTATGATGGGGGCTAAACAATAATTCAACACTGCGTAAATTATGGGCACCACACCGAAAATTAAAGCCAATAGATGACAGCAAGTCAGTTGCATCTATTTGACCGGATATAAGCTGCTGTAAAAAAATGATATCGCTATTTAGACTTCGTTGAGAAAGGGGTAACAATTGAAGAAGCTTGATACGTTGACTGTAGGGAGGAAGGTTAAATGGATCATCCCATGGAAGTTCTCTAAGTGCAAATCGAATAAATTTACGTTGAATGGCCTCTATTCGATTTGAATGAATGTTGTAGAACGGTGTCCAAACTTGAGAGGCATACTCTAGAATCGGACGGACAAAACAATTGTACAATGACATAGAAACGTTAGGGTCATTAAATTCTTTGATCCACCTTTTTACGAAGCCCAGCATAGAATTAGATTTATTAATAATAGAATTAATATGCTTAGCAAAAACTAGTTTGGGGTCGAAATAAACCCCAAGATCCTTAAAATTATCAACATTACAAAGAATATGTTGAGACAGAGAATATTGAAAGGTGGAAGGTATATTCTTTCTAGAGAATGTCATATGTTGACATTTAGTTGGGTTCAGGGATAAACCGTTTTTATCACATCAATTGGCGAAGCTATTAATGTCAGATTGAAGAAACATTCTGTCTTGTTGACTAGTGATAGATTTATATATTTTCATATCATCAGCGTAGATCAGGATATTACTGTGATTTATACATGCCTTAACATCATTAATGGCAAGTATAAATAAAATTGGTCCGAGGTGACTTCCTTGGGGAACTCCAGACTGAGCTGTGAAAGATACAGATAGCGATCCTCTAAATTTCACTTGATGAACCCTTGATATAAGGTATGAATTAACCCATTTTATGAAACATGGTGGGAAGCCAAAAGCCCTAAGCTGGTCGAAAGCCTTAGACAAGTCAGTGTATATGCAATTCATTTCGCCCTTATTCTCCAAAATATCATCTTCGGTTCTGCAGATAATCGTGGCGAAAGAAAATAAAAAATACGTACATACACACGGACAGACATCTCTATAAAAACGTTGAATTTGGATTCTGGTGACCTTGAAACGTGAAGATTTGTCAAAATCCGCGATTCACAAAATCGGCCCCATTACAAGAACTTCCACTGGGAAGTTAATAAAAAACAAGTAAATAACAAATAATTATAAGTAAAAACAAACAATAACATTTTATAATAATAAATAATAATAAATAATAACAAAAAATAAAAAATAATAACAAATAATAATAAATAACATATAGAATATAATAATAATTATAAATAAAATAAATAATTTTAAGTAAAAATAAACAATAACAATTAATAATAATAAATAATAGGGTCAATGGGGGTAATTGTAAACGATTTTGCATTTTGTTTTTTTTTTAAATTCATAGTGTTTCATCCAGCTTAACTATGCGATTTTGAAAATTGGTGTTGGTTGAACTTATATTGAAATTCTTTAATCTTTTAGAAAAAAATAATTGTAATTGTGTAAACTTATTAGTTTTTGTAAAAATTCTTGTTTACATTTACCCCCGCCTATTTTTAGGAAAAAGAGAAAAATGGGGTAAATGAAAACAAGGAACTCAGCCTCTTAAGGCTGTAGAATAAAAACTCCTGGTGTAAAAGTGAACTAAATCAAGATAAAAGCATTTGATGAAGAAAGGAAATCGAAAATACAATGTTCACAATTACCCCAAAGAAAATTTAATAAGGAACAAAATTTAGAGTTAGTTGTTTAAAATGATTTTATTTCAACGATTTACCTGAAAAGATTTTGTAATTGTGAGATTAAAAACAAAATTCTTGTAAATTTAAGTTTAAGCATTACAATTCAAAAACTGGAACTTTTGCACTAAACTCTACAGTAATTTTTCCTTCGACAACAGTTTTTATTGGATCTGGCAACAATCCAAGAACTTGGTTAATAGAAACAAAACTTTTATCGCTTTCTACAACTTGAAACAGTTTTTTTGAGCTACCAACACTTAAAGTCCCAACTACTTCGACCTCCTCTTCTTCCTGCAGAACTCTGCAAATCTCACAAACGTACTTATACGTGGTAGCAAGCCGTTTTCCACCCTTAAAATTGACAACGACAAACTGGCCTGGCCTTAGTTTGTTTATTCCCTCAATGTTTAGACATTCTACCACTTCTGCTTCTTCTATCCCTTCGTTCCAAACGGATTCAATGCTTGGTATAGATACATCGTCTTCATCTGAAGATGAGCTCAAATTTGTCTTCCTGATCCTTCCTTTTTTTGATTTTGAGCTTTTGATTTTCTCCTGCAGACCAGATTTTTCTTTCTTGGGTCGCTTTTTTGACAGCTTTTCAGCTTTGAGCTCGTCAGCTTGTTTTAAACGGGTTAGCACTTCATCGGTGGTTAGAACTTCTCCGTATTTCATTTGCTTTAAGCGTGAAACTACCTTCTTAGCAATTTCCGGTTTAGTAATAGATGACGGAGACGAATTTTGTAGACCAAAGATATTTTCCAAAAGTTCTTTAAAAAGAAACAAAATTCAAATTGGAATTTAACGTCTAACTTAAGCACATAAGTTACAAGATAAATGCTTGATTAATAACTTACCTTGAGGAGGTGACATCATTGATTGTGGAGGCAATGGTAATTCAGTCTGCATTGTAATTGCGTTTCTGGTATTCTCAAAAGTTTGGGAAGTACCTGGACACGAAATTAGTAGACAATGAAGAGTACATTAATCAGCTAAAGGTTATTTATCTTTTGAAGTTGATGGCATCTCAATCTGGGCTGTAACTGGCAGAGGAACGGGAGGCCTGACACATATTTTAGGAATATTAAGAATATTAAGTGTTGGTTCTTGTTGAGGCACTGCAATAGGTGTGATGGCATGTTCTGGTGAAACGGTGGCTGACCAGACTTTGCATAGTTCGTTATAAAAAGCTTGCTCCTTTACGCTGAAAGCATTAAATTTGGTCGGATCAAATGGGAAAATCCCCGTAGATTGAAATCCTGATACAATGTTTGCAGGCGTAAGATTATTTTCCCAAATCGGTATCAGAAGTGCAGCAAATTCACTCTTAGGAAGCCGGAAATTACCTTGTCCCATCATCTTTTTGCCATAATTGACAAGAGATTTGTCCCACGCTGTTTTAACTGGACCAAAAACACATTTGTCCAGTGGTTGCAATTTGTCGGTTAAATGACTTGGGAAACGAATTAGTTGGATATTATTTTTAACAGCTTCTTCAACGATCCTAACACTTATATGGCTAGAGTGACCATCGTAGAAAAGAACAGCAGTTTGGTCCGAATTGCATTTTTCTATGCGAATTTTTTGGACGTGAGGAATTAATCCGTTTGTAATCCAATGGTAAAATTGAGGCTCTTTCATCCAACCCTCCTTCGAAGCAGCATAAAGAGTTCCCGGGAAGCAATCCATTGAAGTCCATCGTGCCTGAACAGCTCCACCTTTGAAAACAATTAGTGGTGGTAGCTTATCTCCACTAGCAGATACACAAGCCAAGACGGTCGTTGACTCTCTGCCAGAACCACCAGAAATACGGCTTAAGGGTACACCTTTTTCTCCGATGGCTCTCAAGCGACTTGGATCACTGCCGAAACCACTTTCATCCGCGTTCAAAATAAAAGCTGCTTTGTCGGGGCTTAGCAAATTAAAATCATCGTAAACTTTTGTAAGTTTTACATAAAAGTCACAAATTATGTCTGCTTTTCGAGCATCTTGGCGCGCTTTTTGCAAATTTTTTGGCTTTTTCAGTGAGAGGTTTGGATGTCTTGCCATAAAACTACGGTACCAGTCATCTCCTGGTTTCCCACTATTGAAAGGGGTAGCCAAGTTCTTCGTTTGCACATAGGTACCCACTAAATTAAGGAGATCCTCCTTATCGCAAGGGTAACCAGCCCGAGATCTTGAAATTAGGCACCTTGCGGTGGTGTCTTCCACATTTGACGATAGTGCAGGCTTTCTTCCTCGTGATACAATGGCAGGAGTATTTTTCCTACCACCAATTCGATTAAAAATAACTGACTTTGGGACCCCATATGTTTCTTCGGCTTGTCGGTATGTCTTATTTTTGTTGACGACGACTTCCACTGCATGTAAGATATCTTCTGATGTATAAGATGGAGGTGTCGTTTTTCGTTGATAAATGCGTGGCATCTTTTTGAATTCAAATTATATTAGATCAACGCTTAGTTTATTTAAAACGCATGTTTACAATTACCCCAAAGTGTTTTCTTTTACCCCATTTTGGTATTCACATTTACCCCATGATGTAAAAAAAGGGGGTAATTGTAAACAGCCAATAAATTTTATAATTTGTTTCAAAGAATTAAAAAACATATCACATGCATTGACACATATATTTAACATAATTATATATAAAACAGTTGCTTACCTTGATCACTTATTTTTTATCTTAAAACAATTTTACTCAACACCAAAAAACTTGAAAACACAGAAGAATGAATAGATCACGAAAAGTATCAAACTGCAACTAACCTATTTACAGATTGCGTCTGTCACTTGTTAGCATAACGGGAATATATCGTATTTTCAAATAATGGCATGGCATGCCTTGATGGAAACCCGGTTTTTGGAGAATTAAGTGCGTTTACAATTACCCCTGTTCACAATTACCCCCTTTGACCCTAATAAATATTAACAAATAATAATAAATAATAACGAATAATAATAAATAACGTGTAGAATATAATATATAAAACAAAATAAATAACATATCCAAATACGTACACATTGATTAAATTTACACCTTTAGTTGGTTAATTAGTGGATTATCTGGTATATCACAGTTATTCAAAAAACGTTCTTTTGGTTTGTACAGCCTATCAGAAATCAATTCATCATCCGCCTGAATGTGCAAGTTTATTGTGGAGTGGTATCGAGGAGGATTAATAGACCAAGAGCCCACAGAATTTTTTGGGAGTGACCAAAATTAGGATATATCAAAGTTAAGTACCTAAATAGCTTAAGTACGAGTATATTTCGCTAGTCTGGCAGCATTTGTTTGAGGCAAAAGTTAGTACATAATAGTAAAGCAAAAATACGTTTTTTTTCCAAATCCTAGATCGAAGATATAACCACTTATGAATAGTATTATATGAAAGAGGTTGAAGCCATCTACATAAATCTGTGGGTGCCAGACGTTTTGCTTGGGGCTATCCCCATGCCAGACGTACTAATAGTAAGCCAAAAAAATCAGTTTTTGAAATAATTGGTATAACCACACAACTGCATATAGTATCGGTTTTCCGTCAACTATGAATTTTCAAGGCAAATCATCCAGTAATCCAAAAGATATTTTGAACATGTTCGCGTCGTTTTTTCAAAGTATTTACGATTCTTCCAGCCTTACTAATTTGAGTGAGGATTATTTCCATTCCTTGCAAACTTTTACTGCTTCAAGTTCTTTGGTACTAATTAGATCGGAATTATTGCTGGCATTACAGGATTTGAAGGACAGTAAAAATCCAGATTTCTGGGGTTTTTACCCGGTTGTTTTAAAATCTTGTGCAGATTCACTCAGCTACCCTTTGCTCTCTATTTTCAATCAGTCATTGGCTAGTGGGACATTTATTGATGATTGGAAATTTTCACTTATAACTCCAATTTATAAGAGCGGTAAAAAAGACCAAATTTCGAATTATAGACCAGTTTCTAAATTGTCGATTATACCAAAACTTTTAGACCGCCTTGAGAAGGAACGGATGGTATTCATATTTAGTAGCCATATAAGTGATTCTCAGCATGGTTTTTGGAAGGGGCGTTCGACTTGCTCTAACCTTGTTCAGTTTACCAATTGTTGCTTATATTCAATTGATAATCACAAGCAAGTGCATGTAGTTTATACTGATTTTGTGAAAGCCTTTAGTAGAATTAATTTACATATCCTTCTAAAAAAGCTTGAATGTTACGGTTTTTTTGGCCCATCACTTTCATGGTTTAAGTCCTATCTTTTTGGTAGGAAACAATTCGTTTCTATCGGACATTTATTTTCTGTTGAAATTGAAGTTGAGTCCGGTGTCCCGGAAGGAAGCCATCTTGGGCCAGTCTTGTTTCTCATTTTTATCAATGATTTGCCGAGAATTCTTAGTTATTGTAATTGTCTTCTGTATGCGGATGATGTCAAATTTTTTGAGACTATTTCTGATTTTAGTGACTGTCAGCTATTTCAGAGAGATTTGGATTATTTTTTGGAATGGTGTAAATTGAATGATCTGCATCTTAATATTGACAAATGTGCCACCATGTCGTATAATAGAACACAAAATACTATAATGCCCGCTTATCGTCTAGGAGACCAAACAATTAATGTTGTATTTGAATTTAAAGATCTGGGTGTTGTTTTCGATAGTAAACTCACCTTTGATCCCCATATCAACAAATTAATGTCAAAAGCTACTTCCGCTTTAGGATTTCTAAAAAGAAATTCATTGGACTTTAGGGATCCCTATACTCTTAAGGCCATTTATACAAGCGTGGTTCGTCCTGGTCTGGAATATTGTAGTGTTGTTTGGAATCCGTTTTCGTTGAAAAACATTAACAGAATTGAAAAAGTTCAAAAAAACTTCTTGCGCTTTGCTTTACGCCGTTTCTTTTTGAATGGTAATGTCCACTATTCTTACCGTTCTAAATGTTTGCTGTTGGGTTTCGTTTCCCTCGAAGTTCGCCGTAAATTGCACTGCGTTATGTTCGTTAGAGATTTACTCTGTTCTTCTATTGATTGTGATAACTTACTTTCCTTAATTCGTATTTATGCCCCTCACAGGGTTCTTAGGGCCAGACCTATGTTATTTGAATTTCATCACTCCATTTTATACGGGGCCAATGAGCCGGTTACTTTCTGTTGTAGGTTATTTAATCTTGTTTATGATCAACTCGATACCACAACTAGATGCAAAACGTCTGGGACCCACATTTTTGGAATCAGCACTCTTCAACCATTATTTTGGTATATACAGTTGTGTGGTTATACCAATTATTTCAAAAACAGATTTTTTTGCTTATTATTAGTACGTCTGGAATGGGGATAGCCCCAAGCAAAACGTCTGGCACCCACAAATTTGTGTAGATGGCTTCAACCTCTTTCATTTAATACTATTCATATGTGGTTATACGAGTATCTTCGATCCAGGATTTGGAAAAAAACGTATTTTTACTTTACTATTACCATTGTATATAGACTCTATAGTACTATCATCAACACGAATTTGAAAACGTCAACCTCGACGAAAATGGCAACAAAACGGGTAGCGATTGAAGGTTTGTGTCTTAAATTTGATGATGGTATACAAGACGATACAGGTAAAGGAAAACGAAAAAAGAAAACCAAATAAACTGGTTTGTTTCTCTTTATCGAATTCATCTGATATTACTCGTATGTAAGTATTTATTTTTCTTTGTAAGAAGGAGCATGAGCAAGGAGATTTTTTGACGATTCACATCGTCGCGTCGCCTCTGCAAGTGACATGTATGATGAGAGGGGGATGATGGAAGGGACGAATAGTTTTGAAATGAAAAATTTATTAAAATCTGATTTCAGTCTTTTTCCTCAAATAAGAAATTATGAGTTTATCGCTTTTAAGACTGTCACTATTTTGGTTATATCTTGTCGAAAAAAGTACCGATTTGTATCATTTCTTTTGTAATTGATTCCGAAATATTCAATCTAATGTGTAAAGCAATGACATGTTATTTTGTATCAGTATTGCGTTATGCTGCACAACCACTTATGGCTCAATAGCTTCCTACCTATACGATCAATATTTATTTTACTCAAATTTTATTATTTATTAATTTTTAAAATGCCAAAAAAACACTTCTGAAGACAATTGGAGCAGGGCGAACGTCTGTCGTTCCTAAAAAATTTGAAGTTAAAATAGCTTGGAGCCTAATAGCACGTTGAATGAAGAACAAGAAATGGGAGTTCCTTCTGAGAGAATGAAAATGCAGAAATAGGCAGGGGAGTACATCTGCCCATGCAGGGACCAGCTTAGACAATCACTACAGCGCCCTCCAAACAGCGCTTGTCGTAAAAGTATAGGTACTAAGGGGAGAAATCACATCTATGCAATTTAAACATCCAGGTGAGCTCAGAGACACATTTAAAATCGTAAAGCTGTCCCGCAATTGTGCGTGCAAATCACCGAGGTTTCCCCAGGCGGCCTTGTTATCATTACTTTCCACTATATTTTGTCATGCCGTGTAAATATTTTGCCTGGAAAATATCAAATCAATGAATATAATCACATATTACATTAGATGTATAACATGAGTACAACCAAAAATTCAACCAAGTTTACGGCCAATGGGTCGTATCTATGAATAAGAACTTGCAGTTCCTTGGAGTAAAAGGCATTTGCAATTTGTTTCAGTTCGGTGTGAAAAAAGTCTTTCTTTTCTAAAGTGAGTTCGGAAGTTCGACCTAAGCATTTACTTTACTGAACTTGTAGGTACCTTCTTGACTCTTTTTTTATCCTTACCAAATTAAAAAAAATCCAAGATTGAGTTAGAAAGCTCAATATATCCGCGAAAATTGTTCAATTAGTAGTTTTTCGTCATCCACAAGAAACAGCCCTTGAGCATTGTTGAAGAACTTTGACCAACGGATTTCCTGCACATTCTTTCTTCAACAGCCGCAAATTTTGAAAATGGATGTGTTCCTGTTCAAGCTGCTTTGTCGGAGTTCGTAGACAGCCTGGTTTCCATCAGCAGCCGAAGAAGAATTTTCTTCTAACTACCGATACAAACCCTCCACAAGCTTTACCTTTTGAGCGCACTTTCTCTTTGCGAGCCTCTTGCAAAGTCTGTATTCCAATTCGAGGCGACATTTCTCATCTCCACGACTTTTTTGAACCTCCTCCCTATTGATAGCTATGGGAAGCTGGTGGCCAATAAGGCGGCCTTGAGATTAAGAGAATCCAATTCGTGGCAAAGCTCACACATTGGGCACAGCAGCATTTTAACTGCCCACAAGATCCCCGACAATACTTATTACCTAATCCAAACACTAGATTTCAGTAATAAATACAAGACGGCCATCCCAGACCGAGCCAGCTGGGAAGACAAATGACGTAAACAATGACGCCATAGAAATATACACCGACGGGTCAAAGACAGCCGACGGCACAGGGGCGAGCGTGTTTTCAGACAACCCTGCCCCTGTCGTACTACGACTGCCTGACCACTGCAGTATATTTTAGGCAGAAGTCACGGCTATCCGCGAAGCAGCACGCAGACTTTCTATGAGCCCGATAGATGGAAAAACTATCGTGATCTACATAGACAGGCAGCGATTAAAGCCTTAGAATCACCAACAATAAGATCGAAGTTGTTAAAACAATACCGCGAATCTCTTAACGAGATCACGGTCAGATGTAAGGCTTCCCTGTGTTGGGTACCCGGTCACAGTGATATTCCAGGCAACTGCAAGGCGGACGAGTTAGCCAGACGGGGTTCTGCACAAGAACTCTCTGACAACAGAGAGACACCGGCGGTACCCATTCAGACACTGAAACTCAAACTTCTAGACAACGCGTTAATAGAAGCAAATAACAGATGGAATAGCATCAGTACATGTGTGTCCTCAAAGTAAATTTGGACCAAATACGATGCGAAGAGAACATCCAAACTTCTCTCCATCAGCAGGAAAAATATCAGCTCTGTAATCGGAGCAATCACCGGCCACTGCCTTTTAGGCAGACATGCCATCAGATTGGGAGCTCCCTCAAACGACTTCTGCAGAAGCTGTAGAGACGTCGAAGGGGAATAAACCACCACTCATCTCCTGTGCAACTGCCCAGCACTAGCCAATTCAAGGAAACAAATCCTCGGCAACTATTTCCTCGATGATCTAAGTGATCTCAGTGAGACAGATATTGGCTGTATCAGCAAATTCGTCACTAGGTCCAAATGGTTAAACTGAACTAGAGAACAGATTGGACGATGACTTGAGCCCCTCCCACTCCCTCCCGCAGACCACCCCAAACCTATTCCCCTGCAAAGGAAAAGAGTTCTCACTGAAGTTAGATTGTAGAAGTCACTTCAGTCAGAACTCCACTCCGAGGGCGAGACAGTAACCCGGCGGATCGACTGAAACGGTCTCCACCGGCCTTGCTGCCTCCCCGCTATGCAGACAAAACGGGAACAGAGTTGAGGTTAGTTTGTAACAGTCACCACACTCTGTTTCTCTCCCATACCTCAAAACCTGCACCACAAATCCCCGAACTCAGTCATCATAATTCCAAATCGACTATCAAGGCCGCCCCTCCCTGCTCCTTTCCACGGAATGGTGTAACTTGAGGCTCGTACTGCAACAGTCGCCACAAGCCGCACCTCCCCCCCCCCCCGCGATGCGTGTAGCAGGGTTGGATCAGTCATCTCAAAAGGCACTTTCCTCCCCCGGTGATCAGGTAGCAATAGCTTCCCCTCCGCGGCGCAGAATTTGGGATCGACCTGTGGTTTGATTCACCTCATCTCCTGGGCTCACGCCCTCGCAGCCACCTTACCTACCTAGCAACCTCTCATCTCCATTATTAGTGGAGTGCTTTGACCAAGCTTTGAATGACATTTTTTTGTCACTAATCACTGCTTTAGCTTCATCTGCCCACCACCATGTTTCTTTGCCGTATTGACAACTTTGTTGTTGATGCGATGGAGAATATGTTGTATATTTGCAATAATATATAATATATAATACAATAAATTGAATTTTTTTTGGTCCAGATTGTACCATTTGATTCTCACAAACACTGTAGTTTGTTTAGTTGTTAGTTCGGTTCGTCAAGGCCGCCACAAAAATTTCTATCAGGAGGAGGCGGTGTTGCTGGGCGATTGCCTCTTCCAGGTTCACTTTGCAATCTTTAACCCGAGGCTTCATGAAACGTGCTACCAAATAGTAATCAATCTGGGTTTCGTTTCCGCCACTGCTGTAAGTGACCCGGATACGGCTTTGTTGGAGAACGATAAGACCGTATGACTTGCACATGCTTCGGATACCTTCACCCGGAGGGTTCCTGGTGCCGTATCCCAGTCCTCCATGGCAGTCTTAATAGTCTTCCAAGAAACAAAAGTCGCGTAGTAGAACATGTTGAATGCTTTTGTCCTAACGTCCAAGAAACGCGCCCGATTTGCGGTGTTTCGCCATTTCGTTTCCTGAACACATATGAATTCAACTCGCCTTTTAACCATCATTTCTTTGAGCTCGTCGCTACGACCACTCATACTTCCAACGTTCAAACTCACGGCCCTTAGGTTTCGCCCAAGTTAAAGCATTACTTTGCTATCCACCGGAAACCGAATAGCTGTGACCCGAGCATTTCTACCGGTCACAGGATTAACATTGCATTAAACAATTAATATTTCTTTTAGCCGTCTATTTCTCATGTATGTGAAACATAGCGGTACTTAAAATTGTAAAATAAAAGTGGAACGCGTGGAGAGTGTCCCTAATGACTGTAAGTAAGTAGATATACTCCGATATACACCTACTTGACATAACCTACCCCAAACTTCCATCAAAACAAGCAAATAATAAACCATCTTGGTATGTATATAAATAAGTGAAAATGAAGACTTATTCTCAGCTTAAAGATGGATAATTTCTTTTAATTTTCCTGAAACGGACAACTCTCTTCGGCGGACCAACAATAGTTTTCTTATTTTATTCTCGGATAGGATAAAAAATGTGGGCTTCTTTAAAATGGGATATGCCTAACCATGCGCTTGATGAAGTTCAATACTTTAAATTGGGTGCGGACCTATAAACTTTTATTATTGGGCGGCGGGTGGCAACGGTGCAGTAGTAGTGCATTCGCTTAGTGATTGGAAGGTCGTGCGTTCAATCCCGGCCAAATCCATAACTTTGGTGTTCGGTCTTCCTGAAACTGAAATTTGCTTTATATCAGGCGCTGGTGGTCAGCCACCCCATTTCTAGCACTGATACCATTTTTTATTTAATCGTTGAATCACTAAAAAACAACCTTACTATCACAGTTTTAAACCCTTTTACCAGCTAAGCGGTCCACCCAGGTACGGATGATTTTTTCCTCTGATAGACTCACAAAAATTAAAACTCTGGACACCTCTTCGACTCATTAAAAATATGGTTTATAAAACATTTGGGAATCCTCATTGGTGAAATGCGAATCTCCTTCACCGATGTGAACACACACCCCAATTGTATTGAATACAAAGAAACAAGTTACATGTGACTGTGATTGTCTAATTGCAATATGCCATAACCTACCCCAAACTTTCATCGAAGCCAACAAATAATATACCATCAGTCTACTAGATGACAATTCTCCCACCTTTCTTTATCCACCATCGCCCCTACCTTTAAATATTAATATCCATTTTTCACTTGCAAGTATAAATTATAAAAAATTCATTTGAGAATCCTCACGGCTAAAATGCGACTCTCCTTCAACGATCATACCCGTACATACCAACTGCATTAAATACCAGAAAACAAAACCTACCCGAAACTTCCACCAGAGCAAACAAATAATATGGCATAGGTTAGGTTAGGTATGTGGGTTGATGAGGCAGCGGTGTTGATGCTGCATCATCGCACTCAGGTCAGTGTTGACCCATTGTGATGCCCATAGGGGGTCCACGTGTGTTGGTTGTGGTGCCTTCCTCGTCTCATCGGTGATGTCAATCACATCCTCTCCAGCCATCCGGTTTTTGCTGAGAACCTGAAAAGATTGGAAAGAGGGATTTCGGATAGTTCCGTTAGGCTGTGGAAAAAATAGTTTACTAAAGTTCTCTTTCTTAATTGACTGAGGCTTGTGCAGTGGCACAGAAAGTGGAGAGTGTCCTCGTGTGCCTCCTCATCGCCACAGCCTCTACAAAGGTCGTCGTCAGTGAGACGCATTTTCAGTCTGTGGCTCCCCAGAAGGTTGTGTCCAGTGAGTATTCCCACCAACATGAAAACAGATTTCCTATTTTTTCGAAGGAGCTTGTGGGTTCTGACTTTATCATAGTCAGGCCACATTTTTTTGGATGTTTCGCAGGTAGGAAGGGTATTCCACCTGTTTTTGGCGATCTCCAGGATTTTCTGTCCCATCCGTGCTTTGAGGTTACACAATGGCGGTTTGACAGACTGGTCTGCATGTTCATGACTCATGATAGAGCCCTTTCTTGCCAACTCATCAGCAATTTCATTACCCTGAATGCCCCTATGACCAGGGACCCAGCAGAGTTTTACATTATGTAGACCGCCAATAACCCTCAGCTCTTCGCGGCAGTGTTTTACAAGCTTAGATTTTATCTCGACAGCAGAGAATGCTTTAATTGCAGCTTGGCTATCAATGAAAATTGTAATATTATCACGTGATATCACCGCCATTGCGGCTAATTTGACTGCCTCTGCCACTGCCAATATCTCCGCCTGGAAGACGTTGCTGTGATCAGGGAGTCGAAATGTGCTTTTTAGCTTTAGTGTTTCTGAAAACACTCCAGCTCCAACGCCTACGTTCATTTTCGAGCCATCTGTGTAAATGGATATGGATTCGGCTACATGTTCGTTTCTCTCCCACTCCTCTCTACTGGGAAGAATGCAGGAGAATGGTCTATGGAAGTCAAGGTGTGGCAGCATGTAATCAGTAGATACATTTGAGCCCAAGTATTTACTCAGAATCTGTGCGTGCCCCGTTGAGTTCGCTTTCCAACAGTTCAGCTGGCTGATCCTAAGGGCGCTTCGCGTCGCCCATTCTTACATGTATAGGTCCAAAGGAAGCAGGTTGAGGATGATTTCCAGCCCCTCCGTTGGGGTGGTTCTCATTGCACTGGTCGTGCCTACACACGCCATCCTTTGTACCTTTGTCATGTTTTTCAAGTGGGTGACTTTGTTTGTGGATTGCCACCAAACAAGTCCTCCATATGTCAGTATAGGTCTTACTATCGCTGTGTACACCCATAGAATATTCTTGGGGTTAGGACCTCATTTTTTTCCGAATATTCGACTACAGGTATAGAAAGCTATTGTGGCATTTTTTATGCGTTCACACACATTTAATTTCCAATTGAGTTTCCTGTCGAGTATGACACCCAAGTATTTAGCGCACTCGGATAGTTTGAGGGTAGTCAAATCGATACCCGTTAGGTTGAATCTTGGTATTGCTCGTTTGTTGGTAAATAGAACCAGTTCTGTTTTTTGGGGGTCAATACCTAGCCCACATTGCTTTGCCCACTCATTAAGAGTTTTAAGAGCACGTTCAAGTAGCTCACTAATGGTGGGTAGGAACTTTCCTGTTGCAAGCATTACTACGTCGCCTGCGTAAGCAATAACTTTTACCCCACTGTATTGTAACTTTATGAGTATCTCGTTAATGACCAGTACCCACAACAGAGGTGAGATAACCCCTCCTTGTGGTGTGCCTCTAGATACGATTACTTTGAGGTGTGTTTGTTCTCTATGAATTTAATTAGAGCATGATTTACGTTAGTCTTTTTCAAGTTCCTTTTCACCGCGCTTGTCTCTACATTGTTGAAGGCTCCTTCAATGTCGAGGAATGCAGCCAGTGTGTATTCTTTTTCGTATAGAGATTTTTCGATGGTGCTAACGACATAATGCAGGGCAGTTTCAACTCCCCTACCTTTCGTGTAGGTATGTTGTGCCGAAGAAATATCGGTCGGGTCAAGCTTATCACGGATGCAGATATCAATTAGCTTTTCAAAGGTCCTTAGTACGAATGATGTAAGACTTATGGGTCTAAAGTCTTTCGCAGTTGTATGGCTGGGTTTGCCGGCTTTGGGGATAAAAACTACTTTTACCTCTCGCCAGCACATTGGTACATGACATAGTTTCAAACTGTGAAGAAACAGTTTTCGAAGATATGGTATTATAACACACTTCGATTGCTGAAGCATGATCGGAATAATACCATCAATCCCTGGGGATTTGTATGAGGAAAAGGAGTCAATTGCCCAATTGAAGCTTTCCTTGCTAATCAATTCATCCGGTACTGGTGTTACTATATGTGAACTAGTCGTTTTCAGGTCTCCATTGGAATGCGAACCACAGCCTGCAAAGTGGGTTTCCAGTAAATATTGCAGTGATTCATGACTGGATTGTGTCCAGTTTCCATTCCGCAGCTTAAGATACCTGGAATGGCCGGTTCCTTGGAAAGTAATTTCCTTAGTCTGGCTGATCTCTATATCACTGCAGAAATTGCGCCAGGAGTTTCGTTTGGCAGTGTTTACCGCGCTTTTGAGTTTCCTTTGGTTAACCCTGTATAGAGACCAATCTGCGTCTGAGTGTGACCTTTTCGCAGCATTATAGAGTTTTCTCGTCTCCTTTCTAATGCTTTGAAGCTCATTTGTCCACCACGACGGTGACCTTTGAGGCTTCATTGTCTTTAAGGGACAAGCTTTTTCATAGGCGCTGACTAATGTCTTACCTATGAGTTCCGCCGCGTTGTTAATTTCGGATGGTGTTTCCATCGGCTGAGTTTGAAGGACGTTCTTAATTTTGCCGATCTCCGTAGTAAACTTGTTTTAGTCAGTTTTCCTGGGGTCGCGGTATTGCACAAAGGGTTTTATAACTTCGTTTATTTCGAATTCAATTATTCTGTGGTCAGAGTATGATGTTTCTGCTGAAACTTTCCAATGACTCACAGCGAAATTCTGAGAATTATTAAAGAGGGTAACATCAAGTACCTCTTGTCTGTTTTTAATGACGAATGCAGGGTCATTACCTCTATTTGCTATTAAAAGGTTGTGGTCTATTATAAATTGAAACAGGGACTCCCCTCGTAAGTTGGTATCGGTGCTACCCCACTGGAAATGGTGGGAGTTAGCATCACATCCTAGAATTATGTCCCATTTATCTCTGTCCGCTTTTTGGACGATGGAGGCTAGTAGTGCGGATGGTGGTCCATCCGGCGAATCGTGTGGCATGTAGACGGCCGCGATTGCTAATGGGGAATTCCCTTGCCGCTGGTACTTTACCACTGTCTGGTCATGATTGCTATATGTAGGTAGAAAGAATAGGTTAATTTGTTTCTTAGCTACAATACTCGTACAACTTCTAATCTTACTGTTTGTGTCTGTTTGACAGGTGTAGTATGTTGTTAGCTCTCTGGAGTTGAGCCCTTTAATACTGCCTCGGACCGCCCAAGGTTCTTGTATAAGGGCGACGTCAATGTCATACCTCTTAATTAGGTAGACAAGATTGGCGCTGGCCGCTTTACTGTGATGAAGATTTAGCTGTATTATCTTCATGGCGGCCAGTAGATCCTCCCACGCTTCTTCTCACTGTTACAAAGGGCCTAATTTTACATCGGGTAGCCCCGACTCGTACTTTGTACCCATTTTCTGTAGCAGTGGTATTGACATGTGGCTGAGTAGCACCACCACCTCCGTACCAGATTTGGTGTGGTCTCCAGCCTCTATGACCTCCCAGTCCTTGCATAGGAGTTCTGGGTTAAGGTTCCTTAGGTTGCGCTCAATTCTATCCCTGGGAATACACGCTCCAGGAATAAGGATGCGACCTTTAGGTCTGGTGATGTTCAGGAGTTCGTTTTTGTCGACAACTCGGAGATCTGCATTAGACCACGGAGCTTTAGTGTCGCTGATGAACTTTTTCAGCCACCGAAATGTGTGTTCATTGTCACATTGAACAATCTTGAAACCCTTGAACGTAGTCAGCTGTCCGAAGAACGGGATATTCCCAGCATCCTTCAGGATAGCGTCATTCACACCGTCCAGGATTCGAATCTCGATCAGTTGCCATTGGTCAAAGGATAGTCTCCGTTATGGGTTGCCAAGGTCGACTACTGCGACCCGGAATCTATCTTTTTCGTTTCGGTTGACTGCCCAGTGTTTATTCTAGGCCTCACATTCCTACCTATTACCGGAGAAGCTGTGTCGTCATGCCTTCCTCTCTTGAATGTACCCGCAACTGGCCCAGGTTCGGACGCATCCTTGCCTGCTATAATATGGCATAAGTCTACCCGATAATAATTCCTTCACCTTTCCGCCCTACCGTCAACCACCAACGCTGCCTGTGTCATCTACCTTCTCATATACCTAGTCACGAGCATGAAGGAGAACAAAAAATCAGCTGTTTGCGCAAAACCAAATAAAAATATTCTGCTGATACTTCCATCAGAGTCAACAAATAAAATACGATAAATCTACCCGATGAGAATTTCCTGCTACATCAAACAATCAATATCATAAATTTCAGTTTCCTAGCTCAAACTTTGACTTTTCAATAAAATTGTTTTATTTAATTGTAAGCGTGTCAGTAGGCGGATTTTAGAAATTTTATCTCCCGAGCAGTTTTAGGAGTCAACGATCATAATACAAAATTTCAGGTTTCTAGCTCAAAATTCGATTTTTTCAAAAAATTTATTTTTTTGAGTTTGTGGGCTTCTCTGGGCGGATTTCAAAAATTCTTAAACTTGATTATTTCGGGCCCCTAGAGAGTATATGGTTAAAATGTCAGCTCTCTACGTCCATTTTAAAGGCCTAATTTTTGCCGACAGACGGACGGACGGACATAGCTAGATCGACATTACTATCGATGCTGATCATAAATATAGTAACTTTTAGGGGTCTACGGGCAATATTAATGCATGTTACAAACTATGAGTCAAAATTAATATACCCTTAGAATAGGGTAGACAAATGTATACCTACATTATGAGTAGGACGACTTATTATATATTTAAATATTCCTTTGCTGTAAAACCTTATTCGCAAAACTAGAATGTGAAAATATTTTACTTAGTATGTAAAACAGCGGATTAGAAAAAAAAGGTAGTTCTCTATAGTGATGAGAGTGTCTCAGTCATAGTGCTGAGTCGGCAGCCATTTCCTTTTCTTTGAAGTCGATTGGAAAGATATGTAGCGTGTTTTAAAGTGCCGCTGTTGTAGAGATACTCAATGCCCCCGTTATACTGATACATACCACTCTTCCATTTGTTTAAGAATGGTTTTCCTCACCAGGGGTGTCACCCAAGCCTTTATTTCATATAAGAAAATCAATCATACAGACGTTTACAGCCAATGCATCATTATGCTGTTTTACAATCCATTATGGGCCTACTGCCCTTTTGAAAGTGTATAGGGCAACTATAGATTTCTTGATACATACATTCGTTGGCGTATTCTTTCCAGTGGAGCATCTCGGGGGTTCAACTTTAGACCTAGACCTAGCACTGAGAGATAAAGAGTGGTTGATAGATAAAGAGTGAATTCTCTTAAGGTGGGAAGCTAGAAGCAGCGTAACAGTAGGTGAATCAAATGCTAGTGTCCAGGAGCCTATTTTCCGAAATTAGATAGAAACGTTGATTAATATTGCCTTTTTGACGAGGGTCGTAGGCGCTCTTGTCGGACAAGAGAGAACCAAAAGCTGCAGTCACGCTCCACTTTCTTTTATATATAGATATGTTCCTTGATATGAAGGCGTTTCTCGAATCTTTAAACTTCTTAGCCTTGTTACGCCTTGTTACCGGGGTTGGTGGCGGCGTTTTCTCCGAAAGACTAAATCTGAGTCTCTCTTTCCGTCTCCCTAATCACTGTAGCGTATTCCAGGCGGAGATTATGGCGATAAAAGAAGCCCTGACGTGGCTGAAGAGAAATGTGATATCCACAAAGGATATCCGTATCTTCTCGGACAGTCAGGCCGCGATCAAGTCCGTGGATTCAGTATCTTCAAACTCCATTGCAGCCCTCGACTGCCGTTCATCTCTTATGGAGATGGCGGAGCAGTTTAACATTCACCTCTGTTGGGTGCCGGGGCATAGAGATATTCCAGGAAACTGCAGGGCTGATGAACTCGCCAAAAAGGGAACCAAACTCCCCCTTTTACCTGAAAAGGGTTCTCTGGGTATCCCAATCGCTACCTGCAAACTTTTATTCAAGCTATCCGCAATCGAGAGAACAAACCTTAGGTGGACAGGTAGTAATACATGTCTAGCGACTAAGCACATCTGGCCAAAGCTGGACCTGCGACGCTCTAAGAGTCTGATCTCACTAAACCGACTGCATATTAGCTCCACTATAGGTGCCATTACAGGGCACTGTCTGATAGGCAAGCATGCATCGAGGCTTGGCGTTTATTCTAACGATTTCTGTAGAAGTTGCTTGGACGAGGAGGAGGAGGAGACTATACTTCACCTTCTCTGTACATGTCCAGCTCTCTCCCATAATAGAAATCTTCATCTGGGAGATTTCTTGCTTAACAATCTCAACGACTTGGCTAACGCTGACGTTAGAAGTCTATCGCGCTTCATAAGAAGCTCTAAATGGTTTAACTAGTAGTGGGGAAACCCCTCGATCCGTGTGGCATCACAATGGACCTAATCCTGGTCTAAGTGTGTCGGCCTTCTGCTGACAGCCACTTCAACCTAACCTAACCTACTCCTGTTGTCATTTAAGACACATTGAAATATGTAATCGAACTTAACTCTGGCTGATTCTAAACTGTATTGCTATTTATTGTTTTTCATTTAAATGTACAGTTATTGACGTTGTTTCAAGAAATGTTTCTTCTGTAATCATTCTTCCGCAGACAAGTCCCTAAGGCTATGTCTAAAAAATGAAATACGTTGAGTAATATCTTAGTGTGGCATTTACATTTCATCCTCAACTTCGTGGAGAACAATTTCGATATTGGCAAAAATTGCTTCATTTTGTACTATTTAATTTTCGCCTACAATCTTCGTCGCCGTCTCTATAAAAATGACTGCCAGGAGAAGATGATGTTCCTGTGCGGTCGCCGCTTTCAGGACCCATTTGCAATTAAACCGATCATTCATGACGCTTGCTACTAAGTGGTAGTCAATCTGAGTTTCAGACCTAGAAACTTGAAATTCAGCAGAGTGGGTCTCTATATGCCCGAGACGCGAAATATGGCGGGATTTAAAAATTCGTCCTGGGTGTTAAAGGGGTGCACAATTATTTTTACTTCACTATCTTGTAGTCATTGCAGTTACAAAACTTATTCGATCCCGAAAATGCCAAAGTTGTTTTTAAGGCATTACTTCTCTCAGTCGGTCGCAGTGGCTCAATGGTTAGTGTGTCTGCCTACTAATCGAAAGGTCCCCGGTTCAATTCCGGGCCAAATAACATCTTGAGTTTTTTTCCACTGCCCCACCTCTTGCGAACGTCTGACGAACATCCAAGAGTATCAATTGTCATGAGAAGCTTCTCAAATTTGCCGTTCGGATTCGGCTTAAAATTGTAGGTCCCTTCCACATCGCAAAGAAAGTGGTTTGAAGAAGCTAGGTCTTAGGCCCACTATGGGCCGTTAATGCCTAATATTTATTTTATTTTTTTACTTCTCCCAGTATTTCAAGTTTTGATTCAGTTTTCTACTTTCTGCTTGGCGGTGGTGTTGAGCGCACATCAAAAAAAAATCCATAATAATACTGTATGTATTGTTTTATCTTTTGGAACGAAACGGAAAAGAAATGTATCTGGAGCATTTTGGTGTGCTGTGTGAATACACTAAATATTGTGTTCGTGCATGGGGAACACATACAAAACATTCTGCTTTGAAAAACAGCATTGCCATATCATTGTTTTGCCTGTCCCCTACAAAAAAAATATGAGCTAATTTAAAAAACAGTTTCATAATTGTCGGTATGGCTTCGCTATTTGCAATGCAAAAGCGCGAATGGCTGATCAATGCTGATGAAGAGAAAGATTATATTATCGAAATGTATAATGTAGGTAGGTACTTACTTACGGGTTCAAGGCCGGTGGAGAGTATCTGCCTTGCATCCTCCACGATCCCGGGCACGCTGCACGAATGTAGGTATAGTTACTAGAATAACTCTTATCTTGGAAACACTGCTGCCGATGTGGAATGCTCGTGTCTCTATGTCATATATTTACTGAAATAAGTCAGATATTTAAGTGTACCTTTTTGTTGCAAGATAATTGTTTATACCCTATTCTAGGGGTATATTAATTTAGACGCATAGTTTGTAACATACCTTAATATTGCCCGTAGACCCCTAAAAGTTACTATATTTATGATCAGCATCGATAGTAATGTCGATCTAGCCATGTCCGTCCGTCCGTCCGTCCGTCGGCAAAAATTAGGCCTTTAAACTGGATCTAGAGAGCTGAAATTTTAACCATATACTCTCTAAGGTCCCGAAATAATCAAATTTACGAATTTTTGAAATCCGCCCACAGACACGCCCACAAACTCAAAAAAACAAAATTTTGGAAAAAATCGAATTTTGAGCTAGAAAGCTGAAATTTTTTTATATTTGATCTATGACTCCTAAAACTGCTCGGGATAATTTTTTTTCAAAATCCGCCCACTGACACGCCCACAAATAAATAAAACAATTTTTTTGAAAATCCAAATTTTGAGCTAGGGAGCTGAAATTTATAATATATACTCTCTAGGGGCCCTTTATGCTCATGTGTTACTTTTTTTTAAATCTGCCTACTGACACGCCCACAATTAAATAAAACAATTTTATTGAAACACCCAAGTTTGAGCTAGGGAGCGTTTTTTTTGATAAAATCCTTTAAATGTTATATAACAAAATATGTAGAGCGTTCTTAACAATTCAACCATACTTAGACTTTTGTCACGCCCACTTATGAGGGATAGGAATAAGAATAGGGTATCCAACAGTTCGCCCAAGCGGACTGTAGCCCGTCCCTATGTTTTTATTAATCTTTGATATAAAAAAGATTGTATAACAAAATATGGTTAAAACCTTCACCTTTTTTGCCAACTTTTAGGGCACTTTTCACAAACATTTTAAATATGCAGTCATTTATTTTCACAAGCCAAACCTGTCAAACATTTAAGGAATTTGTGAAAAAATACGAAAACGCATTGATAATAATCTGACATTCTTGAGGATAGTGTTCTGACGTTTCTTGAGTTATGTGAATTAAATATTGAATAGTCGAAACGATGGTGAGGGCCTGGCAATTCGGCCTGAACCCAAGCAGCACGATGTTGTGCCTTTTTGTTACCACGACTCGCGTGACCTATGTTTCAATGATTGTAGAAGATTTGTTGTATAGCTATACCCAACCTGTGAAGTTGAGAAAACGGATAAGATCTTGTATCTGTTTAGAAGATCCTTTGTTCTTTTTTTGTCATAAGTAGGCCATATCTTTCTTGATATGATGCAGTTAGTTAACCTTCTCCATTGAAGATTGGCTTTCTGGAGGAAGTATGAGTGTATTTGTGTCCTAGCGGAATGTGAACCCTTGCCGCGAGTGAGCCGTCTAGAGCTGAGCCCTGCCTGGCCAGCTCATCTGCACGCTCGTTTCCTATTATGTTACTATGCTCTGGAACCCAGAGTAGTGTAACCCTGAAACGTTCGCCCAGTCGGGAAGGGAAACTTACTTGGAAGCCTTTTTTGAAATTTAGTTTGGGTGTGATGTTTGAAACGTGACCATGCCTTCTGGTAACGAGTCCAGGATGTTACTGTGGCCGTATGGCCTTGCAGTCCAGCACCCCGACTCTTTGAGTCTTACCGCACTGCATAGTGCGGTACCCTTTGTGTGTAGGTCAAGATACAAAAGGTGCAGACACAGTGAGGGCGTCTGTTGGGGCCGACCTCAGTGCACATCTGGTACCTACACTTTCTGTTTTTTACAATCTTTTCAGTTTTGTGGGGTTGTAAACCGGGTAATGTATGTAATCGGGTATTTTAGTTTTGGTAGTGAACCGCATCATTTCGGTTTTGCTTGAGTTAACGCCGAGGCCACAACTTGCAGCCCAGGTGCTTACCTTGTCTAGAGCAGTCCCCACTTCACTTATCACGGAAGGAAACTTCCTTGACAATAGTATCACTACGTCGTCCGCATACGCGACAACTTTGACCCTTTCCCTGTCTAGTTTTACGAGAAATATCTGAGCGTAACATGTAATATTCTAGCAAAGCGGCAACGCCCTTCGACTGTGGCAGGCAAGTGCATAATCCGTGCAGATTATGAAACCGTAATTGCTTAAAAACACTTAAATGTCATAAATAAATTCTTAAAACATTAATTTTGGTTCCCCCTCTGTCTTTTGAGGAAGCATGCCAAACGGCTCAGAATGGTGGACAAGGATACGTGCGGATTTTGCAGGGACCTGCAAGCCGGGGATGACATAGCACATTTGCTGTGTGAGTTTGAGGGAATATAGCGGAATTGCACAAACTATAAGAAGTTAATCGAATTCGGCCGTTAAATTAGTTTTTTCTTTAGAGGGAAAGTGTTTAAATTCTTCCTTTTGTATACCCTATTCTAGGGATATATTAATTTTGACTCATAGTTTGTAACATACCTTAATATTGCCCGTAGACCCCTACAAGTTCCCATATTCGTGATCAGCATCGACAGTAATGTCGATCTAGCAATGTCCATCCGTCGACAAAAATTAGCCTTAAAACTCGAGCTGAAAGTCTGAAATTTGAACCTCGCTATTCGGTTCTCTTGAAAAAAAAACTATTCCGTCGGATATTTGGTCCTGGGCGAATGGAGGAGAAGATACACTTACGAACTCTATGAGCTGTACCAAGATGTGGATGTTTTGGCTCGGCCACTTTGAGCGAATGGAAAATAATGCTCCAGCCAAGAGGATCTTCGACTCCCAGCCCCTGGTTCGAGAAGACAAGGAAGACCGAACCTCCGTTTTAAAGACCAAGCCATCGTAGGTCCCAAAGCGCCTAGTTTGGAGAATGCATTGCTGCAGTGTCTCAGGCAGAGACTCTTCAAGGGCCGGGAGCCCGTTAAGTAAGTAAGTACTCTCTAGGGGCCCGAAATAATCAAGTGTTTCAAAATCCGCCCCCTGACACGCCCGCAATCTCAAAAAAACTAATTTATCGAAAAATCATAATTTGAGCTAGAAAGCTGACATTTTTAATATTGTAACGAAGTGATCTTCGCCACATGTGCTGTCGAACAAAAACACTTGCCCACCACCACCAATACATCAGCAAGCTGAATGAAGCGCCAACCACACTAACAAAACTCATCACACCAATACCAACCGACCACAGCACACACACTCGCATTGGATTCGCATGACTCCCACGAAATGTAATTTCAGTCGAGTGGTTACCGCCGGACCAGATACATGACAGCTGGATCCAGCCAACATGTGTGGAGCCGAAGCGCTCTGGCCGACACTACGGGCTCAAATAGCAACAGCGGGCAGTGGGGACACAGGGTACGCAGTTTATTGCGGCCCAGGTACTCGCCCCTCCTAGAACGTAGTTGGTAGAAGGGAGTTGGTAGGCAGTAGTTGGTAGTGTAGAGTAGTTAGAAGGCAACAACAACAAAAACACCAACAACAACAACAACAACAACAACAACAACAACAACAACAACAACAACAACAACAACAACAACAACAACAACAACAACAACAACAACAACAACAACAACAACACCAACAACAACAACAACATCAACAGCACCAGGGACCACAACAGCAGCAGAGACCATAACAGCAGCAGAGACAACAACAGCAACAGAGACATCAACCACAGAGAGCACGCAGCCACAGAAGCAGCACCACTGCAGAGACGCCACAGAAGCAGCACCCCCACAGAGACACCACGGGAAAAGTCACCCCAATAGGCGCCTATAAAAGAGGACAGCGCCTAGGATTCGAGGAGTTCACCGCCGAAGCTTAGCCACGCCGCATCAACGCCAGCAAGCATAGAAAGTTATTTTTATTAAGTTAAATAAAGTGAATTCAAAGTTAAAATTCAGATTTGCAGTGTTTGATTTCTCGCACAATTCCTGGGTGCTCATTCGCGGTCCGACTTTTTCCCCTCATACTTTTCTATTTCCAATCCAAGACCCAGGCATTCCCGCTTTGCCTACCCCGGCTGGGAAACACACTTTATATTAATATTAATTTTAATATTAATATTAAAATTTGCCCGCAATATAAAAAAATGATTTCAACAATTCCTTTATATAAAGTTTTCTGACATGCCCATTTTTAGGTCGTTTTTTTACAAAATTTTTGTTTTTTGTTCGATAAAAACCTTTAAATGTTGTATAACAAAATATGTATGCAGATCCTTCTTAACAATTCACCCATACTTAGATTTTTGTCACGCCCAGTTTATATGAATAGGGTATTCAAGAGTTCTCCCAAGCGGACTGTAGCCTTTCCCTATGTTTTTAAAGCTTACATTATATTGGTTCCCCAAGAATAGCGATGGGGCCGTTTTGGTGCCTAGTGCATACTCCTTTTTAACCTAACCTGAATAAATAAACTCACTGAAATGTGCCTTCCCATATTACCAAGCAAAACAAAATGACAATAATTTATCCGTGAGTAATTCATTTTCTTCAACTTTGTTAATGAGGCCAATATTGTTATTGAGGCAATACAAGGCGGTATGCTCCACGTGGGGCCTACAACCAAAACTTATGCACTGGATATACATGTCGGTAGTTAAACCGATTCTCCTCTATGGAGTACTGGTCTGGTGGCCCACCTTGGAGAAGAAGTCCAACCTAACCTTGCTGGACAAAACTCAAAGAGTTGCATGCCTCAGCATCACTGGTGCACTGAGAACCTCTCCCACTGTGGGCGCTCCAAGCCATTTCAACCTGGGCTACCAACATCTAATCCCAGACAGAACCGAGTGGAAACAACGTCAAGTTCTACACCACGAATAGCTGTCAATTTTTACGGATGGGTCCAAAACGGAGGACGGAGTCGGTGCCGGAGTCTTCTCTGAAGAACTGGACATTCACCTCTCCTTTAACCTTCCAGAACACTGCATAGTTTTTCAGGCCGAAGTCACCGCCATCCGCAAAGCCGCTGACTCGCTGTCGATTAATACGATATCGAAATCAGATATTGTAATATACATTGACAGTCAGGCGGCCATCAAATCACTTGCATCCAGCACTACGAGATCCAAGGCAGTGAAAGACTGCCGCTGGCAATGGTGCGATGGTAGTGTATTCACTAAAGTGATTGGCAGGTCGTGTGTTCGAATCCCGACCAGGGCCATGATTTTTATAAATTGAATACACACAACAAAAACAGATCTCCCTAAAGCAATTTAGGCGCCACCTGTTGAGAAAAAAAAATTCCATCGCACCAAACCTCTTTCCTATCCTTCTATTCTTTCATACAGTAAGTAGCACCCAGAAATAGGCAATGAATCATTTGCTGGCAGCTACTTACAGCAACAAACAAAATGCCTGCGCTGTGGTTTCCACTATAAGGGTACTGTGTATGTGTACTACAGAAAAAAGAAATCCCTTTAGCGCACGCAAATTATAAGAAAAAAAAAAAAAAAACTTTTAACGAGATAGCCGATCAATATAGCCCAACCCTTTGCTGGGTGCTGGGCCACTGTGACATACCTGGGAGTTGTGAACCTGACGAACTGGCTCGACGAAGCTTCTCCGACATCGAGGCACCAACGTCAAAATTCAATTTACGAAAAAGTAAAATTAAGAAGTAAAAATTTGCTATAGCGAATATTAAATATACATGGGTCAACGCGCTGCAGCCTTTCTTTTCTTCTTCGTCCTGTGTTGTGATAAACTGAGTTCAAAGTTAATGGTTTGGATTTTTTGCATTTTTTCTTTGCATTCCTGCAATTTTGGTAGTGTTCCTCTGTAAGTGATTTCAAGTTGTTGTGATATAAATCTTATTTTTTTTAATGGAGAGTTCTACTGCAGGTAGGTATTGACATTTTAAATGCATTTTTGGAAATCTTGTGTTGTTGTTTTTGTTTGAATTCGGGTTCAAACGCAATACAGCAAACAGACGTCGTATTTCTGCTAATTTTGTCAAGTTTTAATGCTTTTAATATACAAGGTGGCGCAAAAGTCATCATCCTATCGGAAGAAGCTATAATTTTTGCAAATGGCGGCAAATGTAAATTCTACTTTGACATTTGTGAAGTTAACTGATACAGAAAAAACTTAAGACACCAATTAACATAATCCAAAAGCAGAACCAAAGTTTTTCATTCATAAAAAAAATTACAGCGAAAGAACATCGGGTGACAACTTTTGCGCCACCTGACAACTTTTGCGCCACCTTGTAGTATACCGTGTTATTCTGTGAAAGTTTGCACTTTGTAAGTTAGATTGAATATTTGTCTTTGCAATGCAAAAAGATTCGGCTGCTACTAGCTGCTACCCGAAATTTTATGAACGTATTAGTTTTTCGATTTCGTGTGAAAAAAACACTCATACGCCATACATTGGTTTTAATGATTAGTTATTGCAATGTTACTATACTGTTCTAATTTTTTTTCGTTTCCGGAATAAAAACATACACTGGGACATATTTTTAGGATCATCTGGTTCGAGAGTTGTGACAAAAAAATATTTATTTAATATTATGGAAGAAAGTGGAGAGGTCGATATGATCCAAAAATTAAATTATTTAAAACAATTTTTGTTAGACATTCCTTGTTCAAAAGAAAACCTTCGAACTTATAAGTATCTAAAATTGTTTTCGATTTGAAGCAAAGATGATTAGCCTATAGTAGAAGAAATGATTTGTTTTTAGAGAGAAACAAAGAGTAGCTTGAAGGGACTTTCACACTTCCAAATTTGAGTGTCAGATCAGCAGGGTGAAAAGTCCATTTGATGTATCGAGTGAAAGGACTAAAATTTATTTTTTTAATTTATTTATTTTCATTATTCTTCTTTACAGCTATGAATTTAACAATTTTAGCAACTATATATTTAATTAAACCTATATAATAGCAGTAACAGAATAGTAAGTAACATTTTTATTTATTAGCAACAGAGATAATGTTACTTTAACCAATAGCTATTCTTTTGTGGGGTGAGCACTGAACAATATAAAATAAGAAGAGCGGACAAAAAATAAAAAGAATTGAAAATTCATACATAAAAAGAGTTATATCAAAGTTATAAGGGTACAGTAAGTTGGCAAAAGTTTGAATAGTTTATAATGATAAGAGAACAGAGAAAAAAAGGAAACATTTATACATTTAAAGCAAGTAACTCTATGACTTCCTAAACATAAATAAATAATTAAGCAAAACTAAACAATATAGCGCAGCAAAACTTCAACTTCATTGTAATCGAAACCAAGGAGCCAAGATTTTACTTTACTTAAGAAGGAGAAAAGAGTTCTTATGATTCGTATATCTGCAGGGAGTTTGTTAAACAATTTCCTGTATATAATTGAGTACGAGCTCCTAAAATTTTTTGTGCGAAAGGCCTGGATGGCAACTCGAGTTTGGTAATTGCTGCCTGCGTAAGTTGTATGTGTCAAAAATTGGACTCTGCATATAACCACCTCTAACAAAGAAAACCTCTAGCACCCTATAGTAAAATAAATATCTAATAGGAAGAATGTTTGTAATTCTGAAAAGTTCCGTAGAATGAGCTAAACGGGCAGCGTTACAAACCTTTCTTATAGCTGATTTTTGCAACACAGCTAATTGCTGTATCTTATATTTGGTAGCCCCCCCCCCCCCCCCAACATCTTATACCATACTACAACTTAGAATGAAATATTCCGTAATAACTTGTTTTTAAGGTGTTATTAGAACAAAAGCTTCTTAGTTGAAATGACAGAGAGCTGATATTGCTTAAGATTTGAGATATGCACAGACCAACTCAGACTTCTGTCGATTGTAACACCTAGATATTTAAATTGGGTTACGGTTTCAATCTTAAAGCAATTTGCGTTATAGTTAACACTAGCGTTAAATGGATTATTAGGGCCTGAGTCGAAACAATTACAATTGCGGGTGGCAACAGGTGCAGTAGTAGTGTATTCGCTTACTGAATGGAAGGTCGTGCGTTCGAATCCCGGCCGAGTCCATTACTTTATATCGAATACATGAAATCGTAATCTCCCTAAGCATCTTAGACACAACCCGTGGAGAAAAACCCTACAACTGCACCCAAACACTTCTTTCCTATCTCTCTATTCTTTCTAATAGTAAGTAGCACAGAAAAGCATGCAATGAAATGCGATAGTGCTGCTTGCTGTTAAACACAAATGCTAACGCTGTGTTACGCACTATAAGGGTACTGTAACAACAGAAAAAATCCCTTTAGCGTAAGCAAATTATAAAAAAAAAAAAAAATTAAAGAATTTGAACTTTACGCAATTTGAGGCATGAAATACAATATCGATGGCAGGAATCACATCATTACTGAGACTAAAAAACATAAGTTTGGTTTTGTTACTGACTACAAGCTTATGTTGAGCAAACCATATTCTTAAAAGACTTACGTCAAGATTTAAGTCAGCCAATAAATTGAGGCTGTTGACTGACTCATACGCTATACCCAAATCATCAGCAAAAGCCTTAACTTTACCCACCAAAGGCAGTTCAAATATTGAGTTGATGTATGTAGATCAAAAATAAAATTGGCCCAATAACAGAGCCTTGGGGAACACCAATGCAGATTCCCTTTGCGCTACTTAGACTATTTCCGATTTTAACTTTTTGCTTTCTATCCCTTAGGTAAGACGCGAACCAATCATATATTGAGAATATTGTGATCAACCATATCAAAGGCCTTGGTTGTATCAACAAAGAGCCCAGCACAACATATTTTTTCGTCCAATCCTTTCTGTACCAGGCAGCAGAAATCTATCAGAGCATCTTCAGTAGATCGACCAGTCCTAAAGCCGAACTGCTTCGAACTGAAGAAGTTTATTTTATTTAGGTATTTTAAGACCCTATTCTGTTAACTGTTTTTTCAAATACCTTTGAAATAGAAGGCAATAACGAAATTGGCCTATAATTATTTTTTTCTTTTTTGCTTCCCTTTTTAAAAGGAGGTTTTGCGTTTGCACATTTAAGCCCTTCTGGGAAAATTCCAGACATGATACTAAGATTTAAAAGATGTGCCAAAACATCAACTACTCGTATATTGAGAGCAATTCTTTTAAGAATAAGGTTTGAAATACCGTCGATACCGCATGAGTTGGAATTATTCAACGAGTTTATAATTTTTAATATTTCAAGCCTCGAGATGGTTTCAAAGTAGAAACTATTTCTGTTAAGAGTAGAATCTCTCACGCCCCATTCGAACCCGGCCCAACAACTACAATTGGAGAAGGCTTCGTTTGGGGAGGACACTTGCCCAATAGAGGCAAAGTAATCATTAAATTCGTTTGCAACTGCAATCGGATCGGATATAGTGACATTACCATCTGTTATTGTAATACAGTTATTGTGGTTACTAACATTACGGTTGACAATGCTATTGATTAGTTTCCACTCTTTTTTCAGGTTCCCTTGTGCCATTCTCATTTGGTTATGATAATAACAGTCCCTACAAGTCCGGATAACTTTCCTAATCTTTTTACACAGATGACTAAAACGCTTTTTAAACTACAGTTTTGCGGATGTTTCTTGCATTTCTTCCCCAGTTTGTTTTTCATTTTTATTTGTTTAAGAAGAGGGCGACTCATCCAAGGTTTAAGCCTTTCTACTGTTTTACTTTTCACATTGATGTTACTAGCAGCTGTAATACAGTTTTTTTTAAAATTTGCAAAAATAGATCATAGGCTTTACTTACATTTTCTTCAGCATAAAAATCTTCCCAATTGCTATAACGCAAATCTAGATTCAGTTGGGCAAAGTTAATTTTGTTTACACGCAAAAAAATGTCCGTTTCGGTTTTTACGTTTTTCAGAGTATTAAATAGAGTACCAGTCATACAGTGGACAGTAATTTGTAGGTCAACATTGATTCCAGCACATTGATTATAAGGAATTTTTTTGAAACGACAAAAAACATGATCAAGGCCGGTATTTCCAATTGGCCTTGTTATATCATTTACGTAGGAAGTTAAACCTTGCTTGGCCATAAGTGTAAGGTATAAATCTAAGGAAGAAGATGGGCTCAACAAATCTACATTTAAATCACCTAAAATGACAAGATTAACAGCTTTCACTTGTAGTATGTACCTATTAAGCTTTTAAAACACGTCCGATGGGTTTAACTGCGATCGTAAAACTGACGCTCTCTTTATTATTATTCTTAATCTTACATGTATGACTAGATGTGTATATATAAACATAATATATAATTTAAGTACATGAATATAAATATGGTTTGACAGTGTGAGTTACATGCTTAACTCTTACAATAATAAATATGGTTTGACAGTGTGAGTTACATGCTTAACTCTTACAATAATTACTACAACTCGGCCATCCTGACCATTAAGATCACCTGATCTTGCAAATTTACAATCAATCATTCGCTTTACTCTTGTTCAACCATGGTTTCATATTGCCGACCGCCCATACTCCTTGGTAAGGTAGTCGCGACTGTTGAAAACCGTCAACATCTTTAAGCAGATATCTGTCGTTTCGTAGGACTTTTTCGATCTGGTAGGGTCCTCTAAATTTCGGTATCAGTTTTTTAGACGCCCCCGGGTGCGAGTCAAAATTTTTTATCATAGCGTAGTCTCCTATATTATATTTTGTGGGCTTGCACCGTTTTTTATCTATGTATCGTTTGTTGTATGCCTGTGACTTTTTTTGTTCTAGAGCTGCTTTGCTACGTGTCTTTGCCAGGTCGCGTACATCTCCTGACTCTAGTTCTGTCAAATTTTCTTTAAGTTTATCCGACCATTTGCCTTTCTGATTCACTCCAAACAACATTACACTAGGATGTTCTTTTATAGTCATACCCACTGTGTTATTGAGTGTATGTTCGACTACCTCTAAGACGTGGTCCCAAAATACCCCTTCTTCTGGTTTGACTAATTTGGCTATCATTGGTCCTAAACTCCTGTTCACTCTCTCTACTTGTCCGTTTGCTTGGGGTGAACCTGTCGCAATCTTTACGTGTTGAACACCTTCTTTGGACAAAAAGTCCTTGAACTCTGCAGAGGTAAAACAACTACCCCTATCTGAAATAATATACTTCGGTCTACTATACGCTCTAAAATAGTCCGTTAACGCTCGATTTACTTCCTTTGTATTTGTAGTTTTAGTCGGGTAGAGTCTCACGAATTTTGTAAAAGCATCTATTACCACTAGTATATACTTTTTAGCCGTCCTTGAATTGTCTATTGGACCGTAATGATCTACATGTACTACCACGAACGGTTTTTCTTCTTTGGGTATGTTGTGAATGAAACCCTCTTCACGGCCCTGTTTAGCCGAAAAAGCAATACACTTCAAACAGTTTTTTATGTGCGATCCTATCTTCTCTCTCATTTTGGGAAACCAGTAACTTTTTGACACTAATTCTAACACCTTATCTGTTCCTACATGACCTACTTCGTCATGATATTTATACAAAACGTGACTTTCCATCTCTGTTGGTACACAAAACACGACACTGCCATCATTTTTCTTTCTATATACCACTCCGTTTCTCATCTCGTATAAATTATGGTTCGATCGTTCTAACAACTCTTTGATCTTAACTATATTTCCGTCTCTTCCTTGGCATACTATCAGGTTTTCCTCGAAAGTATTCGTTTCGATCGTCAGAATATTTGTCGATCTACTTAACGCGTCGACGTGTTGCATGCGAGTACCTGCCCTGTGTGCTAGAGTGTAATCAACATTTTGTAGCTCTAACGCCCATCTGGCTATTCTAGGGTTCAGTTCTATCTTGTTTAGCGTTAGGGTCAACGAATTACAATCAGTTACGATCTTGAACTGTTTACCTTGTAAATATACCCTAAAACGTTTTAAAGCACTTATTATTGCCAGCGCCTCTAACTCAAAACTATGCAATTTTGCTTCGTAATCTGTCGTTCTCTTTGAAAAATAGAAAATCGGATGTAACTTACCGTCCTGCTTTCTTTGTAGCAGAATCGCTCCAAATCCCTGTGCGCTTGCGTCGCAATGAAAATACGTTAGTTAAAGAATTTACACCCCGTTCGACAAAAAGTCGCAGGAAAGATTGTCCGTCCAAGTTAAAAAACCAAGTAGGCTGTCCCTCTACTATCAAAATGTAAGGGGACTCCGCACAAAAACCGCTGAATTATATATAAACTCGCAAGCCCTCTCTCATGATATCTTCTCCTTGACGGAAACATGGCTAAATGCCGGAATTCTAGACACGGAACTCTTCAATCATGAGTTCTCCGTATTCAGAAACGACCGTCATAACAATGACCTGAAAGCGCTTGGAGGAGGTGTTCTGATCGCTGTTCGTTCCAACCTTGAGTCACGCAAGATTGACTTTCCATTTCAACTTAATGTCGAAGTTATCTGTGTAAAAATTACACTTAAGAACAAACATTTATATGTTGTTAATGCGTACATTCCATCGTCTCGTCTATGTTCTTTGTATTCGGAACTCTCTATGGCACTAGACCATATTTTTGACATATCTTGTTGTGACAGCACTGTCTTACTTATAGGCGACTTCAATCTGCCACATATTGGATGGGTACCTTCTGAGGATGATTCTCATTTCATTCCATCCTTTGACTCTGCCCAACAAGAGCTCGCTTTACTTGACAACATTTTGTCTTTTGACTTACAGCAAACAAGCTGTATACAAAATTTCAGAAATCGAACTCTCGATCTTGTTTTCTCTTCTGACTCTGTTAGTACTGTGGTTCTGGAATCCCATCTCAGTATAACTAACATAGATGACAATCATCCACCCTTGGATGTATTTATTGAACTGGGCGCACATCTGTACGAAAACAGTAATTCGTATGACCGTTCGCAATCTTTTGACTTTCGGAAAGCAAATTTTCAAAGGCTTTCTGATGAAATTAACAGCTTTAATTTTAACCTTACTGCCTTATCTAATATTGAAGATGCAGTAGGTTCTTTTTATTCTTTGATGGATAACTGCATGAAAAAAGTGATTCCTGTGAAATCCTCTAGGAATCTGAAAACATCCCATCCCTGGTACACTAAAGAGCTAAAATCGATACGAAACAGACGTAATAGGGCTTGGAAGAACTATTTAAAAAGTCTCTGCCATTCAGATCTTGAACTCTATTTCACATTATTCAATGAATTCAAATCTTTATCCTGCAACTTATATATTGACTATGTAAGTAAAATGGAATGCTCTTTAAAATCGAACCCCAAACTTTTTTGGGGTTTTGTCAATTCTAAGAAAAAAACCGATGGTTATCCATCGAAGCTTACTTACAATAGTTCTACAACTGCTGATTCAGTAGATGCAAGCAATATGTTTGCAGATCATTTCAGTAAATCATTTAGGGGGACCCCTCTTCACATTGATGATCAATATTTTAGTTATCTAACTAGCTGTTCCCAAATAAGTTTTAGTAGTATCTCATTCGATTTGGAAACAATTTTAAAATTGTATTTCTTCTCTCAAGAATGATTATTCATCAGGTCCTGATGGCATTGCACCGATCGTTCTTAAAAAATGTAGTCATGCAATTGCTCCATATCTTAAGTATCTGTTTGAATTGTCCATCAGTACTGGTAAATTCCCTAATCTATGGAAAATTGCTTTTATCACACCTGTATTTAAAAAAGGCGAACGTGGTGATATCACTAATTATAGGCCTATTTCAAAGCTTTCGTGTATCCCTAAGCTTTTTGAACAAATTGTTTGCGAAAAGTTAATATTTCTTTGTCGCAATTTAATTTGTAATGAACAGCATGGATTTGTAAGAAACAGATCCACTGTCACTAATCTGTTAAGTTTCTTGCATGATTGTTCTAATACCTTAGAGAATAAGGACGAAATGGATTGCATATACACTGACTTCTCTAAAGCTTTCGACCAGCTGTCCCATGAAATAATCGAGTTTAAGCTCAGGGCTTTTGGCTTCCCACCAAGTTTCATAAAATGGGTTAATTCTTACCTTAGATCAAGGGTTTATCAAGTGAAATTTAGAGGATCGCTATCCGTATCTTTCACAGCGCAGTCTGGAGTTCCCCAAGGAAGTCACCTCGGACCAATATTATTTATACTTGCCATTAATGATGTTAAGGCATGTATAAATCACAGTAATATCCTGATATACGCTGATGATATGAAAATATATAAATCTATCACTAGTCAGCAAGACAGAATGTTTCTTCAATCTGACATTAATAGCTTCGCCAATTGGTGTGATAAAAACGGTTTATCCCTGAACCCAACTAAATGTCAACATATGACATTCTCTAGAAAGAATATCCCTTCCACCTTTCAATACTCTCTGTCTCAACATATTCTTTGTAGTGTTGATAATTTTAAGGATCTTGGGGTTTATTTCGACCCCAAACTGGATTTTGCTAAGCATATTAATTCTATTATTAATAAATCTAATTCTATGTTGGGCTTCGTAAAACGGTGGGCCAAAGAATTTAATGACCCTTATGTTTCTATGTCATTGTACAATTGTTTTGTCCGTCCGATTCTAGAGTATGCCTCTCAAGTTTGGACACCGTTCTACAACATTCATTCAAATCGAATAGAGGCCATTCAACGTAAATTTATTCGATTTGCACTTAGAGGACTTCCATGGGATGATCCATTTAACCTTCCTCCCTACAGTCAACGTATCAAGCTTCTTCAAATGTTACCCCTTTCTCAACGAAGGCTTAATAGCGATATCATTTTTTTACAGCAGCTTATATCCGGTCAAATAGATGCACCTGACTTGCTGTCGTCTATTGGCTTTAATTTTCGTGGTGGTGCCCATAATTTACGCAGTGTTGAATTATTGTTCAGCCCCCATCATAGAACGAATTATGGAAGGCATGAGCCTATTAGTCGCATGAGTAGAATCTATAATGTAAATGATCATGTGATTGACTTGCATGTTAGTAAAATTAAGCTAAAAAATATTTTGCGTAATAATGCTTTAATGTCTTAATTGTTTGCATTATTTTGTGTCTGTGTTAGTACTCGTATTTTATAGGTACATAATTATTGTATTTTTAATTGTTTTGTCCTTACTAACACCTGCACTAAATGATGAGCCAGTGAGAGCACTTTTAGTGCCGGCAATTTCTGCTCGTGATAGTTGCTTGCTTTAAGCACTCCACGACACTGAGCTGATAGTGTATTAAAAAGTTCTGTTTCGTCCTTTGGACTATACAGTGCCAAGACCGGAGCTTCTATCAATTTGTTTTTCAAGCTTTCAAAAGCCTTTAATTGTTCGTCACCAAACTTGAATTCTCTGTCTTTTTTGGTAAGGTCGTACAATGGTTTTGCTATGGTAGAAAAATCTCTAACGAATCTACGGAAATAAGAACACAATCCCAGAAAACTTTGTACTGCATGGGTTTTTTGTGGAATCGGAAATTTTTTTATAGCTTCGATACCCCTATCATCTGCCTGTATACCCTCTCCCGTAATCGTAAAACCTAAATATTTTATCTTCTTTTGTAAAAATTTGCACTTATCTATTCTTAGTTCCAATTTATTTTCTACCATCCTCTTCCAAACTTCAGAGAGTATCCTAAAATGGTCTTCGTATGTCGTCGTAGCTATCATTATATCGTCTAGGTATACTATAACTTCATCGTTCCTAATCATGTCTGCAAATATCTTGTTGATGTGTCTTTGAAACGTTGACGGCGCGTTTTTCAAACCAAACGGCATTCGCAAGAATTCGTATTGCCCCAACGGCGTAACGAACGACGTATATTTTACCGCGTCTTCATGCATGTATACGTGAAAAAAACCGTTCTTGAGGTCTAGTTTAGAAAAAATGGTCTTATCTACCAGTTTGTCTAGTAAATCGTCGATCACCGGTATTGGATAACTATCTTTTGCAGTGGCTTTATTTAACGTACGAAAATCTATACACATTCTAAGATCCCCTGTTTTCTTTTTCACCAGCACTATCGGCGACACGTATTCAGATTCGCTTTCTCTAATATACCCTTTACTGATATATTCGTCTAGTAACGAACTAAGTTCATTTTTTTCGGCATACGACAAACGACGCGGTCGACACTGAAACGGTTTTATGTCATTTAGCATTAAATTCATTTTAGTTTTTATTACCGGTTCCGTAGGGCGATCGGCAAGCAAATAATTTGACCTATATAACATTTTAAGCTTTTCTTTATGACCATAACATACGTCTTCACCAACTTCTAAATCCAATTCTGAACTATCATTATCTTTACAGTCGATTAACAAGAGCTGTTTTTCAAAACGTTCACTATCATTTTCTATTTCATTTGAGCAAGTTGTATTATTCTCTAACTGTGAAACTAGTTTAAATTTTCCACTTTTTAGGAAATCCCTCCCCAAGATTGCCTCATAACTCGTCGATCCATCGTCTATTACCATAAAATTTACTTTAATTCCAACTTTTTTATAAAAAACGACGCACGACACCATTCCATATATTTTAAGCAAACTTTTATTCAACCCGAAATATTTTTTCCGTGTGTTACATTTATATATGGATATATTAGTCGGTATACACGATCTTCTAATCATACTTATCGGACTTCCAGAGTCTATGAGGCAGTCAAAGAGGATACTATCACTATTAACAATAAACTTAAAATACAAACGTCTTACGTAATCATTGGCCTTGTCATCTTCTGACAACTGATGTACTGCTGACTTCCTCTTTGGCTTAGAACACCCATTTGCCATGTGTCCCACCAAGTTGCAATTATAGCACCTGATTACAACTCTTTGTCCTTCCACTTGTCTATCTTTTGCCGTTCTATCTGCTGTCAATCCCGTTTGTTTGTTGCTAAATGTATTAGCAGTCGATCTCGTTTGCACCTTCCGCTGAGTTACTTTGCCGAACGCTCGAAGTAGTCCTGCCTTTGTTGTATACCCCTGGACACGGGCATATAACCTTATGTTGTCATCGGAAAATCCCTCAATCGCGTATTCAATCCATTCTTCTTCGTCCATTTTCAATCCAGTCGCCAGTCTCACTTTGTTGTCAAAATATTCACTGAAAGTTTCGCTCACTTTCCACTTTCGGTTTTCAAATCTTTTCCTCATCTCCATCTTGTTTTGTTTTGTACCAAAAACTTCTTTCAACTCCTCTGTCAGGTTGTCTACGTCGTCGTCTAAAAAATTTGCTTGTGCGTGCAGCCATTCTTGTGCCTTGCCTTTCAACTTGCTTACGAAGAGTGTGTGTAAATTTTTTTTCTCCACACCGTACACTTCTTCGACATTCCTTAGCTGAGCCAGCCACACATCAACACTTGCCGTTCCGCTAAATTCCGGCAACATTTCCTTCCACAATCCAATTTGTTTCGCCACGTTAAATTCCCCTGTCGTACCGTCCGATCGTTTTTCCCCACCTTCTGCTTTAGCTTCTGCTCTATCGTTTGATTTTGCGATCCGTTGCCACAGTTCATTTTCACTCATTATGACGTTGTTTTGTTTTTTTTTTTTTTCAGCTGCAGTGTCTAGCGGCTATTTCGATCTCTTCTTGTAGTCGTCCGTTACTTGGATGTTCTCCTCGCACATCTGCTGCTATGAATTCGTTTGAATTCAATACTGTTTGTTATTGCGAAGAGAATAAACAAATTTTCGCGGTGACTGAACAATCGGTGACAAAAAAAAATTCGCGGCGACACAACCAACTTTGTGGTAAACACACAATCTGTAACGCCAATTTTATTTTTCACACAATTTCACTTGTGGCAAGCTATTATTTTGTTTGTTCTGTTTTTTTTTTTGTGTAATCCCACTTCTGAGGATTTGTAGTATGTACCTATTAAGCTTTTAAAACACGTCCGATGGGTTTAACTGCGATCGTAAAACTGACGCTCTCTTTATTATTATTCTTAATCTTACATGTATGACTAGATGTGTATATATAAACATAATATATAATTTAAGTACACGAATATAAATATGGTTTGACAGTGTGAGTTACATGCTTAACTCTTACAATAATAAATATGGTTTGACAGTGTGAGTTACATGCTTAACTCTTACAATAATTACTACACACTCTACCCAAATAATAAGAAAACACATTAATATGCTGTGAATTAAATCTGTACACACATACAAAAGTAAATAATTCATTATAAAAGGAACAACAGATTTTAATGACATCAGCACTCGCCAAACTAAATCCCTCCACATCACAATCATCATACAAACTCCGAATAAAGACTCCCACACCGCACAATAAGAATCGTTGGTTTGTGGATAAAAAATATATCCAGGAATATTCACCCCTATCGTGGAATCCGTCGGGGGGAACGATCCGCTAATAGTGAACAATTTGCATCATTTAATCCGCAGACGTGAACCATCAACATGTCGGTAAGCTGAATGAAATTCTCTGTATCGTGGAAAACGAACGGATCGAATCTATCCATGCATTGAAATCCGCAGTTTTTATTTTCTTTTCACTGAATTTAATTTTTACAAAAGAAATGTGTTTGAAATGAGCTGTCACAATTAAATTTCTTAATCACTAATAGTGGTCGGTAAGGGAGAGTATCCGACGGATCCCACGATAGGAATTTTCTGTTCACGTGAATCGAATAAGTGAAGTGAATCTCAGATCCGACGGATTCCACGATAGGGGTGATTGAAATCATTAATTTCATGAGAATAGATCCAAATTTCTGAAACAAAAATAATTACCGGTAAATACTCTAAAGCTTCAAGATTGCTGACCAATAAATCGAAATTTTGCCGAAGACTTCTTATATTTTGATGTATAACAAAAAGTGGTTGGCTATTAGTGTTATGAAAAATGCTATCACTAAAGCTACCAATGGTATCTGAGATAACGTTGTTGTTTAAAAGATTGAAAGAAGAAGAACTGAAAATATCCGAGAAAAAGTTCAAACTGAGGAACTAGCTTTTGCAACTCAGATGAAGTTAAGTGAACCCGGGAATACTGTTGCTTTAACCCTATTCCTGTCATGCTGTGTCTTTGGGTCACACTTGAGATTTAAATTGCTGTCGTTTCCAAAATCTTTCTTATTTTATATCAAGGGTACAGTGTATTCCTACCTTCAATATTTTTCTTTGAAATACTTTGCTCTGTTTTTTACTTTTATATTATTTAGCTATTTTTATTATTTAATATTAGAAAATATGCCGTAAACACCCATGGTGTGACTTAGAGTCACACGATACAAAACTACATGCAAGACAGAAAAAAAAACAGAAAATTTCTGTTTCTGCATTTCTTATGGGGTATTTCCGTTCTTATATGGGGATTCCCGGAATTAATTAGTCATTACCTTACAAAGCAAAAACTGTGTTAGACTTCGGAGGTTAAAGGCGAGTTATCCGGCTCAGAAAGTATAGAATTCGAAGCAGAAAATGGCACCGAAGTAAATTTGTTCACTGGAAAAGATGAGATAGAATGGAGGTCACTTTCATATACTCAAGGCAGAGTTCCAGTTCACAATTTGATTAGGGGAAGCCTCAACAAAGTAGTTTTACCTCCAGGAAAACATATCGAAACAGCTGGTGATGCATTTGCCTTATTTTTTGATGAAAATGTTATAAATCTAGTAGTGCGATGTAAAAATTTGAACGCAACTGAAAATCTTGCCCAGGCGTGGAAGCAAACAGATGTTATAGAGATTCGATCGTATATTGGCTTGTTGTTAGAAGCGGGAAGGCATAAGAAGGGTATGAGTGATTATGAAGAATTCTGGGATCCTATGTTTGGTCTCGTGTTTTTTCGTGCGTGTATTTCAAAAAACAGATTTATGGCTTTGTCGCGATATTTGCGATTTCACCGAGGTCCTTCCGGAGATCTCAAGATAAATTTGCTCCTATCAGAGACCTATGGAACATGATAAACAAGAAAACTTAACTATCGACGAACAGTTAGTAGCATTTAGGGGAAGAGTTTCCTTTCGACAATATGTATATACCATCGAAACCAGATAAATACGGTATGAAAATATGGTGGATCTGCGATAGAGGAAATAGCTATCCACTGTTTGGTATACCATATCTAGGAAAAGAAGGACCTAATAGAGGTACAAATTCGGGACAGCGTGTTGTCGAACAATTATGTGAACCATATGAAAGGACAAATAGGAACATAACTTTTGGCAACTATGTACTTCACAAGTTATGAATTGGCAACAAGCTTGCTTTCAAAGCAACTTACTTGCGTTGGGACGTTACGTAAAAATAAAAGATGTGTCCCACCAAATTTTCTCCCCAACAGAAGTTGAGAAATATGTAGAGAGTAACTTATTTGGATTTCGAAAGACAATTTCATTAGTAAGTTACGTTCCGCAGTAAAATAGAGTCGTTTTATTACTTTCAACTATTCACCATACGCCAGAAATTGATAGAAGCAATAAAAACAAATCTGAGATAAATCTTTATTTGTGATAAAGGAAATCGTATATTTCCCGTCGGCTTTTTTGGTCATATGAATGTTTAATGAAACAGTTTATTTCATTGTATTGTCCCGACGTTTCGGCAGGGATTTCTGTCTTCCTCAGGGGTTCTTTATTAAAAATATGTGAAGAAATAACATAAATACAAATATGGAAACGTACGTGTACAATGAAATTTACTTATTGGGTACAAATTGAGTGTTGTAACGTAAAACAAAAGAATACTATTTAGTAAATTTTAAAAAATACAAGTATTGTGAGTTAAACGCTTCAGTTGAAGCTTAGACTATTAGTGTTTCTTGGTTTGGACTATGGAGCTATATATAGCAGAAATATTTTGGATGTCCTGTTTTCTGTTCATGTTATTCCTGTTGTTCATTATGTGTAAAGTCTCGAGTGTATACCGTTTTGAGGTATGCCTCTCCGTCTGAAGGATGGTAGCGTTGTCGAAGTCTGGTTTGTGGTTAGCGGCGATAGTATGGCTGGCGAGTGCTGTTTTATTACCGCTGTTGGATTTAACGTCTGAACGGTGATTAGAAATCCGTTGGGATAAGAACTGTTTGGTTGTTCCGATGTAGCAAAGATTGCAGCTTTCATCATCGTTGCCCATGCAATCAATTTTGTAAACTACATCGGTACATTTGTGCTTCTCAGTTTTGGACTTTAGTTTAGAGAAGGATAAAGCAAGTGTTTTGTTGGATTTGAAGGCTATATGGACGTCCTTCGATACATTCTTTACTGTATGTTTGAAGTTGTCAGAAAGTTTGGGAACGTATATAACACTCTTGTAGACAACCGGTGTGACATCCTCTTCATTTGTGCGGGGAACTTTCTGTTTTTGCTGGCGTATGAGATTACGTGTAAGTCCGTCAGGGAAGTTGTTCTCCTTAAGGATTTGTGTTGCTTTGCGTTCGTTGGCGGGGTGGAATTTTTGGTCACTTAACGCAAATATTTTGTGGACTAGGTTCGAAGCGGTGTTGGTAACGATGTGTTTTGCATGGTTTGGCCGGAAGTTCAAGAGTCTACCTGAAGTACTACTTTACATACTATAAATCTTTATTATAACTCTACAAAAGGTGGACTCAAGTAGCACAAACGTCCAAAATACACCAAAATATTTGGTGTATTTTTTGCACTTTCGTGATATACATTTTAAATATAAAAAATATGCCACTTTTGAGTGCAGTTTTTGCACAATTAATTTCAATTCGGTGTATATAATACCGCGTTGGCGTTTTTAATTTATACCGGATGTTCACAAATTATACCGATTTTCAGTACATAAATTGTGCTAGTGGTATACAAATTATTCTGGTTACTAGAACATAATATACCCCGGAAGTGTAAATAATAAACTAATAATTGGTTTAAATCATACACCTCGATGGTAAATAATTTACACCACATTTTGGTGTAAAATTATTCCCATGAGTGTGAAAAATACACGATGATTCGATGAATAAAATATACTATTGGCGTACCAAGATCAGAAACATAGAATTTATTTTGAAATAAAATTTACACCGAAGTTTATTTTTTTTTAAATTGGAAAGGATTAAATTTTACACCGAAGTTTACTTTCTGATCGGAAATGTATCTGAATGATTTGTAATTGTTTCTATGATTCTAATTATTCACCTGCATTATATGGACGCAAGAAAATCATGAATTAGTATGAATGCGAGTGCCTAATTTAAAAACGAAGCATATTCTTCCGAATGATTTTTGGTCCTACCCCGTCTAAAAATTGAGCGCCTCGTAAATATCCATTAATTAATAATTTCTAAAACGATTCGTGAAAATTATTTATTCGAAACCTAACATTTTTTGGTTGTTTTTTTAATTTTTTTTAGAGACGTTATGTTAATAACGAAAATACCAAATGCGGTACATATATAATTAAGTCGCTATAAAATTAAAATACTTAATCAATGTTTTCATTTAATATTTAAATTTTTTAATATTTCTTGAAAAATATGGCCGTCGTCCAAAATACAGGGTGTCTCAAAGTAACCGCCGCAACTTATGAAGTAATTTACTCGGTTTTACTTTCTTTTTGACTTAAAAAAATTTTTATGATTTTTAGAATTATTTCTTTTAAACCCATTTTTCCAATTTTTAGGTTGTAGCTTATCTAGCTACAAACAAGGAATTCATTTTAATTTAGCAATATATGTATAATACTTTTGATAGTAAATTGTGGGAAAATCTTTAATCGCATAGAAATATTTACATTGAAAAGGCAACAGAGTACATTGAGTACCTATAAACTGAAGATAATAAATGATACGACAAAGCAGTTCGCAAAAAACGCATATCTTAAGTCGATGCTCTTTGCCGATTCCCCGTTAAGGGCGTGCTCTTGGAAAATAACTGGTGAGAACAAATCATACAAATATTTGCAGGTTAATGCTCTATTTAAAAATGTCGTCCATTTTTGAAACCGATATTTTAACTAGCTTTAACTTGGCAAAACTGAAGCCGACTAATCTTGATTTTTTTCTATTTTATTAAAACAAGAACAGGTAAGATTTTCTTTCCGGCATACAGCTTTTTTCTATGCGATTAACGATTTTCCCACAATTAACTATTGAACGTATTATTTTGCTGAAGTAAAATGGCTTTCGTCTGCGGCGGTCAGTGTGGGACACCCTGTATACATATACGTAACTCCTAAACTTGGAAAAAAATGCACCCGTTTTAAAGAACAAGAAGAAAAATACACCATTGTACAAAATATATCCAAAATTCCGCTTTCGGTACATTTATTATGCGGGAAAATGTGCAAAATATTCCACCAATTTCAAAGAAAAAGAAAAAAAAATACACCATTGTACAAAATATAACCAATATTCTGCTTTCGGTAAATTTTTTATGCGGGAAACTGTGCAAAATATACCCCAAGCAATAAAAAAATGCACCATAGTGAAAAATATATCCAGTAATTTGTTGTAGTATGTTTATAATATATATATATATATATATTATAATTATAATAAAAATTGGAATTCAAGAAAATAAATATATTTAGGTTCTATTATTCAATAAATAAAGTGTATTAAGTACACCAAACTGAGCGCGTCGCGTGGTGTATAGAATGGCGCATATTCAAGCAATGAGTGCATTAAGTACACCAAACTAAGCGCGTGGTGTATAGAATGGCGCATATTCAGCCAATGAGTTTACTAAGTACACCAAATAAAATACACAATGGACTAGATGTTCTTTTATAAACTTATATTTTCAAAAAAAAAAATCAATAAACGTGTTGAACACAATAGTAGTTCAATTATATAAAATCAATTAAATGCATCGAGTCAGCTATAGGGAAGCTTTTTATCATGTCAATGCCTTGAATTTCCTGAAGAGGGGTGTGGTAGAATAGCCTCGTTCTGGGATTGAATAAATGATGGTCCTCGTCGGTTTTGCTTATAAAATCCGTCGACAATCTAATCTAGGAAAGCTCATATGGTTTCCTGATCGATCGAATTCTCCAATGACATTACATTTTGTACAACTATTGTATGCGGTGTGTGTCTTGATGCCTGCAAAGTTCAACAATATTAATTTAATTGAAGTCGAACTGGCTTTTGTACTTAAATTTGATAAATGCCCGAGCTCGTGTGTCTACAATAAACGCATTGACCTTGATCAATGTTTTTGAGCCGTTAGCTAAATCGATTCCATTCGAAATTAGAGCATTAATTTCATTAACATGTTGTCTCAAAAACTCCTTGCTAGATGGTGGCTTCGCATCATCGAAATAAATTGCAATAGCCATTGGTTTAACTTTCAGTCAATATGGCTATGTTCATTAAAATTGGCCAAAATTGGAATTTGCTACTTCGGAACAGAGGTAATCCGTCAACATTGAAATTAAGAAGAACTTCCGTATTTTGATTTAATTGACGAAATGCAATGCGTAAACAGTTTTCGATGCCATAGTACCAAAATGAACCGGATCCCATTGTTTGTATATCAACACTCCGTGGTGTATGGAGCAACGTGCGTGCATCTTTCGGCAGCTCAGCTTTTCCTTCACTTCGCAATAAAAGAAGTAGCTCAGACAACGCACAATATGTTATTTTATAATTAACAGCCCAATCAGCCAATTTAGACAAAAAATCAATGTGTTCGTCCAAATCATCAATGACGCAATCTTCCGAAGACGGTTAAACTTCCCGATTTATGTTTTCCACAACTTCATCATTATCATCCAAATCGTTGTTTGAAATTGAGTCTAATAATATTTCATTTGGCTCTACTTTAATATTAGGTTCATTTAAAATAATATTTTCTCGCGATATTAAACAATTTGTAGAGTTTTTGTCCCCAATATAAAAGTTGATGTTCGTCGTGTCAAACAAATTTTGACGATTTTGCTGAATGCTGGGTTTCACACTGTTTTTTAAGTTTTTTAAAAAGTTTTTTTCCTACGATACCACTTCAAATAATTATTAAACTTCGAGTTACCCATTTTTTTATTTGCTAAAGAAATAAACGCGCGGTGACTGTAAGCAAATGGCAGCTGAACTGAATAAAACATTTTGTTGACATATGATTTGACATTGGTATAGTTTAGTGTATTTATTCTCCACAGGACTTAAATCTTACACCGACAAATGGTTGCTCATTTAAAATAGTGTATTTTATCTACAAAATTTGGTGTACAAAATATCTCATGTTGGTTGATTTCAAAATTGGATTTTTTATACGCCATTAATGGTATATTAAAAAAACAGCTGCTAATCGTTTTATTTCTTGCACCGAATTGAAACAGAAATGTTGAAATTTTATACAGAAAAGGCAATGGTGTAATTTGTATACCGGTATATTTTATCAAATACACCAAAATATTAAAATTTTCTTCAGTTTTCTCAATTTTACACCAAAATTCAAGAAAATATACCAAACTATACACCAGTGTGCTACTTGAGGAGTAGATACTTTCGACCAAATGTGTCACGCCTTTTCCGTAAAACGTAAAACACGAAGATGGCCAGTAGCTCACTTCCACAATTTGGTTGATGCAAGTGGAATTGAATCTAAACTCTAATTGGAATAATAATAAGATAAGCACCCGCAGAAAGTTATTTTGGAAGGAACTGGTGAAAGATTTCATAAGAAGTATAAAAAGGTTAAAGAAGAGCAAAGTTTCCGTTATCAACGAAACCCTACAAATCCCAACAACAATCGGTGCTGTTGCTAATCCTCCACCAGCCAAAATTCGCCGGCGATGCTTCATTTGCCCATCGCAAGAAGGAAGAGCTTCTAAACAGTGTTATGGTATGTGTGGAAAGAATGTCTGCAATGATCATTCTGAAAAAGCAATAGTCTGCTTATGTTGCGCTAAAAATAAATAAATGTTTCCCATTTTTCCTAATATCTTTTTCAATATACCAAAACTTGAATGGGTTATTCGAATTCCTAGCTTAAAAATAACTTAACTAATAACTAATATCAATATTTTTCGTTTCCTCTGTTTATAACAACAATAAAAAATTTAACATAAATAAAAAAGTGTAGAAAGGAAACGTTCTTTCTTGTGTGACTGTAAGTCACATCATGGCGGTTTATGTCATTTAAATAACATGATAGGAATAGGGTTAAAAGTATTTACAGAAATCCTTAAATCTCCTGGAAGAGCGCAAAAGTACAAAGAGGCATTACAAATAAAAAAGGCAAATTGTCCATGCAAAAGGCTCTTTCTATGTTCATTGAGGCCGGACTAACGCGAAAACAATATGAAATATGACAAAATAGATTCTAAAAAGTTTGGTTTTTGTGCAATGGATACAGCCAGACTATGTCGAGTTATATCCATTGCATCGTATGACTCCGACCATGCACCCGATCTTAATGCACTGGTCTATAAATATAGAAACTGACTTTCTTCCAATTGTTCAGCTATCGGAAGAAGCAGCAGAAGCCAGGAACAAACACTTTAGGTGAGCGAAATTAAGCAAAACTACATTCAACAAAAATATTCATATACGAAGCTTTCAGATTATATCGTCTTAATTATACTAGAAAGTTCTCAAGGAGTGATTGTAACCAAGACTTCCGAAATCGATTGTTGCTTAGCTCTGATCCTCTAATTACTTCTCTTAGAAAGACGCAATCGAAAACAAGAATGTCATTTTCAAAAGAGACGTTAGAAATGCTACTTCCAGAGGGTCGAGAATGATAAAAATCTAGCGATTAGTTTTTGAACAATAAAAAAAATTCAAATAAAAAAAGTCTCGGTCGTTTTTCAAAAATATATTCCGAAATTAATAGAAATACATTAGAAACTGTGTTTTATTCAATAAATATTAATTTTAAGCTGAAAAAGTGTCAAAGGTAACAACAAATAATCACCCCTATCGTGGAATCCGTCGGGGGGAACGATCCGCTAATAGTGAACAATTTGCATAGTGCAATCCGCAGACGTGATCCATCCACATGTCGGTAACGTGAATTATTTTATTTTATTTTGACTGAATTTAATTTTTACAAAACAAATGTGTTTGAAATGAGCTGTCACAATTGAATTTTGAATAGTGGTCGGTAAGGGAGAGTATCCGACGGATCCCACGATAGCAATTTTCTGTTCACGTGAATCGAATAAGTGAAGTGAATCTCAGATCCGACGGATTCCACGATAGGGGTGAATATTGGCCAGGTTTTTCATCCAAATACTCCTGCGTGCGTCGTTGGTACCAACTCGACCAGTGCAACACCGCAAGGCTACTCTGGCCGACATTAAATAAACAAAGGTTCATCGGACTTATGAAGCATAAGAGAGGAACCCTCTCCAAATTAGTAAACGCCCTCACCGGACACTGTGCTATAGGAAGACATGCTCAAAGGCTGGGCATTCCCTAAAATGACTTGTGCAGAAGCTGACGAGGAGCAAGAGGAGACTATCAGTCACTTCCTTTGCACGTGTCCTGCACTCGCCAACATTAGAAAGGCTACACTGGGTGAATACCTTTTCAATGATCTGAACGATCTCAACAACGCCTGCACAGCAACGATCAGCTCCTTCATTCAGAGGAGCAAATGATTCCTTGAGTAAGAGGGTGAACCGCCCACTTTACACATTGGCAGCACAATGGACCTACATCTGGTCTAAGTGCATCCTCATCGAGGGCCGGTTCCAACCAACCAACCAATTCATTTTCTTGAAATGAAATGTCCATTGGTGAAAATTCGCAGTGTTTGTCGGTTTTCCTGCAGAAAACGAGTTTTTCCAGAGCTTGGAAAGAACTATCTAAATACAAAATTTAATTGCAATCCTTAAGCCGTTTCCGGATAAGATAAGATTACAAAAAATAAGTTCCTTGAATTTTTTGAAAGTCACATTCCGTAATTTATGTTTCTGTTTTTATTAAAAAAAGTCTTTAAGAAAAAAGAGTAATAATTAATGAAACATCATGCCAAATAAATATACAGTCGAGACTCGATTAACCGGAATGGCTGGGACCGAGCCCATAACGGATAATCGAAAATCCCGGTTAATAGATGTTTTTCTAAATTTATAAAAAAAACTCTAAATTTGATGACACTTTATTTCTTTACCTTATAAAAACAAAAACAAATATTAAATTCATTAATAAACACAACAATTCATTTTAAATAAATCAATTTAACGATAAAAGAAACTACATACATACATACATACAACGTATGACAAAGAACTAGTAAATAAGGAATTCAAACATTTGAGAGGAACATCAAACAGATACGCGAAATGTCAATTAAAAATATTCTTTCATCTTTGTCTGTCTAAGTGACTCTATTCTTTTATTTTCCTTTATTAAATGTTCGTTAATGCGATGAATTTGCATTATGTCCTGTTGCGTTATTCCAGGGCATTGTGAGTCTTCTAAAAAATTCAAAAGTGTAGCACTCGCATTTATTGCCTCACCAATTGGAATTTTTTGAATTTCAAAATCTTCCGATTCACTAGAATGAGAAACATCCTCATCATTTTTAAGCGGATTATTGATCATTTCAATAATTTCTTCCTCTGTTAAAACAGCAAATGTTGGAGCATTTGCATCCGAGTCCACCCAATTTCTTATTTCGTTTTCTTCAAAATGCTCTGCATAGTCCATAATTGCAAGGACATCATTACTGTCATCTTGATCTATAAAAATTACAAAAAATTGTGGTGAAGTACAACATAAAACATCTGAACTTCTAAGGTTACCTTCTTCTTCCTTATCTGGGCAAAGTAAATTGTGCCAAACATTTTTCAGAACATCAGTCGTAACAAAGTTCCAGGATTTAGAAATAGCCCATAAAGCAGTCTTGATGTTAAGTGATTTGAGAAAATCATTCCTATTTTCAAAGCTCACTAGTTTGCGAATTATTTCTTTCCGGTAATGGCACTTAAGACTTCGTATTACACCCTGATCCATTGGCTGAATCAGCGATGTGCAATTTGGCGGAAGGTACCTCACCATGACATTAGGAGCCTTAAAATCATCCACATCTGGGTGGGCTGGGCAGTTATCCAAAAGCAACAAAACTTTGGAAGTTTTAGGAAGATTGTTTCCTTCCAAGTGCTCTTTTACTTCCGGAACAAAGTGTTTGTTGAACCATTCTAGAAACAGTTGTTGAGTAACCCAAGCCCTCTTGTTGGCTTTATAAATTACTGGCAACTCTCCAACATTTTTTAAGGCTCTTGGACGAGCACTCTTGCCTATCACCATCAATCTACATTTATGTGTCCCTGCAGCATTGGAGCATACTAGAACCGTAAGCCGTTCTTTCGATTCCTTGTACCCCCCAACCGAACGCTCGTCACTTCTTGCTAGAGTGTTTTGAGGCAAACACCTCCAAAACAGGCTGGTTTCATCGGCATTATAAATTTGATCATTTGTTAGATTTTCTTTTTCAATGAGTTCGGCCAGCTCTTCAACAAACAGCGTGGCACCTTCATAATCCGCAGATTCTTTTTCTCCTGTTGTTTTAATTCCATGAATCCCATGTCGGTTTTTGAATTTTCCTAGCCAACCCTGAGAATAAACACAATCCGTAGCTATGTGTAGGTTGGCGTGAAAAAATCTAGCTTTTTCCACGATCATTTGACCTGATACCGGAACTCCCCTAAACCGTTGCTGGCGAAACCATTCGTATGTTGCTGTGTCGACTTTTGGATTTTCTGCTTGCTTAAGGGTTTTCCGTTTCTCTACACCTTTGACCGAGTAACTCTCCGCAAAATATTTAAGAATCTTTTCTTTATTTTTTAAAAGATCATAAGCTGTTTGTGTACCGATTTCATATTTTTGTGCTAACATTTTAACTGGAACAAAGTTTTTGGAATGATCATTTATTAAGTCCACCTTTTGTTTTATCGATAACACTTTACGTGATCGCTTAATTGCACTAGTCGATGAAGATGCCATTATTCACTTAAACAAAACACTGCGTAACTTACAAATTTTCACAATAAACTGGTCAAAATCAATCACACAGCAATGCAAAATGCAACCCGACAAATGAAAAATTCCGTTTACTTCATGTTGGTGCATGCACAAACCAACTCAGAAGATACAAACATTCCGTTAGTTTTATCCTTGTGTCTACATCGGTGGTGGTTGTGCATGCACAAACCAACTCAGAAGATAAAAACATTCCGTTAGTTTTAACGTTGTGTCTACGTCGGCGACGGTCACGGATAGCAGATGTAATACCTGCCGGATATATGTGTCTAAAAAAACAATTCAAAACTTTCAAAATTCAAAGATACAAAGTGGAAATGTTATTATATTATGTATGTAGGTATGTATGTACATATGTATTAAAAAAAATGTATTGTAATATTTTTTGAGTGAATTATTTTTTGTTCTATTACGGATACTAGAGTGAATGCCGGTTAAACGAATTATAAATATAAAATTATTTTTTCAAGAAAAATCCCGGTTAATAGAGTACCCCGGTTAATCGAATCCCGGATAATCGAGTCTCGACTGTAATAACATATTCTGACTGTTAATGTTTTATGAATCTGTCTTTAGAATACAAAAACCAAAATGTCAAGTACGCGAAGTTCACCAGCTAGTCCCAGATCTCCAAAAGTACAGCAACAGTCCTGGGAAACGCCAGGCTGTGCTACAGCGCCAAAAAGTCCCAACAGAACCATTCCAAACTTGCCACAACAACCATTTAAGAGTCCGATATCCCCAAGGTAAGTTTGATATCTACATAAAATACTACAGCAGCAAATGATATATACTACATCTTTTCATAGACATTTTAAAAATCAGTCATCGCTTCACTACTACGAACAGCCCAGAAGTCCATCCATCAGTACATACAGCAGCTATAGCTATGATTCGGCTGTCTCTCGCAAATACGATAATCCACCGCGTAGTCCAAAGATTACAACCACATATGCCAATGATGCTAATGAGTCGAATTTGAACTACTACCACACCCCGCCGCCAGTTCAGCCAATACGGAGCCCAAAAGCACTTCCAGCTCTGCCAACAGATTCCTCAGAATCCAATTACTACCTAAGTGGGCAAATATCGCAATCACCTCATAGAAGTCCCAACTTGCCACGTAAATTTGTTTTCGATACACCCCCATCTTCTTCAGAACAAACAGGTATTCAGTATTTCAATCCAATGAATCTGATTTCTGATTTTCTTTTCATTTCCAGTCAAGAAATTTGAATATTATGAGCCGCAAACTCCAGATGATAATTACGATAGTACTAGCGACGTGATTGGAATTGATGGGCAATTTTTACATTCATTGCCATCGGCAGCTTCTTCATTGCCATACAATCATAAAAGACATAATTCTCTAAAAGCCATCGGCAGACTTTGTTCTACGAATGCGATTCACATTCATAAAGAAGTTGACAATGCCAAAGAACATTTTACATATCAAAATGACCATCATCTTCTGGATGATCCCCACCGACCGGGCAATAATGTTTTTCTCAAACGAGATTCCTGTGTAACTGAGTCCACCCAAATATCGACGGATTCTACAGAAACAAATAATACATATTTGACTTCGGCAACTACGCTTAGCTCGGAAAAATTGGAAACATCCGACTCGCAAATGAGGCAAAACTCTTCCCACAGTGGCAATGCTGGAGACAGTAAACATGTTGAGCTTGCGGGACACTATAAACATGAGCAACACATGCGATTGGGGCGTCGTCACGCAATTAATATAACATCAAATCCAGGATATCAGGTAAAGCATTGAGACATTTAACACCACTCTTGTGGGTAGATTTTAGTTAATGACATTTCCGTCTTAGGTACTGCACAGCTCTCACTCGACATTGGATCGAACATGCTCGGATAGTGTAGTCTCATTGCGTTGCAGAAAATCCACCAGCGATTTAACCTACGACGTGGATGACATGACAAGGTCGAATGGCAAAACTGGTGGCAATGCAAACAATCCTAGGAACAGCAATGACATGGCATTATCCAATCCAAAGCCAAGAAGACGCGGCAGCTCTAAGGGTGGACTAGCATATTTAGCATCGCGACGAAATTCACGAGAATCCATGAAGAGCGCCTGTTCGAATACATCTGTATTTTCAAATGATGACATAGGTCCATTGGCTTTTCAGGCCTCCACACGTGGCAGACAGAGAAGGACTTCGAATTTCTTAGAATTGCCTGGTACTACCTTTATTCAATCATTCATTTCTCAAAAAATAATTCAAATTGTTTTAGTTCCAGATCATGTGAGGCCGAGGGTTTGCTCTTTGCCGGACAGAGCATATAATCCCCGTTTAAGCGATGACATATACCGCCTGAGACATTTTTCCATTAGCAAAGGTAACGTAGTCAATTGTGGGGATTCCATCATATCGAGACGATCGAGAAGTAATACAAGCGTTAACTCAACAAACAGTAGGTAAGTAAGAAGTGTGAAAAACCTACATAAAAGTAAATAATCATACAGCAGGCTGCACATGAAATTAACTGGTTTCATCAAATCAGTTTTGGAAAGTGATAGATTAACGGTTTTCTTCTGTTTTTTTTTTTGTTAAGCAATTCCAGTCTAAAGATACAATTATAAGGTCATTTTTCGAGCCATTTAAATGACGCTGTGAGGTCAGGAAAAAATGTCGCATTAGAGAGACATTCAAGCTACGATTCGTTATTTGCCATTTGAGAAAAAATGGCGATCACACGAAATGACTATCATCATCATTTTTGTCCCGAAATCAAATGACGTACACTGCGAGTCATTTAGAATTTTCCGTTGGGATGTCATTCAATGAAGAACGAAAAAATGACGATCACACGGTAATGACTTGCCCCATCAAAATGACAAATGACTCCTTTCCTATTATCTCGATTTCGTAATGACCAATGAGAAAATTATAGCTTCTGTCATTTAGTGTTTTTCTCTCATCTAAATAAAAGATGTCAAAAAGAACTTTTGCGATGATGGTGGAAATTGCAGAGACGGCATATTTGGCAGCGTGTGTGCTGGAAAGCAGTGAAGACGACCTTGATTACGAGCCAACGCGACGAAAGCGGAGTATTTGGCAAAAGAAGTGGTTGAGCCGTCGCGAGAAGAGTGGATTTTGTGCTGGATTACTGCTCGAATTGCGCGAAGAAGAACCTGAACTATATCGCAATGTCCTTCGTATGTCAGTCAATCAATTCGATTATTTGTTGAGGTTGGTGAAGCCACACATCGAAAAACAGAACACAAATATGCGAGAAAGCGTTTCAGCGGTAATCACGCTGCGCTACCTGGCCACGCCGCGTGAGAGTTTTAGATGGCTGCGATTCGTTTTCGGCGTATCGCAGCCAACGATAACGTGCACCATTCCGAATGTTCTCGGCGCTATTCTAATAACATTTTGGAAAAAAATATTTTTTCCAGGTTTGAAGGACCTTTTTTGTTGTTGCAAGGACCTCTCAGTAAAATAACGTTTAACACATTTATACCGTGCGGTTTCTTATAATATTCCTTTTTCCAGGATTAAAGGACCATTTTTTTTTAGTAAAGGTACGATCAGACGGTCATCCGGATGACATCCTGACGTCACTATGACGTAGAATTTGTCCTAAAGTGGTCATCCCGTGTGATCGCCTGTCATCCGGCATGTCATTGAACGTGTCAACCGGATGACATACTAGATAACACGATTTCTACGCGTATGTCATCCAGATGACTGATTTCATTGACCGTGTGATCGCTTGTCATCGCTATTGGGACTGGATGACCAAATATTTTTGACAGCGTGTCATCCGAATGACAAGGTCCCATGGATGACATTACTTGATTTTCCACATTGTCATCTAACATCGGATGACACGTTTGTATCGCTGAAAAAGTAAAAAGTTAATTTTGTTTCTATGTTATAAAATGAGTGACAACGACGGTGAAGCCGATATTGAGGTCAGAAATAAAACACCCACGGTCTCAGAAAAAAAGGAGCAGAAAAATATTATTTTCCTGGGACCGTCAAACAGAGTCTGCTTTAATTGCAGCTGTTCAGGATAATCCTGTCCTTTGGGATAGTGGGCGGAAGGATTATAAAATTTCGAACTCCAAAATTGATTCCTGGAAACAGGTGGCGGTCAATATAAATATTGATAAATTAAATGGCAATCACTGCGGAGCCATTTTAAAGCCCATTTGGGCAAATTTCGCGCCAGAAAATCAGGCCAATGGACAGGCGAAATTGCGAAAGCATCGTGGCCTCATCTAAGCGAAATGATGTTTTTGGAGTCTTCCGAAGTGACACAATCGTGACCATCGACGTCCAGATTAAAATTGGTAGCTATTCGTACTTCAATTGACCTGCTTTCATGTATGTATGCATTCACACATTACTATATTCGTTTTTCAGGAGGATGCGTACGATGATTATTCAATTTTAAATTAATTGATGCAGTTGTTAAACGTTGAAACATCCCTCGAAGCTGCCCAACCTACACCACCGCCGAAAAAAAAACAGAAAAAAGAAATACCGAAAACGCCGTCGTCAACAGCAACGCCATCAGCATCGTTGTTCTCGAATTCGAAGTTTTTTTTTCATTTGACACTGACGTTTATTACAAATTGTCATCGGTGGCATTAGTGTCATCCTCGTGTGATCGGCTGTCATCCGGCTATGTCATCCAGTCATGTCAACCGGATGACAAAGCAAGCGTGTCATCCATTTTGGGACAAAATATGACACTCGGATGAACGAACGGATGGCACTGTGTGATCGGGTGTCATCTAGCGGATGGCACGCTCGCAGATGACATGCAGATGACAACCGAATTGCAAAAGTTCTTTGACGTCAGCATGTCATCCGGATGACAAGTTTGGATGACCGTCTGATCGTACCTTAAGGACCTCTTTGTAAAATAACATATATAGGTACATATACATACAAATACCTACTGCTAGTCATAAGATTAGAAGCAGGCATTTTTGAAAAGCAAAATCGATATTTCTCCCGTTGCATGATGGATTAGAAAAAAACGACTATGGTAAATGAGAGACTGTTTGGTTAACAACAAAATATAAAATGTGTGTATAGGAGAGGTTTAGCTAACGGTTCTTGGAAGACAAATTGTAAATTGAGTAAAGAATATGCGGAAATAAATCGGGTCATTAGATTAGAAGCACGTTTTTTGTGAAGTGAATATATTTTTTGTCGGTTTAAACGGTAAATATTATAAAGTAATTGTTCTTGATTGAGTGTTAATAAAAATTAGAAGGAAAAAATGTTTAAGAGTGGAGGAAAGGGCAAGAATAGATGTTAATTGCTCTGAAGGTCTTTTATGCCATGCTATAGCCCGAAAAATAAAGCGAAGTGATCATTGTGTCAGCAATTATTTAAAAAACCCTTCGTCTTACATAAAAAATTATAAAGGAAACACTTCTTCTGCCTCCACTTCGCGAATAGCGTCAAATTTAGCTTTATCGGCAGCTAAAATTAGAGAGAAAGCTAATGTTAATGCCAGATTATCCACTGTTACCGCACCATTCGCCGAGCTAAACACTTAAAGCGCCTGAAACTTAAGAAAAAACCACCACTTAATGACGCAAGAAAGAGACTGGCTTCGGTTAAATCAACTGCGTCGATGGCCAGCTCTAGTACAACAATTCCCCGAGAATCGGTTTCGACATGTTGAAGTTTGTATTCTGGAACTGAGCTATCCCAAAACTCCCGCTGCTTTTGCACCGCCACAATCAAACGCGATTCTTCTTCGTCGCTCCACGAATAGCCAATTTTCCTAACTCTATTTACTCCTGTTTTCTGCGTTTTGCCTAACTTGCTCGACTTCGTTGTACTTTGGGTATTCAAACTCACACGATAGTTGACAGAATAGTCCATATTGTCGGCACTTGACGGCAACGGGTCGCATTCCATTTCACCCATAGTAATTTGTATCGAAATAGCAGCCAGACACGGCGCAGGGACATAAGTCCACTTAAGTGGGACATAAGACCCGAAAAATGAATTCTGGAGTTATGTCTTCGGGACTTGTGTCCCTGCGCCGCCAGGCACATGCACCAAACACCAAATGAAGCACAGATATCATATTAAATGCTGTGTCATTTGTCATTTGCGTTGAAAAATGACACGGCATGAATTTCGTGCCTTGTCATTTTTTGGAGACTCTCATTTAAATGACGCAACAGCCAAAAAGTGTAGTCATTTGTCCTAGGCGTCATTAAAGATGGATCACACGGCTATTTTTTCCGTCATTTTAATGGCACAAAATTCATGTCATTTTCTTCGTCATTTAAATGACGCCTAAAATGTCGCCCCAAAAATGGCGATCACACAGAACGACATTAAAATTACGGCTTTGTGACGCAATTTTTACGTCAGAGCGTCATTTAAATGACTCGAAAAAATGATTGTGTAATCGTCCCTTTACTGTTGGGAAAATATGTACCAGTTCACAGGTAGTAAAAGTTTCCGGGTGTAAAATTTCGAAAATCGATTGCAAAATGTATGGCCAGTGTAAATTAGTACTAAAATCGTCGGTCATGAATTTCATGTCCGTACAAGGGAGGTGTCCGTTCATGAGAGGTGTCCGTTAGAGGAGGTTTCACTGTATATATCTCAATATGTATAGCTTAGTTGCAGCTGGTAGATGAAATAAACAAATACAAAATCTAACGAACCTCCTCTACTGATTTCGCAAAGAGAAATTAAAACACACACAGAAATATTCAATTGATCCACTAAAATGTTCATCAATGTTCACTGAAGTGAGCAACTCGTTTTTTTTTTTTAAATTCTAAAACTTAAATCTTATAAATTTCCCGGATGTGCAACCTGCATACGAAAAATCGTTCTATAACTCACATTTACATATCCATTTTATAGAGCAAGTGAAAGATCGCCATTTGATGGATCATGTTGCGGGGGCGGCTATGCCAATGTGGACTCCATTCCGCCATCGCCAGATAGTGATGATAGTGAACCTCCACCTCCACCAAGGTAGATTTTTTCTTTTTCTTCAGAGATTGTTATTTTATCCTCGTAAGCATTAAATGACTTGTTTGTGACTACAGATACAGAATTGTTATGATGGGAGATGCAGGGGTAGGCAAAACCGCACTCGTGTCCCAGTTCATGACTTCGGAATATATGCACACTTATGATGCGAGCTTAGGTAAGTTTTCTTTATACAAATTTCTCCTACATATCGGAACATATTCAGGATTGTAGAAATGACCTAAGAAGCAAGAACACAGTTGCTCGAATTTTGTTTTATTATTTTTTGACAAGTTTATTCCTTGCTGGAGTAAACATAAAACATACAAAAATGGCTTCTTCCGTCATATTTTGCATGGAAAAATTATGAGTGTAGGGTGGAGTGAAAATATTTTTTTTTTATATTCACTATGTCATACTTGCGTGATAGGCATAAGAAGCAAAAGCGAGAAGGTTTTTTTTCTAAGTTTATACCCGGGGCACCCCGGTAGGACAAAGTTTTGAAAAAAAAAACAGAAACATATCAAAGTTCGATAGTTCGAAACTTCACAAAAAATCTTTGAAATTATGTTTATTTTTTTTCTGAACGCATTTAATCATAAGGAGTGTCTAATTTCTCAGTTATTAAGTCAATTTTTAGTCTGTGGTTTCACTCGCAACTAAGCGTTTTGGGGGGAAATATGTGTTTATTTTTTTTTGATAGTGACCGTGTTTTTTGACAACATTATTTTGAAACAAGTCAATTTGGTGATTAAGACTTTTGAGTAAAACGAAAAAAACTGTTAAAAGCTACTAAAATGATATAAGCGATTGGTTTGAAGGCTACATTGCAAGTTTGAAATGATCTTTATCTATTTCTTATGGTCTTTAACCTATAAGGTAAACCTAAAAATTATAAAAAATCAATTTAATATGGAAAAGAAGAGTTTTGAAAATTACGATTGGAATAGTTGACTTTTGATTCAACCTATTTAGGAATAGAGGAGTTTTGAAAAGAAAGAAAACTTTTTTATCGATATAGTTCATTTTGTTTTATTTAAAAGAAAATTTTAAATATGAAAAAAAAACTTAACTAACGACATAAAATATCAACAGTCTTCAAAACTGGATAATAAAAAATATTATTAATTATTAAAAAACTTAAAAATAGCGTCACAGCAATTTATTTAAATTAATTAAACAAAAACAGGAACAAAAAAAAAACAAAATAAAAAATAACTTCATCAGTCTTTATACCGAAGTATTTAAGGAACATACAAATTAAATTAAATTAAATAGTTTAAAGTCTTATATACGAAGATCTTTGATTTCATCTTGTTCTTCACAAACTTGACTTATTTCAGGATCTATATCAAGATGTTCATCCATAAGTCTTTTGTAAAACAAAATTCTATCGGATTTTCCCACTCAGCGCCGAAGTGTAGTGACAACAGTTTTGCTATATCCTTTTCTTCTCATCTTTAATCAAAATACCCATAGTTAGAGCATTTATTTTCATGTCGCAATTTTTTTCCAGCTTTTAGCACAGATTTTGCAGCTCCCACATCCGACTTATAAAAAACTTCACCCTGCACCGTTATTAGACCCGATTTCAAATTGTGTAGTAAAAAGCGCTTCGACTGGTTGAATTTAAAGTGCCAGCTGCCAGTAGCTTTCAAACATTTCACGGCTTCTTCTTTCTAGTTCCAAACAGGCCATTCGGAGCTTCCCATATGAATGATGGTTTTAAATATTTTAAAGTAATCTTCTTTAGTTATTATATTTTATTTTAATCTAAATAACTTCTATCTCTATGTTTCCAAACACCCTATCTGGTGGAATAAAAGAATGCCCGGCAACAGGGAAAACAAGTTGTAATTGATGAACATTGGCTGGGAATGTTTTTTCAGCCAATAAAAGCAAGCCGCAACCATGGTGGTGTTCTTGCTTTGGCCACCACAACCGTCACAAATCAGTCTGACAATAGTCTTACCGGTGAAGTCCAGATTGAGAAGTCTTTGAAAAATTGCAGACGCGATTTCGTTGGATCCTTTCGGTCGATCGTTTTCGGTCCAAGTATACAGAAATACGTTTTGTGTTGTCAATTTAGACTTCGAACTTCCCACTACAACACCCAAGTTAAATAAGTATAACTGTCTCGAGTAATAAGCGGTTTGATCCGGAATTTTTGGCATTGGCATATGTTTTTGGCAGTCCAAAGATATTGTCAAAAGTTCAGGCTTTTCTTCTTTTGCCATCTGAAAAAATGCTGCTCCACGCTTTTTGTGGACCGTTAACTCAATCAAAAGTTGGTTTTTGACTTCTGCATTTTGCTCAATTTGGATACGTTCTTTCAACGAAGTACAGGTCGAGCAAACATCTGTAGCGGGAGCCTTAAACCCAATAATGAAAAAAATGTTAAGCACATTTCGGAAAAAAACTTTCTGACTTTAAGAGACGTTATTGACTCCCCTTGATAAAGTCTGTACATTTTATTTATCGACAAATCTCCACTCAAATATTGCCTGCCTGATCTTCCTCGGCAATGATGAACTTCATGGATATGGAATCGTTTAATGAATTCCTTAACTGAGTCGCGGTGTTCAGACAACTTACCAGACCTTCGGTCACCAACATGCTTCTCCCTTCTCCCTCTTGCAGATCCGTTGTAGTCGAAATGTACTGACATGGAGGACGCTCGAAAACATTTTTTGACATACTTCAATAGGGCGACCGGATTTCTTGGAGCACATCGTATAGGAAATCGAAATATTTTTTCTGGGCCCTCCTTTCAATCTATCAGTGCGTTTTGGAAGATGTGGTTGACAGAATGCCATTAAAAAACTGTCCTGCTCGATTTTTGTATTGTTTTTGTGAAACATCCGGAAAAACTTGTATGCGTCTGACGGTCTAATATGTTGGCAGTTAAACTTATTACCTCTATGGTTGCAGTGTGGAATCTATGGAAGTTCTTTTGGAGAATATCTATAAAAATAGTTAGGGGTATTAATACTGATTGATGAATGTAACGCAATCTTTTCTTACTTTCTTCAACTTTTTTGGCTGAGAAAATGTAAACTTTTTTTCGACCTTTTCCTAATGGAACTTCGTTCACGAATTCAGATGGCTCCATGATCGTTAATACAATATATTTAAATATTAAATAAAAATAAACTTATAAAAAATTATTTTATCTTCGAGCTTACCAAACATTGTTATCTTCTAATCAAGAGTTAAAGACAGATAAATCATCTAAAGAACCGACTGTTCAAGAAATCTCAGAAAGAGTTGCGCCTCATGTTTTAGAAATATGGCATAAGTCCTCGCTGCCAACAGCCAGTTTGAAAAGAGTTTTGCAAATTATTAGAGCTTACCACCAAAAATATTGAAAGTTAATGAAACCATTTAAAGGACGTCAATGTAGTGAAAACGTTAAAGAGAAAATAATAAAATTCAAAGAAGATGCCCAAAAGTTATTCGACATCAGTAGCTGCAAATGTGTAATAGTTGTCGATTGTACTTGTGAAAAAGCAGTCGTATACCGAAACAGGAAATTAATTTCATAATAGATCAGAGAAAAATGATTATTGGAGGCATTGATGTAACAACAACAAAAAAGATCGAGAAAAAACAAGAACGAAAAGAAATGGAGTTATCTCATTTGAAATAGATAGAAAATTATGAAAAACCTTCCGGTTCCCGTTCTCAAGTTAACGAAACAACTATTAGCAGCAGCACCACCACCAGATTTTGCTATAATCTATCTTTATCTGCATTTTCCCCTAATAAAGAACCTATTGTGGAAAACCAACTACCACAAGAAGATGTTTGTTGAGCCGCCTCCTAAACAGATTCGCATAAATCTCCCATCTTTAGCTCTTGCCTGCGATCATACTGGAGTTTCTGATAGGTCTGCCGCTATTATAGCTTCTGCTGTCATAAAAGACGTTGGCATTATTACATCAAGTGACCAAAGTTGTGTGGTAGATCGTTCAAAGGTTCGACGGGAAAGAGCAAAGAAAATGTCTGCTTTACAAGACTTAAGCCGTAATCAACCAATGCCTGGTCTTTACTTTGATAGCAGAAAGGATAAAACTTTTGGTAACAGTCAAGAATGGAGATAAATGGTATAGAAAACGGCTAAAAGAAGACCACTACGTCATTGTGTCGGAACCAGGGAGTATTTTTTTGGTCATATCACAGTGCAGGATCGACTATAACAACCAAAGATAGTATTATAAAATATTTACATTATAAATCGGTTGACTTGAGTAATTTATCAGTAGTGGGCTGTGATTGGACAGTCGTAAATACGGGATCTAAGGGCGGTGTCATTAGCCTGTTAGAGGTAGAGATAAAAAACCATTACAATGGTTTATCTGTGCACTACATTCAAATGAATTGCCATTTGGACACCTTTTGTTATATTTGGACGGTAACACATCAGGACCTCGATGTTTTTCAGGCCAAATAGGTTGTGAACTGCAACAATGTGAACAAATGCCAGTTTAGATGTTTGCTGTTATACCTACGTCACTTGCTGTTATTACTAAAGATCTCAGCTCCGATCAATCATATCTATTTGAGATAATGACTGTCATTAGCACTGGCAAATAGAGCACTGGCAAATAGAGAACCCGGTTCACTCTACCATTCCAGGTGGCTAACCACTGCAAATATGATTTTACGATTATATGTCACACAAACTGATCCAGGAGAGAATTTATTAATATTTGTAATGTAAGTTTGTGCTTTCACCTACCACAGACGCCAACAATCAGTGGTGCCAGTATCGCGACATCATCAAGGAGGTAGCCGGAACCACTGTAGGGTACCAGCCACCCCAGGAGAAATAGCCCGTGGTATGATGCAAAAGGTGACAAAAGATGTACACAAGAAAACGCTGCAGCGCAAAACAAGGGCAGCGAGGGAAGAGTATCGAGCCAGGAGAAGGGAGGAGAAAAAGATCCTGCGTAGAAAGAAGAGGGCCTACGCAGTATCCCAGCTCAAGGAGATCGAAGAGTCTCGCGATCGTAACAACATTCGGAGGTTCTACGAGTATAAGAAAGCAAAGCAACTGGCTGCTGGCTTCAAAACCGGAATGCAGGCTCTTCGAGACAGCGAAGGAAACCTAGTCACCGAAGCGCTGGGAATAGTAAATGTGTGCAGCATTTCCAGTAGCTGCTTAATGGGCATCATGCAGAGAGAGTGATAAGGCAAGAAGAAAGCCCACGTCCAATCAATGAAGAACCAGTTGCACCACCCAGTATAGAAGAAATTGGCTTAGCTAAAAAAAAGCTAAAAAACAACAATTTCGCAGGCTCTGATGGCTTACCAGCGGAGCTCTTCAAATACGGTGGTGATGTTTTGGTAGGGCGCATGCACCAAATCATCAGCCAAGTATGGATGGAGGAAAACATGCAAAAAAGGGGATCCTATGTCTTGCAAGAACTATCGAGGCATATTCCTGCTTAATGTCGCATATAAGATCCTATCAAACGTACTGTGTCAACGTCTTAAACCGTTTTGCAACACACTTATCGGCACGTACCAATGTGGCTTCCGGCCAGGCAGATCGTCTATAGACCAAATTTTCACACTGAGGCAAATCCTGGAAACGACCAACGAATTTCAAGTCCAGACACACCACCTATTCATCGACTTTAAAGCCGCGTATGATAGTATACATCGTCAGGAGCTCTATATGGCGATGGCCGAATTCGGAATCCCGGCAAAACTGATAGAGATGTGTCGCGTGAATCTGGAAAACACGCACTGCTACGTGCAGTTTGGAAATAGTTCCTCCGAACAATTTCAAACGTGCACCAGATTTTGGCAAGGGGACGCGCTATCATGCGATTTCTTCAATCTCGTACTGGAGCAGATAGTGTGCGGGGCAGGTGTCAACACGGAAGGCACTATCTTCAACAGGTCCGTTCAGCTGCTGGGGTATGCGGACGATATTGACATCATCGGCCGATCACAGCGCTCCGTGATAGAAGCTTCCACGGCGATTGAAGAACAGGCGAAATATGTTGGCCTTGTAGTAAATGAGGACAAGACCAAATACATGCTATCAACAAACAAACAAACATCTGTCCGCCTCCTAGGACAAAACGTCACTATTGAAAGCAACAATTTCGAGGTAGTTAAGGAGTTCATCTACCTCGGAGTAAACATCAACTCCACTTATGACACCTTAGTGGAGATCCGGCGACGAATTACCCTAGGAAACCGCTGCTACTTTGGTTTGGCAAAACAACTGGGTTCAAAACTCCTAACTCGGTGGACGAAATGTTTGCTTTACAAAATCCTTATCCTGACAGTTCTGTTTTATGGCGCCGAGTACTGGACGACAAGCAGGAAGGGAGAGCTGATACTGGGCTCCTGCGAAAGAAAAATTCTTCGGCAGATTTGTGGTCCAGTGTGCGAGGAGGTTGGATGGAGGAGAAGATACAACCGCGAACTCTATGAGCTGTACCAAGATGGATGTAGTCCAAAAAGCCAAAATGCGTCGACTACATTGGCTCGGCCACATCGAGCGAATGGATGATAATGCTCCAGCTAAGAGGATCTTCGAATTCCAGCCCCCAGGTTCGAGAAGGCAAGAAAGACCGAACCTCCGTTTCAAAGACCAAGCCATCGCGGATGCCAGAGCGCTTGGTCTGGACAACTGGAAGCAGCGTGCCGGGATCGTAGAGGAAGGAATGCTAGGGTCGGCAGCCCGTTAAGTAAGTAAGTAAGTAATGTAAGTTTATGGGAAAATGTGGTTTAAAATCAAATGCAATCCGTCATGTTTAAATGGAGTACAGCACTTCTGAAAAAAAGTGATTGATCTAGTCGTACAAAGAAATGGATACTTTGGACATCCCGAAAATCTTCTTATAGCGATGCTTGCAGATGATAACAAAGTAATACGGGAACTGGCATGCCATCGTATTCTGAAAGCAAGATCAGAGAGAGTGGCAATAATCAAAAAATCCAAAATTCCACCATTTAATTTCAATGCTCTCCATTATACTGATATTATTGCTTGGCACGATAGACAGATTAGTGTTACTGAGCTACCTTTAACTAAAAGTTTATCTACTGAAGCCTTAAATGATATAGTTGAAAATGGTCTTGGAACAAAAGAGAATATAGCTCTCTTTCCTTGTCATACTCAAGCCGCGGAGCGTTGCATCAAGCTCGTAACCGAAGCTTCAGGTGCTGTATGTGGAGAGAAAAAACGTGACGGTTTTATTAGGGCCAGACTGTTATCACGTCAGATGATGACTTTCTTCAATATCAAACGTTAATTTTCTACTTGATCTACAAATGTGTAACATTTTTTTAATAAATAATTTCATAAATATCAATCGCATTTTTATTGCAAAAATCTTTATTTATTTTTGGTTTTTAAAGGGCACCATGAACTTAAAATTTTTAAATATATTTTTATTATTACGTGATAATTGAGGTTTTAAATTATTAATTAAATACTATTCTGATAGATTATTATCATATATATACATCGTAATGAGACTGTAAATAATTAACGAAATTATACTTTTGCTCAAAATTCCTTTGTTTAGTTTAAATTGTGCTTTCTTAATTGGAGGTGATTTAAACTGCAGACACAGAGACTGGGGTTGCATTAGATCGAATTCTTGGGAAAAAGTCTTGTCCGAACTTTCTGTTATGTTGCCAATGTCCAGTCCGCCCAGTCTGACTTATGTTCCAGCTAGTTCCCGTGGTAGTCCCTCCGTTATAGATTTATTTGTATCTAACGTGTCAAGTCTTATATCCCAGCCCATTTCTATAAATGAGCTTAGCTCTGACCACAATCCTTTTCTTTGTAATATTCTCCGGTCGGGTGTCGAAAAAGTGCAATATTATCAGGACTTAAAATGCAAACTGGTAGACTTATCGAACCGAAGTAATTAGAAACCTTAGAACAATTCCTACAGTTATAGAAAATATCTCAAATAACTACGATGTTGACGACCTAATTTATACATTTTCTGAGCATATTATTAATTCAGCTAATAGTTGTATTCCCAAAGTTCCGATAAAATCTAAATGTGTAAAATTACCAACCCACATCTTAGAACTTATCAGAATAAGGAATATGCACAGAAGAAACTGGCAGAGATACCGACGACCTATTTTCCAAATTCAAATGTCAAAAACTAATAAATTATTAAGTAAAAGTATTCAGGCTTTTCGAATTAAGTTCACTAGATAAGTCTGCAAAGCCCTTTTGGAACATAGTTAAAATTGTTAAAAATAAAAACAGATAGGGTATTTGTCTCAAAAATTGTTTGACTACCTTTTATACAGACACCGAGAAAGCGGAGTCACTGGCATGGATTTTCTCAGAAAGTCATATAGTATCGCAGCATTTAGGAGATCCAAGCATTGAAACACTTGTCCAAAATACTATACAGGCTTTTAGTGCAAATAACCCTGACACTCCCTTGGAGGAATTTGTATCGGAAACAGATATAAAATACCTTGTAGATAACTTGCAAATTAGAAAAACAGGTGGTTTGGATAATATCAAAAATATATATATAAAAAAATTACCTAAAGAGGGAATCAAAGTTCTGACGTTTGTTATAAATGCGTGCCTTAAAACGCAGTACTTTCCTGATAAATGGAAACTGGCAAAGGTAGTCCCAATACCAAAAGGGGGAAAGCCTCTTGATAAACCTCAAAGTTACAGACCTATAAGTTTACTTAGTAGTGTTAGTAAGATTTACGAAAAAATCCTAAAAGAAAAAATTATCAAGATTATTGAGGATCATAAACTATATCCCGATGAACAGTTTGGTTTTAGGCGTGGTCATGGTACCTCCCATCAAGTTTTAAGATTGTGCAATATTGTTAAAATGAACCGTGCAATAGGAAGATCAACTGGTATGATCCTACTAGATATCGAAAAAGGTTTTGATTCTGTGTGGCACAATGGACTTCTATACAAAATGATAAACCTTAATTTCCCTTTGTTCCTATGTAAAATCATCCAAAGTTTCGTAGCAAATCGTCGTTTTATTGTGCATGTAAATGGTAGTGTATCAAAGGCAATAAACTTTTACACATGTGTGCTCCAAGGCTCAGTTCTTGGGCCAGTTCTTTACAATCTGTACACATCCGACTTTCCTCTCGTCTTTCAATGTGAAGCAGCAATTTATGCCGATGACACGGCTATAATTTCATCGCATGAGTCTAAATATTGAGACGAATCTTAAAAATGCGATTGAGACGCTGCAAAACTACTTCAGAAAGTGGAAAATAACACTAAATACTGAAAAAACACAAGCTATCTTTTTCACACGAAAAAAAAGACCTTGTTTTCTTCCAGTAAACCAACTGCTTGTCTATGGGTATTCAATTCCGTAGAAGCCTTCTGTAAGATACTTGGGTGTACATATTGATTCAAACTGACGTTTAAAGAACACACTACGCAAGCACTTAACAAAATAAATATTGGTATAAAAATATTATATCCATTTATAAATAGAAAATCATCACTTTCAAATGAAAGCAAAATATTAATTCATAAAATAATTTTTCAATCCATCTTATTGTACGGCTGCCGGGTTTGGGGTAATTGTGCTGAATGTCACATTAAAAAGTTGCAAATCGCACAGAACAAATTATTAAAAATGATGCTTATCCTCCCATGGCATCACTCCACGCTAGTTCTACATGCAAGAGCAAATGTTGAAATGATCTCCTTCAAAATACGCAAACTAATAGAAACATTTAAGATCAGATGTGATATCCCTGACAATCCTCTTATTAATCACTTAAATATTGAATATAACCTACCTCACTGATATTAACTAACGCAATATTCAACTTTTTGTTAATTTATTTGTATGTTATCTATTTATCTCTATATAACATTACTATATTGTTTGTCAATTTGATATTATCTATTTATTTACTCAAATGTATCTCCTTTGTCAATTCATTTATGTTTATTTGTTTATTTACTTATTTATTCATTTGTTCACTTATTTTTTTATTTATTTACTTATTTATTTATTTATTTATTTATATATTTTCTATAAACTTATTCATTCATTTATTTATTTATATATTTTTTATTTACTTATTTATTTATTTATTTATTTATTGATATATTTATTTATTTACCTATTAAACAATTTATTTATTTATTTACTTATTTATTTATTTATTTATTTATATATTTATTTATTTATTTATCTATACATTCATGTATATTTTATTTATTATTATCATTTTTTTTTGTCTCCTTAATTTGAGGTTTTTAGTCGTTGTTTTTCCTCAAAAACAAACATTTTTCTAATTTAAGTTAATTTTTGTCACTTGTAAACTTTTTCCAGTAGAAATACATAAAGTTGTCATATCTCTGTATTTAAATTATGTAAATTGTGTTATAACAAATTGTAAATTATAAACGAAATAAAATATCTTATCTATCTTATCTTTGTGCTGGGGCAACCTCAAATCATTATGATACATAAAATATACATATTTCACATACTTCATTACTTCATTTATTCATCCATAGACAGCTTGTTACCACTATGCTATTACAAAAAAAAACCCGCATACATTTTCACTCCACCCTAGTGTTTGATGCGCAGTTTGATGCACCCAGTATTTAAAGTATAAAATAAAATTTGGTACTTGCTGCTAGAATGTGCAACTCGTTACGATTAATTAAAATGCATCTTGAGAAAGGGTTTTACTTAATAATTTCAATTTGAGTTTTAGATGACGAATTTGGTGAAAAAACCGTCAGCGTTTTGTTGGACGATGAGGAATCCGAATTGGTTTTTATAGATCATCCAAGTGTCGAAATGAGCGTACGTAATTTGTTTGTATTTAAAAAGCCCGTAAATGTTTTTGTAAACGATATTATCTTAGGTGGAAAATTCCCTAACCACGTATGAGCCCCATGGATGCGTGATCGTTTTTTCCGTGGTAGACAAAACCTCTTTTCGCATTGCAGAGGAAATAATAAACTATTTGTGGAAGGAAAACATAACAAAGGATAAGGCAGTTATACTTGTTGGCAATAAGGCTGATTTAGCTCGAGCCAGGGTCATATCAACTCAAGGTTGTATTATTTATTACTATTGAGTTCAACCAAAGGTTATTTCCGATAATACGAGTACTTATTTATTTACATTTATTCATGTCACATCAATTTGTTTGTAGTGTTTGTAGTTCCGCAGACTTTATATAAATTTTCTCCAATAACTTTTGTATGAATGAGCATTCAACTTTTGTTGAAAACTAAATCCTCCTATTCTGCTCCGGGAAAATAATTTTCATTTCGAATTCGGGAGGAAGAAATTCTTGTATTTCGAATTTCAATGTTTAAAGAATAAATTTGCAAATTCTGCCAATGAACAAGAATATTTACTCAAGTAGTAAGAAACTCTTCCTTTTTGAATTCCTCTAATTTCAAGGCGGCCTTTTTCCCTTATGGACAGGAGTAATGTAATGATACAAACACCACATATACAGCGCGTACAACTCAGGGCGTTGGACTGCGAAACCAAAACGGCCATGGTATTATTCTAGGTCCACTACCGAGAGAACTCGTGCCGCCTTCAACAGAATTCCCAAAATGTGTTTCGTAAGGCATTTTGACGTACAACTCCCCACAAGATCAGAATGACAAAACGGACAAGTAACTAAGGACTTCGATCTAACCGATGGTTCAAAAATTGACTTTGGAGTTTGTGCGGCTGGTTTTTCGGAATCGTTAAACATCTCAAAATCCTATAGACTTCCGGAAACAGTCAGCGTTTCAAAAGATCGCCGTACTTATTGACAGTCAGGCTGCTATTAAAGCCGGCGCGCTAGTCACTATATCCTCTTGGTAAGAAATTGAATTTCCGAAATGGGCTAGCCCTGCTAGATCAATTCAAGGTTACCCTTGTCTGGGTTCCAGGGCATAATGACGTTGATTTACGTCGAATTATAACCGTGTTTTCTGGGGTACCTTTGGGACTGCCCTCGTACGAGGCGACGACAAATTGAAAAGTGGCATGAATAATTTTATCGTTAGAAAAGTAAAATAATAACAAAGATCTATTTTCTAGTTCAAGATTTTAAATGAAGTTCAGGGTGTAGCAACAAAACTTCCTTTTTTCAGAACACAATATTACTCATTTTATGACTCAGTTTTTTTTAAATATTTTGTTTTATAAGGTAGGTACATATCTTAAGTTTTGTTTTAATAGTTTTGAAAATTATATCAGTAAGATGACGCTCCCCATTGTCGATAAACTGAATAAGCCCATTTCTGGCGTTTATTATGCCCCTTGCCAGCATAGCAGAGGGTATGTCGATTTCTGCACGGATGTTGGCTTTCAGGTGTTGTAGGGCCCTTTAGGTTTTTTAGGTTGAGGTGGCTGTCAACTTAAGGCCAGCATACTTAGACCAATGTAAGGTCCATTCAGACCCATAAGCCTCATCATCATTCTTTCTGAAAACGTTAGAAAGGCTGATTGATATCCATCTACGCACTTACATTGATTTAAGACTCCTGTCTACGGCTAAACATGCATATTGCAAACGCAAATCTGTTGAAACAGCCTTACATACGTTAGTACGTTCAATCGAATATTCCCTTCACCATAAAGAATACACTATGGTTGCATTCCTGGACATTGAAGGCGCTTTTAACAACGTCAATACATTCGCGATCGCAAATGCACTGTCAGCTCTGAAAATAGATGACTCACTTGGTGAGCTAATTAATCTACTACTCACAAGCCGGATTATAAACTGTAAACTGGGTGCGACATCTGCCAGAAGATCTGTCAGTATAGAGGAACCCCATAAGGTGGAGTCCTGTCCCCCTTCTCTGGAACTTAGTGGTGAACGAGCTGCTGATGTGCCTGGAAAGGGAGGGCTACAGGCTGATTGCCTAGGCGGACAACGTTGCTTCTTCAAAATGCTCTTAACAAGCTAACGACATAGGCAGATCGTTGTGGGTTAGGTGTTAACCCCCACAAAACCGAACTTGTTCTATTCAGTATTCACTAGGAAATATAAAATTCCACACATCGACCCTCCCTCAATCAGGGGCACAAGCTTAGTCGTCTCTGACGAAGCTAAATACTTGGGTCTCATTCTGGACAAAAAGCTTATCTGGAAACCTAACATACAAGAAAGCTACGGTAGCGCTCTTCTCTTGGAAAAAGCCATTCAACCCCGCATTACCAACTGGTAATCTCGGTAATAAGTCCGATACTTATGTAAGGGGTGGTTGTTTAGTGGACTGCCTAAAACAAAGCGATAAATTGCGATAAGCTAAGCAAAGTCCCATGATCAGAGTGTATCTGCATGAGTGGTGCACTGCGCACTACTCCCTCTGCTGCAGTGGACATTCTGTTTCATCTGACACTCCTTGACATCTTGAGTAAGCAAGCGGCTGCTTGTGCGGCTGTCCGCCTTAAAACAACGTCCCAGTGGTACGAGAATGAAATCGGCCACGCCTCTATTCTAAAATAAATTTAGAATCCTCTCTAGCAACATAGACTACACCACCCCTTAGCTCCGTTTTGACAAGAACTTCAAAGTCAACATCTGGGAGGAAGGCCCCCCTGTCGAAGATGAATCGATCGACTTTTACACCGATTGATCCAAAACCGACGAGGGGGTAGATGGAGGTGTGTCCTCTGACAGGCTGCACCTCAGCCTCTCTTTTCGTCTCCCTAATCACTGCAGCGTGTTCCAGGCGCAAATCATGGCGATTAAAGAAGTCCTATCGTGTCTTAAGAGGAACGTGATATCCGCTATGGACATCCGAATCTTCTCAGAAAGCCAAGCTGCGCTAAAATCTCTGGATTCTGTCTCCACAAACTCAATCGTAGTCCTAGACTGCCGATCATCAGATGGCGGAGCAATTCAACATTCACCTATCCTGATGGGTACCGGGGACAGATATATTTCAGGGAATTGTAGGGCTGATGAACTCGCCAGAAAAGGAACCATACTGCCCCTTCTACCTGATAAAGGTCCCTTAGGCATTCCAATTGCTACATGCAAACTCATGTTTATGAGGAAGGACATTGAGTGAACTAACCTTAGATGGACAAGTGGCAAAACTTTTCTAGCGACAAAACAGATTTTGCCAAAGCTGGATCTGAAACTACTATTGGTGTAATCACCGGACAATGTCTCATAGGCAAGCATCCAACAGGGCTTGGCGTCTATACAAATGACTCCAAATGGTTAAACGAGTAGTGAACGAAACCCCTAGATCCGTGTGATATACCAATGGACCTAGATAAGGTTAGATTACAGTGGCAGTCGAGAGAAGCCGGCACACTTAGACCAATAAAAAGGTCCATTGCGATACCACACGGATCTATCTTTTTCCTACTCGGTGAACCAGTTGGATCTTTTGATAAAGCTCGAAAGACTTTTAATGTCAAAGTTCTATGGGATCGTTCAGATCATTGTAAAAGAAAGATCCAAAATGGAGTTTTCGTCTTTGAGAAAGAGCAGGGCGTGTTCAGAGAAGTTGGAGCATAGTCTCCTCCTCCTCTTCCTCGTCCAAGCAGCTTCTGCAGAAGTCGTTTGAATAAACGCCAAGCCTCGATAAGTGCCTGCCTATCAGACAGTGCGCTGTAATGGCACTTATAGTAAAGCTAATACGCATTTGGTTTAGTGAGAGTAGACACTTAAGGCGTCGCAGGTCCAACTTTGGCCAGATATGGTTAGTCGCCAGACTATTACTATTTGTCCCCCTAAGGTTTGTTCTCTCGATTGCAAATTGCTTGAACAAAAGTTTGCATGTAGCGATTGGTATACCTAGAGAACCCTTGTCAGGTAAACGAGGTAATGTGGTTCTTGGGTCCTTGGACCATTGACACAATCGAGGGATTTCAAAAAACCCCGCAAAAAAGAAATCGCAAGGAGGCAAATTGAGTAGCCAGCCCACTCCAAGTCACCCCTTATTGATATAAGGCGCTCCGGGAAATGCTCACTCAATACAGCCATCGATGCCTTGTGTGAGCTGTCGTTCCGTTCTGTTGGTCCCTAAGTCGACTGAACAATTTTTCCGCTCAAAACGCCGACCGTGCGGATTCCAAGATTGAAGCTCTTACTGCCTCAATGTTCGCAGGTAATCTGATGGGACAATGAACTCCAGTTCTTCGTCTCGTTCCACTCGCGGTTTATCTTAACGTAGTAAACCATGTCAGAATTGATCCCCGGTATGGGACAGGGTCCAACGGGGCTACATTGAAGTGATTTCGGAAGGCCCCAGTGTTCCGATCACAGAACGTCCGTTCGAAAAGTTAGCCTCGACGGTAGTTGCACCCACCTCAATATTAGAACGCATGATGGCGACTCGCCTGGAAACAAAACACGAGAACCACGCCTATCGAATGAAACCACTCCTGCCCCCTACAGCCTAAATGGCGCGCATTTCAAAAAAGGAATCTATGTTGCCGCACCCTGTATAAAACGAATTAGTAACGCATCTGAAGGTCGGAATTCCATTTGGTATAACCCAGCGATACAAATTTAAATACTTAATCTTATTCGATATTTTTTAACCACTTATTAGAAGGAAAAACTCTAGCGGCTTCTAGAGATGCAAAATTCATTGAAACATCCAGTGGAATACAACACAATGTTGACGAACTTCTTGTTGGAACATTGAAACAGGTAAAATGCTTTATGAGTTATATTTTCAACAACAAACTGACACAACACTTTGTCCTTGTTTGCCTACAGATCCGTCTTAAAGAAAGCCGCGAAAAGAAAGCTACCTCGACAAAGATGAAGACTTCCAGAACTCACATATCTTTACACTTGGCTAAAGAAATTTTGCAAAAAATTTGCCTTAGCGATATAACTAAATCTAAGAGCTGTGAAAATCTACACGTGCTGTAGATCTATTATAACCTTAAGTAACTGAAATCTTCTAAAGTATTCATTCTGTTATCAATATACATATATATATATATACAAACAAATTGTTGCTGGGTTTTTAGCCAAAACTTACTATGTACTTTTACCCGTGAACTGAAATAACTGGGCAAAAACTAAGATTTTGGTCAAAGTTTGCCTTTAAAACTTTCAATCTGTTAAAATATTTACTGTATGTTAAGTGTTGTTAGACTTAAATTTGAAAAAACAAAACAAAAACAAAAGAAACAAAACAGAAAACGAAAAAAATACTGTCAATTTTCTATTGCTATTTTATATATAAATATATGTATGTATTTCAAAAGAAATCAAATTATGATAATATTATTGTATCGCATATTATGTCGATGAGTAGCATGACATTTTAGCTTTAGGCAATTCTTCCATTGTTTAGAAAACGGATGTAGTTTGTAATCTTTTCGGTTATTTACGAAAACCATGGAGTAGAAAAAGAAAAGCAGGACATCTAAATTTATATACGTGTCATTTGTATGTCTTACCCATCAACTCTTTGTTGTTAACCTTTATTTGTGGTCTTTTCCTTTAACAGCTGACAATCAATAAATAATTATACATATTATAGAACAAAAAAGTAAGATAAAGGTCGTAGTTTTTGTTTGTTTTCAGTATGAATTAGCGTTATGTACATTATGGTGGCTTTTCAGTACGAATAAATTGTATGGTTTATGTTGGTAACATTGTATCTGTTAATTATTTCGAATGTTTAAATCCCTCGCCGTCGCCCATAAGGCTGACACTGCGCCATAAAAGATCTATTGCAATGAAAAGGGTTAAATAGACATCCAAGAGACGCACCACCTCTCTTATTAAAGTCAGTACATATCTGGTAGACACGTTTCTTAACTCTGCTGATATACGTATCTATTTCTCTGTGGAAAATATGTCTGCTTAACCAATGTAGTTAGAAGCACTGCAGCGCAATACAAGAGCAGCGAGGGAAGAGTATCGAGCCTGCGTAGAAAGAAGAGGACGTACGCAGTCTCCCAGCTCAAGGAAATCGAAGAGTCTCGCGATTGAAGCAACATCCATAGATTTTACAAGAAAGGGAAACAACTGGCTGCTTGCTTTAAGACCGGAACGCAGGCTCTTCGAAACAGCGACGACAACCTAGTTACCGAAGAGCAGGGAATGTATTTATGTAGCATTTCCAACAGCTGCTAGAGAGAGTGATAGGCCAACAAGAGAACATACGTCCTGTCAATGAAGAACAGGGGTGGGATTCTGTAAGGCGAAAACGTTTAACGACTTCGTGTGCAAGAACGATTCGCTTTGTTAAATTGCTCATAGTGTTTTTCGTTTCGTTTTATACAGAATCCCACCCCAGATTTCACCACCCAGTATCAAAGAGGTTGGCTTAGCTATAAGAAAGCTTAAGTACAAAAAGTGGTCTGGGTGCGACCCGCAAGGTCCACACGACTAACTTCCCAGTGGGATCAATATGATTTATGCCATTGGTGGGAAATTTTGAAATGTGGTTAACCATAAGATATGGTTAAGAATTATTTAATATTAAAAACTCCTCTTTAAAGTTCATGGAAATTAAATGTTGTTAATAACAGCGAAGTGTGATATATATTAATACAACCATTTTTATGAATACAGAGACCTGTAAATTTCCATATATACGAAACTAGCTGCACCTGCCCGGCTTTGCCCGTGCCCGAGAATTCTATTGGCCAATATGTTCGAGTAGACTTCCTTATAATTGTCTATAGCGGGTATCCGGCGTATGTTGCTGCGCCTAAAAAAAGTAGACCGATTTTGACCAAAGTTCACAGAAACACTCTCAGGCCAATACCGAAGATTGCCTGATTTGAGCTCAACCGGTGAAAGGGACTGCACGTTTTTCTCCGCATGGCTTAGGCCGCTCACACAACTTCGTTGTTCCGTTTAGGGTAGGTGCTTGTTGTCTGGCAGGCGCCTATGTCACCTTACTTCTGCGAATCAAACAACAAAGCGAAAATAAAAAACTTCGATTGAATCACTTTTCATTCAGTTCCACACCGATTGTTATCAATGTTGGAAAAGCAACTTTCCGATGTCCGATTCACAAAAAAATGCAAAAAATTTCAATAAGAGTTATTTGAATAAAATATTGAACACACGATATCTCAAGAATGAAAGTGCGCACAAATTCCACAATAAGCTTGAAACGTTCGTGTGGTCTCCCTCTTTCATATGCTTGTTCGGATAACAAAATAAGTGACGTCTGTGCGGTCTCTGTATCTGCGTCGTAATTTGCACGCATACGCACATATGCATGTGTACTCACTCAAATGCCCATATCTCACACACCGATGCAGATATAGCCAAACATAACAACCTTCGTGCAGACGTCGCCTTTCATGGAAAAAAATTTCATTGGAATCGGTTAACGCGTTTGGCCAAACACCGGCAACAAACACAAATATGGATTGATTTTTATATATAGAAAATATTACACAAAAAAAACTTTTTATTATTTCACTTAAATTTGTTTTTTTTTTTCAAAGCACATGATACCTACTAATGAAACACACAGTGTATAATTATACATTGTCAATTTTTTTTTTCTTTTTTAAGAAACACATAATGTACACACCGATGCAGATACAGACATCGCACATACATAACATCCTTCGTATAGACGTCACCTTTCTTTAAAAAAAAATTTCATTGGAATCGGTTAACGCGTTTGGCCAAACACCGGCAACAAACGCAAATATGGATTAATTTATATATATATATATATATAAATAGATATAGATATATTCTCATATCAATTTTAATTCACAAAAACTCACAAAATCGCAATGAAGAAATCCGAATCCGACAGCGCCACCAAACATGAAACAAAATTGGCTTCTCCATTGATCGATAATAGATGGCGTTACGTTGCGTGTCTATCTGACAGTTCAATTGTGATACGATATGTTACATTCAAATGTGATTCTTTATTTGGTTGTTGCCAAAATAAATAAATACAAAATGAAAAAAAAAAAAATAAAAAATAAAAAAATCGAAAAAACCTGTCGTAACACGCTGGGTGGTCAAAATAAGCCATTTTGAAATTTAGATTTTTTTTCTAAAACCCGTGCTGAGAAAATACCTTTCCAACAAGGTATAAATCATCAAAATCGGTTCGGCCAATCTCGAGTTATGCGGTTACATCGCTTCGGACACTTTATTTTATATATATAGATAACGGAGCACAATGTAATAATGATTTGCTCAATAACAAATGACAATAAATAGTACAAATAAAGGCAAATTATTAACTTCCCAGTGGAAGTTCTTGTAATCTCCACGTTTCAAGGCCCCCAGAATCCAAATCCAACGTTTTTATAGAGATGTCTCTGTGTGTGTATGTACGTATGTGCGTATGTATACGTATGTGCGTATGTATACGTATGTGCGTATGTATACGTATGTGTGTATGTACGTATGTGCGTTCGGAATTTTCTTTCGCCAGGATTATCTGGAGAACCAAAGATGATATTGACATGGGATCGGGTTTATTCGAAGCGTAATTACCTAACTCAGAACTGATTAAGTTTCCAGCGAAATCGGTCCAGCCGTTTTTTGTTAGTAAATAAATAACTAAAATAATTTGCCTTTATTTGTACTATTTATTGTCATTTGTTATTGAGCAAATCATTATTACATTGTGCTCCGTTATTTCGCATAAATATAAATTTACAGGTCTCCGAGTTCATAACAATGGTTGCATTAATATATGTAGTATATAACACTTTGCTGTTATTAACAACATTTAATTTCCATGAACAATATTAAAGAGCATTTTTTAATATTAAATAATTCCTAACCATATCTTATGGTTAACCACATTTCAAAATTTCCTACTAATCCCATAAATCATATTGATCCCACTGGGAAGTTAGTCGTGTGGACCTTTCGGGTCGCACCCAGACCACTTTTTTAGTTATTTATTTACTAACAAAAAACGGCTGGACCGATTTCGCTGGAAACTTAATCAGTTCTGAGTTACGTAATTACGCTTCGAATAAACCCGGTCCCATGTCAATATCATCTTTGGCTCTGGAGATAATCGTGGCGAAAGATAATTGCGAACGCACATACATACACACACATACATCTCTAAAAAAAAAACGTTGGATTTGGATTCTGGTGGCCTTGAAACATGGAGATATGTCAAAGTCCACGATTCACAAAATCGGCCCTATTACAACAACTTTCACTAGGAAGCTAATAAATAGTATCTACAAATCATCAATTTCAAAATTCAGCTAGTTTGCCTTTATTTTTTTACTTACTTATTTATTAACAAAAAACGGCTGGACCGATTTCGCTGAAAACTTAATCAGTTCTGAGTTACCTAATTACGGTTCGAATAAACCCGGTCCCATGTCAATATCATCTTTGGTTCTCCAGATAATCGTGGCGAAAGATAATTCCGAACGCACATACGTACATACACACGGACAGACATCTCTATAAAAACGTTTAATTTTGGATTCTGGTGACCTTGAAACGTGGAGATATGTCAAAATCCGCGATTCACAAAATCGACCCCATTACAAGAACTTCCAGTGGGAAGTTAATAAGTCCGCCGGGTCTGATGGCTTACCAGCGGAGCTGTTCAAATACGGAGGTGACGTTTTGATTGGGTGAATGCCCCAAATCATTAACCAACTATGGGTTGAAGAAAACATGAGTGGATTATATGCCCCATCTACAAGAAAGGCGAACCTATTTCTTTCAAGAACTATAGAGCCATATCACTGCTAAATGTCGCATATAAGATCCTATAGAACGTACTGCGTGAACGTCTGAAGTCGTTCTGCAACACACTAATCGGCACGTAACAGTGTGGCTTCCGGCCCGGTAGATCGACAATAGACCAAATCTTCACACTAAGGCAAATCCTGAAAAAGACCAATGAATTTCAAGTCGAGACCCACCACCTTTTCATTAACTTTAAAGCCGCATAGGACAGCATTCATCGTCAGAAGCTCTACGTGACGATGCCCGAATTCGGGATCCCGGTATAACTGATCAAGTTGTGTCGCGTGGCACTTGAAAACACGCGGTGTAGTGTGCAGTTTGGAAGCAGCTCTTCCGAATTATTCCAAACTTGTATCGAATTTCGGCAAGGAGATGCGCAATCATGCAGAAAATAGTGCGAAGGGCAGGTGTCAACATGGAAGGCACTATCTTCAATAGACATGCGGACGATATCGACATCATCGGCCGTTCCCAGAGGCCCCAGGAGTCATGTATACTGAACCATACCGTACAGCCTGCATGGAAACAACGAGAGTATACATTTTCTTTCTCACAAGTTCCGTTGACCTTGGGAAAATCTCAAAAGATGATCAAAATCATAACACATATGAGTACATGACCGGCTATTAACGGGTCGCTATTTACTAGACACTGTACAGGTCTTTCATCGCTCTTGCTGTGATTACTGTTATCTATTCTATTGTTAAGCTTATATTAAGTAGACATTGTAGACTTGATTTTCATTCTGATCTTAGCGTTCATACAATAAAGAACCATAAAATAGAAAGCGACGTTTTTATTTCATTTGTGTACATAGCTCAGTGTTCGGCTACTGACGGGATTTCATTAAATCCAAAACTCAGGGCCATTCCCATAGGGACGCCGTGTTAGAGGCTTTCACTTCGATTGAAGAACAGGCGAAATTGGTTGGTCTTTTATCCTGCCAGTTCTGCTTTATGGTGCCGAGTGCTGGACGAAGTAGAAAACGGAAGAAAATATTGGGTTTTTTCGAAAGATAATACTACGTCGGATATTTGGTCCTGTGTGCGAGGAGGGCGAATCGAGGAGAAGATACAACCGCGTACTCTATGAGCTGTACCAACATGTGGATGTAGTCCAAAGAGCTAAATCATGTCGAAGCAGCGTGCCTGGGATTTTATTTTTTTTCTTTTGCATGGAAGGCTGCAGTGTCTCAGGCAGAGACTCTTCACGGGTCGGGAGCCCTTCAACTAACTTTAACATGTCGGAAAACCCGACGCAATTTTTGGAAACGACTTCGCAAAACAAAAATTTTAACATTCCGGGAAAATGCCACTGTCGATGAAATAGGTCACTGTCGATATTGTCCATATTAAATTTTCAAATTAAAAAAAAATCGGATGACCAGAAAAAACACATGCACGAGTTACATACCCCACGGCACACGTGCCCCAACCCCGGCTATCAACACCGGCAGCCAGTCAGCACTTTCCCACATATTCATTCCTAAAGATCCTATTTCAATTAATTCTTTTTATTCATCAGCAATTTAATTCCTATTTCAATTAATTCTTTTTATTCATCAGCAATTTAATTTCAAATTCCAATTCCTTTTATTTTTGTCAATCAAACTTAGTCAGCAATTAAATTATATAAAAATGTAAAGGTGTAGATTAAGTTCTGAGTTTTAGTCAATAAAGCAGCACTGAGCTGGTCGAGAAAGAAAATTGTTTTTTTTTTTTAATTTTCCGACACTTGCAACCATAACTGGCGCAGTCGTACGGAACGAGTTTTAGTTTATCGAAGGTTTATCGAATTCAACTCGGAAAAGAACTTTAAGAATACAAGTGTAACGTGGAAGGTCGGTAATAGTTTCGAAGGTTTATCGAAAAAACGGCTATCAAGAAAAATCAACCTATCACAGTTCGGTGCAAGGGATAAAAGAAAATTTATTTTTTCGAGCGCAAATCGAATATCGTTAAATTAATAAATATCAGTGTCACAGACATTTATCGAGATATCTAAGAGCAAGGTACGTGTCCTAATCAGAATCAGCAACAGCCTGAAGGATACCATCTCAACACATCTCAACAACATAAGAACAACATGAAATTCTATGTCACGTAAGTCAAAATAGCGAATTTCATCCTATGTTTAAAATCCCAAAAATTTAGGATAATCCCTATCCAATCCAAAAGAGGAAACCGGACAGCTCCAATAATTTAAGTTTAGAAATAAGTGCAGAAAATAATATTGAGAAAATAAATTTAAATATTGAAAAATCTGAAAGCTTAACTGAAAATAATAACAATCCCTTAGATAGCGATATTAATTTAAATAGTGAAACTTATTTAGATATAGTAAAATTAATAAAACTGGAATAATGAACGATCAAGAAATTGATGCAACAGCATAATCCGCCGCTGCTTCAGCATCAATCAATCTTCTGAACTCACTCAGAGTCCCAGATATAGTCAGGGATATTTCAACTTTCGATGTAAATCCAAGACTTCTATTTGAACTCATAAAAAACGTCGAAGAGATATTATCTCTTCTCAATGGAATTGATGGCACGAACTTATGCAGGGTCATACTCCGAGCCATAAGAAATAAAGTTGTTGGTCCAGCCAACGAAGTCCTAAACGTATATGGAACCACGTTATCTTGGGTCTCTATTAAGGAGAACCTCATAAGTCACTAGTCGGACAAACGAAACGAGACGTCCCTCATTCGCGACCTTCACAACTTAAGACAATATAACAAATTTTTGGAAAAATTCTTTAGTGAAGTTATAGAAATTCAAGCAGCTATGAATAATCATGTACAGATACACGAAAAAGACGTTAACGTAATAATCGCAAAGAATAATTTCTACCAGGAAATGTGCTTAAATACCTTCCTTACAGGACTTAGGGAACCACTTGGTTCCACAGTGAGGGCAATGAAGCCTTCGACCCTATCAGAAGCCTTTGCCCATTGCACAAAGGAACAAAACATCTCATATAAAAAACACGAACCGTTATATTTTCAACAACAAAGGAAACTGTTGTCTCCTCTTTACCAACCCAATTCACAACCTCAGATCTTTCCTAGGAACTCACAGCAAAACCAAAACCAAACATATTACCCTTTTAGCAATCAACTAAGACAGAACTCCCCAATACCAAACCACACCTTTAACTCTAGACCAGGGCAACAAATGTATAACTCTACTAACTTTTTCAACCCACAAGCAAGTCAAAACCAACAAATCCCCTTCAAACATTTAGGCCCCATGACAGGACAAGGTAATCCCTATTTCAACAGACCCTTTAAAACAAACCCCGGTTCCGGCCAATTCTTGAATAGACCCCCGCCCGAACCTATGGAGGCAAGTACCACGTACTCCAAACTTCAATCCCCAACACAACACAATTTTAGTCAACAAAACACCAGAACACCCAGCAACTTGTTCAAGCAAGCAGGTCCTTCCAGAGAACTTCATAATATCAACGTCGAACACCCAGGAACCTCAATACATCCCGAATATGAATACACGAATGAACACGTTTTCAACCGGGACCTTGAGAGCAAAAACCCGTATCAGAATCTAGACCAGTACTATAATGAACAATTTCAACAAGACCCCGAGACGTCCCTAGAAACGAACCATCCAGAGGACATCGGAAATTTTCACGATCCAGCCTCTGGGAGCCAATCGGATAAATAAACGTCAATAAGCATGGAAATATTCTACCATACGTAAATATTTCGTCACCATTTGGAAGACCACTCAGATTCTTAATAGACACTGGTGCGTCTTCATCCTTCATTAATCCCGAGTTTGCTGACCCCCAATTTCAAACTCTCATTAATAATACAGTTATAAAGACAATTTTTAAAGAACATACAGTTAATAGAGCGATCATTTTCCCTTCCTTTTCAGAATTTCAAACACATGGTACATTTAGATTCTTAGTATTTAGATTCCATGAAGAGATATCTAAGCCGATAAGACCATCAAAGTAGGTCTTATCGGCTTAGATATTTTGACCCAAATTAAAGCAAAGATAGACTTAGAGAAACAAAAATTGATTAGAGAAAATTCTACTATTCCCCTACTTTTCAAGCCAAATTCCTCATCATCATAGTATAATATTCCCCCATACTCAAAAATGATCTGTCGCCTCCTCGTAAGCATACGAAATGGTGATATTTTCATAAGACCAACTGAAATTAAACCATGTGTTTCCGTCTCAGAGGGAATATAGGTACACCGCCAAAGATTGGTATAGCATCTAATACTTCAAACAAAGAACAAACCATTTTTTTGGAGCAACCTATGAAAGTCTGTCCGTATTCAAATACCGAATTTTGTGAAGTCAATATAACGGAAACTTGTTTACAACCGCATGACGACAAAACCCCCGATAACGACTTGGTTAACTCATTGAAACTCAACCACCTGAACTCCGAAGAAAAGAGATCAATAATTAAATTGTGCAAACAGTTCGAAGATATTTTTTTTTCAAAAAACCCAACCTCTTACTTTCACTACCGCTATTAAACATAAAATACCAACCAATGACGACGTTCCTATATATACCAGGTCATACAGATACCCTTACGTGCATAAATTGGAAGTTCAAAGACAGATACAAGAGCTGCTCAGACAAGGAATAATTCGTCCAAGCCATTCACCCTGAAGTTCCCCGGTATTGGTAGTCCCGAAAGGAAAGGACATACCCACGAAAAAGTGGCGACTTGTTATTGATTTTCGTCGCTTAAATGAAAAAACAATAAGCGACAAATATCCACTCCCGAACATAACGGAGATCCTGGATAAGCTGGGGAAATGCATGTATTTCTCCACGCTAGATTTAGCAAGTGGGTTCCACCAAATAGAAATGGCCCCAAAAGATATACCTAAAACGGCATTTACAGTAGAAGGAGGTCACTTCGAGTTCGTGCGAATGCCGTTCGGTCTCAAAAATGCTCCATCAACCTTTCAACGAGTGATGGACCATGTACTAAGTGGTCTTGTAGAAAAAGTCTGTTTGGTATATTTAGATGACAAAGTCATCTTTTCAACTTCCCTCCAGGAGCATCTTGAAAACCTGAAGAAAGTTTCCTCGAGACTGCAAGAATTTAATTTTAAAGTACAACTAGATAAAACCGAATTCCTTTACAAGGAAACAGCATTTCTTGGACATATAAGGTCCGTTCGCGAACTTATATGCAAACGTAAATTTATATAAACTTTCGTGCAAAACTACACAAACGCTTTCGCGTACTGAGAAAATGGTACAAAGATGAACGACAGAAAAATGTACTTTCGTTAATTTTTCTTCACACAGAATTTCAGCTGGTAAGAAAATGAAAACTGTCAAATGATGAAATCCTATGAGTTTGCCACCAAAAAAAAAACAGCTGTTGCTTCTTTTCAAGCCTAAGACGTTTTTCACCTTTTTACACAAAAGCGTTCGCGTACTTTTCTTAGAAATGAGAGGATTCTCTCTCGATTTTGGAGATTTGACACTTTTCATTTTTCAACACATAAAGTACGCGAACTCTCCAGGGACGGAGTAAGACCTAATCCCGACAAGATTAAAGCTGTCAAAAATTTCCCAATTCCAAAGACGCAAAAAGAAATAAAATCGTTTCTGGGCCTCCTTGGATATTACCGCAAGTTCATTAAAGACTTTGCAAAGTTAACAAAACCACTGACAGAATGCCTGAAGAAAGGGAAATCAATAACGCTTGACAAAAAATACGTCACAGCTTTCGAAATGTGTAAAGATTGTTACGAATGTCCATAATGCGACCAGTTTCTATAGAAAGCCATTTTTTTTTAACTAAACCTAAATTGCTACTTTGCGAGAGCTTTTGAACAAACTCCCAAAGATGCATGGAATTCCACATAGAAAGTGTACAAAAAAATCTTAACGAATGAAGCAAGTAAAATAGAGAAATCAGGAAGTAAAGCAAAACGCTATGAAAGCCAGCTTCGACGCTCGTTGTAAAAAGCGAGTTCATTCTTTTTCATTGTGGCTTTCAAGCATTCAAGAAGTGCTCTCTTCTTCTATAGTAAGTTTTAGTGCATCGACACTATTGAATTATTCTTATAATTATATCCTTAAATATTTATTTAGGAACATAGACAAATCGCACAATCATTCGCTTGAGTGGTGAAGATAGATCACAGGCAGAAAAATAAAGTAAAATTCTACAAAAATCTCGTAGATAATACTCTCCGATTACGTACAACCAATTTTGGGGAATTTTGTTAAGAGATCGGCAGAACATCAGTGACCGAAAATATTTGCTGACCTACTCCTCCACCAGTGGTACCTTCCACCTACTACCTCACAGCATGGTGAATTTCTCCCGTAAAAATTAAAATACGGATTAAGAGAGATTTTTACAATCAGCTCGTCATGCAGTCTACCATCGACCAGACTCTCTAATTACGCCATCATCCAGCTCTATAGTACGGTACGCCAACCAGCACCCCACCAGACGAAAACCCCCCATCAAAAATCCTTCATTTCCATAACGCTAAAGCGATCATCGGCAGCAGCAAACCACCTTTTTTCTTGCCTAATTGTGTCTCGCTCCCAAACAAGTGCATGCCGGGTGTATGGTCTACAGCTACCTGCTCTCATAGTGATGAAGAGCGTATCCGCTCGATCAAAATTGCCCATCTGATCGACATTGGCATAACGCTTGTACGGTGCATGGAGCAATGAATGGAAAAATCGCTAGTCAGACAAAAAAAACCTCCGTCAAGTGCATTAAGTGGATAATGGATTTAATTATTATATGTACTCGTATATACAAATTTTTTTTTTAAAGAGTTGATCTATAGTGTGTATAATTGTTTTGTAAATTTCGCTAAGAGAAATGATAAATTTATTGTGAACTAAACTAACCTAATATTGCACTATTGAATAATTGATTATCCTACTTAAAATTAGTTACTAGAGTGTGCGTAAATGATATCACAGTCATATTGCAAAATACTAAAGTATTTTCTTTTCTTTTGTTGAAAGTGAGTTCGAGGACATTGTGCACAATCTCCGGCGACGTTGGGGAGAGGGGACCAAAGGAAATAAATTTGGAATTTTCACAGATCATCACATCCTATTCAGGATATAAACAAGTAAGTGATATCGTTTACCATTTTATTTTTGCATAAAGAATAACGTAAGTTTATCATCATTTCAATTAAATTTATATCCATCAATTTAGTATCACCTAATAATAGTGCAGTGTATATAGGATTATTGGTTAAAATTTGATATACAAGTATTTTTATATTATTTTTTTCTATTGCTATAATTTTTTTTTTAAATATCAAATGAAAATCACTGACAGATGATTCGTTTAGACAAGTAGAATCACATAATCAAGATAATGTACTCTAGGTTCAGTTTTCCTGAAAATAATTAAAATTTTATGAATTTATAAACATGAATTGGTAAATTTCTTTTTCTATGGGGTTGAGCATGGCTTTGTTTCACGCATGATGATTTTTTGTTTGATAGGGTAGTTTAACTACCCATCTTCGGTTAGGGACAGCACTATATTATAGGTACTTGTGTTGTCAAGGCGTTCTTGTATAAGAAGTAAGGGTGGGAACAGTGTACCTCAGCAACTAACACCATCGTTGCACCCTTAAGTGATTTCGGTTTTTTGTCAATTAGGGTTCGTAGTGTTTTGTGTTTATGTTACGTCTTGGCATGAAGTAAGTTTTTATTTTCGTTGTTGTTTCGGCTATTGTAAGGGCAAGAACCCAACCCAATCCGGCGAGCGTAGCTGAGCCGTGCCGCCAGCATGCCAAGCACAGCCTTTAAATAGCCTCAGAATAGATGAGTGAATAATATCTAGGTTCATAGCCCAGATCAACCAACAGCGCAACAAGATCTCTTGATTAACGACCCGATTCTCCAATACCCCGATTTCTCCCGACCATTCGTACTCACTACGGATGCAAGTAACTACGCAATAGGTGCAGTGCTATCTCAAGGCACCATAGGTAGCGACAAACCAATCTGCTATGTTAGTAGAACCCTAACTGATTTAGAGTCTAGCTACTCTACCATTGAAAAGGAAATTTTAGCGATTGTTTGGGCAACGAAATATTTCCGCCCCTACCTGTTTGGTCACAAATTCAAAATCGTGACCGATCACAGGCCATTGCAAGGGATGATGAATCTTAGAGATCCGAATTCAAAACTAGTTAGATGGCGGCTCAAACTAGAAGAATTCGACTATGAAATCATTTACAAAAAAGGAACACTAAATCTGAGTTGAATTAAATATAAACGAGGCTAACCAAACAAACCCCGATTCTAGTGGATCCACAATCCACTCTGCAATCGAAAACATGAACGACCACATATATATATTTGAACGTCCCTTAAATGAATTTAGCATTCAGCTCATACTTAAAAGAAGCAAGAGGGCCAATACGATTACAAATGCTATTTAAAAATAAACAAAGACGAACTATAGAAAAACAAAGTTTTTCAAAGAACGATATTATTTCCATTTTCAAAAATTATGTACCTCCAAATAAATATTGTGCTATCTACACTGACGACGATACATTCAGGATCGTCCAAGGTGTCTACTCAGATCACTTTTCAAATAACAAAGCTTTCAAAGTAATTCGTTGTACAGAAATATTAAAGGATATACTCGAGAACGACGATCAAGATAAACTGATTAACGAATACCATTTGAAAAATAATCACAGGGGTATAAACGAGACACTTTTGCACCTAAAGCGCGAATTCTTTTTCCCATTTATGAAAAACCAAATCACAAAGGTCATAAATAATTGCGAATTGTGCCAAAAACTTAAATACGATAGGAAACCCCAAAAAATATAATTCCAAATCCCGGAAAATCCCGAAAAGCCCCTAGATATCATACATATTGACATCTATAGTATTAATAACCAAAAAATCCTCACGGTTATAGATAAATTCTCTAAATTCGCAGCAGCATACACAGTTCCAGCCAGAAATAGTCTCACAGTTATAAAATCCCTTCTGCATTTTATGAGCCTCCATGGCATTCCCAACAAAATCGTTTCAGACCAAGGCGCAGAATTTACCTCTTCGATGTTCAAAGACTTCGTCAAGCAATACAATATAAACCAACATGTAACATCGCTACAACAATCAAGTAGCAATTCTCCCGTTGAAAGGCTTCACTCCACGCTAACTGAAACATACAGAATTATTTTTACGAAACATAAGAACAGAGACCACGACGACATACTCCATGAAACTTTGGTAACCTATAACAACTCCATCCATTCTGCTAGAAAATTAACGCCCTACGAACTTTTTTACGGTAGAACCTACAAATTCAAGAATATAAAATATAGTAACGTGCACGACTATCTCAAGAGGTTAAATGAGTTTCAAGCAGGATTATTCCCATCCAATAAAGACAAGACAGGAAACCAGATAGAGAAAAATTTGAACAAACTAAATCAGAACAGGGAAAAACCATGTAGTATAAAGCCAGGATCATTTATTTATAGAAAAGAAAATAGAAGAAACAAATTAACCCCAAGATTCAGTAAACATAAAATTAAAAATAAATAGAAAAATTACGGTCCTTACTACTAACAATTAAAAACTTCATAAATCAAAAGACGTAAATTTCAGGTTCACAACTCTCACCTTACTAATAACGATGACCACGGAACAGACAATCGAAGTACATGACCTGACGAACAATCACGGACTTCTGACATTAAAACTAGGAGCGGGCAGGATAATTAAAACATACAAAAGCCTAATCCACATCATAAGGCTAGAAAAATACCAGGAAAATGTGAACGCTATAGGCAACTCTTTGACAATATTCAATAAAATTGACGGCATTAACGACTCCCTTAAATTCATTAAGATTAAATACGAACAGTTGCAAGACAAACTCCAAACACTAACACCTAAGTTCAGACAAAAAAGAGGACTTATTAACGGTTTAAGAACAGTCATAAAGAGTATAACAGGAAATTTGGACGCTGACGAAGCCCTAGACATAAACAAAAAAATAGAAGTGCTATCGCAAAGACAAAATGATATCGAGACCCAGGAAGATGACAAGGTTAGGCTTAACAAACAAATGATAGAAAGATTTGATAATATAACAAATCACATAACCGTACAACAGAAGATCATTGAAAACTATTTAATTAATACCGAAAAAACACTAGGAAACAGGATCAGATCAGAAGAAAACTCAATCAGATATATTCAATATTTAAATCAAATAAACTTCAATATAGAACTTCTAAATAACCATTTGACCAACATCGCGGAATCTATAATTCTTGCAAAATTAAATATCATTTCAAAACATATTTTAAACCCTGACGAATTGACATTCATCTACAGTTCCTTAAAGAATCAGTCTGTAGAAATCAACTCAAACGAAAACATATACGAGTTATTGGAGCTTCAGGCGTACTATAATCATTCAGATATAATATTTAATATACAAATTCCTTCCTTAAAAAATGAATCATTTTCCTTTTTCCATTTATTACCCATCCCAGTTAAAAATAAATTACTTCATATTAAACCCTTCGGTATCCTTAACCAAAATGAAGTTCAATGTTTTGACAATAAATGTGAACAAATAGAAAAAACGTTCTACTGTAAAGATGGAAAGAGCCGAATCTCCAGCACGGAAACAAGCTGCATTGCCAGCTTAATGAACAACGAACCGGCACGATGTAACACTTCAGATGTAAACCAGGAACAACAAATATACCAGCCAGAACCTAACTACATTCTGTTCATAAACAGCCCGGAGACAGAAATAACATCAACATGCGGCCCCAAAGCCCAAAGTCTGAAGGGTACATTCATCATTCACTTCTCAAACTGCAGTGTCAACGTCAACCAAGTGACATACGAAAGCACGAGCAGAGTTTAATTTGAAGACATTCACATTTATCCCACTTCGATCAACAAATTGAACATATCTTCCATTCAAACAGTCAACCTCCAGTCGTTACAAAACTTCCACTTCAAAAACAAAGAAGCAATACGTCATCTGGAAAGACACACCCACAAACATATAATCCTGAACTACACCATCATCTCGACAATATCAACGCTAATCGGACTCGTCTTCAAAATACACCTCATACAATAATATAAAAAGGTCAAGAAACCCTCAGCACCAGCACCCGACAACAACGGTCAACATACTCCAGCACTAAACATAATGCTAGCTCCGGCAAAAGAAGCATACAGCCTCTTTGACCGTAGCTCTCTCCAGGGGGGGAGGAGTTACATACCCAACGGCACACGTGTCCCAACACTGGCAGCCAGTCAGCTCTTTCCCACATATTCATTCCTAAAGATCCTATTTCAATTAATCTTTTTATTCATCAGCAATTTAATTTCAAATTCCAATTCCTTTTATTTTTGCAATCAAACTTAGTCAGCAATTAAATTATATAAAAATGTAAAGGTGTAGATTAAGTTCTGAGTTTTAGTCAATAAAGCAGCACTGAGCTGGTCGAGAAAGAAAATTGTTTTTTTTTTTTTAATTTCCCGACACTTGCAACCATAACTCGCGTTGATAATTTAATTTTTTTTAATTTTAATTTTAATTTATTTTATTTTTATTTTTGAGATACCTATACACATTAAGATATAATATCTTATGAACTAGTGATAGGCTATACATTTGAAAAAAAGAGCTTAAACCTAATATTATAAAAAAAAAGAAGAGAGAAAAAAAAAGAAAAAATATATTTACGATAAACAGTACAGAAAAATTCAAAAAGAGAAGAAAAGAAAAGAAAACAGAAAAGAAGAGAAAATGGAGATAGAATATAGAAGGGGTGGATATTGGGGGACTGAAAAAGAAAGAAGAGGAAAATTAAAGTAAGACAGAGTAGAGTGTTTAGGAGATTGAAAAATAATGTCTAAGTTCTTTTTGAAATCTTGTAGGATCACTGATTCTTTTAATGTGGCGCGGCAACGAATTCCAAAATCCGATAGATGGGATTTCATTAACATACAATGAAAACAATAAAGGACCTAGTATTGAACCCTGTGGGACACCATTACTAGTTGGAAGAAAGTCTGATAGGCTATCATCTAATTTTACGGCTTGCATTCTATTTGTAAGATAGGATAATATAAGCTTTACAGCTTCAGGCGAAAAATTGTAAGACCGATGAAGCTTATCTGCAAGTTTATGTACCACAGTGTCAAATGCCTTTGAAAAATCGAGAAGAACAAGGAAGCTTACCATATCCTCGCCGAGTGCTTGCTGAGGATCTTCTATAACATTCAACAGAGCAGTAACACAGCTATGTTTTTCACGGAAGCCACTCTTCTTTAAGGTTAACAAATTGTATGCCGCAAGAAATTCGCTCATCTGCTTTTTAAAATCCGTTCGAAAACTTTCGAAAGGAATGGTAAAATGGAAATTGGTCTAAACTCATTGCACTTAGCATTTTTGGGTATTGGCAAAATTTTAGCCAATTTCCAATCGTCGGGAAATTCTCCAGTTGTGAGAATGGTATTAAATAAATGAGTAACGTACGGAAGAACTACTGGAAGAATCAGTTTCAGAAAAGTAGAGTGCATTTCATCCAGCCCAATGGCGCTAGACTTAACCGAAAGTATACTTTCGACAACATCCTCGCATCGAACCGAAACAAACCCAAAACTCGGATGATGAGACTCGTGTTCTAACAAAGCCGAAGAGGTCTTGGCGATATGTAGAGAAGGCTGCGGAGGTATGGAAACAAATTTCCTATTTAACAAATTACCATCAACATTTTCGATACGATTATGTTTGGCCTTTCCAAGCCCCGGCTGCGTAAGTTATTCCACAGCTGTTTACCATTAATTGAAGAAGTACTAAGTTTGCTGGAAAAAAATACGAGTCTTCGCAGCGCGAATTTCCGCAACGACTTTATTACGGAGCGATTGATACTGTTGCCTGAGCTCAGGCAGGCGATAGGATTTCCAAGAATTGTATGCTCGATCACGTTGCGTCATTAAGACGCGTATTTAGTAGGTGAACCAGGGAGGATTATCCAAATCACAGAACTTGGTTCTAACAGCTATATGTTTATTAAAGACATAGGATATGTTTTCGTTAAGAAACCGTACCTGCTCACTGGACGAAGGCATACAAAAAACATAGGGACGGGCTGCAGTCCGCTTGGGCGAACTGTTTGATACCCTATTCTTATTCCTATCCCTCATAAGTGACAAAAGTCTAAGTATGATTGAATTGTTAAGAACGCTCTACATATTTTGTTATATGACATTTAAAGGATTTTATCAAAAAAAACGCTCCCTAGCTCAAACTTGGGTGTTTCAATAAAATTGTTTTATTTAATTGTGGGCCCATAGAGAGTATATATTATAAATTTCAGCTCCCTAGCTCAAACTTTGGATTTTCAAAAAAATTGTTTTATTTATTTGTGGGCGTCAGTGGGCGGATTTTAAATTTTTTTTATCCCGAGCAGTTTTAGGAGTCATAGATCATATATAAGAAATTTCAGCTTTCTAGCTCAAAATTCGATTTTTTCCAAAATTTTGTTTTTTTGAGTTTGTGGGCGTGTCTGTGGGCGGATTTCAAAAATTCGTAAACTTGATTATTTCGGGACCCTAGAGAGTATATGGTTAAAATTTCAGCTCTCTAGGTCCAGTTTAAAGGCTTAATTTTTGCCGACGGACGGACGGACGGACGGACATGGCTAGATCGACATTACTATCGATGCTGATCATAAATATAGTAACTTTTAGGGTCTACGGGCAATATTAAGGTATGTTACAAACTATGCGTCAAAATTAATATACCCTTAGAATAGGGTATAAATATTTTCCCACGCTATGCTTCTGACATCTTCTTCAAGTAAGTAATGATCAAAATGTTTAAAATCGCGATAGCTGTAACTGGAAACTACATGAGTGAACTCAAAGCTAAAGATAAAAAAAATTAGGTCGTGTTTTGAGAAACCTGGTGCAGATAGGTGATCATAGAACAATACATTATTAGTATCGCAGATTCATACAGCAGATTGCTATTAAAATCACAATATAATATAATATTGGAACAGTTCAGTGTAATTTCTTCTAATAGTTCAAAAAGTGGAGATAAATTAATGTTTTTATTAGGCCTATAAATTACGCCAATAAGGATTTTATCATTCACCCCTATCGTGGAATCCGTCGGGGGAACGATCTGCTAATAGTGAACAATTTGCATCGTGTAATCCGCAGACGTGAACCATCCACATGTCGGTAATATGAATGAAAATTAATTTAATTTTTACAAAACAAATGTGTTTGAAATGAGCTGCCACAATTGAATTTCCTAATCAGCAATAATGGTCGGTAAGGGAGAGTATCCGACGGATCCCACGATAGCAATTTTCGGTTCACGTGAATCGAATAAGTGAAGTGAATCTCAGATCCGACGGATTCCAATATAGGGGTGATTGTCTCCAATTAAGTCAATAAAACCATATTGAATTCCGAAGCTGAAACCAGAAGAGCACCGCTGCTTGAACTTAATAGTTCTCTTGATATACAACGCCACCCCACCCCCCCCTGACGATTTCTGTCTGCACGAAAAACACGATAACCTCTCAAGGAGCAAGTCTCATCACTGAAACCATCCACAACCCATGTTTCAGAAACACAAACAACGTCCACACAAGAGCCTTCAAACAGATCACGGAATTCATCAATTTTCGACAGAAGGCTTTGGGCATTAATATGACAAACCCTAAGACCGGAGGTTTGATTGCTTAAAACTCTGATCATAGAGCGCAAAGAATCATTAGCACCTGCCATCGTAAGAAGAAACAAAGATAGATGACTAAGCAAATAAAAATAAAAATGTATAAGTATTACAACAAGATTTAATAGAAGTGGTAATATTAACAGAACTAAAAAGAAAGTTAAAAAAGAAAGGAAGAGAGTAGTAAGGAAAACAGAGAAAAGCAGAGAGAAAGATAAAAAGAAGTATATATTTTAAAAAAGAAAGAAAACGGAGTAAATAAGAGAAGTTTCGACAATTTATACAAATTTTAAAGAATTTAGAAAGATAAAAAGAGAAAAAAAATTGTTTAGGAAGCACTGGTACACAGGTTGTCTTCTCCATCAGATGAACTGACAATTTCTTTTAAGTCTGAAGTCGATACGAGATACGAAACGGAGATGAATGTTTAATTGTTCTGTGTGCATAAAGTATATTTTTTACCCCGTAAAAGTTGTAAATAAGTTAAGTTTCAATATTCATCTTTCTTTCGTATTTGGAAATTCGTTGTCAAAACGAAAAGTAAGGATATTTTGTCACCGATTACACTGGATTTGGAAGCGGCGGACCGCCATCCTCGTACATTTGCCACGTGCATTATACAAAGGTTTTTTTCAAAACCAAACGTCACACCAGCGACGATAAACAGGATTTATCAGCAAAACTCAGCGTGGCCCACCTGGACACTCTGTCATCACGCCATTCCGCACCGCACATAACCCCAACATGCCGCCGGATTAAGGCAAAAGAAAGGGTGAGACACAACAAATTAAAATCACCACTAACACCTCGGAGCAGCAAACAAAGTTCCAGCCCAACAATTAATTAAATTGCAGCAAACGAAGAACCTACGACGAATGGACGACGATCTCACCACGTGCCTCAGTGGTGCTGATGTAATTGCTTCTTCGCAACCGCCTCAAAAGGCGCATTCACCCAGAGCCTCCATATCTGAGGCTTCTTCAAACAACGAACAGTGGCAAATACCCAGCAAAAGACACAGGGCTGCCTTAACTCACCCTGTTACAGAAATGGATACCACATCCCATAGTTCCACAAATCAATTCTCAATTCTCCAAGACCTGACCATTCGGAGCTCGAATCCTCCATCAACTACCGAGTCTGACAACACCACAGCACCTCCCAGCAGTAAGCCGAAGCAGAGCAGCAGCAGTGCAGATGACGCCAACAAGAAGACACCGAACAATCCCGACCACAACACCAACGAGGAACACCAGCGGAAACTGTCTAAGGGTAAGTTCTGTCCCCCCATAATTATGACAAGCGTAGACACTAGAAAACTTACTCTAGATTTAAAATCAAAAGATATTAATTTTAAAATTGTGAATCGTGGTGGGCGTAGTAAATTATACGTGAGCGACAGGGCGGTTCATCAACAGCTGATGGATCTGCTAAAAATAACAAAAATGTCAAAGCGTACTCTTTTACACCAAAAGAGGATAAAACTACAAATCTCATCCTAAAGGGACTGACGGCAGACTTCTTAGAGGATGAAATACTCGAAGAACTGAAATCGATTTCATCCATTGTCGACAAAGTCTCAAGGTTTTCCACCATCCGCTCTCGGGCTCAGAAAATAACATACAATCTATTCTTAGTCAGACTCCTTCCGGGCACCTCAGCCGAGGAGATTTCCAAAATTAAATTCCTATTCAACACCCAAGTCACCTGGGAGAAACCCAAGGGCAACAAAGGGGCACTGCAGTGCAGGCGTTGCCAACTGTTCGGCCATCTTGCCAAAAATTGTGCAAACAATTACAATTGAGTCAACTACAGAGGTTGCGAATCCTTCAAAAAATATGAGAACAAGAGGAAGCTGATCTTCCAGGAGGCCAGGTCAAGGAGAGAAAGTAGGAAGGAGTTCGTAATTCCGAACTCAGGGAGGAACCTTACCTCATCGAAAGTTTCTTACGCGAGTCACTTCCACCAAATGAAGGATACTCCCTCCGCGAAGGGCAATATACTCAACCAATTTCTTGGTTTATCCAAAGAACTCTTCGGGGTGGAAATGAATGTCCTCCTGTTGAAAATAGAGGACTTTATGTCCAACCTGAACAGTTTCAACACAGTAATGCAGAAGAGACTGGCGTATCTTGAGCTCGTCAATCAAATCATGACCACCCACATATAATGACTTTAAATCTAATATTCAACATTTCGTCCTTAATAGAGCATAGCCGAAGAATAGAACTGCAAAACATTCTTCTGGCTAGCAACAGTCAAATTGCATCCTTACAAGAAACACAATTAAACAGCAGGCATATAGTTTTTATTGAGTGCTTTAGCGTCATTCGAAACGACACACAACAAGGGGTGACGATTGTCATCGGGAAAAATATACCTTATAATATTGTTAACTGGCAATTTCAGTCTCTTCCGAGCATCTTCATATCTATCAAGATTATAGAAAGAAATATACTTCGCCTTTGTGCCAACAAAAATTTTGAAACACGAACTAAACGTTTCTCGAACACATACACCTATAAGGACACTAATGTCAGTCCCCTTATGAGATACTCTTTATTATTAATGAAAAAAAAAACAATTATCAAAATGGATAATATAAACAATGACCTCATCCGGGGGATACCTTCATCACAAGCTGGATCATCGTGGGATGACGAAAGGTACCCCTCGCCTGATGGGGTGCTAGCACTCAATTTTGACTCAGCGCTGTTAATGCACCGCTGTCGTTTTACCTCAAATAAACGCCTGGCCACAATAGAGGCTAGACACTCTAAAAAGCTTTTACCACGACTCACGCTATACATCATCGTATGTATCTTAAAAGAAATAAAAGAATAAAAATGAAAACAAAAACGTTAAGGCTATACGTCATAATTGGGGTACAGAACTTATCCCTTCGTAATTTCCCTAGTCTTAAGCATCATATAACTCTGAATAAACATCCGGACTTTTATGTTCACTTCTAATTATCATTCTGGCAATTATAGTTTGTAACTCATCGCGAGACTAACTTACTAAATTACTTTTTTTTTCCTGAAGTGTTTGAAATGGTCCATAAAGACGATCATATCACTCATATTACACTTTCGCTTAAATAAACATAAACATAAGCATTTTAATGAACCAGCATACACGACAAATAGCTGCAGAAATTCTAAAATTCAGAAACAAAAAATGGAACGAAAAACTATGTTCCCTTGATCCAAACTCTAAACCAATCTGGAAAATAGCCAAAATTCTAAAAAACAAAAACAAATTTATCCCTCACTTGGAAGTTAATGATTCCCTGATAATAACGAATGAAGAAAAGGCGGATATATTTGCGAACTCATTTGGGAAAAACTTTAATAATCCTTTAATCAGCGGAGACAGCTCGGCTAGCAACGAAGTCGAAGAGTCTATCAATGTGATCAATAGCTCCAATGTCACTTTGCCAACAAACGTATTCGTCTCAAGTGAAGATGTCCAATTTATTATACAGGATATGCGTAGCAATAAATCACCAGGGTTAGATACTCTGAAAAATTCTTATTTGAAAGAGTTACCAATCATTGGAGTAACCTTTATAACCTTTATTGTTAACGCTTGTCTCAAGTTGCATTATTTTCCAAGTAAATGGAAAATAGCAAAAATTGTACCAATTCTAAAGCCAGGTAAACCACCTAACAACCCAAATAGTTATCGTCCAATAAGTCTTCTGAATAGCCTAAGTAAAATATTAGAAAAAATTATCAAAATAAAACTACTTGCTTTTCTTGAGTCTCACAATGTCCTGCCAGACCAACAATTTGGATTTAGCCAAGGTCACAGCACTTCTCATCAGGTTCTTCGAATCTGCAACCACATTAAGGATTCATTCAGGGCAAAGCAATCTACTGGACTGGTACTCCTGGATGTGGAGAAAGCTTTTGACAGCATATGGCATGACGGTCTTCTTTATAAGCTGAAGTACTTTAGATGCAAATTATATCTCATAAAGGTTATACAAAGCTTTTTGTCAAATAGAACATACCAAGTATATTTAAATAATATACACTCTAGCTCAAGAATTATTACTTCAGGAGTACCTCAAGGTTCAGTGTTGGGCCCGTTGCTATATATCATCTATGTCGCGGACTTTCCAGAAATTTGGAATTGTAAAATAGCAATGTTTGCAGATGACACTGCTATTTATAGCTCAAACGATGTTGGCCATGTAATTGAAAACAACTTGTAGCGTGCCCTAGACATTATTGTTGATTATTTTAAAACATGGAAAGTTAGGTTAAACGCTGACAAAACCCAGGCCATCTTTTTGAGTAGGAAAAGGAAGTCCTGTGATCTTCCTCTTGGTCAGCTACAAATTAACCACTGTCATGTCCCGTGGGTTGATTCTGTCAAATATCTCGGTGTATATCTAGACAAGTCATTAACCTTCCGGGGCCATATAACAAATACGCTTAACAAAATAAGTATAGCTACTAAGATACTGTACCCTCTTATATGTAGGCAATCACCCCTGAGTAAATTCAACAAGATTACAATCTATAAAGTCATCTTTCAAGCCATTATCCTGTATGCTTCTCCGGTGTGGGGAACGTGTGCGAAATCACATATCAAAAAACTACAAATAGCACAAAACAAAACATTAAAAATGATGGTAAACCTTCCCTGGCTTTTCTCAACCCAACTTCTACATCAAGAAACACGGGTTCTACAAGTGTCAAAGAAAATTGAAGTTCTCAACCAAAGATTCAGCTTAAGATGTAGCAATTCTAGTAACATGTTGATAAACAATTTAATAAGGCAGTAAGCGTTTTTTTTTTTTTTTACGTTTTATGTGCACTTAAATATTATTTAATTATTTATTGTTGTTATTATTTATTTATTTAATTATTGTTGTTTTTATTTATTTATTTATGGTTGTTATTATATATTGATTTATTTAATTTATTTAGTTCAGCAATTTTACGTGCACTTAAATAGTATTTGATTATTTATTATTGTTGTTATTATTTATTTATTTATTTATTGTTATTATTATCTATTTATTTATTTATTGTTGCCTGTTATATATTTATATATTGTTTTTATTATTTATTTATTTATTCTTGTAATTATTTATTGATTTATTTAATTTATTTAGTTCAGCAATCCTGGCAGTTCCCTAGTTTTAAGTTTTAATAAAAAAAAAATATTAAATGAAGGTTTTAATCATAGTTTCCTTCAAACTTTTTTATCCCAATTGGTAATTAATTTCATAAAAACTTAAAAAATTTACAGTTGTAAGATATAATATATCAAATCTCTGAGCAAGCTGCGTATTTGTCAAATTTTGTAAAGCCTTAATCTATGAATAAAAATTATATCTAAAAAAAAAAATAAGCATTTTAAAACAGTAGAGCGCACTCGCTCAGCACAAGAAGACTCTTCAAAAGACAAAACCGCATATTGTTTAATATTAATATTAATTTCGCTGTCGTTGTTGAAGAGGCGAGAAGACATGAGTACTGTGTACACATTTCCTCTCTGCCTCGCTTGTTATCCTAGTTTTAAGTTAATATAATGACATTAAAGTCAAAAGTAATAGCAACATATCGCTCCGGGAGCAAGAGCAATCACATAAAATGTAAACTAGCCAAGTGGCAATCACATTAATTCAAATCCGAGTAAGCAGGCCATACTTTACAGCCGCTGTCTATGTATATATATATATGTATTCTCACATAAAACAGAAATATGTACAAACTGTAACAGATATATATTTTGTCTCAATAAAAGAAATTTCAATTCAAATTTCTTTTAAGTCTCCAATGCATTTAACTAACCCAGCAGCAGCATTATTTTGACGTTTCACATACACAGTTCCACGTGATGTGTACCCAGACGAAAGTTGTTTATTATTTTTCAACTGCATTGCACGTTGAAATAAACACCTGTTGTATTGTGATAAGCTCTCACGCAAAAAAACTGGTTTCTGTGTAGAATTAGTGTCAAATCCGATATGATGCAAACTAAGTTGTTGGTGGTTTGATTTCCGAAAAAGCGCCATAGATTTAAGAATGAAATTCTTATCATACGGAGAGTTAAATTTGATCATAATTGCGGTGTTGTGCGAAACATATTTAGGGTGAGTGCGATAAATATTATTTATGACAGGCGGTTTAACACACCAATAGCGTGACATATTATGTGGTTAAAGACAGTTTTTAGATTTTCATCAGGCAAATGCGGAATACCAAACAAAAAGGCATCACATGCCACCAAACGGTTGTCATTTAAATTGACAGACAATTTCAATTGTTCTAACTCGGCCGCGGTGTTATTAAATTTATCGTGAAGGTCTGCTAGCTCGGTTTTTTCTTCAAGGATTATTCTGATATTTAAACACTCGGTTGTGGCTTTAGTAAGTGTTGCCTTTATTTGATTTAAATCCGCTTTTAATAAGTCGATTTCAGTGTTCGCAGCTTGTTGTTGTGATTCCATTTGAGCGACCCGGTTATTTATATCACAAATACTTGACTTGATTTCGGCTATATCGTAATCGATTTTATTAGTGATCGTAGTTTCGGACTCGGACAATTTCTTCAACAAGAGTGCAATTATGAATTCACTTTGTTTTGCTAAACGTTGATCCATCAAATCCCACATATTGCCCTCTATAACATTGGATGCTGCTTTGTTATTGTCATCCATAACGTTGCGTGCAGTTTTGCGAAGGGGGGAAGGGGAAAACAGATAGCTTTTAGCCGAATCCGTGTTGCTGTTTTTGTTCGAGGGTGAAGTGGTCCGTTTCGGTGGATTTGACATGTGGTGGTGATAGAGGTATTATAGAAGGTGTCGTGATAAACCCTTTGTGTTGGTGAGTATGCGATTATATATTATACATATGTTGAGGCCAAGATGAAAGTGGCACACAAAATTAGCAAAAATTATATTAGATATTAAAATAAAACAAAAAACCGACTTTAACACTGTTTATATCAGCACAATAAGTGAAACGCACGAGATAGGGTTAAAATGTATGAAGACTGTTAGTTAAAACGCCAGTTAATGACCGAAATTAGGGGAGGATTTGCCAGTACAATATGAACACGTCTATCTAGAAGCTCTCATCGTATACATTTGAAACTTTTGAAGTCACTCAATCGGCCGATTGCGATCGGGCGAAAAATCTGTGTTTGGATAGGCCGATTTTTCAGGCGGTCGTGAGCTTAGAAGCATATAATATCGAAGCCGTATCTAATTGATTTTATAATCGGCCAGTTTACGGCTTTGAGCGCCTAGCCTCAACTCAACGTCAATCCAGCAAAAACGGAATAAGTTATTTTCACCAGAAAGTATAGAATATGATATGAACTGGTCCTATCAGACCGTGCTAAACACCTCGGCATTAGTCTGGACAGAGAGTTGATCTGGAAACTAAATATGTATTCATGAGAGAATCAAGAAAGCCTATTGTTCTGTCTGAACATATCCAACTGTTCGTCGACCGACTTTTTGACAGATGGGATTCCAACTTCGCTCTGCACTTGAGCGCGACACGAAATACATCCACTTTCATTTCGATTAATAGTAGTTTGATAAATATATATTAAATAATACTTCGAATAGTTAATGTTTGTTATTTGCGTTGGTTTAAATAAAGTTTACTTGAATTTCATTTAAAACATTATACTGGCGACGAGGATGGGATTGATTTTCTATGATCAGATTCCATTTCGCTCATCACATGGAAATCAATTATCTCAGACGCATGAAGACAAAAGGCCACATTTCCAACACGAGCCAGTAGTTCTTGTTCCATCGAAGATGACGTCCATCGGTTCAATCGAACCATTTGATATCTGTAACCCCAAGACGTGGAGTTCGTAAAAAAGACGTTTCGAGATGTTCCCACTCGATAATGCAATCACCGACAGGAACCTGCTAAAGGATCTGTAGTGCAGCGTGTTTCGATTTAGTGAAAACAAAGTCACACTACAAACTGTAGAAGACAGGGCCGTGGCACCTTTAGCTATCATCGCCGATGTAAGGACGTTGCGCAATTTTTCATATGGAAAACCGTTTTCCATCATAACCATTCATAAGCCACTTATTGGCCTGTTTAACCCAGAAAGGTCTTCTCCGGTAATTTTGCCACCCAGAATGCTCAGATGGAGTGTCTTCTTAAACAGCTACAATTTTAAAATTCAACATCGACCAGGAGATAAGAACAGCAATTATAGACAACAGACGCACTGAACCGCTTACCGATTGCAGAAACAGAAGCTGAACTTAAAAAGTCAGTATGGTTGAAGACTCCGATGCAAATACTGCAGTCCAGTGACATTGCCAGGATGACATCTAAGGATAGAATAATTTCCTAGATGCGATTTTTAACCATATTGTCGCCTTTTACGAATAGCGCTGTTTTTGCGGCGCTGATATTAGCCGTGTTTCTTTGCACGCGGATATAGGGATGGCATCAGAAAACGACTATCGCCGCTTAAGAATTCATCAAAAAAAATACTTGGCAGCACACATGCGCCTATGACATGCACCGTGACACAGCTGTAAGTTGTAGTTAAGAAATTTGTATTGAAAATACTGAAATTAAAAAATATTTACTTCCGCCAATTGAAATTGGTGCCAAGCATATTCTAAAATTATGAAAAACAATTTCACATTAACAGATTTGCTAAATTCAATTACCCTTAAAATGAAGTTTGAAAAATAATAATAATAAAATCGCGAATAAAATATTCGGCGGGATGTGTGAGTGGTCGGTGGGTTGTCAAACTTTGACATTTCCTGAAAAATTCATCGGAAGGATTCATCAGAAACGAAGAAAATGGATTTTGGAAGCACTGTTATCCCCGCTAAAGTTAGCGTATATAGGATAAGTTGTTGTTGTATTTTACATGCAAATTTCAAATTATCCCTATATCCGCGTGCAAAGAAACGCGCCTATTGTTAGTTCAACCCTGGGCGGGTACTGCTGCTTAATGATAAGAAATGAAATTGTTACTAAGCCACTTAACGGGTCGAACTTGACGAGTTTTAATAGCTGAGTAAGGCTAAACAGTCTGGAGTTTATCTCCAGACGAGTTTCAAAATCAATAATGGTCCAATCACGGCCAGCAGTGAGCCAACTGCAGGTTCTCTTCATCGTAGAGGGAGGATTGTGGCTTAATATTGCCAAACAACTGCTATCAAGACATAAGAGTGTGATCAGCCCTCTAGTAGTAGGAAAGATCAACGCAATGCGTACCCTTAAGCTCTTTGGAGATATTCCGGAGATCGCGAGGCCAGCGTAGGTTAATGAGTCCATTAATTCAAGGAATTTCTTCAGAGCGAATCTGCAAAGACCAGCAGCGGCTCACCCAACGTGAAAGCGACACAGTTCGTTGAAGGGAACCGTTGCGGTTTATTAACGGAGCAAGGTGTAGACCACCAGACCAACATCAACTCTGCGCAGTTGGATCCCTGCCGAACCATCATACACGGAAGATAAACTTAAAATGATTTAGCTCAGCAAACTAGATGAGCCGAATAAATTTTCAGATTAACCTACAAAACTCAATAAAGGCTTCGACTGCCCCCATACTCCGTCTTTCTAAATGCGTGGAATACATTGTTCAAGAATTTTGGCTTACAGTTCGCGGAGTGCATACTCGGAAACTATTAACGGCCCATATAGGGCCTAAAACCTAGCTTCTCCGACCACTTTCTTTTGCGATAACATTCTCTGGCGAAGTCAAATATTTGGGTGTTATTTTAGAAAGGTAGCCATTGTGAACAAGTTAGGCTTACAACCCCGTATTACTCCCGGTTGTAAGACCGATACTTAAATATGGCATGGTTGTCTGGTGGACTTAATATAAGGCCAAAAACTGTGAAAAGCTATAAGCAGAGTCTAACTACACTCTCCACAGCAGTGGACAATCAACTGACCTCTCGGCATTTTTAACGTTTGCCTGTTTGCAGCTAGTGCCACTATACCCCTGTTAAGGTACGTCCACTGGTGATTATAAACTAGCTTCTCGCTTTCGTGCTTTTCAGTGGCTTACGCTGATTAAAAATAAAGCTGGCGATGAATGATCGCCAGATATGCATAGTGAACCCGCTTCCACGTGTAAACAATCTTTCACCCGCTTGTAGCTGTTTTCACCGGAATGAAATAATTGTAATTCTTGCTCTCGCCGGTTACCAGCTTTTAAGCGTGTTCTATCAGTTAAGTTTATTGCGTTCATTCATGGGATGAAAATAACTTTAGGTTGGCAGCACCGGCGCAATGTTCACTATCAGTGATATAACGAACTTCGACTCCGAATTCGATATGTTGGAACCTCCAGTTTAAATAACACCGAAAATACAAAGTTCCAGTTTTTAAGGGCAATCGTGCGGCAATTTTTGTCGCCTCCACTAGAGTACTATTTAGTAAAGATGGTTTGACTTATAGCCCACTACGGAACACATTATTTGGCGCCAAAGCAGCTAAGTTGCTGTTTATAAAATACAATTATCCTTTTAAAAATTTGACTTTTGAAATTGAATACAAAGTGACAAAGTATTATTTTAACTTGTTTTTCTAATGAAAACTGATTTCTTAAAATTTAATATTTTAATAATTTGATTTTGCAACCACCGCCTCCGACTTCGACTCGGAAAAAACAACCGCCGTTACATCCCTATTCCCTATGAGTGTGAACATCACGCTGGCTCTGAATAACGGCTTGTGAACCTCACCGGAAAGCTGGTAAGCGAGAAAGCGAGAAGCTGGTTCATCATCGACGTAGCCTTAGCTAGATCACATTGGATCAATATGGTAACGGCCATTCCACTTTCTTTAATATATACATATATATTAACACAACAGCAAATAAACTTAACCCAAACGCAAATATATTTAACCTTTTAACAAATATATTTAAGCCAACAGCAAATCATTTTATTCCTTTGAGTGGGGGAAATAGACAGAAACCGAATGAACTATAGTATACGTGTAGGCGCTTAGAAAAATGTTGGTCTGCTCATTAAAATCGACAAACATTCAAATCCTATTTAGGCAGAGCCGAACTTGTGGCTTCGATGGCGGAGTGCGTAGTGTGCTGGCCTGAGAAGACACTGGTCTTGGATCAAGCATCATTGTGGAAAAAGGTTTTTTGAGAATAATGGATAAAATAGACCAGTACCACAAAAGAGGAGTTTGATGATCGGTTTGACAAGCCGTAAAACAACGCTGTAGCCAGTAGCTCCAGCCCCCACTTCACATGGTAGCAATCACAAGTTGGTGTACAGTTTATGTTAAGTCGCCGTTCGAAAGTCTCCAGTTAAACGCAGAACTATAGTTAAAGAACCGGAAGCCCTACCGATATTTATTGAGCCCAACCGGCGAACCCCAAAGACAGACCAGTGAGAATGCAGTAAAGTGTGATTCCTTTAATCCTGATTATAACCTCGGCGCTAAAGTAGAACGCAGCGTCTATGTATTAAAACGCCAACAAATTCATTCTTTTCTGCATATACAGCTGTTTCCACAGCTCTCATGGCAACATGTCTCATAGCAACATATAATAAGCTTATGTGAGTATTAAAATAAACAATTATGAAAATCGAAGAGGTATAGGCAAACGAAAATAGTTTGGACTACAGTCTTGTAGCCTTCGGATAGAAAGACAATACAATTATAATAAAAACAATCTTTGTTTACTTTCTATAAAGGAAGCACAAATACATATTAAAATAACAAACTTCTATTATCCAGCTATCTTTGATTTGAGAATATTTTTTATAGTGTCCTCCTTTTGCTGTAGCTTCTGCTGCATCTTATCCATTTCCATTAAGTGACGTGCATGTAATCCCTTCAACTGTGCTTCCTTATGTTTGACAATGGTTTCGAGTCTTTTAACGTTGTCCCAAGTACTTTCGAAATTAACATGTTCTTGCTCTAACTTTTGGGCCCATTGTAGAGCAATTTTAAGGCGCGCTTTTAATCTGTCGCGAGATTTTTTTAATTTGTCTGTGATTTTTTGAAGAGCAATCGTTCTTCGTTTTAGATCCTCAAAGGTGCCTCTTTCCGTATTAAAGTCGTTTTTTAACTTTTCATTGGAGTGTTTAAGTTCTTCATTATTCAGCTGTAGCTCTGCGTTCTGTTTGCGCATCTCATCTAGTTGTGAAGCCAGATCTAACTTTTCGTTTGTATGCTGTGACTTCAGCTCCTCGAAAAGTTTTTTACACTCCTTTAGTGATTCAACTACGGCGTCTGGTTGGTCGCTTCTGCAACTTTTCATAGAAACCAGCTCATTTTTGCACCGAGTATATGCACTTTGCAGATGCTCCAGGTCCAGAGACAGTGTTTGTGTCTTTTGTTCATAACATTTGATTACTTCGAGAAGTTTGTCCTTGGCAACGTCAGCTCGCCTAGTTTGTACGTCTAATTTTGCCTTCAGTGAATCCAATTGAGACTGCAGGCGGGTTCTAGTTTCCAACCATCCATTGGACGACTTCTTTATCGAATCACATTCCTCGTGTAGATGTAAATTTTCATCGATTACTTTCTTCAATTCGCCAGTAAAATGATTTAATTCCTTTTCATGCTGCTTTATAAGATCATCTTTGTCTTTGATTATTTCTTCGTAAGAGTTCAGCAGTGGTCCTAGGGTTTCGCTATTGACCGGACCCCAACGATTGAAATGCTTACGTTGGTGGAAGTCACTTTGGGATGTTTCCTCATCATGGCTCATGTTCGACTGTCGCATTTTCTGTTGATAACTTTCTATTTGTACATTCAGGCGATATACTAAAATTTTCATCATAGCAACATCATTATGGAGGATACTGTTGGTTTCCAGAATTGACGTCTTCTCTGAAATGAGCTGCTTGCAGGTCTCACATTCCTTTTGGATGCCATCGCCTTGAACCATTGACAGCAGCTTTTTATTCTCTCGGGCGAATTGATTGTTGTACTTGTGGAGCATGCACACTCTTTGAAATAAACTTTCCAATTGTTTGTCCTTGGAAAGAAGCTAAAATACAATTTATGAAATATTGTTTGACCTTTTTATTATATTGAAATACAAAGATTTACAAGAGCAGGAATATCATCAGAAGTGGGTTGAATTTTCTTCATATTGTACTCAGCACTTCGACTTCGAATTGGAAATTCCGCAGAAAATTTGGTACGATGTTTTCTTTCGTGGTGCAATCTACTAGAATGACGGCTCTCCCCACGAACTGGACATTGTGGATCAGATTGATCTAGGTCTGTAATCAGAGTTACCTTTTTGAATGAACTCATTTTTAATGGAATACAATTTTTATGTTTACAACGACTGCTGGCAGTTTTTGTCGTAGGACTCCATTTGTAAACAAAGTTTGAGTGAAAACCGTTGCCTTGGCAACCAATTGAAATTCGTTTTTTTAGAACATGACCCAATAACTTGGGGTTGTTCGGTTCGGTGTGCATGGGCAGTGCATTCATCCAACCAAAAAAGAACACACACACATGCAACTTGGTGTTCAACGAGTCATTTATTAAGAAATTTCTTTCTATTCCATAGTATCAGTATAATTCTATATTAATATTAAAAATATATAAGTATAAATAACATAAAAACAAAGTTGTGTATATGCACAGAAGTTTAGTTTAATTAGTTACAGCCTTAGGTATAATCGAAATGTCTAAATAGTCGCTCAAATTGGATAGCACGCCGGAATATACTGTGTTCATTAGATATTGGTAGCCCATGTCACCTAGTTGCGAGCGCAGAGTGTTGAGCTGCCATCCGACATAGTCCTTCAGTACAATTGTATGCACAGGATCCTTGAGTGAAAGCTGACGGCATCGATCGTAGTGATGGGCCTGATATTCACAATCGTCTATCCAAACACAATAGCTACCTGCATCTGTGCCCGCAATGTCCAAATCCGTTTCATCTTGGAATACGAGAGAATCGTAGTATTTGCGACCTTCTTCCTTTGTTTCCTCTTCCTTCATGACGTCGGTAAGGACTTCGGAAATATTTTGCATTGTAGCTGGGAAGCGTTCACGAATGGTCGGGTTGTTGACTGTGAACAAGGAAGCGAGCGCAAGACTTAGAAGTTTTCGTTTTTCCAGCTCGGAGACTAGCGGCATTTTCGCATTCCAAACGTCAATGATGGTTTCCAAGGCGTTGGGAATATTCAACTTTTGCAACACATCGAAGAATATACCCTGGTTTATGATCAGTACTCGAGCGGCTATCGTTAAGTACGTACTCATTACCATAGGAAACTCATCATTCTTGTAAATAAGTTGAAAAATGTGTGGAAGCACTGGTTCCAGTATTTCCAAGCCGTACGTTGAATCTGATTTTAATATGGTTTCAAATACCTTCATGACGACGACAATTCCTTCGGGCCGAATATCGTCCAACATACGCGAGCACAGCTCAACAAACTGCTTGCCATATCGCTCAAGGAAAGCGCGTGGACACAGAAGGATATAAGCTTGTATAATGAACAGTATCGTACGGAAGTTCTCCGAAGACCTTTCTATAATGGGATGCAGGTTCTTGCAAAGATCGAGAAGTTGCGGTGTTATTGTTGTGCTGTTTTCAATCACTGACAGCCAAAGAGATAGGCCCTCTTCCATTAGATAGATATGCGATGGCTCTTGAATATCGGTGCTTAATCCGATCACAATGTAGAGAAAAGGTTTCATTGGCTCCGGAGTGTCATGCAAAGCCTTGATGATCTGCTGCAACGTGCATATTATGGAACAACGCAATAAATTGTGATCCTCACTATCTTTCCATAACACGGGAAGATACGCTATCAGATTGTCGGCCTGCGATTGAATGTGATAGCTCATCTTTTCAACAATGCCAGTAATGATTGACAGCACATTCATTTTCGTATCACACTCTTTGCATTCAGTGAGCAGCACAAACAGAAGAGATAATGTTTGTTCCAAGTATGGATAAAAGGGATCTGGTTCGAATTCAAAGCTATTGATTAGCGCTGCCAGTGTTTTTGACGATTCCAAGCGGATCGACATGTCCTCTGAGGTTTGCAGTAAATGCAAACAAGCTTCGTAAGCGAGAGGTCGAAGGTCCCGGGAAAATTTCACCGCCGCCCATTGTGCGGTAAGCCAAATAGCTCTCCGTCGGAGAATCCGAAAATTGTCCGAATCGATTTTTATTTCATCCAATAATTGATTCGTGAACCACATATCGAAATCAATTTCATCAAATAAGTTGAACGAAGCAAGTCCAGCCGCATTGTAGATTGCATCCTTCAGCAGAATATCTTCCAGATCAGAGTTGGCTGTCATCTTGATTTGCTGAGCTTTTGTTATGTATTTCAATGTCTCAGTAGTCATGTCAGTGCGAAATTTGTTCATTACAGTAAGGAATAATCTTTCGATTGATGGCCGCAAGCAGTACTTCCAACTGTCACCGCCAGCATCGTCTTGTGAGAAACTTTCCGCATCTTCCACCCATAGCTCTAGTTCTGCCTGAGTTAGCAAAAAGTAGTGAGTCACTATCTTTTCGCAAATGTAGCAGATACGTTCCGAAGTGAAGAACTCTGTTAAAGGCACTGGCTTGTCATCCGAAGGCAAAGCATCCCTCGGCTTGGTTTCGCTATAGAGACTGCATAATAAGATGCCTTTCATCAGGTTTATGCAGTGTATTGTAAAGTGGGGGAAGTTATTAACGTTTCCCTCGTCGAATATTAACGCAGTTCCTTCGTGGAATACGTAGTTAAACGAAAAATCTAACCCAGTCGATATAAACTTGATGAAAGCAGCTGGGTGATGTTCTAAGAATTCATTAAGTGTCTTTATCTGCTTCAAAATAAACTTCTCCAGAAGTTCGACTAATTTATCACCTGCATTTAAGCGTTGCATCTGATATCGACATTCGAGACACTGTTTTAACCTTCCAAAAACTACTTGTAGGAACTGCATACATCGTTGAGACAGCTGCGGCTTGGGGTACCCCGATATAGTAAGCTTTCGTAGAGTGCGCAAGGTAAGTAACGCCTTTTCCATATGCGCAATCGACATGTCTGGCGGCGAGTTTTCCAGACTGTGAAAAAACATATTGGTGAATCCTTCCCACAGATCGTATATGTACTCGTAGATATTTGCAGTCAGTTCTTCGAACATTTTTCTTTCGGACAGCAATCGCCTTGAGAGCAGTGCTTTGATTACATGATGCAATATTAGCAGTACTCGCTGCTGTTGTAGATGATCAGTTGTTTGGACATTTTTCAAAAGGACAGGAACTAGATCTGGCCATTCCTTTGGATAATCGTGTCTGGCAATTTTTGCTATTAAAACAGCGATCTGAGATGCGACTTGTGGAATGGGCTCGGAGAAGTTTGCAAGCAAAAGACGACGTATTTCAGATTTATCATCTACTGGGAGTTCATTTCTAATACTTTTCCTCCAGTACCTGTTTACACCGTTCTTTAGGCAAATCGCAGCCATCCAACGTACATTCACGTCGAATTGCTGATTCTGAAGAATTCTTAACAATGTTGGAAAGAAGCCAGGCTGCTGTTCCCATTCGTTAAGCTTTTGTTCTGCCTTTTTAACTACCTCAACGCTTGGATCAGTGGCCGCTTTGAGGGCTTCTAAGACCATTATTTCTGGCGATGACTCCATTGGATTCAGTGGAAAAATCTGAATTGATATTATATACGAGATATTTTTTAGGGGGCATATATGTATACAGTAGTACAAACCTATATAACATTGGTCCGAGATGTAATGGCTGCGAAATAAGTGCAATATCCAAACACGTAGTTTAGATTTATATACAAAATATATGACGCTGTGTTGCACAATCCAAAAGAATACTTATACGGTGACTTTTTATTGAGAGGAAAAAAACACCATTTGGTAGAGAAGAAAATCGACATGAGAAACCGATTGCAAATTTTTGCTGTCAGATTTCTGAGGTTAGGTGGTGATTTTCTGGTACTTCAAACAAATCGAGTTTTTCTATTGTGAATGAGAACAGCTGACTTGAAAAGGGTGGTGCACTCTCTTCACTTTGATAATAAATAATATTTTTACTTTTTTATTACCTACTGAACATTATTATTGAAATGTAACTTTGAAACAAAAATTATTTTCGCGGTTATCTGTTAGGTGCGGGATTCTGTAAACAAAAATAAATCGATAAAATTAATTGGATAGTCAACTTCAAGACTTCAACTAAAAAACAGCTGTAACACGACTTTTAACTGTTTGTGTATTGGTTTTTGCATAGACATCAAATCGGAAGCTCAGGCACAAATTGTCAGTTAGAATTCTTTTGCACAGAAGTCGTAATTTTCTTAACACTGAAGTTAGGAGTAAATTATTTGTGTGACTTAAGAGCGATATGACAGCGCCCCGTGTAGGAACGGGTTAATAATATCACTACAGCGCACCCCGATAAACAGCGCTTGTCGTAAAAGGCGACTCAGTAAAAAAAAAAGCACTATATAATCAACCAAGTATGGGTGGAAGAAAGCCTGCCGATAACGGGAATATCAGCTTCATATGCCTCATATACAAGAAAGGCGATCCTATGTCAAGAACTATCGAGGCCTATCCCTGCTAAATGCCGTATATAAGATCATATCCAACATACTTTGTGAACGTCTCAATCCGTTCTGCATCACACTAATCCGCACTAAGCAGTGTGGCTTCTGGCCCGGCAGATCGACAATTACGTTTCACAGAGGCAAATCCTGGATAAGACCAACGAATTTCAAGTCGAGACTCATTAGCTTTTCATTGACTTTGAAGCCGCATATGAGACCACTCATTGCCAGGAGCACTACATGGCGATGATCGAAAATCTTCAATCTTGCTCTGGAGAAAATAATAGCGCATACAAATAAACATCTGGCCACCATCTATGACAAAAAACGTCATTGATGGTAGCAATAACTTCGAGATAGTTAAGGATTTCACGTACCTTGGGGTTAACATCAACTCCACAGATGACACCTTCGTAGAGATCCGACGGAGAATTACCTTAGGAAACCACTGCTTCTTCAGTTTGGCCAAACAAATGGGTTCAAAACTCTTCACTTGAAAAACAAACTGCATGCTCTATCGAAGCTTCGACAGTCCTGCTTTATGGTGCCGAGTGCTGGACCAAAAGTAGGAAAATGGAGCTAATTTTGGGTTCTTTTTAGAGAAAAATACTAGTCGGCTTAAAAAGCTGTATAAAAGCCCCAACGAATCCTTTTTTGACGAAGAATTGTATTCAATTGGTGGCGGAATTTACTTGAACTTGCTTTTCAGTTATTTAACTTACAATTTGTTGTTAGAAAAGAAACAGATACGGAAAAATGTCGCAGCATTCCCGATCTTATTTTGTATAAAAGAAAAAATATTTTTGTTCAAAGCAAAATAGTTTTTTTTGCTCACATAGCAAAAATCAAAATTTGCTATCAGTAAAATCTTAGGGATATACTTTTTTAACGCAGTGAATACCAATCAAGCAGCAGATCTACTATTGTGATTTTATTAAGTGGCCTCGTCATCTCTGCTGAATGGTGTTAGCAAAGTTGACGTTTTCTTCAAAGCAAACAAATATATTCGTAAATAATATTGTAAAAATTAAAAAAAAAAATCAAAATTAGTTGCAATAATAAAATGCTGAAAGCCATAATTCTTATAGGTGGACAACAAAAAGGTTTACAGTTTATAAATTGCCTTCGCATAAGCTAAAGTAACAAGTAACTACTCCCTTTATCTTAGGTACTCGTTTCAGACCCTTATCTCTAGACACCCCAAAACCTCTGTTCCCTGTCGCTGGTCGGCCAATAATTCAACACCACATCGAAGCATGTTTGGAATTGAAGGATGTAAAGGAAATTTTAATTATCGGATACTATCCCTACACACAAATGGAGCTATTTGTAGGCGATATGCAGAATTTGTACAGCGTCAATATAAGGTAAATCTTTTATTTCAAATATGCTCTGTTTGACCAATATAAACTCGTCAACATTTTTATAGGTACTTGCAAGAATTTACAGCTCTAGGAACAGCGGGCGGCATGTACCACTTTCGGGATCAAATACGTGCTGGAAATCCCAAAGCATTTTTTATTCTTAACGGCGATGTATGTGCAGATTTTCCTTTACAAAATCTTTACGATTTCCATACGAGTCGCCCCGAGGGTGCTCTAATTACAATAATGAGCACAGAGGCCACCAGACAGCAGTCATTACATTATGGTTGTCTAGTTATTGACAATCTCACAGGTTCTGTGACTCATTACGTTGAAAAGCCAAGCTCTTATGTTTCGACTTTTATTAATTGTGGGGTATACGTGTGTTCTACCGATATATTTGCAAAGTTGGCCGAGATCTTTCATTCCAAGGAACTAGTGTATGAGAGTTTTGGCAATGTTAATGGAAATGGAAATGGAAAAGACCAGGGACACATGAAGTGGGAGCAAGAAGTGCTGACCCCGCTTGCCGGCACCAATAAGCTATACGCTATGCCCGTTCCAAATTGGTGGTCGCAAATCAAAACAGCCGGTTCAGCAATATATGCCAATCGGCATTATCTAAGTAAAAAGTTTTGTTTTATTTAAAAAAAAATAGTATTTGTTTTTTTTTGAATCGTTTAAGATCTTTATAAAAGGACTCACCCTGAGCGCCTTGTTAATGCTGGTTTAAAGATCGAAGAAACAGACGGCAGCTTAATTTGTAACATTCAGCCGGATGTTTACATTCACCCGACGGCATCTGTACATTCCACAGCAACCGTAGGCATGTTTAAATGGAATTTGTCCACTTGACTTATAATTTGAATTTTTTTCAGCTTGGACCAAATGTTTCTATTGGAGCTGGTGTATCAATCGGACCCGGCGTTCGCATTCGAGAATCTATTATTCTTGAAAACGCAGTGATAAAGGATCACACCCTTGTCTTGTACAGTATTGGTAAGATTTTTTTATTTCCAATCAGTTTATTGGATTGGAACTAAAAATATACATTCATCTTTCTTTCAGTTGGTCGCGGATCAACAATTGGAAGTTGGGCTCGAGTAGAAGGTACTCCTAGCGATCCGGATCCAAATAAACCCTTCGCCAAAATGGAAAATCGTCCATTATTCAACAAGGAAGGCAAATTAAATCCATCAATTACAATATTGGGTAGACTTTGACTTCAAAACGGTTGCTAATGTTTCTATAATGCTCTCATTACTTTCTCGCAGGATGTTTTGTTCAGGTGCCTTCAGAAAAGCTTCTCCTTAACTGTATAGTATTGCCGCACAAGGAGCTTAGCAGAAATTTCAAGAATGAAATTATTTTGTAAAAATTGCATACATTCCTTCCTACGTATACACTTACAGTATCTTTTCTACTTTGTGTACTATATTTTTTAAAAAAATATTCGCATTTAACTTTTGGTTTTAGTTTCTTGGGATTCATGTGCAATTCAAATAATTCGCTTCTCCAACTATTTGTTTGTGCGAAGTTGGATGGGACATACAATTTTAAGCCGCATCGGGACGGCAAATTTGAGAAGCTTCTCATGACAATTGATACTATTGGATGTTTGTCAGACGTTCGTAAGAGTTGGGGCAGTGGAAAACACTAGATGTTAATATTTTTTTATATAATGTATTCGCACTAAAGGGATTTTTTAATACCCTTATAAATGTAATAGCTACACAGCGCGGGCGTTAAGGAAATTAGGGTTAGAAGATAGGGAGAGATAACCAACGTCCATACCACGTCGAGTTAATCGGTTTTCGTCAGATCACCGCAAATAAACGACGTTGGCCACGGTTAGTACGTAAATGAGGGACCGTTTGAGAACAACCGCGTGTCGTTGGCCAGTCCCATCTACAGAGTTGAGGTAGATATTACATACGTGGTATCACAATGGACCTAAGTGTGTCTGCTGCTGCCAACAGCCACCTAAACCTAATCTAACCTAACCATAGGGAGAGATACCGATGCACGTTGGTTTTAAATGTTTCTAGAATATAATGTGTAGGAGAAATGGAGCGGGGAAGAGCATTCCACATTCGTGTTGTACGGCTAAGAAAAGATTGCACTGTACGTCTGAATACAGACTTAAGGGTAAACTGATGCGCATTCCCGCTGTGCAAGTATTGCGGTTGAAATGTTCTAGGGGTGGAATGCAACTGGCTATTTTGTTTGAGCATTAATGGTGGAAATAACGAACGACAGGAGACATTACGACGATGACTAAGACAGTTATACACTATCAGCTCTGTGTCGTGGAGTGCTTAAAGCAAGCAACTATCGCGAGCAGAAATTACCGGCACTAAACAATAATTCAACACTCCGTAAATTATGGGCACCACCACGAAAATTAAAGCCAATAGACGACAGCAAGTCAGGTGCATCTATTTGACCGGATATAAGCTGATGTAAAAAAATGATATCGCTATTAAGCCTTCGTTGAGAAAGGGGTAACATTTGAAGAAGCTTGATACGTTGGCTGTAGGGAGGAAGGTTAAATGGATCATCCCATGGAAGTCCTCTAAGTGCAAATCGAATAAATTTATGTTGTATGGCCTCTATTCGATTTGAATGAATGTTAGAGAACGGTGTCCAAAATTGAGAGGCATACTCTAGAATCGGGCGGACAAAACAATTGTACAATGACATAGAAACGTAAGGGTCGTTAAATTCTTTGGCCCACCTTTTTCCGAAGCCCAGCATAGAATTAGATTTATTAATAATAGAATTAATATGCTTAGCAAAAACCAGTTTGGGGTCGAAATAAACCCCAAGATCCTTAAAATTATCAACATTACAAACAATATGTTGAGACAGAGAATATTGAAAGGTGGAAGGGATATTCTTTCTAGAGAATGTCATATGTTGACATTTAGTTGGGTTCAGGGATAAACCGTTTTTATCACACCAATTGGCGAAGCTATTAATGTTAGATTCTGTCTTGCTGACTAGTGATAGATTTATATATTTTCATATCATCAGCGTAGATCAGGATATTACTTGATTTATACATGCCTTAACATCATTAATGGCAAGTATAAATAAAATTGGTCCGAGGTGACTTCCTTGGGGAACTCCAGACTGAGCTGTGAAAGATACAGATAGCGATCCTCTAAATTTCACTTGATAAACCCTTGATCTAAGGTATGAATTAACCCATTTTATGAAACATGGTGGGAAACCAAAAGCCCTGAGCTTAAATTCGATTATTTCATGGGACAGCTGGTCGAAGGCCTTAGAGAAGTCAGTGTCCAGTGTCAGTGCAATCCATTTCGTCCTTATTCTCTAAGGCATTAGAACAATCATGCAAGAAACTTAACAGATTAGTGACAGTGGATCTGTTTCTTACAAATCCATGCTGTTCATTACAAATTAAATTGCGACAAAGAAATATTAACTTTTCGCAAACAATTTGTTCAAAAAGCTTAGGGATACACGAAAGCTTTGAAATAGGCCTATAATTAGTGATATCACCATGTTCGCCTTTTTAAATACAGGTGTGATAAAAGCACTTTTCCATACATAAGGGAATTTACCAGTACTAATGGACAATTCAAACAGATATTTAAGATATGGAGCAATTGCATGACTACATTTTTTAAGAACAATCGGTGCAATGCCATCAGGACCTGATGAATAATCATTCTTCAGAGAAGAAATAAATTTTAAAATTGTTTCCAAGTCAAATGGGAAGCTATTAAAACTTATTTGGGAACAGCTAGTTAGATAACTAAAATATTGCTCATCTATGTGAAGAGGGGCCACCCTAAAAGACTTACTGAAATAATCTGCAAACATATTGCTTGCATCTAGCGAATCAGCAGTTGTAGAGCTATTGTAAGTAAGTTTCGATGGATAACCATCGGTTTTTTTCTTAGAATTAACAAATCCCCAAAAAAGTTTGGGGTCCAATTTTAGAGAGCATTCCATTTTACTTATATAGTCAATATATAAGTTGCAGGATAAAGATTTGAACTCATTAAATAATGTGAGATAGAGTTCAAGATCTGAATGGCAGAGACTTTTTAAATAGTTCTTCCAAGCCCTATTACGTCTGTTTCGTATCGATTTGAGCTCTTTAGTATACCAGGGATGGGACGTTTTCATATTCCTAGAGGATTTGACAGGAATCACTTTTTTCATGCAGTTATCCATCAAAGAATAAAAAGCACCGACTGCATCTTCAATATTAGATAACGCAGTAAGATTAAAATTAAGGCTACTCGTATTAATTTCATCAGAAAGCCTTTGAAAATTTGCTTTCCGAAAGTCAAAAGATTGCGAACGGTCATACGAATTACTGTTTTCGTACAGATGTGCGCCCAGTTCAATAAATACATCCAAGGGTGGATGATTGTCATCTATGTTAGTTATACTGAAGTGGGATTCCAGAACAACAGTACTAACAGAGTCAGAAGAGAAAACAAGATCGAGAGTTCGATTTTTTAAATTTTTTATACAGCTTGTTTGCTGTAAGTCAAGAGACAAAATGTTGTCTAATAAATCGAGCTCTTGTTGGGCAGAGTCAAAGGATGGAATAAGATGAGAATCATCCTCAGAAGGTACCCATCCAATATGTGGCAGATTAAAGTCGCTTATAAGTAAAACAGTGCTGTCACAACAAGATATGTCAAAAATATGGTCTAGTGCCATAGAAAGTTCCGAATACAAAGAACATAGACGAGACGATGGAATGTACGCATTAACAACATATAAATGTTTGTTCTTAAGTGTAATTTTTACACAGATAATTTCGACGGTTAGTGGAAATGGAAAGTCAATCTTTCGTGACTCAAGGTTGGAACGAACAGCAATCAGGACACCTCCTCCAAGCGCTTTCAGGTCATTTTGATGACGATCGTTTCTGAATACGGGGAACTCATGATTGAAGAGTTCCGTGTCTAAAATTCCGGCATTAAGCCATGTTTCCGTCAAGGAGAAGATATCATGAGAGAGGGCTTGGGAGTTTAAATATATTTCAGCGGTTTTTGTGCGGAGTCCCCTTACATTTTGATAGTAGAGGGACAGCCTATTGGGTTTTTTAACACGGACGGACAGTCTTTCCTACGATTTTTAGTCGGACGGGGTATAAATTATTTAACTAACGTATTTTGAGGCCATGCAGTGTTGTTGCACAGTATTTCGAAATATTCTGAAGGGGCAACAATTTTGAATGACGCAACAAACCCATCAGCCTTGCTGATTTTTGGTGCATTTAATTGAGTCATTTTTTGGAATCAAGTTTCTCGAGACCAAGTGGTTCAAGACATCGTCTGAAGAAGTGTTTGGTTTTAGCCGAGAAATGAAAATAGATTTTGGCCTGGGAATCGATTCAATAGTTCCTGATTCGGTTCGGGAAGAGCCTGAAGAAAAGGATAGATAGAAAAGCTTGCGCAATGGTTTTGACAGCGAGGTGCGATGGTAGTGTATTCACTAACTGATTGGCAGGTCGTGCGTTCGAGTCCCGACTATTGCCATAATTTTTAATTGAATTCACGTAAATAGAGATCTCCCTAAGCAATTTAGGCGCCATCCGTGGAGAAAAAAAAACTAAGCACCAAAAACTTCTTTCCTATCCTATATTGCTCCTATATTGTTTTGAAGTGCATCGAAGTGTATAAAACTCTGAACGCTTTGTGGAATCTAAGGAGCAGACTTCAGTAACAGAAATAAAAAAAAAAAAAAATTTAAAGAAATGCTCTCCAAATACCGAGAACGATATTTCCAAGATGAATAACAGCAGTTGGTTCAAAAAATCAATTCTTTACGCACTTAATTCAGGAAGAAATTGAAAAGAATTTCTGGATCTGAAAAGAGTGGTGCAGGTGTAGTCGACGTAGTGGAGCCAACATTGTGGTACTTTGAAGCAATCTAGGGGTGGAATCGGCTAAGGTGATAGTTGATTGTCGCTTTTTGATTGTCGTTTTTGATTATCAACTCCTCTTTGCTCTGCGTAAAGCGATCACTAAAAAATGATTGATTATTGGCAGCACTTAGAGTTTTAAACGTCTGTGTGTGTGTTTATTTTTCGTAATTCATATTTCAAATATAATTTTGTTGAATCCTTAGGCAAAAACGGCAAAAACTTTCATCATAAATGGGCAAAGTATTGACTGCATTTTTTAATGACTGCAGCAGTAATTTCAGCCACCGTACTTTGACCCATTGGTGCAGCCAAGTCAGCCCCAACTTGTCTTTGATAGCCACCACCCCAAGAAGATTTAAAGTTGCAGCCAATTGAAGGATGATAATATTCCAGTTGGTAAATCAAGCAGTCCCAAAACAAACACAAACACTTCTTTTGATAAGCGAAAGTTTTTCAAAAATCTAAAATACACAATAATAAATGATAGCAATCAACAATGAATATTTATAATTATATCAATTCTTACATCGGGTTTGGAAGTTCCAAGATATTTGCCAATTTCACTTTTTTATTTAATATATATTCTTTTTTCACTAAAGTAGGTATTTAATTTATTTGGAGTTGAAGCCGAGGTGCATACATATGAAAATAACAAAAATGTATGAAAGCGACACCTAAATAGCTGTCACATGAAATTGATCACAAAAAGGTGATTGTCAATTTGATTATCACCTTACGTGGACGTAAAGAGACGTGTTAATCAAAGTGTCTTGTACAATATCAAAAACATTTAAATTTTTCAAATAAGTAAAGTGATTCTTTCAAGTTCACATTCATCTTATATTTGAAGATAGAATTGTTGAAAACTAAATATAATAGAGAAATCACAAAAAAAAGTATCGCATTTTCACGCCACGAAAATGGATACAAATAATGGGTGGCCTACAAAGCCGCCCGAAAATACATTGAATAAACAAAGTGTAGTGGATGCCACAATTAAAAAATGTGCGGGTGGCTCCATGGTGGCACCATCATCTCTATTGTCAATAAAAGATTATGCAAAAATCTACATGGAAGTTGAACAAAGTTGTTCAAATAATCCTACTTGGATTATGAACATGCAGATGCAGACAATATTTCAAATATAACGGAACAACATAACACCGACAGTGTGTCGCCGCCAGTAGGCACTAATACACACACAAATATAAACTCAGCGACAACAGCAGCTGCCGCAAAACTCAACAACGCAGAAGACAGTCAAGTGCTGCCAATACGTACAGATTTTAATCTGAAAAGATTATTGGAAGACGACATGAATTTGTACACAAAAATAAAAAACAGGAAAAGATATTCTCCCATGGCTTATGATTTCCAGAGGAAAAAAACAACAGAAACAACAATCAACAGGAACAACAGGTATGCAATTTTCAACACCTTAGAAGAAGAACCAGCTGTGAATTTAGTTAGTAATTCAAATATTAATTTAAATAGTATTAATGAGCATATAAGTGTAAACGTAGATAACAATAAAAATAAAGAAGGGGATGGTGAACACGACTGGTGTCCTCCCATCTTTGCCAAAGGTGTAAAATCAAGTACTTTATTAACTTACATGAAGGAAAACTATCCTGATAAGCTTCATCTTGTAAGATTTCAAAACAAGGGTTTTGGTAGGCTCAAACTTTTAGTTAAGGATTTAACTCTACATAACCATTTTATGGAAAATTTCAAGTCTTCGCATGTTGAAGCATTCACTTTTAAGCCAAAGGCTTTAAAAAAAGAAGTAATTTTGCTCAAAGGCTTGTCAGGGGGTATTAAGTGTGAGGAGGTGAGTGGGGAGATCTTAAGGACTGATCCATCCATTGCTTTACTTGAAGTCAAAGAATTTACGACCAGCTGGTCAAAGAAAAACGGAATTTGCTTAGACACGTACACATGTATTGTAAAAGACAGGGATAGCCTAATGAAAATGAGGGACATAAAATTCCTTTTACACCACAGGATAAGATGGGATAGTTTCGAGAGGAAGGGTCCGATTCAATGCTATAGGTGCCAAAGATTTGGTCATTCGAGTAGTTATTGTGCATACGCAGTAAGATGTGTGAAATGCAAAGATATACAAGAAGAAGGTAAATGTAGAATTACAGCGGATATGGGCAGAGACCAGACTGCATGTGTGAATTGCGATGGGTCGGGCCACCCAGCAAACTTTTCTGGTTGTGCAGAGAGCAAGAGTAGTTTTCAAAAACACTCAAAGTCAACAACAGCCGCATCAAAATTTCATTTCTAGGGAAAAGTCCTTTGCTGATATCACTCGTGGTGGATACAATTTGCCTCCTGAAGGCAATGCAAATAGAAATTATAGTCAATATAATCAAAATAATATGCATAAAAATGACTTCTCCGAATTTATAAATAAATCTGTTAACCTTTTTGGTGTTTCGATAACAGAATTGATTGCTAGGGTTAAAAAATTTTGGCCCGTCTATAATAAACTCAAACAAAACGACAAGCCAATGGCTTACTTAGGCTTTATTGCCTCTCTTTCACCGTAATTATGAAGTACAACCTCATCTCTGCTAACATTAACTCCTTAATAGGTAATGACAAAGTGGTTGAACTAAGCGAGTTCATCCTGGACCTTCAGCCTCATTTCCTTTTACTGCAAGAAACTTGCCTTTCAGCTAGGTATACTAGAAACTTTAAAGACTACACGTTTGTCAGAAATGACCAAGGACGCGGTACCGGAATCCTTATTAAAAATAACCTAGTATTTAAAACTTCACATTTAAGCTCCACACTCTATTCAGCAACAGCCATTACCGTTCCGTTCATTAATGGATCAGGTCCTCAAAATCAATTAACAATAGTTTCTCTCTACCTGCCAGGAGATTTGGTTACGCGAGTACCACAGGCTATGGATTCGCTTCTTGCATCTTTAAATTATCCGGAGTTCTTCATAATAGGTGGCGATTTTAACGCGAGGCACCCTTTTTGGGGCGACTCAAAGACAAACACTAATGGCTTACAGTTTTTTAACTGGTTTTCGAATAGTAATTTTCTGGATATAGATATTTTAGCCACTGACACTCCAACATATCCAAGGTCCTCTTCGTTCATAGATTTCTATATTATTTCTTCTAATTTAACGAGCCCGCCGAATATTCCTAGAAACTTTTCATGTGTTACGCTAGACCTCATTTCGGACCATCACCCAGTATTTTTAACAATAAATCTCAACGAAATATCGTTATTACCAGCAGTGCCTAAATTATCTACCTCTTTTAGAGATACAAACTGGAACCTTTTTAACTCTGAGCTCACAAATAGTTTAACGGATTTAAACATACCAACGGACAAAAACTTGTCAAATGATGAAATAGACCAGTATATATTATCCATAAACTCTTCTATACACAGCTGTGTTAGTGCTCACACACGTCAGATTGCTCCGAAAGCATATAGAGTTCAAATTTCAAATTACACCTTAAACCTCTTCAAAACCAGAAAAGCTTGGAAAACCAAATTGAAACGAACTTTTCATAGAGCTGGAAACAAGACGAATCAGGAATATGTAGCTCTTTCTTCAAGAATCACATGCCTTAGCAAAATAATAAAGGATTCAGTAAGAATAGATTTGAATGAAAACTTTAAAAGCAGGTTATCAAAGCTCAAACCATCTAGTAGCGTTTTTAAAGAAATTAACTGCCTTACAGGAAGAAAGAATAACGCCATTATTAATGTTTTTGAACCGCTTGTCCATCAAGGTGTCACGCATGCTTCAAATGAAGATAAACTTAATGCTCTAGCTGACTTTTACTCTTACATTTACTCACCTAAATCTTCACTAAATTACTCGTCAACACTAAGCGTAAACACGTTAAATAGTTCATTTTTCGCGTGGATCCCGAATAATTCCATATGCCAATTTTCTCAAACTTCACCATCGTGCTCAGTCTTTAGAGATGATTTTACTTCCACCTCAACAATAGAAACCATTATACACACACTTAACAGTAAAAAATCTTCAGGACCGGACAATATTTCAAATTTCTTAATAAAAAAAGCCAAAACTACAATTTCACCAGCATTAACAATAATTATAAATAATTGTATAAATAATAGTTATTTCCCTTCCTTATGGAAGAGTGCTAAGCTTATTCCTTTGAAAAAAAATAAAAACTCCTCCAATTTAGAAGACCTTAGACCTATTTCCCTACTATCAAATTTAGGAAAGATTTTGGAAAGAACAGTGCTGGAAAAGATCTCGGATTTTGTTTCTGAAAACAATATTATACCACACTCGCAGTTCGGCTTCAGAAAAGGCCACTCAACAGAGCACGCTCTTATCTTCATCGAAAACTCTATCCTGAAAAACCTCCGAAATAAAGAATGCACAGTCGCCTGTTCGCTGGATCTAAGGAAGGCCTTTGATTCAGTGTGGCATAAGGGCTTGACGGCAAAATTAATTTCGCTTCATTTCCCACAAAACTTTATAACCATGATTAACAGCTTTTTATCCGATAGAAAAACCAGAATTGTATTAAACTCAGAACTTTCAAGAGAAGTAAAGGTAGAAGCTGGGGTCCCACAGGGCTCAATTTTAGGGCCGATTCTCGTCAATATATATCTGAATGATTTTCCTACTGAAGTGGCAAATGATTCAATTTCAACCCAATACGCTGACGATACTTTGATACTAGCCAATCATGAAAGACCTTTCGAAGCTCTTGCCAAGCTGAACACGCATTTACAGTTAGCACTAAACTATTTTAGAGATTGGGCCATAGAAGTCAACCACAGTAAATGCGAATTTATATGCTTCAGAAACGCGTCACCCAGAGGACATCATCTTGCAGTGAGAGAGAGCAAACAACTTAAATTAGCGATTGAAGGGTCGAACATCCCACTTAAAAAAGACATCAAATATTTAGGGATTATGCTTAATGAAAAACTTAAAGCAAATAAACACGTGAGATTAGCTTTGCAAAAAGGCAAAGCTGCTTCAGCCATACTTAAAAGGCTCTTAAATTCCGCTGACCTAATGATCAAAACCAAATTACTTATGTACAAGACTTTAATCAGACCGGTTTTATCTTATGGCTTTATATCATGGTTCCATATATCGCCTACAGTAGCGGAGGAACTACAAAGATTTGAAAGGGTTATCATTAGAAAATGTATATCGAAATCCAGGCGCCCGTCCGGAAAATGGCATCATAACGCGACTTTATATAGTAACTCGAATGTAACGCCCCTTTTATCCTACCTCTCAAATCTAGCAAGTAAAAGACTGCACAAACTTGAATTCCATGAAAATCCGTATATAAAAAATATATATGAAGAAAACATAGCTTTCCCCATACAGGCAAGATACTATAACTCTCCAGTTAGTATTATTCACCAAGATTCAAGTGAACTCTTCAGTCTTAATAACGATGTCCCCTCTCACCTCTCGCGCTTTTATGCCAAGGCCGACCCAGGTAACCTAAGAGGTTAGTAGCTGCATTAACCTTTGTTTGAATCAAACACTAAAATCAAAACTAAATTCTCAATTATAAAAAATTTGAAAAATCACAAAAAATAAATTTTGTAATTTAAAATATAATGAATCTATCATGTATATATAGAATACTCATAAATAATTGTTATCAAGAAATAATTATCAATAAAACCTTGAATTTAACGTATATGTATAATTACAAACTAAAAATACAAATATAAAATAAATGTATATCGAACAAAAACTATACTGTAATCAAACTATATTTAAAACTAAATGAACTTTACACATGTTAATACGTCTGGCAGCACTTATTGCAATGAAGGTATAGTTGTTTCATCACTTGCCTTCCCTTTTGTTATCGTTTTCTAGTTTTAAGTATCACACCCATACCAATGTACTATTCTACTTGTGTCACTTGAGCATCACAAAAAAAAATATAAAAATATAATTGTCATTTCTACCAGAATTTAATACTCGTAACTTGATAAATTTCGGGTGTATTTAATTATCTAAATTTCATATCAGATCAATTCTAAGTCGATAATCATACAAATCTGTAATTGAATGTAAAAAAAATGTATAAATGTAACATATCTAAGCCTCAATAAAGAAAAAAATTCATTCATTCATTCATTACGTGGACGTAAAGTTATGATTTTGATTGTCAACAATCAACTATCACCTTAGCCGATTCCACCCCAGTTTCTTAGAAACCAAGAGGAACCGTGCACGTCACAAAACAGTATCCTCACAATAGATGAAGAATCCAAAGAACTGAATCATAATAATAGTTTCATCCATCTGCGCCTTTCCTTTCTTTCATTTTTAAGTACACAGGCAGTGCAATAGCAACACATAAACTTCAGTATCACTCAACTTGTTGTCTGCACAAATATCAGTCGTCAACATAATAATTGCGAAAAATATTGCGCCGCCTGGGGCACCCAGCCAATAATATTGTGCATTATATTGTACAATAATATTGATCATCTAGGGTCCGCTTTAGTTTGTGGTTTAGCACCAGGTATTTGGATGAGTGTTTGCAGGTCTTAATAATTGTTCACCTAGGAGTTTTTATGAATGATATTATAGCATCAAAGAGAAATTATTTTATAATGCATCTTACCACGTATTTAAATGATATTTGTTTTGGTTTGGAGTTCAGTTTTGAGGAAACAACAGCAGTGATAGAACAAAATCGAAAACAAATTTAAGACACTTTCAAGGATCCATTAAGAAAAGGAAATCCAATAGGAAGCCAGGCGCGTAAGATCGTTATCAAAATATATAACCAAAAAGTGGTAGAGCCAGGAGTTTAAGTTTCGATAATCCAGTGAGTTACGCAAACTCGCAGACCGAAAAACTATCTGGAATTTCGGACCGATCGATAAGAAGGATTGTTAAGGAATACGAGGAGACAAAATGGAAAACTGGATTAGAGGAATTTGACTTCACCGCTATTCGGCGTATCATGCACAACTACCACAGGAGAAGAATATTAGGGTAAGGGTACTAGTATCCGGACACTTCGTTGTTTATTTGAGATTAATAGGCAAATCGCACATAAACAGGTTGAAACATCAACAAAAATGTAATCTCTGACATGTCATACGAATACACACAAAGTTTCAAATAAATCAACTGTGTAGTGTAAGAGTTACGCGTTTGTTGAGGGTTCGATATCTTGAAGGTCGGTTGTGTTGCAGTTTTATGTGCAAAAAAATAGTGCGGGCATTTGAAGAAAGTAAGTAATTCACGAAGAATATATTGACCTATTCTAATATGAAATATTTAGTTTGCATTTAACAACATTAAACTTCAATTATTCTAAAGAAAATATCGAAAAAACTTAATTTTTTGTTTTATTTTCGGTGTCCGGATACTAAAACTTAAATTGAAAAGCATTTTCAGTTCCCGGACAAACTGTACGGAGACTGAAAATAAGAGCAAAATTTAATTTTCCCTTTTTAAAGCGCCAAATTAATAGCTACGTATATTCTCTATGATATAAAGAAAGAGAACTGCAATTTTCTTGTAGATTTTCAGTACCCGGACAGGATTTTGTACCCAAGAACATGTCTGTCCGGATACTGAAATATAAGATTTAGTATCCAGACGACTTCATTTTGTATCTATTTCACGTATTTGTATAGGTACCACAACCATAGGATAAAGGGTATACTTAGTAGGTTTGATGCATAGTTTGAAACATAGAGAAATAATGACCGTAGTCACCCAAGGCGATTGAATCGCATAAGCCACATCCGTCCGTCTGCCCCTTTAGTTATCATAGGCCTTACATTTCAAGCTAGGGGTTAAAAACTACATTTTTTTAGGTTCAGAAGCACGGCAAGTAACTTTATTTTTTAAATTCATTTACTTTGGTTATAAGTATAACAAATTAATATTGACATAAGTAGGTACCAAACCTTCTACCTACTTGGAAGCTAAAACTCAATAAGTAGGTATTTTAGACCTACCTAGCAATCTTTGCTGGTACACATTGCACTTTATCTTAGCCAAAAGTCGAAAAGGTCACATTTTAAAACGCATTAACGTTTTTTTTGCTTCGATTAAGGTTTTGATAAATACCTACCTACCAAAAAGTATTCTACTTCCCATGCAGGTACCTAGGTACCTAAGTTTATTTATATTTATCTTAGTATATTATAAGTATCATATACTTCGAACTGAATTCCTATTTAATTAGTTTTTATAAATAATGAATTTAATGTTTTTTTAATCATTTCTTTTAACACGTTTTTTTGAACCTACAACCTACGTTTCCTTATGCTAATTACTAATTTTATCCCCTAATTTTAATAACTTAATCAATAATATTAATTAATAATTGAATAATTTTTGTTTATTAAATAATTTGTAAATTTTTGTATTTTATGTTAATTGATATATTTTTTGATCACTTTTATTTATCAATAATGCCAATGAGTGCATACCAACTGAATATATATTTTTGTATAAACCTTTAGTAGTTTTTTTTTTGTCTGAGTGCGAGACTTTCTACGCTGCAGCACTCAGACTCAATACTGGTCCATTGTACTACCAGGCAGACACACCACATTTTACTGTGAGAATTTACTCGTTTTCAATGATAAGGAGCCTAGGTTTACAGTACTCATCTTGCATTCAAGAACTATTTTGGAGGTGGTTAAGTGGTTGAGCAAGGTCTTAACCGCAGCCTGACTGTCGCTACAGACGCAGATACTTCGCTCCCTCCACCTGTTCCTCGCAACATAGTCCATGGCCATTAGTATAGCATAAGTCTCCGTTTGGAAGACTGACGCATGTTTGACTAACGAGAAGAAAAGTCTAATGTTGTCGCTCTCCATGAAAACACCAGCACCGATCCGTTTTGGAGCCATCCGTGAAGATTCGACTGCATTCCTTTCCAGGCTCAGAGTCTGGCCAGAGCCAGTCCTGAACACAAGGAAAGTCGACTTCGTAGTTGCGCTTCAACCGAAGACAGGAGACGAAGGACAACCGTTCATCAAAAACTCCAGTGCGAGTTATACCAAAAGCCACCTCTTTTTAAACGTGAGATAGCTTTGATTGTGCAACCCATGATGTAAACATCAAGGGGCGGGAGGTTCAATAATGCATCCAGGCCGGAGCCAGGCGTGCTGGGGAAGGCCCCCGTGCATCCGAGACATACCTTCCTTTGGAGTTTGGCGAAAGCAGCAGTAACGTATTTACGCGAAAGCTTATTTCACCAAACAACCGATGCGTATGCTATAAATGCTCTTATCATAGCCGTATAAATCCAAAGCACTCTTTTCGGTGATAAGCCCCATGTCTTGCCGAAAATGCCGTTGCACTGCCAGAAAACCAACAGCACATTGGCAGTCTTCAGCTCAACATGCTTGGACCAAAGAAGTTTGCTAACCAGGATGACTACCAGATACTTCATTGGAGAGTTGGATTGTGACGCCTTTTAGCACTAGCTGAATGTAGTAGTTAATATGTACCAATTATGCACCAATATTTATATAGTTTTTTTTGTTTTTTAACAATGTTTCATTTATTTAAAATAAAAAAGGGCATAAATCTCCCTGCAAAATTTTCGCATCCGGATACTAAAAAAAAATTGTCCGGAAACTAAATTTGCCGTCCGGATACTAATGCAAATCGAACTTTTTTTATTTTTATTTTTTTAAATATAGGTACTAACACAAAATTAGATAATTGTGCGAATGCTACATTACTAGAAAATGTCTACACTTTTAGAAACACTATAACTCCTGGCGGTATATTTCATTATACGAAAATGAATTAAAGTCAAAGACCAGAAAATCGTTAAGTGACCGGATACTAGTACACTTACCATATCCCTAAAAATGTTAAGAGAATGAGTACAGAAAGATGTGTAGCTTAACATAAGCATTACATCCCTCAACAGGGTTCTAAAAAGAAATGGATTTTGCTATAAGAAAACTCAACCCATTCGCAAACTTCTTTGCGAAAGAAACGAAATAAAACTCTTGGGAGTGAAATATCTGATGAAAATCCGGAAGTATAGAGCAAAAGGATATGACATCATTTATTTGGACGAAAGCTATATTCACAGGTCACATAGACGAACAAGGGCTTGAACTGATGGCAGCAGCAGTGGATTGACGGCGCCAATTTCAAAGGTACAGAGGCTGATAATGGGTCATGCAGGTGGTGAAAAAGGCTTCGTGAATTCATATTCAAATCTGGTACGAAAAGGGGAGACTATCACAATGGCATTAATTAGGAGCATTTCTGCAAATAGATGGCAGGTGGCAATGGTGCGATGGTAGTGTATTCACTAAAGTGATTGGCAGGTCGTGCGTTCGAATCCCGACCAAGGCCATGATTTTTATAAAATTGAATACACACAACAAAAACTGATCTACCTAAAGCAATTTAGGCGCCACCTGTTGAGAAAAAAAAATCCCATCGCACCAAACTTCTTTCCTATCCTTCTATTCTTTCAGTAAGTAGCACCCAAAAATAGGCAATGAATTGCTGGGAGCTACTTGCGCAACAAACTAAATGCCTGCGCTGTGGTTTTACCATCATAAGGGTACTGTGTCACTACAGAAAAAAGAAATCCCTTTAGCACACGCAAATTATAGAAAAAAAAAAAAAAAAAAATTGAAAATATTTAGACAGCTGTCAAGGCAAAAGTGGGCAAACAAAACACAACATTCGAATTATTTATTGGATTAATTAATTAATGGAAAAATTAACAGATGAAGAATTTTCAAGAATAACGTTTGAAGATTGGCGAAATGATTGTGCAAAAGCTATAAGGACGGAGCAGGAATACTTTTCTCACGACCTGATGGGGGACACAATATCGGAGTCAGTTATCATTAATCCAGGTGATGATTCTTCAACCGATTATAAAACCGATAGTAGTTCTTAAAATTCAATGCAACATAAATGTAAAATTATTATATGCCATAGATAATAAAATAAATTAATATAAATTATAACCCATAATTATTTTTTGTTTCAATTTTGCGATAGTATACGAGTATAAAAAAAATATCGTTTAAATACGTTTGGTGCATCATCAAATAATTTCTCTGTATATTAATATATATTTTAAAACGTTATCCCAGCTACCAGGTGCTTAACGACAAATTATAAAAGCATAAAAACAGAAACAAACAATAGCCCTCAACTCTTTATTAATCATGTCTAAGGTCAAAAGTTGCTTTATATACTTAACACCATCGCATTGTGCAAGATCAACTTTTTTATTATAAGTGCGCCGAATTTTGTCAACCCCATAATAAAAAAAATAAAACCCATGCATGCAATAACATTTGAATTTAAAAGAAAGATAAAGTTGTAAAATTTAGAAAATAAACTTCACTCATTAAAATCCGGACCATCCCCTCTCTGCGCAACCGACCGTTGACCAAATGACTTGGTTCAAGCTATAACATTGTATCTATGTAGAGTTTATATACAATGGCTATATTACTTTTAGTAGTTTTAATTGCCATGAAGAATACTGCTTAGTGACCAGTTATGTATTCCAATATAGATCATTACACTTCAGCCAGTTCTGAAAGATCTTTCAGCAAATTAAAAAGTTATTTACGACCACAGATTGGCCAAGAACTTTTGAGTAATTTTGCTACACTATCGATTGAGTATGACATTACGAAAAAATATTATTTACAAATTGGCCTCAGAAAAAGCAAGAAAAATAAACTTTTAAGAGATTTTATAATGCCTTAAAGAACGAACTGGTATTGTATTGTTTCTTTTCCTTTATACAAATAATCAAGAACTAAATTCATGCTTTTAAAAAAAAAAAAAAATTAAAAAAAAAAAAAAAAAAAGTTCATGCTTAAATGGTTACATAAATTAGGCAAATGCAAGGCGGACGAGTTAGCCAGAAAGGGAATCACACAAGATCTTTCTCACAAGAGAGAGAGGCACCAGGCACGTCTGATTAAAGTTCAAACTATCAGAAAATGCACTGGTAGAAGCGAACAATAGGAGGATTGGCGTTAGTACATGTGCGTCTTCCAAACATAATATATATGGACAAAATACAATGCGTAAGCAGGAAAAATATTAGGTCGGCAGACAAGCTATCAGAATGGGAGTACCCTCTAACATCTCTGCAGAAGCTACAGAGGCGTTGAGGAAGAGGAAACCCTCGCACACCTCCTGTGTAACTGCCCCACACTAGCCAATACAAGGAAACAAATTCTTGGCAACTATTTCTTTGAAACTCTTAGCGAACTTAGCGAGATAGATGTTTGCGGCATAAGCACTTGGGTATGAACCCTCTTCGACTGTCGCAACCACCTCTCCTTGCTCCCTTTCCGTGAATCAGTGTGACTTGAGGTTCGCACTGCAACAGCCACCCTAAAATATATGTACTCCCTCTACGATACACATAGCATTAAGCGGCTCGCATGCCTCAGACTCCAAGCATCGCCTCATTCCGACACTCTTTCCATGTGTTCAAATAATGTGTTCAGGGTTCGACTCGACCGGACTCAATATTACTTGCAGGAGAAAAGAGAGTAGCTTTGCGGTTCGACTGAAACAGTCACCTCAAATCATTCTCCTTTCCGCGGTTTAGGAAGCAGAAGGAGTTCGTACTGTCTCCCATGAGCTCTCCCTCCGCTGCGCAGTGAAGCGGAATTAGGATCCACTCGGATCCTTTCTATCCATTTATATAAGTCGAGGTTGGCCACAGGGGCATCTTCGGAATAGTGGAGGAGGACGGTGGCACGGCTATCGCTCGTCGGACGGGGTAGTTCCTGCCACCCCTCACACTAAAACACCTGCTCACAAACAAAAACTATCGTGCCTAGAAATTAAAAGGAAGAAGATAGGCAGAGAACTAGTTCTTCAATCAGACGGACAAAAAAAAAGGAGAGAGAAGAGAAGAGAAAAATGGAACAGAAGAAAGGAAAGGCTCAATGACTTTGCCCTACCATGGAGAGAGTGCAGGAAGTCAGATGCAATCCATCCAATCTAATCTAACTAAGCTAAAGTAATACTATTCTAACCTAAACCGTAAGCTAAGCCTTAGTATCTATCCCTAATCTAACTTAATATCTAACGTTACTCTAGACTCCTTTGCATCCACTGCTTCCTGATGTCGCTCCCTGGTAAGGTTCGTCTCGTTCCTGAGACTTGCCAGTGTCGGCTGAAGCATCACCCCCGGTATGTTATCCTTCCGCTGAGCTGAAAAATGGGACTAGAACTTAGGTTTCGACTGTAACATTCACTTCACTCTGCTCTTCTCCAGTGCTTTTGAGAACGATGTGTGCACTACACTTGCTCTGCACTCCTAGACTTCTCTCTTTGTAGTTACATCCACACAAATACCACCTCATCGAATGCAAATAGGGTTTCCTATTGAGCTGAGCTGAGCGAACGCCGGCAGATCCCCCACCCAACTGGTGTCACAATGTACCAATGTAACACATTTCTTAGTGAGCGTGGGCTTCGTGCCCAGGTAGCCAAGCCACCCTTCCTAACCTAAATTATAGATAAATTAAATTACATTTTAAAAATTATTGTGTTGTTTCTCTTCCTAGAAAATAAGTATTGGGGGCGCAAAATGCAAACCTTGCCAGTGGCGCTCATACCCCCAGCTAACACGCTGTACTGGTGTTTCAAGATGTTACATATTCCGCTAGACTCACCTGAATGTTAAAATTGCCTAGATATGATATAGACGCGATTTATGACGATCGCTGCAATGATTTGCCTACCCCATCACTGCACGAGACCAACCCAAATTACTACAATTTATCTTTGTAGGTTAGAACTTTAAATTTCCATGAAACCTTTAGCCCAGCGCCAGCACTCATCAAAACCTTTAAAAACTGGGATCTGCTAACCATTTGAACTTATTTGATTGCGAGAGGAAGCTTATGGGTTGAGGAATAAACCTATATAAAGTTTCAACCCTAAGAAATAAGACATCCTAGCGTTCAATATCGTTCAGATGTATTACCCTTAAACATGACGTGACATCAATGAAATCATGGTAAAGCCCACATTAAAGGATCAACGATAACATGTTGATAATTATAACGTGATAAATATAACGTATAAACGGTTAAATGTATAGAATTTTGTTTGATATGAATATATGAATGGTCAGCTAAATACCTGAAGTGCTTCAAATTTCAATCAAAAGAACGAAAGCTCCAATATCTAAAACTCGATTTTTTGAGTTTACTAGGGAAACAACGTTCTTGTTTTTTTTACTAAGTATTAAGGACTAACAATAAGCTGTGACTTTTATAAGGTGGAAGCTCAAAGTCCCTTATTAAATCTCTCCAGAGCAAGGCGAGTGAAGCGATTTTGAACCCGTTCTATTCGAGTGGACACCATAAAAAGGATCCCAAATAACACAGCAGTACTTTAATCTGGAGCAGTAAGGAGTTTTTAGTAAGAATGGATCACGAAAATCTTCACAATTTCTTCTAATGAAAGTCAGAAGGGAAGAAGATTTAGAGACAATGTAGTCGATATGCAAACTGAAGGTTAACTTACTATCGAAAATAGCCCCAAGATCCATAACTTCAGAAACTCCACTTAAAGGAACACTCCACTTAAAGGAACACTCCACTGTGAGAACGGGAAATCGTGCAAACTTTACATTTAGTACAAATAGCAACGGTCCTAAATGGCTTCCTTATGGGACGCCAGAAGTTGCGGTTACCACTTTGGAGAAAAAACCATCAACTTAAACGATACATTTCCTATTGAAAATATAAGAAGAAAGCCACTTCAAGAGTAGCAGAAGCACTTGTAACGTGTTCCTTAAGTATATGTATTCAAGTACCTACCCAAATGTGTCTATCGTGTAGGTAGGTACTCTATCAGCCATATTAATTAAAAAACACTATCCACTCATTAACACCCGAGTTAGCTGGCGCACGGATAGCGAATTTGTCTATATGATATTTTTTCTGATTAATAAACCTATGTTTTCCCTGTGTTAGCTGTTTGCTCTTTATCACCTACAACACGGCAGCACTTTACCAAATTATACTCAAAAATCGAGTGAATCTGTCATATTTCACACTTATTTCTGTGTATTCCATTCCAATACTATGGTACTACTATGGAATCAACGCATTGTGAAAGAGTAATATGCCGAAATGGTAGACAGTGTTCTCTTTCATTCTCTCAATGTTTCCACACATGCATGCGCATCCTCTCAATTTGTGAATGCATGAACTACAATCTGAGAATGCGTGAAGTTATCCGATCCTTATAAACCGAATTCTTTGAGTTAAATTATCAACTCGTTATCACATGGCAGTGAAAACTAACACACTTTTATTAATCAGAATTGTGAGTTAACAGATGTGCTAGTGCTAACTTGCCGGTATCCGTTGTTTATTAATACGGGGGTATAAACATAAGGTTCCCAACGCTTCCATACGTGTTAAGTTGTTCGTATATCGTATTCAAAGCAGTGTTTGGTTTCATCCAGACCATACGATGCTAATCTAAGCCAAGGATATTTAGTTACTATCGTCAGTTGTCAGTAAATATACATAACTTGATCCCAGAACGAATTGTCCTTTCCCAAGTGTTGGATAGCGTACTCCAGTCTAGCTTTCTTATTAGCTTTTCGGATAAACGGCTTCTTCGGTTAACTCCCCCATGAAATCCATTTGTAGTTAACAGATTTTTTATTTTCTGAGGACAGACATCAATTCCATCTGTGGATTTCAATTTACCGGCAAGAACTGGAGCAAGGATCCTCTTTTTTTCTTTAGACAGCCACATCTTGGTTTATTGGCTATTATTTTGGTTTTTTATAATTGTGCCAAAACATACCTACTAAATAGAGGAACGAGGTGTTTTAACTATTTTTGCAATTTCGCCCAGAGATTTTTCAGCAAAGCTAACCTAAAATCCATCTAACTTGAGGAATGGAATACGATTTAATGGATACCTACCTACGACTTTCAAACTACCTAGTTCATTCGATGAAAAACCGACTGCACAAAGTCATAAAGAACAAATGAGGTCCACCTAGCTAGGTACCTACTACCTAAGTTTCGGTAGTTGTTAAGTATGTATAGTTAAATTGTTTACTTTTGTTTTAAAGAAAATCAATGAACAATTGAAGTGTACGGAGACTTTTTTCGTATATCCTGTATTTGCTGTGAATTATTTTTTTAATTCATTTTTTCTACCTAGTTGAAAGCCCTGGCAGCTAACGCTAGTTCCATAAGCTATTAATTTTGTAATTTACTTACACTTTAATAAAATTATAATAATAATAATAATAATAATATTTTTTTAATTTTATTTATTTTATTTTCAATAAAATGTTATTTCTTTCGCTAAAAAAATTAATGTTTTATAATCTCTTTAATTTCTGGTCATTTACAGATTATTTTTTTCAAATTCAATATCACAGAATAAAAAAATAAACTGCTGTGCGGAGACTTTTTAAACTATGTGCAAATCTTAATCCAATCAGTGCTGCCATATTATTGAGAGCAAGTTATCATACAATTTGCTCGTTTCTATCCTACCAGAGAGAAAATTATCATACGCTACGCAAGGAATTGTTTCGTTTTTAAAAGGATGCGTCCATAAACTACCCAAAAAAAAATCGTTGCTATCTGGCAGTTCCAATGAATGTCAAAAAATGTTGAGCTGTTGTTTACAAGGTTCTCTCATCTAAAAAAGAAATTTCCCATCAAGAAAAACATTGTTCTGAATGTGATATCTCAGGGTTTACTAGGAAAGATATGTATTAATCTTTGACACATGACAAAGTTATTTTTTTTTTGTTTCTTGTTAATAGTAATTTTTTTTTGAATTTAAAAAAAAAAATACATTGAAATAAAAACAAATATACTGTTGCATGTTTGCTTGAACTGTGTCATTAATTAGTCAACTACGCCATCTAGTAGAAAGTGGCCATATTACCGATTTTGGCAGCATTGGAATAGCAGTTTGAGTAGCTGTGGTATAACTTGGTATGTTGTTCTCGAACCTTCTGAACTTAACGAACCTTCTCAACGAATCTGGAAATTTCGAGAGGTGTCACTAGGAGATATAAATAGATGTCGCAGGAGCACCCAAGACATTCTAGTTGTGAACCGCGATAAAGAAGTACGATAGATGACAGTAGTGAAAAGTATAGAGAATAAGTATAAGTATCCAGTAAGGGAAAAGTGTTTGTGTATTTAAAGTGATTAATTGTGAAAGTGAATAGTTGAATTAAATAAGTGAATTATTAGAATAATAATCAAGAAGTAAAAGACATTGATAGAGAACTAATAAAGATTAATTAAATAGAATTACGTTTTATCTTTTCGAATCCTAGCCTGGATGTAACAATACATAGAAAAACGAAATGAATTTACATATGCATCAATGTAATTAAAATTGTACGTTTGGTGAATTTTACGTATGTTTTTTTTAAATAACCAAGGAATTCTGAATCCGCTTCCGTCTTAATTTGCTCCAGCTCCATATTTGCAGTATCTAAATTCTGCACAAATAAAGGGTCTTTCATTTGCGTTTTGACAATTTCAAACTTTCAGAGTGAACGACCATTCCCGTTTACAATAACTCCTCAAGAAAAAATCACCGATTACCGAACTGTCAATGTCAAAATATTCAGTGAAATTAACATTTTCATCAGGGTGAAGTACACGAAGGAACAACGTTTACAAATAATAAAAATTTACTACCGAAATTCCGAGTCGGTGGTCGCAACTATAAGAGCGTTAACGCCAATTTTCGGCCGTAATTCTCGTCCCTCCCAGTAGACAAGCAATTCACAGTCTAGTGAAAAAATTACGAATACATTTCACTGAGTTCTCAAGAATAGGGCCTCTGCCAGACCACATTATGGCGAATTTTACGTAAGGATCTTGGCCTTCACCCTTACAAGATCAAGCTGACTCAAGAACTAAAGCCACTTGATGATATGAAGCGACGTACGTTCTCGAATTGGACTCTGGACATGATTTAAGAAAATGAAGAATTTCATTGCAAAATCATCTTCAGCGATGAAGCGCATTTTCGGGTAAACGGCTTCGTCAATAAGCAAAATATGCATTACTGGACAGGTGAGAACCCTCATGTGCTTCATGAAACAGTGCTTCATCCGCAAAAAGTCTCTGTTTGGTGCGGTTTTGATACGGATGGCGGTTTTTTTTCGTCGATGAAAATGACCGACACGTTACGGTAAATGACATTCGCTACATGTTGGAACGATATTTATTTAAGCAATTGCATGGACATCAGTGATATGTGGTTCCAACAAGCCGGTGCCACAAGCCACACAGCGGGTGCATCAATTGAGTTATTGAAGTCTCAGTTCGGTGAACGTTTTATCTCGAGAAACGGACCCGTCTATTGGCCGCCGAGATCGTGTGATTTAACGCCTCTAGACTTTTTTTCATGGGGCTATATTAAATCATTGGTCTATGCCAACAAGCCGTTAGAGGAGCTTAGAGCCAATATTGAACGAGAAAAAGCGGCCGTATTGGTCGAAATGTGCGGCCGAGTCATCGAAAATTGGGTTCAACGTATCGGCCGCTGCTTACGTTCCCGTGGTGGACATTTGAACGAAGTCGAATTTCATTCATAAATGTATTGATAGTAATTTAAGCCAATAACATTTTTTTTGAGATAGGTATCTCAAGTAGTTTGCATTTTATTTAAAAAAAATAAGTTATCAAGTCCTTAATGAAATGCCCTTTATATGTATTTAAATTGAAAGAACAAACAAATACTTACAATAATTTCAAATAGGACTACAACAAATTATTTTATTTATTTTATTTCTAATTTCAGATGATTTGATTGCTTAATGCTACAGTTACATTAAAATTATTATGTCAGTTGCCAGAACGATCAACGGTAAATCTAAAAATGATTTTTTAAAGCAACGAATGAACAAATACACAATGTTTTCGCGCTGAATTAGAGTGAGTGTGTGTGTGTGTGTGTGATAGATGTGGGGAGGCCTTCTGAGTTGCTGACAAAAACGAATTTCTTAACGTTGCCTTAGTAAAAAGATTTCTTTTTAAAAATATGAAAACTATCATACATTTGGCGTATGATAATGATTTCCAATCTTACATCATACACAACCTACGATTATCTTACATGTAGCATAATTATCATACGCTTGGTAGCCCTGAATCCAATCAAAAATACTGCATATTTCGTGTGACCTTCACCTATCGAAACTGTTATAAATCTTATCCTCAACGATCGTATTTCTCACCGCCACAGTTGCCATCGCTTATTAAATTCGTAAAAGGCAAAGTAAAATGAATGAAAAACGGTTAGCTTTTTGTATTGACTCTCTACCAAAGCGAGAAAACAATACAATTTCCATACGATCAAAAACCAATCAACTAGTTGCCCTGTACATACATCTTACTTTACCTAACCTACCCAGCTGAACTGTATTTGTGTACATCTCGCAACGTGACTACTCATCCTCAACTATCGTTATTTACAGTACAAGGAAAAGAGATACAACTATACTTACTGCCGCGCTGACAAAAAAACACTTATTACACCTGGCCTTCCATCGTCATACAAACAAACCCATAGCATCCATTACCATTTGTGTACGATGATTACAGGTAAAATAAAAATTGCGTTGACAAAGAACACTACTCTCGTTCACTCTTCCCAGCGGCAACAACAACATTAGCCCAGGTGTGCCAATGTATTCGTGGGTAATAAGCAATGAACTCAATTTATGGAATTACGAGTCTGAAACCAGTCGACGTTTTACCATCGTTCCGTTACGTTCGTTTATTACACCACCGCAATCCGTTGATATCTTTCTGTCGGTAGCACATTTAATAATATAGTTGGCCAAATAAGTTCACTAATTACCAAAAAAAAAATTAACTGCGAAAGCAAAGGTCAACGGTGGTGAGCTATAAAAAACAAACACGTCTTACCTAATTTTTTTTTGCATTTTTTTTTTTGTTGTGTTAACACCAAACGCGTAGCGAGTTTCCAAACTTATTTTCATTTCGAAAGTTGATCATAGTGCTGTATGTACAAATATCGCGCTTCAGTTCCAAGTTCTAACTTTAGCGCCTATATTTAAGCTCGGATTACATTAGGACCATTAATATCTGAAAACAAAAAAAAAATCAACAAAAGATAGAAAATTGTGTTTCTACAGAGAAAAAAAAATTTCACAACGACGAAGGTGAGTTTTTTTTCATTATTATTTTACTTGTAGGTATTCTCTGAGACATGTACCTGTTTTAGTAACCTTTTTCATTCCGTTGGATTGTTGGACTTGCCTACACAACTTTCTTGTATTTTTCCTCGGTAACTCGTATAGAAAACTGTACAAGACCGTAATTAATTTTGTTAAAAAGAAGAAAACAAATTGTGTGTGGCTGGGTTAATGAGCAAAAAACGTAAATTTTGTTTCCGAAAACAATTTCACCGACATCGACATACCTAGCCCATCATGAAAAAAGCTGTTGAACACCTCAAAGGTGTATTCTCTCTATATGATAGAAAGAGAAGCACATAATATACATACATTTTTTTATTATTATTGTATTTGTTGGTAAAAAGAAAATCTTAAAGTTGTTGCTCCCACTTGCTCTGGTAAGAAAAATACTCCCCAAAATGTCCTCGAGTTACAGGTAGGGTTTATTTTGTTTGCTGCTTCATTGCAATTTCAACCTGTTGCATTTTATTCCCGTTCAGTGTGACACGTGTTGAATATTCCCGAGTAAATATTATAAGGTGTGTGTTAATCCTACAGGCGTCCTTGTCTGGCGTGTGTACCTGTTGTCTTTTCGTGTGACAGTCGAACGGAACAGGATTCCCAAAAATTCACTATAAGAACGATCTGAAAGGGAATGATTGAGATACCTAGTTATGACGTTATGTTTATGTACGCGATCTACGGATTAAGAAGCATAATCCAAAAGTTGATGTAATGTTTGTAATGCTGCAAGTTCCAATGTATAATAACTGGGAATATGGCTTAAATTAAAGTTCTTTGCAATTATGTAGTCGTTTGAAACATTTTTATAAACTTGAGTTTGTCTTTCTATGATGGCGGTAATTGGGTAGCTCTAGTATGTATACAAATCGCCAACAGGTTTACAGTAAGAAGATTGCCGTAAAGGTATTTTATAAAACTATGTTAGGATCCCGTAAAAATTGGAAGGTGTTGTGGATACATAATGCCTTATGCCAGCTTAACTGAAGAATAAATGTGTTCACGAGTGTTCGATTATTCAGATAATCGATAATAACAATAAAGCCTTCTTAGTTGTGTTGTTAATTTCATTTCAAAGAAATTCGTCGGGTTTGTACTGTTAAATCATCGGTCCTACCTACATATTTAAATGAACATGAACGATTTCTTTAAAATAGAATACCTATACTCTTTATTTTCTTATTGCACATGCAGTAGTTTGACATTGTCTTAATTATAAATAATTATAGTACACCTTATCCTTATCTTGATTTTAACTTTTAGATTTTAGTAAATCGCCAACAGTTGCGACTTCGGTACAATACACTGATGTGCAATCTGCATGTTCATACGTACAACTAGGTACTCGTATTATGTAGGTATATAAGATGGATCTGCAATGTTATGGTGTAATTCAAAGGCTGGTCGCCGACCATCCGACAATATGAATTTGAAAAGTAATAGGTTTGCATGTGAAGTAGTTAGGTATAGGCACCTATTCAACTTTCTACTAAATCTTAAACGCGTAGGTACTTGTAAACAATCTTTAACCCATTCCCATATGGTTTCTGCGGGCAGCTATTACTTTTTTTTGTTATTTTTATTTAGCTATGTTTCAGGTTGTTTTGTGGGCTCTTAAAAAAAGATTCTTTTCATACCAGCCATTAATGATGCAAAGGCATGTATAAAATACAGTAATACTCTGATCTACGCTGATAATATAAAAATATATAAATCGGTTTCTAATCAGTAGGGTAACCTTAAATATGGTCTTAAAACGCCGTTTATAGCGTTTTAAATATGCTCTAAAAAAGACGTTATATCGTCAGCGAACAGTCAAAACCTCGTATCTGCATTTTTGTCGGTTTTGAGTTAAAGTTACCATAAATATGAGATTTATATTCTGCATCGAATGAAAATACTCTTATCTGAAACCAAATGAAAACAAAACCGTGACAAGCAAATACAAAAAACTCGTATCATATTGTGACATTTGAGAAAACGTAAAACCTCGTATCTCAATGCAAACCATGTTAACGGTACTTCTTGAACCAGTCAAGTGTCATGATTACGCTCTGATTTGTTGAAACTCGTGTAAGTTTTTGCCTCCTGTAATTTAATAAAGTTTAGAAATAAATGATGCTAAGTAAAACGTCTGTATATTAACAAAAGGGAAGTGTATGAAATTGGGTATAGGAATGTTAGGCAATGTGTGCTTACTTGTTCCACTACCCTCTGACATAGTATCATAGTATGAATTATACAAAAAAGAGGTAAGCGCCGAACTTTTATGTAGCAAACCAGTTTTTATCAGAGCAATGAGAGCTCTTAATATCGATATTTTCCAACCGCGAAAAGATCAATGCGATCTTTGTTTCAGCTTTAAGCAAGGCAACGCTTTAAGTGAAGAATACGAGCAACATATAATCCAAAAAGATAGTGCAAGGAAGAAGAAAACAATGGATAAATCTAAAGCTTTGAGCGGGGAAATATGCGTCTATACAATGGATGTTCAAGCAGTTCAGCTTGTTCCATCCCTTCAAGCTGGTATGATATATTTTAAACAAAAACTAGCTTGCCACAATTATACCATTTATAGCCTTGCTGATAAAAAGGTTGTTTGTTATGTTTGGCATGAAGGTGAGGGAGGATTAGACGCGAATTGTTTTGTCTTGCATTACAGATTTTTTGGACAATGAAGTAAATGTGGAAGATAAATGTAAGCCAAAAATATTTTATAGCGATGGATGCTGCGCCCAAAATAGAAATAATTTACTCTCTAATGCTTTACTCCATTACTCTATGACTAACAATGTTAGCATTCAACAAAAGTACCTAGTAAAGGGACATTCACAAATGGAATGCGATAGCGTTCATTCAACTATAGATGGCCAAGAAGAAAAGAGAAATCCAAGCACCATCAAACTACGTGCAAATAATAGAACAAGCTAGAAAAAAAGGTGCAGGACCTTACAAAGTGAAGTATGTTGATCATACATTCTTCAATATTTTTAAAAAAATTAAGTACTAGGTATTCTTCAATAAGACCTGGGTTAAAGAAAGGTGATCCTTGCGTCACGGACCTGCGGGCTATAAAGTACCTACTCCTCCGAGGGAACAGAGTACAAGCTCCACTTCGATGACCAGTGGTCCACTTTGCCGAAGAGAATTAATTGGGGAACAATTGCACTTATTGAAAAGTTATACGAAGCATCGCTTGCAATAAAGGGCGATAAATATGATCACCTCCAGTCTTTGAAATCGGCTGTTCATAGAGATTTTCATGGTTTCTACGATTCCTTAAAAAAAATGTAAAAATATTCTTTCAATATTTTGCGATGTAATCGTTATAATAAAAAAATAAAATGAAAAATATAAGAACAATAACTTTTATTACTTACTCGTATCTAAAAAGCTCTAAAGCTCTAACTAAAGGAAATAGTTTCGTTTTAGAAACTTAACCTCGTATCACGTCTAGATTAACCTTTGAATCTGTTTTCTTAATTTATTTTGTAATAAAAATAATGTTTTTTTACTTTAATAAAAAAAATCAGATTTTTAAAGCAAATGGTTTAAGATTTAGCAAGTTTTTTGAGTCTCCTGAAAACCTTACAAATTGTAGATACGAGGTTTTGACTGTTCGGCGACGATATGCTCTTAAAATATGCTCTAAAAACTATTGAAAACTGGACAAATCAAGAAAAATTAAGTAAAAAATATTATTTTAAATAATTTTTATTTGAGGAAACACAACTTAATACTATTTTTTGCAGATTTTTTTCTACTGTCAACATGCTTTGTAATTGTTCTTATTAGGCTAAATATCACTCCTAACTAGCAGTACTCATGCACATTGATTTCGTCTCCTTAAAATATACATTTTCCTTGATTAAATGAGTCTTTCACCATTTCTAAATACCACAATTGCAGATTTTTCTAAATTAAATTCAATATTGTTCAGTAATCTTCTTGTTTGATTTATCTTTGTCTGCAAGATTCTTCTACACTGTGGCGAATTTCATGGTTGCCACAGGACTGGAAAGTCAGGGAACGAACATTTGGTCAGGGAATGCCAGGGAATGTCAGGGAATTTCGAAAACAGTCAGGGAAAATTCCCTCTGTGTGTAGTTTTTTTTATAATATTAAACAAAATTTGTATGTCGAGCTCTGAAGTTTACCCACACAAAATTTTATTTGTGAAAAGGAAGACAACTTTATATCTTTTCTGTTCTGTGCAATATTTTTGAATAAAATTTATGTGGTTTTCCATTGGGAGCAAATATATTACTTTTCATGAATACACCTTTTTTCTTATTTTGTGATCACATTTCGCAGATCTCGATATCTTTCAGATATATGTACCTACGCACCATTTCACTAATCCACCATTATTATCTAATAATGTATGTACCTTGGACATTTATTTTTAATTTGATTGATTAAGACGATTTTGGTTTTGACATATCAATCCTATTTTTCGATCCATGCGCTACGAAAAGTCTGAGATAATGCTTAAATGGGAAACCACATCTTCATGCTTTCCGAAAAAAAAGACATGCAAACTTATACATCAAAAATCAAAATAGTCTATTTCGATTGACTTTGTTGAGCGAAATTTGTTCCCTTTGCTAAGGAAGATTTTGTATAGGTAGTATAGTTTTTATTTTAAGGCAATAACGGCAAAGCAAGATGCAAATTATGCAAAAAAGAATTTGAGTTAAGCAACATGGGCCAAAGGGCTTTGGTGTCGCATCAAAATGGACTGCATAAGTCAAATTCTAAAGCACGTCACAAAAAATTGATACTTTCTTCTTCACTGCGTCTCATTCATTGGTCACCTCTAGTAGTCAAAAACGTCTCAAAATACACCAGAAAATATTAATGCTCAAAATACACAAACAAAATATTTTACTTTCGACAAGACCGATTCCATTGTCTCTATATTATTTCCATCAGATCGTTCTTGAACTCGGCTGTGGAAATTAGTGATCTTTTTCGATTGATGTTCCCAGACAGCCAAATTGCTGAAAATTTAAAATTAGGAAGAACTAAGAGTTTCTACGTTATCAACCACGGTATCTCCCCATATTTCCATAACAATCTTTTGCATAAAGTAAACAAATGTGACGACTTTGTTATATGTTTTGACGAAGCGCTGAACAAAATAGCTCAGAAAGGACAAATGGATTTAGTTGTCCGTTTTTTTGATGAGTCAAAAGGAATTGTTTGCAATAGGTAGGTACTTAGAAAGCGAGTTCATGGGATCTTCAAAGTCAGATGACATTTTAAAACATTTTGACAATTTAATCCCATTTTTAAAAAAAGAGAAACTTCATCAAGTATCTATGGATGGCCCAAACGTAAATTTATCTTTTTAAAAATAATTATAACAACAGCGAAATGAAATTGATCCGGATGGTACGCAGCTACTAGAATGTGGTGAAATACATGAAGCCATGAAAACCGGGCTTACAAATGTTTCGTGGGACCTGCATATTTTTTAAGGCATTTTTATTACGTTTTCAAAAACAGTCCTGCAAGAAGAAGCTTATTTACCTCCAAAACGGATTGTACTCGATTTCCCCTGAAATATTGCGGCGTACGTTGGCTCGAAAACAAAATCTGTTTAGAGAGATGCCTAAACATTTTGGATGAGTTGAAGCACTTTTTTTCTATGACAAATTCAGATTTACCAAAAACAAGGCCAATTGAAAACGTAAAAAAATACTTCCAAGACAAATTGTTAGACTGCAAACTTGCATTTTTCCATACAATTACATCTGATTGTGAACCTTTTTTATCAAAATTTCAAGGCGAGAAACCATTGATATTTTACATTTATGAAGATATCCTCATAATGGTTAAAAACTTATTGCATAGCATCGTCAAAAAAAGTATATTAGCGAATGCTCCATAGGATCTTAACTTTTGTCCATCGATCTTTTAAGTGAATCCAATCTTCTGGAAATAAAAAACGTTGAAGTTGGGTTCAAAGCAACAAAAATCATCAATGCAATAAAACAAAAAAAAACAATTTTTCGGAAAAAGATATTTTAAAATTTAAACTGGATTGCCGCAAAATTATTATAAGCATAATATCAAAAATCGAAGAACGAAGCCCATCATAAACATAATACGATTTGATTGTTATCTTGAGCAGTCTTAATCCTAGAAATATTTTGCAAAACAACGGTCTCTACAGTAAAAGATTCAAAAATTTGCTTCAAATTTTATATAATGCCAATAGATGATACATGCGCGGAAAGGGCATAATTGCAGTGTATAATGCACGTACAGATGCAAAGTTCTACTTTCAGCTTTTTGGCAAAAATGAAAATTTTAAAGATCCTTGGCATGCTATAAAAATGTGTTGCATTTTATCGCTCGGAAACGCCTCAATTGAGAGTGGCTTCTCAATTAGCAAGACTCTTTTGGTCGAAAACCTCCTTGAGGAGTCACTAGTCGCTCAGAGAAGAGTCTTAGATGGCGTGAAAGAGGCTGGGGGGAGTGTCGAAGTGGAAATAAATTCAAAATTAATATTTAATGTTCGATCATCTCATAGCCGCTATACACAGCAGTTAGAGAAAAAAACTTGAATTAAAAAAAAGAAGATGGAGTAAACGAATTAAAAAAAAAGGTAGGAAGAAATAAAAAAACTTCATAAGAAAAAAACAAAAATTCGCATTAAAAGCCCAGGTTGAAGAAGAGAAAATAAATTATCAACTCTCCCTTTTAAAAAAATATGGTATATCCTGTTCTCAACTGATTGTTTCATTGATATTTTTTAAAAGGAATGTTTAGAAGTATACAATTTTTCTGTTCTTTAAATATTTGGGACTAGTGTTTAAATGCGTCATTTTGTTTGCTATATTTGCAAAATTTGGTCAGGGAAAGTCAGGGAAAAGTCAGGGAATGTTTTTTTTAATAATAGTGGCAACCATGAATTTGTTCTGGCCCCTTTTCTCAATATAGAAGGAGCCTTCAATAACGTAGAGTGTAGAGCTATAAAAAGCGCTTTAACAAAAGCTAACATTAAGCAGGGCATCATAAACTGGATATGCAACATGCTTGCTAGCAGGAACATAAACTGCTCCCTTGGTCTGAGCTCCACCAGAATGTCTGTAACCAGAGGAACCCCACAGGGGGAGTCATATCGCCACTTTTGTGGGTACTGGTCATTGACAACGTCTTAAAGGAGATTAAGTTAATGGGGATAAGTGCCACAGCGGACGACGTGGTTTTACTAGTGCAGGGAATATATTTAAATACTTTAAGTGAGGTCAGAGACACTGCCTTAAAGAAAATCAGTAATTGGGCTAAGAGCTGCGGACTAAATGTCAACCCCTCAGAAACGGAGTTATTCCTGTTTACGAGAAGACACGAAATACCGCACTTCAATCTCTCGAAACTTGACGGAGTGGAATTTTCCCTCAAGGACAGTGCGAAGTATCTGGGTGTAATCCTAGATAGAAAATTAAATTGGAATTTCAACATAAGAGAAAGAATTAAGAAAGCGTATAACGCCCTGTTTATTTGTAAAAGAACAATAGGCAAAACATGGAACCTGAAACCCGCCATGGTACACTGGATATATATAACAAAAGAACCATAATTGGAAAACTGGAAACGGTGCAGAGAACGGCTAGCATAGCCATTACAGGTGCACTCCGTACTACTCCCACGGCAGCACTGGACACCTTTCTGCACCTTATCCCGCTAGATTTAAAAATCAAACAACTTGCTGGCAATAGCGCTTTGCGCCTCACAAATTTGGGACAGTTTAAGGAATGCAGTTTTGGGCAAGGCACGATCTTAACTGATGTGCTACCCGGAAATCCTATACGGAGAGTTGAGATTTCCCCCTTGATCGACTTCGAAATCCCGTATGATGTATCATATCCGTGAAGGGAAGAGTGGCAAAGAGATGCAGTCAGCAGCAAATGAGGTTGCTATCTATACTGATGGTTCTAACACAGGGGAGGGAACGGGTTCTGGCATCTTTTCTGTTGATCCAGACTTGAAAGAGTCTATACGACTCACGGACACAAGCAGTGTCTTCCAATCGGAAGTTCTGGCTGTTCTAAGGGCGGCAGAGATAGTGCAGATGGGATCAATGTCCGGAAGGGCGGCAGAGATAGTGCAGATGGGATCAATGTCCGGAAGGGATATCGCCATCTACATTGACAGTCAGGCGACACTTAAGGCACTAGAATCTGTTAACGTCAATTCTGAGACTGTCATAAACTGTCGCACAATACTAAAAGCAGTATGCAGACGCAACCGAGTAAGACTGCGCTGGGTACTCAGCGGTATAGGGGAGAATGAGCAAGCCGATGAGCTAGCGAGAAAGGGAGAAGAACTGGAGAGTAGTGGAGGTGTGGGCATTAAACCACCCCTTGGCGTTATCAAGGGAATAATAAGTAGAAAATCTTGAAAATGGCTGACCTTGATGGCAAAATTTAAAGGGGCATAGGGTATCTAAAGCACTTTGGCTGCATTTGGACAAGGAAACATCTATGTAAATTCTGAAATTAAGTACGGAACAGCTTAGAACAGTAGTTTGGATTTCTCCTAAGGAAGCATGCTTGGCGGCTTAAACTGGTAGATATGGATACATGCAGGTTCTGTGGGGATCTACAAGCCGAGGAAGACATAACGCACACACCTTATGAGTGCGAGGGTATAGCACGGAATCGTAGGACGTTTATAGGAGAATACTTCTTCGAGGAATTAGGGGAGCTGAGCGGCATGGATGTTTTGTTAGGGAAAGTGATTGGGTTTTTCTCCTTTTGAAGTTTTGATTTCAATCGGTTCCCTAGGGATAGCGTAAGAAGAGATTTGTAAGAAGAAATCTTATATTAACTTTACCCAACTTTAATGCCACAATCTATATTCGTAGAGGCCATTCAAAATAAAACGAAAAACACGGGTGGTAGAATAAGTTCTTGTTTTACTCCCTCCCGATGCCGATTCAAAGTTCTCAGAAAGTTCTCTACCACGGTTGCCACTTGATAATTTGTATGTGATCTTGTTAATTTTGACCACGAGCACCACAATAAAAATTCAAAACTTGCAAACAAGTATTTAGGCGGTGTGTCATTTGCTAAATTGCATACACTGGTTAATATTTGACACGTTTGTGGTATTACAATAGCCCTCACATTGGTCTATTGGTGTGTTGACATTTAGCTGCCAACCAATTCAACCTATCCTAAGGTACCTAAGCATAGACTTGTAAATTTTAGCCTGTACTGGAGCTGGGTAAAATTCTATCCTGTGGCTAATTTTTGACATTTTTTTTTACTGTCCACGAAGGAGTGAGAGAGTTACGAGAGCACAAATGAGCTATATGAAACAATAATATTTTGTCTCAAAAATCCCTATACATTTATGTGAAAAATGGAAACATTTTTATTTTCAAAAGTGTTGGCCAGAGATGCATTTATTACATCTGATATGGATTCTTGTAGTTACGCGAGGTAGATTACTCTGAAAATTCTAACTCTGACAAAAAAGTTTGATCCTAACTTCACACTCAAGAAAATGCCCCCATGAAAAACTCATTAAGTATCCAACGTGTAAGCGAGCTAACCATTTGAATTCTTTGCTAGCACCTGTAAGGCACAATGGATTTTTGTTTCATCTGTTTTCGTTTGGGGCAAATTGAGAGATTCTGGAAGTCAAATGTCTACACCGGGAAAACCACCTAGTGAAGTTACTTCTTACGGCCTATATTGTCCAAGCTATTTGAAAAGATGTTAATTTAACGTCATATAAAATAATCGAAGAAAAATCGCTCACTCCCAAACATCAATTTGGTTTTAGAAACAAGCACTCCATAATTGACCGTGTGCATCGAATAACAGATAGAATTGAAATATGCCTTGATACTGCTCAAGCTTTCTAGAAAGTATGGCACAAGGGACTGATCCATAAATTTAAAAAGCATCTACCCAAGAAATTCTCAGAAATACTGCAGTCTTTTATATATTTCAACGATTTTTCAATCAAACAAGGAGAAGAGTACTCCATATTGAGAGGAATGAAAGCTGGTGTACCACAAGGCAGTGTACTTAGCCCTGTATTATACCTTTTATTCACCAGCGATCTGCTAGAAAATGCAGAAATAGCTATGGCAACATTTGCAAATGTTACTGCTGCACTTGCTGTTATGGGTGGCGCTTAGACAACGAAAAAAAAAAAAAAAAAAAAAAAAAAAAAAAAAAAAAAAATATAATGTTTTTATTGTTTTCTCTACCTTTACTCTAGTCATTAGTTTTAAGTCGGCCTACAAGAGCCAAAAAAGTGCATATATGCCGGGAGCAAGCATATATACAACAAATATTTGTCTAAAATTTTAAATAAAATATATTTCATGAAGCTGTTAGTTAATAATAGTTACAATAGATTATTCCTTTCTAGCTAGCCTGATATAATTTTAAGTCGGCTATTTTTAAAACTTAAGTATTCAAAAAATAATGTACTTTGTCTTTGGCCTCAATAAAAATGAATTGAATTGAATTGATTAGACAACGAGAGGTTCCAGAAACCTACTTACAGATCATCATGGACATGTATAAGGAAGAAAAGACAAAAGTAACATGTCCAGTTGGCGTCACCGAGCAGTTCGCAATCAAAGTCGGTGTATGCCAGGGAAGTGTCGTTAAGTCCCTTCATATTTATTGCAGTCTTTGATTATCTGCTTGAAGGAAAAGTGACGGATCCTAAAGTGCATCAGCTATTCTTTTCTGATGATGGAACCATCATTAGCGAGGATCAAACGTCGCTGCAACGAGCACTTGATGTTTGGGTGGAAGTTTTGGAAGTTAATGCGTATCCTATTAGTCTAAAAAAAAAACCGAATGCTTGTACTGTCCGTTCTCTGATCCACCCTGACCTATTCCAAACACATATAAATGGAAGAGTGATTCTCCATTCCAAAAGTTCAAATATCTGAGATCTATGATCAATAACGAATCAAGCTGTGATGACGACATTAAGCATGCGTAAGCGTAGGGTGGATGAAGTTTCGGGAAAACTCAGCCATCTTCTGTGACCGGCCACTAAGCTGAAAGAAAAGCTCTACACCGCTTTTGTGCGCCCGGCGCTTACATACGGTTCACAATGTTGGACAGCGTACAAAAAGTATGAGGGCAAGTTACGGGCAGCTGAGATGAAGATGCTTTGCATGACAGCAGGAGTAACAAACATTTATCGAATAAGAAGTTCCAACATCCGAGGAAGCTTTCACGTCAAAGAACCTCTCTGTAACCCGATAAAAATGGAACGCGACCGGCTCAGTTGGTATTGTCATGTTCAAAGGAGAGATCCTACGAACCCTGCCAAAAAGGCAATAGCAATCAACGTTCCAATACAAGCGCGAAAGGTAGGCAGGCCTAAAAACTCCTGGATCACAGAAATGCAGCAATACCAGTTTTTGCTTGGCCTCAGCGACGAAGTGATTTAAAATCGGGAGGCCTGCCGTTATTTTATGAGGTCGAACCGGCCTACCCCCCAGGCGGACGAGTAGGGATGCAGTTAAAAGTGAGGGTTATGATCCCATTAATCTTGAGCACCATTCATTAAGAGAGCAGAAGAAGGCTGTTGTACTTGCTGTTGGAGAAACTGTAGGAGTAGCGACGAAAAAGTTGCACAAGGCGGTGAATAATATATTAAAATGGACCAAGAAAGGGCAAATCAAATTTAATGACCTAAAGTCGGTCCATATAAATTTGATGAATAAAAATGTCCAGCGCATCCCAGTATTCATAAATAATAATGAAATAAAGTTCGCAAATACAACCAAACATCAAACACTCTCAAATCGCAAGGGATTAAAATTGGTTCGTATCCAGACTCCCGTCCCGAATAACCAAAACAATGCTATCTTACGAATTAAGAAACAAGGACTGGTGGGCGACAAGATGGTTAAGTATAGGAAACGCGTGTGGAGAAACTATTTCATTCGATCGAAACAACCTGGACAACTTAAAGAACCAACTTTTTTTTTTTTTTTTTTTTTGCGTGTAGCTAGGTGAAAATCGTTTAAAGACATCGCTTGCGAGCTTTGCGATAGTGTGGGACTTGAACCACCCACTAAAAACACCATCCTGTTACCATCCTTCCAGTAATCGCACCTAGTCTAAAGACTAATCAGCAATTTTGTTTTAACATTTGCTTATGTACTTACGTACTGTTTTTAGGAACTAACTTTGGTTTGTTACCTTTTTTTCTTATAAATATTATAATATAATATAATTATAAAGTTGGTTCTTTAAAAACCAACCAACTTTATCGAATAATAAAAAAAAATGAAGATTCTATTCGTGTGGGATTTATAGAGAAAGCTCGTGAATCAGATAGCAGAGTATTGTATTCTCACTTGAACTTCAATCTAAAGGATAACAACTATTTCAATGACTCACTCAGCTATAATGAAATATCTCTTATTTTCAAAGCATGATGTGAGTTGATTGGTTTAAATGGCAGCCAATATAATGGAAGCTTCAACCAGTAATATTTGTAACTTAAAAAAGAAAGACGACTGCTTTCACATTATTAGTATTTATTTATTTATTTAGCAGATTCTGCTATTCATAATTCGTTTACAAAAAAAGTGCACAGTATATAATATAAATTTGAAATTATAATGGGTTACTATTGTAAGGAAATCTGTTTTTTATAAAATTCAAAATGTTTCTTTTAAATCTAATTAAGTTATTTTAAAGTTTATTTTCATGTGGTAGTGTATCAAATAACTGACAACTGACTTTATAAACAATACTATTCTGATTTAAATTTGCCAAACTATCTTGGCAATCTGAAGTCATTTCTATTTCGTAGTTCGTATGGCTGTGTTTTGCCGACATATCTTAGGTATTTTCTTAGATAACTACGCAACAGATCGTATTTAATTTTGAATATAAAACACAAATCATTCAATATAATTCTTTGTTTAAACTAAGCCACTTTAACGTATTTAACATTAACGCTATCGATGTAAATCTATTGCACTTTAAAATTGTTCTCATTGCTTTGTTTTTCAATCTTTGTAACTTGGACAACAAAAAATCACTACATAAAAATAACACCGTGGAACAGTACTCAAAGTGAGGCTTAATCATTATATATATTTATTGCACATAATACTGATATTTTATTTCGTATTCTCCTAAAAAAATATACCTTTTTGGAGATTTTCTTCAAGATGTAGTTTAAATGAAAGTTAAATTTAAGCTTAACATCTATTACAACACCCAAGTACATATGTATTTAATTTTTTGAACTTGTTCAATTACTGTATTATCAACACTTACTCGTAGACTAACTAGAGAATCATTTTTGAATACTATAAATTTAGACTTATTTACAGTACCTGGCCATATTATTAGACCCAAGCTAAAAAATTCAATATTTTGCCTTTAGAGATCGATTTCTTCGAATTCTTACCAAAATTGTTAGGTTTATGACCTTTATCTATACCCAAAGCAATATATTAAAGAGAAGATAACACAATTTCGACCAATGAAGTAAACTTTTTTTAATAAATTGAAAAAGTGTGTTGAAAAGCATAAAATGTAATTTTTTTTAGTACTTGGTGTGTGCACCTTTAGCTGCAATAAGTGCCTTTATTCTGCGAGGCATGCTCTCTATACATGACTGGATGGTGTCCTGAATTTGCATGTTATGATTCCACTCAAATATTATTTTTTCTATTAGCTCCCTTTTAGTGGTAATAACACTTTTAGCCACGGCCCGCTTTAGGAGCTCCCAGACGTTCTCTATCGGGTTCATGTCGGGAGAATTCCCTGGCCAATCCAAGACCTCGATTTTTTTTTGCTTCAAAAAGGTCGTTATGCTTTTGGCTTCATGGCATGGAGCTCTATCATGCATAAAAATTGACTTTTCACTTCCAGGAAACCATTCTGCCAGTTGGGATATCAATCTTGTTTCCAGAACCGTTTTGTACTGGTCCTGCCTCATCGTTTTTTCTACGACGTATAGGCGTCCAGTGCCTTGACCAGAAATCACAGACCAAACCATTATTGATGGTGGATGTTTAACCGTTGAGACAATGCATTCCGGTTTGTTGTGCTCGCCTGATCTTCGTCGATCAAATATCCCTTATTTTCCGGTCAGTTCGTGGAGTTGTCTTGCGGGGCCTACCACAGTTACCTTGTCTTGGATCCAGTGTCATTCCCGAGTCCATTTTCTTTTTCAAGTTCTTAACTGAACTTATTGAAACTCCAACCAACTCAGCTATTTTGTACTGAGTCAGACTGGAACACTTTAGGAGACCGATCATTTGACCCACCTTCTTTGGCGAAAGGTCCGACTTCTTGCCCATCTTGCAAATGCTTAAGTAATTATTTTTTTAATTTTTATAATCAGTGACAAGGTCTGCTGATATAATTGATCATATGCCAAAGCACAACATTAATACTTACCGTTGTATTTAAGAGTTTGCTGATGAAAAACCGCTTTCAAATATAAAATATTCAAAAAAAAATCCTTGGTATATCACCTCGCAATCCTCCCGAACGAATATAAACATCAAATGACTCATAAAATATAGTTTCGCTGTTAAAATTACTACAAATTGTTTCCCGTATAACAAAACAGTCAATTTAAATAAAACAAAAGCCTACTTCATAAATATTTTGACTTTTCTCGGGAAAAATTTGAATTTGTTTGTTTGGGTCTAATAATATGGCCAGGTACTGTATGTTTAATTTAAGCTTGTTTGACATTAACCAGGTACTTATCCTAACCAGATCATCTTGTAATTTTTGTTCGCAGTCATCGATGTTTTTCCCGCTTATATATATGAGTGCATTGTCCGCGAATAGGGCAAGTTGAGAATGTTTTATCACAGTCTTTATATCGTTGATGTAGATGATGAAAAGCAGTGCACCCAAAACTGATCCTTGCGGAACACCAAATAACGTTTGAATACTATTCGATAATACTCCATTTACTTTTGTTTTCTGTGACCTTGCATTGAGAAACGACTGAAACCACTTTAATTCGTTATTCCTAATGCCATACTTTTGTAATTTCAGGATTAGGAAATTTCTATCGATCGTCTTAAAGGCTCTTTTCAGATCTAGAAAAACTGCGATTACGTTGTTTTTGTTCGTGAGCTCTTCTTTCCAACTAATTATCGCATTATTCAAGGCCGATTCACATGAATGTTTTTTTCTAAAACCCGACTGGCATTCCAGAAAAAGATTATTTGCTTCGAAATACTCTTCCACTTGGATTTTTACTATTTTCCCAGTACTTTTTCGTAAACGGGGAGCGCGTTAACTGGCTATAGTCTTCACACATGACGGATTTTTTTTATTTTTTGTATGGGGGTTATCACAGACTCTTTCCATGTTTCGGGAAATATTCCACTAATTAGGGACGTATTAACTAATTTTAGAAATAAAGGTCCGACGGTATTTAAGGATTCTAATATTAATTTTGCACTGCTATAATTAAAATCTTTTTTTTGGCTTATTGAATTCAGCACATTATTTTTACATCTGAATTTAAAAGACACATTCACGTTATTAGGGCTTATATTAAAGGGGACACAAGGAATAGACACATTGATGTCAGTTATGCTTTTCACAAAAAACGAGTTAAATTGCTCAGATATTAACTTATTTTCACTTACATTCACTCCGTTAAAACAGATACTTTTAATGCGCTGACACTTTTCATTAAACACATAACATTTGATTACCCGCCACATTGATTTTTGATCGCTCGCGTTAATAATACGCTTGTATTTGTTCTTAGCTCTCACTAATTCTGCTTTATAACTATTTCTAATATCACAGTATTCCATCTAACTAGCCTCGGTGTTATAGAACCTGAATTGTTGATATTTTAACGTTTTTTTTGTTTGCATACGCCTCAGACTTTCATTAAACCATGTACAAGGTGGCGCAAAAGTTGTCAGGTGGCGCAAAAGTTGTCACCCGATGTTCTTTCGCTGTAATTTTTTTTATGAATGAAAAACTTTGGTTCTGCTTTTGGATTATGTTAATTGGTGTCTTAAGTTTTTTCTGTATCAGTTAACTTCACAAATATCAAAGTAGAATTTACATTTGCCGCTATTTGCAAAAATTATGCTTCTTCCGATAGGAAGATGACTTTTGCGCCACCTTGTATTAACTGGATTAGTGGCCCTTTTTATACCCTATTCTAAGGGTATATTAATTTTGACGCATAGTTTGTAACATACCTTAATATTGCCCGTAGACCCCTAAAAGTTACTATATTTATGATCAGCATCGATAGTAATGTCGTTCTAGCCATGTCCGTCCGTCCGTCCGTCCGACCGTTTGTCAGCAAAAATTAGGCCTTTAAACTGGACCTAGAGAGCTGAAATTTTAATTATATACTCTCTAGGGTCCCGAAATAATCAAGTTTACGAATTTTTGAAATCCGCCCACAAACTAAAAAAACCAAAATTTTGGAAAAAATCGAATTTTGAGCTAGAAAGCTGAAATTTTTTATATATGATCTATGACTCCTAAAACTGCTCGGGATAATTTTTTTTTCAAAATCCGCCCACTGACGCCCACAAATAAATAAAACAATTTTTTTGAAAATCCAAAGTTTGAGCTAGGGAGCTAAAATTTATAATATATACTCTCTAGGGGCACTTTATGCTCATGTGTTAATTTTTTTTTTAAATCCGCCTACTGACACGCCCACAATTAAATAAAACAATTTTATTGAAACACCCAAGTTTGAGCTAGGGAGCGTTTTTTTTGATAAAATCCTTTAAAGGTTATATAACAAAATATGTAGAGCGTTCTTAACAATTCAACCATACTTAGACTTTTGTCACGCCCACTTATGAGGGATAGGAATAAGAATAGGGTATCCAACAGTTCGCCCAAGCGGACTGTAGCCCGTCCCTATGTTTTGTATTACAAACGATCTCGCGATTCGCACAATTTCATTTTGAAACACTTCACCGATTGTATTTGGGTCATCAATATTTCTTAAATTTAATATAGCACTATTCCTTAATTGATTTAAAAATTCGTATTTATTGTATCTAAAGCAGTTTATTATATATGCATCACTATTTAAAAGTTTGTTCTTTTTTATATAAACCTTTAGTTCAATTGTTTCATGGTCACTGATTTTTAAGCCCATGTTTACTTTTGCTGCATCCGACTCTGAGTTTGTTACCACATAACCGATTAGTGTTGAAGACAGATTCGTTACCCGAGTTGGTTCGTTTACGATTTGTCTGCACATATTTTCAACTTTTAGCGATCTTTTGACATTGTTTCTGTATGTATTTACATCGTCCAACCAATCAATGTTCACATCACCTACTACGATAAATCTGTTGTTAGTGTTTGACCACAAAGACTAGCTTACTTCGGAAAAAAATTCCTTGACATGCAGGATACAATACAAATTCTGAACAAGTGTGATTGGTAAAAGTTATTTTATTATATTAAATCCATCTACAAATACAGGTAATAACAGAGTATTATGATTGATTAAGTTTATTAAAAAAATAAAAAAATTATATTGTAAAAGTTACAAATGTACATGAATAAGCACTTTGCTAACCGAGCTGACGGCTAGGCCATAGCTTTAAAATTCATTCTTACTTGTAACTAATGTAATAAGAAAATGTTGCACAAATGAATTTCTTACTTACTTACTTACCTACTTACTTACTTACTGGCGATACTCTTGTTTGTCTAACTACAATAAACTATTGATTTATAAGCAAGTTCTTAAAATAGTCTGAACCTACGGGCCCTAACTGTGGGCAAGCACATACAAAACAAATATACAAAAAATACAAACATTCCAAAATAAAGTACTACGGAACATGTAAATGCGCCATGGCACATAAGAAACACGAATCTGCATAGAGACCTAGTAATCCTAAGGCACCACGTCAATTAAGAATTGATAAATCTGCTAAATACTGACAATCTGACTAGGAGATTAAGAAGAGTAATCCCTTTGGGACTAACTAGCTAGAAAAGAATAGCATTGAAGATACGACTAGTACAGCATCGTTCGAAACAGTTCGAAATGCACAGGCGACTCTTAATGCGCTAAGGCGGTGGACGGATTTAATTCCCCGCACATACGACTTAACTTTCGCGGCATTCGACCATATTTCTACTGCGTACATGAGTATTGAGCCGGCAGCTCCTGCAAGAAGCATTCTTTTATTCTGCTTCGGTCCTCCGATGTTACTCATCAACCTAGAAAGTACACTAACAGTTTTTGAAGACTTGTTGCGTACGTACTCTAGGTGATTTTTGAAGCTTAGACGAGCATCAATAATCACTCCTAGGTATTTAATGAACGGTTGGGAAACAACTAGATGCTCTCCTACTCTAAACGTTATCGATTCCCATACTTTCCTACTCAATGCGTCTGTCTTATGTTCTGCGAGTTCCAAGCCCGCGCTAGCTAGCCATCTTCGTACAGTACCAACTGTCTCGTTGCATTGCAGTTCGACATCTTCTATAGTTTTCGCCACAACAACCACGGCGATGTCGTCTGCGAAGCCGATAATTGACGATTATCTTGGAATCTCCAGGCGAAGAATTTCGTCATACATGACGTTCCACAGCAAGGGTCCTAGGACCGAGCCTTGTGGTACACCGCCAGTTACTTCGTACTCTTTTACTCCCTCATCAGAGTCATAGAGGAGGACTATTAGCAAAGTAGTTCTTTATAATTTTACGGAGATAGTCTGGTATTTCAATCCGGTAAAGACAGCTCATAATGCGTTGCCAATTCGCCGAATTAAACGCGTTTTTTACGTCCAAGGTTATAACGGCGCAATACTTTTTGGTACCTTCTTTCCAACGCCTTCCCTATATAGCGGCCTGTGCTCTCGTTATTACCGCGTTAATTGTGTCTACGGTAGATCTTGACTTACGAAAACCGTATTGGTGTTCCGAGAGGCCTCCTGCAGTTTCAATTGCTGGCTAGAGCCTATTGTAAATTATCCGCTCAAGGATTTTACCAATCGTGTCTAATAAACAAATAGGACGATAAGATGATGGTTCGTTTGGATTTCCTTAACCTTTTTGCAGTAAGACAATGGGGCTTCCAAGGCTCAGGAAAAATGCTTTCCTGAAGACACGCGTTAAACATTTCGGCAAATAAGTCGTGTCGCGTTTTGATTGCTAACTTAAGTGCTTTATTTGGAATACCATCGATCGCTTCAGCGTCGTCCGGTTAGTAATGTTTGTCGATACAGCGCTGAATAAAATAGCGTTGTGGTCACTACGCGTGTAATGGTCGCTCACGCGCCCGCTACCATCACTTAGCAGCCTACTGCTTGCAAAAGTGGTATCGATGATAGATCCCGATCTAGCTGTACTAAAAGTGTTCGTTCTTCCGCTGTTAGCTAAAATAATATCTAAACAAGAGAATGCTTCTAGTAGAACAGTCCCTCTTCGATTCGTATATGAACTGCTCCATTCCGAGGCCCCATGCGTTAAAATCCCCTGCGATTATGACGGGACTCTTGCCGGTTACGTCTGCGACTAGTCTGTCCAAAACCATCTCAAAAATGTCGATAGTAACGCTAAATGGAATATAACAGCTGTATATATAAATACCGTTTATCTTAGCCCATATATGAAGAATTCTCCGGCACCTCCGAGCGTTCCTGAATGGAGACGTCTCCGTAAACCCAGATTGCAGCTGTTTTCGTCGTGTCGGTAACCCAGTTATTGCCCGATAGATTCCTATATTGTTCACAGAGAATCGCTACATCAACTTTCCGTCCACGAACAGTTTGCTGTAGGAAGTCTTGAGCCGCTTCACAGTGATTTAAATTAAGCTGTTGTAAGTTCATGCTTTTCGAAATAATTTCCACCGCTTTCTTGTATTCGGGACATCTTCTACTACCAGTAATATGTCCGAATTCAACATTTTTCGCTTCGCAAAGCAGGCATTTTGGTCTGGCTTTGCAGTCTTTTAATTTGTGACCTTTTTCTCCGCATCTGACACACAGATCCGTTCGGTGGTTTGGGTTTTTGAATGCCCTTGCGAAGTCTCCGAACTCGAGGCATCTAAAGCAACGCTTGAGTACAGTCTTTTCCCGTATTCGGCAATAGACCCAACCGATTCGCACTTTTCCCATTTTTAGCAGCCTGTTCGCCGTCTCCGTTGGTAGGCTTATGGTGGCTGTTTGTGCTCCACCATAGGCTTTTCTAACGTTTTTGATCATCGGGACTTTAAGTTCGAAATTTATTTGATCTGTTAAAGCAGCACAGATCTCATCTTTCGACGTCACTTCGTCTATATCTTTGCATTCAAGCAAGACCTCTTGTGTAAGGGACCAAACGTTACCATTTTCTCCCATCGCTTCCTTCATTTTGTTTTTAAAGACTGCGGTTGAAGGATTTGCAGTATTTTTTAGCGGCAGTAAAAGGTTACAGTTTTACGGATTCGGCTAACATTAGGCCCTACTTCCTTTAGCGCCGGATCCGCCTTCAATTTCCGGAGTAGGTCAGCGTACGATAGGTCGCTGGTCTTCTTGATTACTATCGCATCTGGACGCTGTGGTTTTTTCACATCTGCTGCTCGCTTCTTTTTCGCAACCTTCACCCATTCTTGCGCTGTCTTAGCTTCCGAGTTTGGTGTCGGTTTCGGCGTACTCGGCTTGTCCGTTTGTTTCTGCTGCTCTGAAGCTTGCTTAGACGGGCCTTTAAAAATGTTACCGCTTGTTTTCTTCGGCGAATTTATCCGCGTCTTTTTTGGAGCAGGAGCTTTAGGTGGTTGCTCCTCCGGACCGGTTACCATTCATATCCGCATCCATATTTCTTTTCACAGATCGGATAGACGGTCTGTTCTTGTCGATCGTGGGGATTTCTTGGAACATCTCTTCTCGGCCCGTATTTTTTTCAGCCGGGGCTATATCCGTTTGCGAGGATGCTGTCGCATGGGTTTTTTCTGCATTACGGCTAAGAACCTTTATCTGTTCGCGGAGTTCAGATATCTCATTTCGTAAATCGGCCACCTCGGATTTCGCCTCCCTGAAAACGGACTTTATGAGCGTACCCATTTTCTTAATTTCTCCATGGACGTTATGCTTGTCCCGATAGAAATCGATCAGACCGTCGATTTTAACGCCAAGTTGGAGCATTTTGTTATTCTCGTGTTTGTCACTGGTATTTTGAGGGCCGTGAGCAGTGGCAGTCGCATTTATCGCTTCAACTCTGGCCGATGACGTCGTTTCCGAATGTGAACGCGTATTGTTTCTCAAGGAAGTCACTTTAGTCACTTTAGTTGGCGAACGCGCACATCGAGTGCTCCTCCCAAATGGGTCAACAACCGAATCCACTTCGCTTAGCTCTTTTCTTGTAGCATTACTAACTACAGCATCCAAGTTTACCAATACTGTAGCAGGTGCTTTAGCACTATTATTTTTCATAATTTTGCAGTCGTTGTATCTCGACGACTTTGAGCCTGCTTTCGCACTCTCCGCTGCCGGTACTGGGGATTCGACTCCCGTAACTTCATTCCTTTTGTTCTCTTCCATATTCGATTTTTAAAGAGTATCACCTCCTGTCAGTTTTCTGGTGCGCGGGTGGTATTGGCTATTTCCACCAACCCTGCGAGTGTGCGAACTATCAGGCATACACACGCACAGGATCCCCTTATCCGCCACCTGGGGACGCGCCCGATGGGAGAACTGACTAAACTCCGCATGGGACAGACCGATTATATATATCCCCCGCGGAACCGCCGTTAGGCATTACTTCATTATATATAATCGGTCTGTTCAGGAAGGGATGTGGTTTTAGCCGGTAAGAATCCACCACTACCAGTGGACGTCGGACCATTGGTGCCCTCTGCAATTTGTCCATCTTCAACCGCACAAAAAGAAAGCTAGAAAAGAATGTACATACAGGAAAGGAGTGATTGAAAATGCCTACATAGGTTAGGTACCCCTAAAATAAAACGTAACTGACAATAGCAGTTTCTTAGTTTGAAAGATTTGAAGGATATATTAAAATAAATTGTTAATTAGTCTGACGACTACGGTGCGGTATTTGGAACGATGATTAAAAATCATGCCTTCCCGGGTCTTTTAGTCGTTTAAAGTAGCACACTATCACAAAACTCGCATGCAATGGCTTTTGTAGATTTTTACCCAGTTAAACGCAAAAAAAAACTATCTTTTATAGCCAATCTGTCTATGAGAGTTGAGTGTTTAGTTTTTGTTTAAGTTTTCTTCTCAAATTTCACTTCTTCGTTTGTGCAAATTACTTTTTATATAAAGCGTAGACACTTCGGAAGATAAATCGAATTATTTAAATGTGCTTCTTGATTATTGTGGAATTTGCGAAATTAATTGTTTTTTTTTTTAATTTATTTTCTTGTGGTTTCTAGTCAAAACCAGTTGACTAAAAAATGAGTTATTGGTTTGTGAAGTTTTGTATTTGCATTTTTCCAGCTGTATGGTCGGGTCCATTTAGTAGATTTGTACAATGTACTATGTTTGTTGTGAAAAGCGGAAAGAAACAGCATTTCTATGTATATTCTGTTTTATAAATCTGTCTGAAAATACATATTTGGGTAATATTAGTTGCAATGAAAGGGAAAAATGTTAATTTTAGTGGGAAATTAAGGAAGAAAAATGTGCTGAAAAAATCCAATCTAATCCAATTGACACAGCAAAAAGCTACAATTTTATTAACCTCTGTAGCAACGTCGAAAATTAGCCAGTGGAGAAAATTACGCCACGATTTTAACGCAAAAAAATTATTGTAGCGTATTCCAGGCGGAAATTATAGCGATAAAAGAAGCCCTGATGTGGCTGAAGATGAATGTGATATCCACAAAGGACATTCGTATCTTCTCTGACAGTCAAGCCGCGATCAAGTCCGTTGATTCAGTCTCTTTACATCGCCGTCGACTGCCGTTTATCTCTTATGGAGATGGCAAAGCAGTTTAACATTCACCTCTGTTGGGTGCCGTGGCATAGAGATATTCCAAAAAACTGCAGGGCTGAAGAACTCGCCAAAAAGGGAACCAAACTAGCTCTTTTACCTGAAAAGGGTTCTCTGGGTATACCAATCGCTACTTGCAAACTTTTGTTCAAGCTATCTGCAATTGAGAGAACAAACCTTAGGTGGACAAGTAGTAATACGTGTCTAGCGACTAAGCACATCTGGCCAAAATTGGATCTGCGACGCTCTAAGAGTCTGATCTCACTAAACCGACTGCATATTAGTTCCACTATAGGTGCCATTACAGCGCACTGTCTGATAGGCAAGCACGCATCGAGGCTTGGCGTGAACTCAAACGATTTCTGCAGAAGTTGCTTGAACGAGGAGGAGGAGGAGACTACACTTCACCTTCTTTGCACATGTCCTGCTCTCTTCTATAAAATAAATCTTTATATGGGAGATTTCTTGCTTAGTGATCTTAATGACTTGGCTAACGCTGACGTTAGAAGTATATCCCGCTTCATAAGAAGCTCTAAATGGTTAAAATAGTGGCGAGAGAAACCTCTCGATCCGTGTGGTATCACAATGGACCTAACTTTGGTCTAAGGACTTTAACCTAACCTAACCTAACCTATGCCCGACGAATGGAACCTCAGCATCGTGTGCCCCATCCACAAGAAAGGAGATACTCTGAACTGCGCCAACTACAGAGGAATAAGTCTTCTGAATGTCGCGTATAAGATCTTGTCGGCTGTATTGTGTGAACGCCTACAACCTTTCGCCAACAACCTGATCGGCCCATATCAGTGCGATTTTAGGCCAGGAAGGCAACCATCGACCAAATTTTCACACTCCGACAGATCTTGGAAAAAACCCAGGAATTTCAGATCGATACACACCATCTATTTATCGACTTTAAAGTCGCCTATGATAGCGTATATAGGGACGAATTATACAAAGACATGTCAAGTTTTGGCATTCCCGCCCAATTCGTCCGTTTGTGCAGGATGACGATAGAGAAATCTCGCTACTCCGTCAAAGTCGACAAGAACACCACCAAAGCGCTCGGTGGTGTTCTTGTCGACAAAAGGCTTGAGACAAGGCGACGCGCTAACAGTACTTTCTTTAATATCGTTCTTGAAGCAATTGTACGGAACTCAAAAGCCAACATCAGAGGTACAATTTTTCAAAAGTCCGTTCAACTACTTGCCTATGCTGATGAGATGATATTGACATTATTGGGAGAACGCTGCGAGCTGTCAGTGGCGCATTTGCAAGCATCGCACCGGAGGCGGCGAAGATGGGTTTGGCTGTTAATGATGACAGGACGAAGTATATGCTGTTAACGCGAAAGGACTCTCTCAACATCGGCGACTCGGACAAAACGTCACGATGGACGATACAACTTCGAAGTAGTTAAATACTTTGTCTACCTCGGCTCCACTATCACTTCGCAAAATGACATCGGCGCAGGGATCAAGCGAAGAATCACTCTTGCCAATCGCTGTTTCTTCGGGCTAAGAAAACGTCTAAGAAGTAAAGCCCTCTCTCATAGAACCAATGAGATATTACTCGTATATAAGACCTTAAGCATCCCGGTAATGCTGTATGGTGCAGAAGCATGTACCCTGTCAAAAGCGGATGAAAATCTTCTGGGATGCTTTGAGAGAAAGATTTTTCGAGTGATATTCGGTTCAGTTTGTGACGATGGAGTGTGGAGAAGACGATTCAACGATGAACTATACGGGCTATACAGCGACGCTGACCTGGTCAAAAAGCTAAAAATACAACGGCTGAGATGGCTGGGACACGTTGAGCGTATGGGCAACAACGCACCAGCCCGACGAGTCTTCGAATCGACCCCTGAGGGTCAACACAGCAGAGGAAGACCCCACTTTAAATGCCGCGCACAATTGGAGAACGACCTCAACCAACTTGGTGTGCGTAACTGGAGGCAGCTAGCGAGGGACCGCTGGTTGGAGGGGCTTGTTGGTTGAGGCCGTGGTCCACCCCGGACTGTAAGCGCCACCAAAAGTAAAGAAAGTGCCCACCAAAATTTAAGTTCAAACGCCGCAGTTTATTTTCGCATAACACACATTAGGTATGTTCCCATATTTTTCAAGTAACTTCAAATTCAAAAGTCAAAGAAACGTTTATTTTTTCCTGTTTGTACTGTCATGAAAAAGTCAGTAAAACTGATTAAACTTTGGCACAAAAAATTAAATACATGTTTTTTTATTTTCATTTAAAAAATATAAAGAAATATAAATTCGGGCTCAGTGGTTAAAGCGTCGGACTTACTTACTTACTTAGGTGGCGCTACAGTCCGGGTTGGACCTGGGCCTCAACCAATACGCCTCTCCAGTTAGCACGATCTTTGGCTAACTGCCTCCAGTTGCGCACTCCAAGTTGGTTGAGATCGCCTTTCACTTGCGCGCGCCACCTAAGGCGAGGTCTTCCTCTACTGCGTTGTCCCTCCGGGGTGGAATCGAAGACTCTTCGGGCCGGAGCGTTGGTGTCCATTCGCTCTACATGTCCTAGCCATCTTAGTCGACTGATTCGTACTTTTTTGACCAGGTCGATGTCGCTGTACAGCTCGAATAGATTGCGGTGTTAAATATCCTCCTCCAAAGCCCGTCAACCCAAACGGGACCAAAAATCACTCGAAGAATTTTGCGTTCGAAACGACCAAGGAGATCTTCATCCGCTTTTGCTAATGTCCACGCTGCTGCGCCGGAGAGCAAAGCGTCGGACTACAACACACAAATAAGTTGTTTTGGAGAAAGTGGATTTGCTGGGCGCTTCTTTCGAGGCCGTGTATACGGTGAACAATCCTGTTCGCCGAAACCACGACATTGAGAATAGGGCTCTGGTAGGCCACTTCTAACTGCGCACCGAACTTGAGAATTGCAAGTCGAGACTCACCATCTTTTCATTGACTTTTAAGCCGCATACGATAGCATGCATCGTCAGGAGCTCTATATGGGGTTTCGGCTAAACTGATCCATTTGTTTCGCATGATACCTGAAAAGACGCGGTGTAATGTGCAGTTTGGAAGCCCTTAATTAATCGAATTATTCCAAACTTGCACTGGATTTCGGCAAGGAGATGCGCTATCATGTGACTTCTTCAATCTTGTTCTGGAGAACAAAAACGCAGGGCAGGTAAGGCACTATTTTCAATAGATTCGTCCAAATACTGGGATATGCGGACGATATGGACATCATCGGCCCTTTCTAGCGTGCCGTGTTAGATGCTTTTACGGTTTACCAGATACATGCTATCAACAAACAAACATGTGTCCACCAAGGTTCGCAGAACGATAAAATATGATTCGTTCTCTCATGAAAAGTTCGCAAAGAAATTTGATTTCTGATTCGATCACGAACCTTATTTTTTGGTTCGTTTAAAAATAACCTTCGTTTTCGCGATCGAATCAAATCTGTTGCGATCGGTAAAATATAGTTCGTTCGCGAATTTATCACGTGCGAACTATTGGACATCCGTTCGCGAATGGTTCTCATAAGAAAAAAAAAGTAATTTTACATGAAAATTATATTACATATTTTAATATTGAAAGAACATACGTGAACAGTATTTTTATTACATATTAAGATTTTGGAATAAATTTGCATTCAGTTTAACTAACAAAACATTATTTATTGTTTCTTTGGATAATTTGTTTCTTTTATTTGTCAAAAGCGCTGAAAGCCCGTTCAACAGAGACTTGAGTTGATGGCACTGCCAGCACTCTTGTGCAAGTTTGCCTAGAAGAACCTCTTTGCTGCTCAATGTTTTCCAATGCTCAATTTTCTCTCACAAAGTAAGCAAGTTGATTCCCTTAGCTTTTTCATTATAAGAAAATAATTAATTTAACTCAAATGTCTTTATTTTCTACATTCCAACCAAAATAATAACTATTGAAAATATAAATTTGGATGGGTCCAAAACGGAGGACGGAGTCGGTGCCGGAGTCTTCTCTGAAGACCTGGACATTCACCTCTCCTTTAACCTTCCAGAACACTGCAGCGTTTTTCAGGCCGAAGTCACCGCCGTCCGCCAAGCCGCTGCCTGGCTGTCGGTTAATACGATATCGAAATCAGATATTGTAATATACATCGACAGTCAGGCGGCCATCAAATCCCTTGCATCCAGCACTACAAGATCCAAGGCAGTGAAAGACTGCCGTGCATCTCTTAACGAGATAGCCGGTCAGTATAGCCTCACCCTTTGCTGGGTGCCGGGTCACTGTGACATACCAGGGAATTGTGAAGCTGACGAACTGGCCCGACGAGGCTCTTCTGGTTTAAATAGCATAAGCGTCACCGACATCGAGGCGCCAACGTCTTATGCTAAAAACCTCATAGACACCAATGCGGTGAACGAAGCCAACCGTCGTTGGCACCAACTCGACCAGTGCAACACCGCAAGGCTACTCTGGCCGACATTTAACAAATCCAGGTCCATCGGACTTCTGAGGCATAAGAGAGGAACCCTTTCGAAATTAGTAAATGCCCTCACCGGGCACTGTGCTATAGGAAGACATGCCCAAAGGCTGGGCATCCCCTACAATGACTTCTGTAGAAGCTGTAGGGACGAGGAAGAAGAGGAGACCATCAGTCACTTCCTTTGCACGTGTCCTGCACTCGCCAACATTAGGAAGGCTACATTGGGTGAATACCTTTTCAATGATCTAAACGATCTTAACAACGCCTGCACAGCAAGGATTAGCTCCTTCATTCAGAGGAGCAAATGGTTCCCTGAGTAAGAGGGTGACCCACCCACCTTACACATCGGCAGCACAATGGACCTACTTCTGGTCTAAGTGCATCCTCACCGAGGGCCGTTTTCAACCAACCCAACCAATCAAAATATAAATCGCTCCACGGATACTTGATAGAGAATGATTTGTTTTATGGATCTTTACGGATCCTTATCGCGAGCGAACCATATTCCACCTGTATTTCTTTTTTCCGATCTCTTACGAACGAGAGATACAGAAAAAAAGGATACAGTTCGTTCGTGAGAGAACTATAAATTTTTAAAGATCGAACATTTTATCATTCGCGAACTTTATTTTTTATGGTGCGTGAGAAGATCGACAAAGAACGATAAAGATCCTTTTTTATCGTTCGCGAGCGATATTTTACGAACCCTGGTGTCCACCGCCTGGGACAAAACCTCACTGCTGCTAACAATAACTTAAGGTAGTTTAGGAGTTCATCTCCCTAGGAGAAAATTTCAATTGCACGAATGACACCTTAGTGGAGATCCGACAGAGAATTACCCTAGGAAATCGCTGCTTCTTCTTTTTAGCCAAACAAATTGGTTCAAAACTCCCCACTCCAAGGACAAAATGCATGCTCTATCGAAATTTAATCCCGCCAGTCCTGCTTTATGGTGCCCAGTGCTATAAGATAAGTAGGAAAGGGGAGCTAATATTGGGTTCTTTCGAAAGAAAAATACTCCGTCGGATATTTCGTTCTGTGTGCGAGGCGGGCGAATGGAGGAGAAGATACAACCGGGAATTGTATGAGCTATACCAAGATGTGGATGTAGTACAAAAACCCAAATCACGTCGACTACATTGGCTAGGCCACATTGAGCAAATGAACAATAAGGCTCCAGCCAAGAGGATTATCGACTCCCAGCTTCATATTCGAGAAGACAAGGAAGGCCGAACCTCCGTTTTAAAGGCCGAACATCGACGATGCTAGAGCGCTTGGTCTGGACAATATTAATATTTGGAATTTTTTTGCAATCCTATGTCTTGCAAGAAGTATCGAGGCACATATCTGTTAAACGTTGCATATAAGATGCTATCCAACGTACTGTGTGAACGTCTCAAACCGTTCTGCAACACACTAATCGGCACGTACCAGTGTGGCTTCCGGGCCGGCAGATCGACTATAGACCAAATCTTTACACTTGCCGAAAATCCTGGAAAAGACCAATGATTTTCAAGTCGAGACCCACCATCTTTTCATCGATCTTCAAGCCGCATATGATCATCAGTTGCTCTGGGTGGCTATGACCGAATTAGGGATCCCGGTAAAACTGATCTAGTTGTTTCGCGTGACCCTGGAAAACACGCGGTGCATTGTACGATATGGAAACCGGCATTGCGAACTATTCCAAACCTGCACCGGATTGCCGCAAGGAGATGCGCTATCATGTGATTTCTTCAATCTTGTTCTGGAGTGGATTGTGCGAAGGGCACACGGAAGGCACCATCCTCAACAGAACCGTCAAACTACTTGGACGGATACGTGGACGATATTAACATCATCGGCCGATCTCAGCATACCTTGAAGTACAGTCGAAATCAGTTGGGTTTGAAGTCAACGAGGAAAAACCAAGTACTTGTGTTTAACAAACAAACAAATATCTGTTCACCGACCAGGGCAAAACTTCACTGTAGATATAGCAGCAAATTCCAGGTGGTAAAGGAGTTCACCTACCATCACCCAGGTTCGAGACGACAAGAAAGACTGAACCTCCGTTTTAAAGAACAAGTTTGCGTGGATGCAAGACCGCTTAGTCTGGACAACGGGATCACGGATTATAAAAGGCTGCGGATCGGAAGCCCGTTAAGTAATATACTGAACAGCTCTAAGCGTTAACACAACCTTTACCGAACTTCTCTGAAATTGTAAATTGTAAATGATTTTCCTCCTACAGTCTTATGCAAGTTTTGCCGTTTAAGCTTGCGCAATATGCGCCATTAAGCAATATTTCTAAAGTTAGTAAATTGTTTATTAATCATGTTATTCAGCATTAGGACAGTTTAAATTTTGGGTAAAGCTATGCTGGCTCTAAAATATCTTTGTACATAAGGCTGGCAGAGGATTATCGTTTATGAAAGGTGGCTCAGTCTTTAGTGTATTGGACTGAGCGAGGGGTTCGAGGTTTAGATTAATTTAATAATATTAGGCATTAGGCGTGTCAAAAATATAGCTTCGCGCACACAAATGGTTAAAGAAGTTGGGTCTTAGGTTCTATATGGATTGTTATGCCAAATAAGTATTTTTTTTTATTTTAAATCACAATTGCAGAGACGTTGCGTAAATGTGATGTTAAACTTATATTGTTTTTCATTGGGCAAAAGGGAACTTGACTAAAAGGCTTTGTCTTATTGTATTCCAAAAAACTTGAATTAGAGAAGTGCATACTCTTTTTGCCTTCAAGAGAGAAGAAGAAGAACTCCCAAAATGATTCTCTGGGCTATTGTATCACTCGGAGTACTCTTTTGGGAGTGTTTTTCGCTTCCCGATTCCACCGTTCCGTTTCCACTGATGGTTTTAAAATGTATAGAATTTGACTCATAGGTCTCCTTGAGGATTGACTATAACGTATAGTGAAATACAACACGAATGTGAAATGCTTTACCACGCTCTATTTTTCCTGCCCATTCTAATTTGGGATCATTTAAAATCAACGTGTATCGGTTTCTCCGCTTTCATCCTAGACCCAATTCGCACTATGTAACTAAATACAAGAACACTTCAGTACCCGCAAATTATAAAAAAGGGGAGGGTCATAGGACCACATAAGAACCTAGTTCCATCTGGGTTGAAACACAAATAGATAATGTGAAATGTTTGTGTCCGAGTTTTAAAGATTGTAGAAATGATCAATGATCATCCTCCTAACAAAGCAAAAAAAAATATGCATTTTGGACAGAAATGAAATAAGAAACCATTAATTCTCATGAATTATTGTTCCAAAAAAGTTTTTCTTTTCTATTTTCATAAAAAAAGGAATCCTCTAACCCTAGATAAGGTGTGAATCATTTAAACCTCAACCACTTAAAAGTAATTGCCTGACTTTGCGTAGGTGCATTCTTGATTTTTTTGCTTCGACAAGTGTTTATTAGTTTCATAAATGAAAGCAAAGCAGACATTTTGGCTTCGTGTTTGGGAATTCGCTGAGAGGTACTTATTGAAGTTTAATGTGAATTTTGGCCGAACAATTTTTCACCCGAAAAAAAAAATGACATTTCACTTTTCGCCTATCATGAGTTCCGGGCAAAAAACGTTTGATGTTCGAAAAATTCTGCTTATTGGCAGCATTTTTTTCGGGTGGAATATGCCGCTATTTTCAATTTAAAGTTTCACTTTTTTTAGGCTAACAAACAGCAGAACAAACTGGAAATTCTTCTAAAAAGATGTCCAAGACAATACGGAACTGGGTGTATCGCTTAAGACGCCTTATGAACTAGAAGTCGCGGTCGACCAATTCGTCGATGCCGTGCAAAGTGCTGCATCGAATAACACTCCTTACCAGCGAAAAATGTCCGACTACAACTGCGTCAAATACCCGCAGGAAATAATAGATATGGTCAAGACAAATAACAACCAGCTCGAGCCATACAAGATAAGGCGCGCTTAAATCGACTGTGTAACTTGCTAACAAAGTTTATTACAGATTTTAAAAACCAAGCAGTCAACAATTACATACCTTGAAAGCCTAACAGCTGGAAAAGAATCTAATTACTCGCTCTGGCTATTAAAGCTACAAAAAGGCCAAAGATAGCAGCGCCACTTATTAAGATAACCCCAGACGTCTGGGCAAAACCCGAGAAAGAGAAGGCGGATGTTTTCGCCGCCCACCTAGAGAAAACTTTTAAGCCGTTCGATGGTCAAGAACTTAATGAAAATATTAATGCGTCCGACAGAACAACCGAAAATAATGTAGTAATTAACGCTACACTCACTGAGCTCAGGCAAGAAATAAAGAAACTCAAGCTGAAAAAAGCTCCGGGTTACGACCTGATTACGGGTGAACTACTAAAAATGCTACCTCGGAAGGCATTAACGAAGCTTCTTCATATTAAAAACGCAGCGATTAGACTGAAACACATTCCGAGCCAATGGAAAGTCCCGGAAGTCATTATGGTTTTAAAACCAGGAGAACCACCTAATGAAAAGAAGTTTTATAGACCCATATCGCTTCTTCCAATAATTTCCAAAGTTTTTGAGAGGATATTACTAAGACGCTTAACGGTTGATCAAGTGCATCGGATAACTGGCGTAATTGAGAAAGCTCTCCAAGAAAATCAAATCTGCTCTGCCTAATTCTTAGACGTTTCGCAAGCATTTGATAAGGTGTGGCATTAAGGCCTTAAGCCTTAAATAATAGAACCTTATTTACTTATTTACTCTTTCGTGTCAAACACGGATGGAATACTTAGAATTTAAAGAAATAAGGGCAGGTGTGCCGCAAGGAAGCGTTCTCGGGCCACTTTTGTACCTGTTATTTACGCGTGATATACCGTAAACCGAAGGTATTACAGTAGCCACGTTCGCCGACAACACGGCTATACTAGCAGTTGGTACAACGACCAAAGAAACAAAAAAAAAAAGTGGCCAAGTGCGAGTCGGACTCGCCCATGAAGGGTTCCGCGCGAATTATAATTATTATTTACTTAGGCACCTATTACAGATTTATTATTAGAAAATAATGGTTCACGGTTTACGCATAAGGTTTATGTTTATGAAATTAAAATTTTTTTTTTATATTTGAGCTGATTGAATGAAAGGTAAATTGCGGTTTACGATTTATGACGTATTAAAAAAAAACTACTTGCTGGATCTCGTTCAAACCAATTTTCGTTGGAAGTTTGCATGGTAATGTACATCATATATTTTGTTAGTTTTATTATTCCCTTATTTTAGAAGTTAGATGGGGGGGGGGGGGGGGGCAACATTTTACCACTTTGGAAGCGAAAACTATTCAGTTTAGAAAAAAATTATATTAGAAACCTCAATATTATTTTTGAAGACCTATCCATAGATACCCCACACGTATGGGTTTGATGAACTTTTTTTTTTTAGTTTCAGTTCTAAGTATGGGGAACCCCCAATTATATTTTTTATACCCTATTCTAGGGGTATATTAATTTTGACGCATAGTTTGTAACATACCTTAATATTGCCCGTAGACCCCTAAAAGTTACTATATTTATGATCAGCATCGATAGTAATGTCGATCTAGCCATGTCCGTCCGTCCGTCCGTCCGTCCGTCCGTCCGTCCGTCCGTCCGTCCGTCCGTCGGCAAAAATTAGGCCTTAAAACTGGACCTAGAGAGCTGAAATTTTAACCATATACTCTCTAGGGTCCCGAAATAATCAAGTTTAAGAATTTTTGAAATCCGCCCACAGACACGCCCACAAACTCAAAAAAACAAAATTTTGGAAAAAATCGAATTTTGAGCTAGAGAGCTGAAATTTTTTATATATGATCTATGGCCCATAAAACTGATTGGGACATAAAATTTTCAAAATCCGCCCACTGACACGCCCACAATTAAATAAAACAAATTTTGGGAAAAATTGAATTTTGAGCTAGAAAGCTGAAATTTTTTATATATGATCTTTGGCCCATAAAACTGCTTGGGACATAAAATTTTCAAAATCCGCCCACTGACACGCCCACAATTAAATAAAATATTTTTTTTGAAAAACCAAAATTTGAGCTAGGGAGCTGAAATTTTTAGTATATACTCTCTAGGGGCCCTTTATGCTCATGTGTAAATATTTTCAAAATCCGCCTACTGACACGCCCACAATTTTTTTTTTTTTATTTTTGAAAGTCCAAAGTTTGAGCTAGGGAGCTGAAATTTATAGTATATACTCTCTAGGTGCCCTTTATGCTCATACTTAAATTTTTTTTAAATCCGCCTACTGACACGCCCACAATTAAATAAAATAATTTTATTGAAAAACCAAAGTTTGAGCTAGGGAGCGTTTTTATTTACAAAAGCTTAGTTTTTTCGATAAAATCCTTTAAATTTTTGTCACGCCCACTTATGAGATATAGGAATAAGAATAGGGTATCCAACAGTTCGCCCAAGCGGACTGTAGCCCGCCCCTATGTTTTTTTCTATTTTTGTGTGAAAATCTTAATGCAGTTCACAGAATACATCTACTTACCAAGTTTCAACAGTATAGCTCTTATAGTTTCGGAAGAAAGTGGCTGTGACATTCCCGGACAGACAGACAGACATGACGAATCTATAAGGGTTCCGTTTTTTGCCATTTGGCTACGGAACCCTAAAAATACTACAAGGCGCGCTTAACCGGGTCAATTAATGTACAAAATCATGGAGGATCGCTCTTAACGAAACGAAATCGGTCCACTTGGATTTTACATATAAACAATCAAATACCTTGCCTGTTTTCATAAATATGGTCCAAGTTCTGTTTGCAAATGAGGCCAAACATCTCGCAATGACTCTCGACTCAAAGTTGAAATGGAATTCGCATGTAAAAAAGAAATGCGAAGAACTTAAGAACAAATATAGAGAACTTTATTGGTAACTCGGAAAATATTCCAAGCTTAACCTCGAGAACAAGCTTTTATTATATAAGCAAGTGCTAAAGCCTGTGGACGTATGGTATTCAACTATGTACCAGTGAATTAAATATAAACACTTTACAAGCTTTTCAAAATAAAGTAATAAGATCATTCGTCAATGCACCGTGGTACATTGGAAACGAAGATCACCACAGAGATCTGGGAATTCCGACGGTTAAGGAAGAAACTAAGGAAGAACTAAAGCATAGAAATCGATTATTAGGACACGTCAATAACTCGGTCCTTGAAATTCTAGACGAAACAAATTTATTGCGGAGATTACGACGAACTAAACCTTCCGACTAAGCCCGATAACCTTCAACCGCAATAAAATTGCGGAACTTGCAGGAACTATCGCTTGAAAGTTGCCTGCCAAACGTTTAAAACTTCGCGAGAACAAAATTGCTTGATAAGTATTAACTTGGTTGCAGTAGGAAACAAAATGTTTAGGAGGTAGTTTTAGTGAGTAAAAATCTCACACTGCTATGAGCACGCGCCGACGGTCATCATAGTGTCTTTTAGAAGATTTACACCTGCCCCGAAAAAAAAAAATATTTTTAGAAGCGAACAAGACAAGAATATTGTTTTGTTCTTCCAATAAAAATAATAGTGTTTTATAAAGGGTGTTCAAATTTGAGGTATCATTTTAAATTTTGATTGAAAGACATAAATTGTGTGAAATCTGAATTTTTTTTAATGGAAATTAATGTGAATTGGTTCCGGTTAATAATAAAAAAGAACGTCGTCCAAGTGATCTCCTCTGCTAGTTCGGCTTTTTACCAAATTTTGAATCACTTTTTCGCATAATGATGGTTCAATAAGTGATATTTGCTCGATGATGTTGTCTTTGAGGTGTTGAGCAGTTTGAGGGTTATCAGCATAAACTTTGCTCTTCAAGAAACCCCATAACAAAAAATCCAGTGGTGTTAAATCGCATACTCTTGGTGGCCAATTCACGTCTGTTCTTCGGGAAATTATGCGATTGTTAAACTTCTCTTTCAAAAGACCGACTGAGTTCGTTGCTGTGTGGCATGTTGCACCATCCTGTAGAAATCACATATTCAGTTCATCAATATCTTCCAATTTACTCTACAAAAAGTTTCTAATCATAGCTTGATATGGAGCTCCATCCACGGTAACTGCATTGCCATTTTCATCTTCGAAAATGGGCCAATTACGCCACCATACCAAAATCCACACCATACAGTAACTTTTTTTGTTTCATTGGCCTTTCAAACAATCCTCTAGGGTTTTCTTTAGCCCAAATTAGGGATGAGCGATGATGTCGACATCGATGCCTGAACATCGATGACCGATAATAATCGAACTCAAAACATCGATGTTCGTTAACATCGAGGTTATAGAATGCCGACTATTAGGGTCAGAAAAACAATATAAACTACTCAAAACAAAATAGGGCCCACTAAGTTTTTTGGCTTTCATTTGAAAAAAAATTAGTGATTATATTTTTTTTTTGGTTATAATGTTTTAGATTAGTATTAAGAAATTGAGTACACATAATCAATACGGAAAAAAAATTTCAAAATTTAATTTACACACAAAAAACATTTTATGGGAACATTTTCGAAAAATAAAGAAAAATAAAACTTTACATATCACTATTTTTATACCCTATTCTAAGGGTATATTAATTTTGACGCATAGTTTGTAACATACCTTAATGTTGCCCGTAGACCCCTAAAAGTTACTATATTTATGATCAGCATCGATAGTACTAATGTCGATCTAGCCATGTCCGTCCGTCTGTCGGCAAAAATTAGGCCTTTAAACTGAACCTAGAGAGCTGAAATTTTAACCATATACTCTCTAGGGTCCCGAAATAATCAAGTTTACAAATTTTTGAAATCCGCCCACAGACACTCCCACAAACTCAAAAAAACAAAATTTTGGAAAAAATCGAATTTTGAACTAGAAAGCTGAAATTTTTTATATATATATTTATTAAATCCGCCTACTGACACGCCCACAATTAAATAAAACAATTTTATTGAAACACCCAAGTTTGAGCTAGGGAACGTTTTTTTTGATAAAATCCTTTAAATGTTATATAACAAAATATGTAGCGCGTTCTTAACAATTCAACCATACTTAGACTTTTGTCACGCCCACTTATGAGGGATAGGAATAATAATAGGGTATCCAACAGTTCGCCCAAGCGGACTGTAGCCCGTCAATTAAAGAAAGTAACACTTAGCAACAACGCTAGAATCGGACTGAGAAAACAAGTGCAATAATTTTTGAATTGACTGTTCTTTCGAGCCATTGGCTTTTTTTGCCTACTCACTTGGAGGCAACGGTAAAATTGCTGTTTAAAGCATTGATAAGGACTCACACACATGCAAACTCTACAATAAAATGATTTGTTTCGATAATGCTTACCAATAAATATTTTTTAGGCAAAATACAAAATAAATCTTGGGTGGGCCCTATTTTGTTTTGAGTAGTTTACATAAGTACTTGAATTTATTTCATCTATTAGGTATCGTATTTATTAATAAGTAGTTAAAAAAAACATAGGGACGGGCTACAGTCCGCTTGGGCGAACTGTTGTATACCCTATTCTTATTCCTATCCCTCATAAGTGGGCGTGACAAAAGTCTAAGTATGGCTGAATTGTTAAGAACGCTCTACATATTTTGTTATATAACATTTAAAGGATTTTATCAAAAAAAACGCTCCCTAGCTCAAACTTGAGTGTTTCAATAAAATTGTTTTATTTAATTGTGGGCGTGTCAGTAGGCGGATTTAAAAAATATATATATAAAAAATTTCAGCTTTCTAGCTCAAAATTCGATTTTTTCCTTGAGTTTGTGGGCGTGTCTGTGGGCGGATTTCAAAAATTAGTAAACTTGATTATTTCGGGACCCTAGAGAGTATATGGTTAAAATTTCAGCTCTCTAGGTCCAGTTTAAAGACCTAATTTTTGCCGACAGACGGACGGACGGACATGGCTAGATCGACATTACTATCGATGCTGATCATAAATATAGTAACTTTCAGGAGTCTACGGGCAATATTAAGGTATGTTACAAACTATGCGTCAAAATTAATATACCCTTAGAATAGGGTATAAAGAACAGTAGGTAAGTAAATATAAGATTTGCGATATTATATACAAACAGCAAATATAAACACATGTATGTAGGTACATCATATATCCCAAAACTTGTTGTCTTTTGACTGCAAAAATAATATTTTTGCAAGAAGCTTTCCCTTCAGTCTATTGCGTTCTTAACAGTGATCATATGCCAAAAAAAATATTCAAAATTTTCAATTAAAAGTAGGTTTTCTTTTGGCAACATCGAAGGCCGATGTTTTGTTCTTAACATCGATTATGCGATATTTTGCTTAATTAAACATCGATGTTAGTCTCTTAACATCAATGAACATCGATGTAGCCCAAATGCGACAGTTTTGTTTATTGATATAACCGCCAATTTCAACATGAGACTCATCGGTGAAGATAATTTGCTTGAAAAAATTGTCTTTTTTTTTTGTTGCTTCTCTATGGCCCAATTAACGAATTGCCGACGCACTGCGTGATCAGTTGGCTTTAATTCTTGTGTTATTTGTATTTTGTAAGCCTTGACATTCAGATCTTTGTGCAGAATGTTAAACAAAGTTGTTGGTTTGAGGTTTAATTGCTGTGAGCGACGTCGAATTGACGTCTTTGGCTCTTCAGCAACACTTCTGCTAACAGCTTCAATATTTCCATTCGTAAGACCACTAAGATGATAGGTTATACTTCTCTGATCTTGAACAGAACCATTTTCTTCGAATTTATAAACGAGCAATTTAATAGCACGGTTTGACGGGGCATTTTCTCTACCGTATTTTGAACGACATTTTCTTTCAACTCCTGCAAAACTTCTACCATATTAAAAATAAGTTTTAATAATAAAAACACGTTGCTCAATAGTGTAGCGATCCATTTTAGCTAACGGGAATGTATTTACTTCATATCTACCTAAAAAAACTTCGGTGTAATCTAATGGCTGTAAAAAAAAGTTTTGGCCAATCTAAAATGATACGTCAAATTTGAACACCAGTTAGTTACATACCTATCGTCGCTCCAAACACGAAGTGGCGTATCTGCAAAAATTGACATTTTGAGATATTTGGCGTATATTGTCTACCGATCGTTATTTATCATCACACGAAGTGGGGTATCTATATCTCAAACCGTTTTAATTTTATTAATACTTTCTGTTTTGACGTAAATTATTTTATATGTTTTACACAAAATACGAACAGACGTATCTATCTATACGCCAGTTCGTGTTTGATTTTTTTTTTACTCCAGCCATTATAATACGTCTGTGACAATAATCACGAACTGGCGTAACTGAATGTAATGTATTGTAAGAAACATCCATTATCATCTTTAACCTTCCTATACCCGCGCGTTGGTCTGTCAGACCACTGATTTAAATTTTCGTATTTTTTTCAATAAAGGAGAATGCTATCGCAATGAACTTAATGGTAGCTTCATGATTCGTCGCGCACTTCAATTCAGCATGACGGGAGGGCTGAATCAGTGAGAGGACCACTAGAACAGCTTTGGAAAAAGTTCTGGAGTTCTTGAACCAGAGATGAGAGGTGGCAGACAAGCCTCCATTGCGGCACGCGATTCATTTAATGAAAGAGTTAATGAAGTCTCATATTTCTCGGTTTCCACGTATAGAATCTCATTATTGTCGCTCGACAACAACCAGAGAATATCTACACCCAGATTTAAATATTAAGAAAATGTTCCAGATGTAGGTACAAGGAAGACAATCCGAACAACTTCGGAAGCATTGAAAGCTACGGAAAAATATTTAAAAGTCAAAATTTAAGCTTCCATAGCCCTAAAAAGGACCAATGCACATTATGCATGACCTTTAAAACAGGGGATGACAGCGAAAAAGAAAGATTGTTCGAAAAATATGAAAAACATGTAGCTGAGAAACAAAAAGTTCTAGAGATAAAAGAAAATTTCAAACAAGAAGCTACGAGGGCGGGTCAATAAGTCCGTGAGTTTTGGAATAAAACAGATTTTTTGATAAAAATTTTTTTTTATTTTTCAACGTAGTCTCCCTTGAGCTCTATAAACTTTGTCCAACGCTTCTCCAATTTTTTTATCCCTTCCAAAAAAAATGATTTGTCGAGGTCCTCAAAATAGGCCTTTATTTGCGAGATGACTTCATCATTGGAGTCAAATCTTTTTCCACCAAGCCATTTCTTCAGGTTTGGGAACAAGAAGTAGTCGCTCGGAGCCAAATCTGGAGAAAAGGGTGGATGAGGGAGCAATTCATAGCCCAATTCATGGATTTTTGCCATGGCAACTGCACATGTGTGCACCCTTGCATTGTCTTGGTGGAAAAGAACTTTTTTCTTGGCCAAATGAGGTCGGTTTTTTTTCAAATCGTCATTGAATCGGTCCAATAAGTTGGCATAATATTCCCCATTGATTGTTCTTCCCTTTTGAAGGTAGTCAATGTGGATTATCCCGCGTGCATCCCAAAAAACAGTCGCCATAACTTTATTGGCTGACAAACCCACCTTGGCCTTCTTTGGCGCCGATTCACCCTTAGAAACCCACTGTTTTGACTGTTGTTTGGTCTCTGGTGTGTTGTGATGGATCCATGTTTGGTCCACGGTTACAAAACGGCGCAAAAACTCCTCCATATTGCGATTAAACAACGCCAAACCTTCATGTGAAGTTGTTACACGATTGCGTTTGTGGTCGACTGTGAGCAAACGCGGCACCCATCTTGCGGAAAGCTTTCTCATGCCCAAGTGATCATTCAAAATTGAAACCACTGAGCCATGCGAGATCCCTACGGCTTCCACAATCTCTCGCACTTTCAATCTTCGGTCGGCCAACACCATATGGTGAATTTTTCGATTGTTTCGGGTGTAGAGACTTCAACTGGGCGTCCAGGACGTTCGGTATCTTCAGTGCTTGTACGGCCACAACGAAATTCAGTAAACCACTTTTTTACCATTGAAATCGATGGTGCAGAGTCCCCATAGTATTTTTCAAGCTTAGCCTTGGTCTCGGTAATGGTTTTTTTTTCGCAAGAAATAATGCTTAATAAGCACACGAAATTCACTTTTTTCCATTTTATCCTCAAATTAGTGAGTAGTCTGATAAAAATAGCTGTAAAACACAAACTAACTGACGCAGCAAGTTTAAATTTTGACAGGAGTCAACTGACAGATGCCTGTTGACAGGAGCAGTGTTGCCGTTTCAGTAAAGAGGTCAGAAATTCAAAAAGTCACTAGACTTATTGACCCGCCCTCGTATAATTGACAAAACTAAAGCCTGTTTAGTTTTCGATCTGCAGCAAGTAATTTACCTGCCAAAGACAAATGAAAGTGCAGTTTTTTATAAAAGGCGGTTGTCAGTGTTTAACTTTACTGTATACGACTTGGCAACTGGATAGTGCTATTGTTTTACATGGAACGAAAGTATAAGTAAACGAGGTTCTAGTGAAATAGCGTCATGCTTATACACGGTAATTAAAAATTATGATGGTCAAGGATTCAAGAATGTAAGTCTATTCCAACGACCATACCACGTCGAGTTAATCGGTTCTCGTCAGATCACCGCAATTAAACGACGTTGGGCGCGGTTAGTGCGTAGATGGGGGACCGTTTGAGAACAACCGCGTGTCGTTGGCCAGTCCCATCTACAGAGTTGAGGTTGATAATACATACGTGGTATCACAATGGACCTGAATTGGTCTAAGTGTGTCGGCTTTTGCCGACAGCCATAAACCTAACCTAACCTAAGTCTATTCTGCGATGGATTCCCAGGGCAAAATAAAAATAACATTGTTGCCACTATGTTCATGTATGTTGTAAATAACACAACAAACATTGAAGGGTTAACTCTTCATTTTTTTGAGCCCAATCATGGACAAAGCGAGGGGGATTCGGCTCACAGCGCAATCGGGCAAGCAATCTCCCAAGCTGGAGATTTGTTTGTGCCCTCGCAGCTAAACCAAATTATAGCATTAGCACGAAGGAAGAAACCATATAAAGTTCACCAAATGGAAATAGACGACTTTTTTGATTTCAACGATCTTTCTAAAGAACTCCGGATCCTGACAATCAAGAAGGACAACGAAACAGATGCATCAATTTCGTGACCAGAAATGGTCCAATGGGAGTTTAATAAGACCAATCCTGAAATTTTATTTTTAAAAACAAGTCACTTTGACTCCACGTTTAGATCTCTATCATTAAAGAGAAGTAGTCACCAGGGTCTAAAAAAAATCCCTTAAAAGTATTAAACCTTCAACAACAAAAGATTTCCCTCGATAAATATAAAGATAGGGTGTCCCTCTGTGAAGGACCGCTTCCAGTAATCCGCACGGCAGAGTTTGTGAATTATTACAAATCTCTTCCGCATTGAATTAAATTTTCGTTTTAACCATAGGTACCTGTTTTTTTTAAGAGAATTTGTTTTTTTTATTTTATTTTTCTATTAAATTTGAATTGAATTTGTTTGGTAAAAATATATCTTTTTTTGTTAAGAGAAAAGCATTAAATGTGTTATATAAAAAAAAACAGGGTTTATCTTCTTTCTAACAAAGGAAACAATTATCCTACACGAAGAGGCGTATCTGCACTTTTAAAGTGATTTTTCAAAAACACGAGTTGACGTATCTACATGTTTTTCTCTTGGAATAGAATTTACTCAAAAATGGTAAATGTTTATGAAGAAATAATTTTAACACATTATAATAACCACTTCCTCGAAATAATGGTTAGCTTTGTTGAAAGTTTTCAGTTGTTCGTTCAGTGTTGGCCAAGCTATCGGCTGAGAGCAAATTGCCTGCTCAAAAAATTATTAAAACCTCGAAGAGTACCTGGCTGAATGATGATTGTACCAAGCCAACTTCGTGGTCCTTACCAACACCCTTTTTAGATTTTTTTTAAAGACCCTTGGCTGACACTGCGACCTGAAAGATCTTTTGTATCAAAGGGTTGCCTTAGCCCAAAAGACGAGTGAACTCCCTAGTAAAAGTCATTACGTCTTTTGTGGTAGAGTTACGAAGCTCCACATGTGAAGGCATCTCCTTTTAAAAAATGCGTCGTCCCAACCAATAGAGAGCTGAAAATTCACAGAGAATGTGCTCAGAGTTTTCCTCGTCCTCCATGCAAAACCTACATTCTGACTCTGGACTTAGGTTCATTTTGTTAAGATGATACCTCAAGCCACAGTGGCCAGTGAGAAAGCCCACCAGCTTTCTAATATTTCCCTTATTTAATGTAGGGACATCCTTTTAGAAGTATGGCCTAACAAGGATTGTCTTAAGTTAGGGACACTTTCACAATGTTATAGACGAAGCTGTTGTTCCCATTCTTTAATTTGCCTTCAAGCAGCAGCCGAAATGACTCTGCAATAAGGTTCTGGTCCAGAGAACACAGATTCGGATACAGCTCTGGCTAGTTCGTCTGCAGATTCATTGCCTGCTATACCCCGGTGGCCAGGCACCCATCCGAGTTTCACCTTGTTGTATTTGGCTAGTTTTTGGAAGGCATTGTAGCAGTTCCTAGCCTGTAGTGCTGCTTGACTTTCTGAAAAGATGTGTATATTAGCGCATTTAATTCCCTTACTGAAGTTTAAAACAGCGCAGATCTCAATGGCATGGACTTCTGCCTGGAACACTGTGGGACACATTCCTATAGGTAACGAGACTTTGGTCTTGGGTCCAAAGACACCAGCTCCAACTCCGGATTCCATTTTCGATCCGTCGGTGTAAGAACATGCAATATTTATTTGCACACGAAACAAAGGGTGTTTCATAAGCGACTTGAAAACTTCAAACTTTCAGTGTGAACGCACTCTTAAACCGAACCTATTACCGAACTGTCAATGTCAAAATATTAAGTAAAATCAACATTTTCATCATGGTGAATTACACAAAGAAACAACGTTTACAATTCATAGTCTAGTGAAAAAATTTCAGTCAGAATATTCGCTACTTGATGTTGCCGTGCTAAGTTTTGCCCGAAGTGTGAAGAATATTGCTGCAGTAGAGGCGTCCCACATTGGGGCAGAATACCCTAAAATGTGGCATCAAATCAGCCGTTAGAGCTAAGAACCTCAAATTTTGCACGCAGGCTTCGGAGACCATTCCCAAAATATTTTCAAACCCGCCCACTCGACACGCCCACTAAAACGCCCACTTTTTAGAAATGTGCTTGTTTTACAATATTAAAAACTTAAAAAAGATTTATTGAAGATCTAATTTTTGTCCACTACACTTACCTTGCAGACCCACTTTAAGGCCCCCTTTTATCGTGAAGAAAAACAAATTAATAAAACGAATCTTAAATTTTGCATTCGTATTTATTATTGAGACTTATAATTAAAAAAATTGCCCATTAAGTACAAAATCAAACCAAAAATTTGTATTGCTTCCTTAGAAATTATCACTATCATCACTGTCATCATCATTGTCATCATCATTATCATCAGTCTCAAGAAGAGTGTTTGATTCCTGGGCACTTGGGGGCTTTAGCAAGTTGACTGCTTCTTTGGGAAGAGACTGGAATTTTCGTCTATGTAATTTTTGCTTAAATGTTATAATGGGATCCGAGCTTAGTAAAAAGAAATTAAATACGTCTTTATTGGTTTTTTCACGACTTGATTTTCTTGAGAAGCTCTCTCTTTTAAAAATCTTTGTCCTGCGCTTTCTCCGAAAGTTGGCCGATCGGCAACAGTGCAGATGATATAATTTCTGGCCCATGAATAAAATATTTATGCAAAGTTGGAGGCATATGATACCAGGGATATTTACTGACGAAGCATCTTGCTGTGTCATGTGCGAATTCCCTGAATTTTTATACATCAATATCATATCCACTGGCAACTGCAATCATAATTGTGTGCATTTTTTTCTACTCGACAAGCTTTTTCCCGACGTAATTTAATTTTTGATTTAAACTCTGTTATTTTCTCATTAACATTGGGTTGAAAAGCACCGGTGCATTGGACCCGCTTTAGAACTTCACCCCTTTCAAAAATTCGATTTGACTTTCTAATCCCTTCAACATTGAGCTCTTCATTATATTATATAGCTCTTCCCTTGTCATAGAAAGAGTTTTTGGAAGGTGTTCGGCCTAAGAAGTAATCAAAATTAAAATTTAAAAAAAAATATCGAATTTTTTTCCAAAGTGATGTCACCAACAAAAAAATTTACTGCACAACAAGTAGCAAAAGGTAGCAAAAAAAGTTTACAGGTTCTATAACTAAACAAACCACTTATCACAAATAGATATAACACTCAACGTCAGGTCACGGTCAACCCATCTAAAACTCTTAGAATTTCGGATAAAAACAAAACTTACACTTTTTTTTCGCACATTTTTTATCGTTAGCCACAGATTAAAAAAACAAAAATAGATTTTTTTTAAATCAAAATAAGACAATAAAAGCACCTGAACTTACTGATTCCATTGCAATATTAACTTTTTCAATGCCAACAAACTGTACGAAATAGCACACAGTTAACTGCAGTCACTCAAAACAAAAAAACACGTCCGGCTTCGATGGAAAATATTAACAAATGCTGCATTCGTGACGATCTGCTGAAGACCGCATGTTCCCAATATACTTTCTTTTTCTCATTTTTTATTCTATATCCTATTTAAAACAGAAACAAAACGGTAGTTTAAGACAAAGCTCAATTTCAAAATTCGATTAAATGCCAGCTTCAGAGGTGTTTCGCCCCAGTGTGCGTCCGTCGCAAACCAGCCAAATCAGGCAATTTCACGGCGTTCTCAAGAATTGGGCCTCTCCCAGACCACATTATGGCGAATTTTGCGTAAGGATCTTGGCCTACAATCTTACAAGATCAAGCTGACTCAAGAACTAAAGCCACTTGATCATATGAAGCGACGTAAGTTCTCGAATTGGGCTCTGGACATGATGGAAGAAAATAAAGAATTTCATCGCAAAATCATCTTCAGCGATGAAGCGCATTTTTGGTTAAACGGCTTCGTCAATAAGCAAAATATGCGTTACTTAACAGGTGAGAACCCTCATGTGCTTCATGAAACAGCACTTCATCCGCAAAAAGTCACTGTTTTATGCGGTTTTCATGCTGGTGGCGTAATTGGGCTGTTTTATTTCGTCGATGGAAACGACCGTCACGTTACGGTAAATGGTATTCGCTACAGAGACATGTTGGAACGTTATTTCTTTAAGCAATTGCATGAATTGGACATCAGTGATATGTGGTTCCAACAAGACGGTGCAACAAGCCACACAGCGGGTGCAACAATGCTATTGAAGTCTCAGTTCGGTGAACGTGTTATCTCGAGAAACGGACCCGTGTGATTTAACGCCTCTAGACTTTTTTTATGGGGCCATATTTAATCATTGGTCTATGCCAACAAGCCGGCGGCGTTAGAGGAGTTCAGAGCCAATATTGAACGAGAAATAGCGGCCGTATCGGTCGAAATGTGCCACCGAGTCATCGAAAATTGGGTTCAATGTATCGACCGCTTCATACGTTCCCGTGGTGAACATATGAACGAAGTCGAATTCCATTAATAAATGTTTTAATAGTAATTCAAGCCAATAATTTTTTTTGAGATATCTCAAGTACTTTGCATTCTATTAAAAAAATATGGTGTCAAGTCCTTAATGAAGGACCCTTTATATGGATCTTGGCTCATGATTAAAATGGCTATTTGCACTGAATCTTGCCTGCCAACGGGTTCCAGACAATTTTTACTTATTTTAACTAGAGATTATCTGCAATCAAGTCGCTTCGTACAATTACCTATTGAAGGTATCTTTGATTATAAATCCTTTATATATAGATTTGCTACGCACTATCTCTACATAAGTAGGATACTTTCACCTGCCCTAGAAGGGACTACGCTCTGGTGTTCAATTTGTAGTGGTTAGTAGTAGTTTTAGTTTATCTATCAATATTTATAACTATTGTAATACAAATAATGTTTAATCCAGTAGTATAAAACATTAATGCCCAGTTTCACAGTAGAAGTTTAAACTCTACTTTTGGTTTAAACTTCAGTTCAGCAATTTATTCGGTTTCACAGTTTCGTTTAAACCTTAAACTGAGTTCAATTTGCAGTTTAAGTTAAACGACTGTATTCTGGCGTTTAAACCGTTTACATTTGGAAACACTTCCCAGGGTGACATTTCAATTTGACAATATTTCTGAAAATATTATTTACTAAAAAAAATTGTGTTTTTAAAATGTTATCAATTTATGAAAGTGACTTTGAAGATTTAAGCGATGAGGAAAAGTTTATATTGCTCGCGAGTCATAGAGAAAAACGCTTTCAATGGAGAACAGATCACTTCAACTATTGGGACGATCTGGAATTCTTCGACAGATTTCGAATATCAAAGAACTCGGCCTTCATTATTTTGGAGCAAATTCGATCCCAAATTGAAAATGCAACTAATTGGTAAAATACGAGGGCGGGTCAATAAGTCCGTGACTTTTTGAATTTCTGACCTCTTTACTGGAACGGCAACACTGCTCCTGTCAACAGGCATCTGTCAGTTAACTCCTGTCAAAATTTAAACTTGCTGCGTCAGTTAGTTTGTGTTTGACAGCTATTTTTATCAGACTACTCACTAATTTGAGGATAAAATGGAAAAAAGTGAATTTCGTGTGCTTATTAAGCATTATTTCTTGCGAAAAAAAACCATTACCGAGACCAAGGCTAAGCTTGAAAAATACTGTGGGGACTCTGCACCATGGATTTCAATTGTAAAAAAGTGGTTTACTGAATTTCGTTGTGGCCGTACAAGCACTGAAGATGCCGAACGTCCTGGACGCCCAGTTGAGGTCTCTACACCCGAAACAATCGAAAAAGTTCACGATATGGTGTTGGCCGACCGAAGATTAAAAATGCGAGAGATTGTGGAAGCCGTAGGGATCTCGCATGGCTCAGTGGTTTCAATTTTGAATGATCACTTGGGCATGAGAAAGCTTTCCGCAAGATGGGTGCCGCGTTTGCTCACAGTCGACCACAAACGCAATCGTGTAACAACTTCACAGGAAGGTTTGGCATTGTTTAATCGCAATATGGAGGAGTTTTTGCACCGTTTTGTAACCGTGGACGAAATATGGATCCATCACAACACACCAGAGACCAAACAACAGTCAAAACAGTGGGTTTCTAAGGGTGAATCGGCGCCAAAGAAGGCCAAGGTGGGTTTGTCAGCCAATAAAGTTATGGCGACTGTTTTTTGGGATGCACGCGGGATAATCCACATTGACTACCTTCAAAAGGGAAGAACAATCAATGGGGAATATTATGCCAACTTATTGGACCGATTCAATGACGATTTGAAAAAAAACCGACCTCATTTGGCCAAGAAAAAAGTTCTTTTCCACCAAGACAATGCAAGGGTGCACACATGTGCAGTTGCCATGGCAAAAAACCATGAATTAGGCTATGAATTGCTTCCTCATCCATCCTATTCTCCAGATTTGGCTCCGAGCGACTACTTCTTGTTCCCAAACCTGAAGAAATGGCTTGGTGGAAAAAGATTTGACACCAATGATGAAGTCATCTCGCAAATAAAGGCCTATTTTGAGGACCTCGACAAATCATTTTTTTTGGAAGGGATAAAAAAATTGGAGAAGCGTTGGACAAAGTGTATAGAGCTCAAGGGAGACTACGTTGAGAAATAAAATTATTTTTTTATCAAAAAATCTGTGTTTTATTCCAAAAGTCACGGACTTATTGACCCGCCCTCGTATAATATATATCAATCCATGTAGTGAAAAAAAACAATACTTTTCAGGAACCATTCAATATCTGCCGAAACAAAACTATTGTTAACCTTGCGCTTCTATGCAAGTGGATCCTTGCTGATAACTGCGGAGACTTTTGTGGTGTATCGAAATCGTCCGCAAGTAGAATTTGTAAAACAGTCTCTCGTAAAACAGTTCCCGACAACAGATGAGGAAAAGTTGGAAGTTGTAAGCGAATTTTACAAATTTGCCAAATTTCCTCGAGCTATTGCTGCTTTAGATTGTACCCATATACGGATTCAGTCCCCAGGTAATATAAATAGTAACTAAATTTATAAAAAAATGTTCTCACATATGTATCATAAACTTTATTAGGGGGATTAAATGGTGAAATATTTCGAAACCGAAAAGGGTATTTTTCCTTAAACGTGCAGACCATGTGTGATCCAAAGCTCAAAATAATGGACATAGTTGCAAGGTGGCCTGGATCAAGTCATGATTCCACAATTTTCAACAATTCAAGAATATGTTCTAGGTTCGAAAATGGAGAATTTGGAGATCATGTTATAGTGGCGGACAGTGGCTGCCAATGGAGACGCTATATGATGACTCCTTTACGTAGTTGCAACAATCCACAAGAAACATTGTACAATGAATCTCAAATTCGAACACGAAATTGTGTTGAACGCTCTTATGGCGTATGGAAGAGAAGGTTTCCCATATTATCAACAGGAATGAAAGTGACGATAACTACAGTTCAGAGTATTATTGTTGCAACAGCTGTCCTTCACAACATTTGCTGTATAAACAACGATGCTGTTCCTCCAGCAGAGGAATATTTGATGAAGAAAGCAATACATAATTGCAATGAGAGTCAAAGAACTTCAAACTCTCAAAACGAAAACACATCTGTGCGAAATGCACTTATAAATGATTATTTCAGAAGTCTTTTAGGATAAAAAGATAGAATTTTTTCGTATTAACAAAAATATACTTTATTGAAAAAAAAAAATCAAAAACAAAGAAATAGGGTTTAATATTTATTTAAAAAAGGAACATGATTAATTTATCTAAAATAAATAGGAACTTCTAGTAATGTGAATATAATAATAAAAATGTATGATTGTATTTGCCATTCACTTCATTATTGCAATTTATTTTTTTATTTTTTGCAATTCGGCATCCAAAATAAGCATTTTTTTTGCATGCTCTTCTTTCATATTTTCAATTTGAAGAGCTTCTTCGTCTTGTTGCAGCCTCGCTAATTTACACTTTTCTTCAGCAAGCTCCTGCCACTTGTCGGCAGCCAAATTTCTTTTCCTCGTTGTGAGAACTCCGGACTTTCTAGTAGCATAAATGTTTTTGGTAGTTGTGGGTTCATTCAACCAACCTTTAAAACCGCTTTTATTTTCTTTTTCCTGTGGCAGAGGACTTCCTTCATCTGCTTCTTCATTAACGATCGCATCTAGATTAAATGTAATTTAAGGTATCAGTACAACTTTTAAAAGATGGTTCTATTGTATTACCTATTGGGTTAACGATATCACAGTCGTAAATAGACGGAAGCCCTTGGGCCTGGTCTCCAAGAATTTCCAAAATGGTCTTATCTAAAGCTTCCGTTTTGATTTCTTGGGGACCTCCACCAGTTTCGTAGAGTTTTCGCTTTTCTAAAGCTGCATTTTGTTTCGCTCTTTTTTTAAAATTTTCGTATTTGGTTTTCAATACATCTGTTGTTCGGAAATGGGATCCACTCTTTGCATTGAAATCATTTGCAATAGACTCCCATACCGCGACTTTTTGCTTCCATTGAACTTTATCAGTTTTTTTATTTTCGATTATATTTTTGTATTTTAATACTAATTCCATTAGCAAATCAACATCTCCTGTTGAAAAGTTAGTTGTCTTTTTTTTTTTTGCACAGCCACTGAATTTGGTTCCATTTCGATTTTTTTTTTAAATGTCAAAACGAGAATAAAAAATACATAACGTCACATTACGTAATAAGAACGAAAAATGCTGCCAGCTTCGATTCATAAAATCAAGTTAAACGAAGTTCAACTGAACTGAAGTTCAGATTTCACTGTGAAACCGGACGAGTTAAACCAAAAATTTGAACTCAGTTTAAGGTTCAGTTGAACTTAAGTTTAAACCTTCACTGTGAAACTGGGCATAAGGGAATCTAATCATAGTTGGTTTTAACATAATTTACAACATTTTCCTTGAAACTTAAAAGTCGATTATCTAACTTCAATTCATTAGGTAGCTCGTTGAACATTTTAAAGCCTTTATAAAAAACTGCATTCTGTGCTTTTACTGTTGTTAAGTATGGAAGACGGAAGTTATTTCTGTTACGGACATTATAGTTATGTACACTACCGACATATATTATTTTATCACAGAGGTATCTGGGTAACAAATCATTTTTCATTTTAAATACAAACAACAACACATTCATAATCGTCCTTTGTCGCACACTCAACCATTTCAGAACATTCAAAATGTTCACAATTGGAGTCAGCCAGTGGCATTTTAAAATTATGCGCATCGCTCTATTTTGAAACCTTTGCAGTCTATCCAACATAGCATTGTTCGCTAAATATATAATTGTAGAACAGTATTCAAAATGTGACTTGATTATTGTATTATATACATTTATTGCACATATAATTGACATTCTTTTTCGTATTCTGTCAAAAAAAAAAAACCCAATTTTTTACCAATTTTCTTTGCTATGTATGCAATATGACCATTAAAATTTAAATTCTCATCAATCATAATACCCAGATATTTTATTTCACTAACAATTTCAACTGATTCGTAATTGATTACTATCCTACTATTAGACAACCCATTGATAAACATGCACTTCGTCTTGCTTATATTTAAGCTTAATTTGTTCATCTGGAACGATTTATGCAGTTCTTTTAAATCACTGTTAATTTGTTCGATATATTCTTCTAAATTACTACACGAAACATAAGAGTCCATCTTCAGCGAAAAGTTGTAGTCGTGAGCACTTGACAACTTTTGGCATTTCATTAATATAGATTATAAAAAGCAACGCCCCCCAGAACCGATCCCTGTGGCACACCCAAGACTACATTAATTGCCTCCGAGACTGCATCATTTACCCTTGTCCTCTGTGTGCGTCCTTGCAAATATGACTCGAACCACCTTAATGAATTCTCTTTAATTCCATATTTATTGAACTTATCTATTAGGAATTAGGATGTCCTCCGCCAAGATGAGATTTATTAGCGACTCACAGCTATGTCTACCTCTAAACCCCGATTGGCACTCCGCGAATAGATGATTTTAGTCCATATATTTTTGAAGCTGCTGCTGTACAATTTTCTCCAAGATTTTCGCCTCGTTGAGCAGCATATTGATTGGGCGAAAGTCTGCTGGTTTCTTAGGATTCTTCAATATTTTTTTTTTTTGGTACAACTATAGACTCTTTCCATGTTTCTGGGAAAATTCCGTCTGACATTGACTTATTTATAATTCCGCACAATTTCGGACCAATACTGCCCATAGCATTTTCACACTCAACATATTAGGATCTTTTTTATTTTTCATATTTTTTAAAATGACCCTAAACTCATTTAGTATGCTGCTCTCTCTCGCTGGCAATAACTTCGAAGTACTTTCTGCTGCAGAAAATTTAACTTGAAAAAAAACCCTAGATTTCGCCCTAAACAATTTCTCCCCCCAGACTTCCCCCGTGCGTCGCTTAGAAAAATGCCTAGATCTGAAGGAAAACTCCCAAACTGCTTACCCTGCATACAGCAATCGAAACAATCAAATTATTGAAGGAAACATTCGATGAACGCACAATTTCGCGTAATGGACCTTCAAATTGCCCTCCAATATCTTGTGATTTGACGCCTCTTGAATATTTTTTTCGTGGATATGTAAAGTCGCTAGTCTGCGCTGGCAAACTAACAGCAATCGTGATATTGAGGACATACGGCCACAAATGCTTGAAAAAGTGATGGAAAACTTTGGTCTCTCGGATAAAGTTCATTATCTATCGAAGTTGTGTTTAAAAAGTAGTTGCAAAATTTATTAATTAATTATTTAATGAAATTTAAACTCAAAGCAAGTACTGGCTTAACAAAAAACCCTTTTACATGCTTTAACTCACCTCACAATTTGTTGGCACAATTGATAGCATGGAGTAAACCACTTCACCCAAATTCGGGAAGACATTTAAATCTATTCAAAGACGGAAAAGCTTTCTCTGAGTCATCATTCAAGTAATATTGATCGTTTTTTTTCTTACTCTTCAATGTCGTGTCAAGTAGTAACATTGTAACATTCATTTGATTTTCTTTGATGTTCATTGTCAATGATTTGATCGTGTGTTGGGTGCACCAATGTTACATGTCAATGTTATCATTTGTGAAATGGTAATCGCAGTGCCAAGATGTGAAAATCAGTGTTTGTGGAAAGTAAAACCTTCGCAATATGTACATTGTACATTCATTTGTTATGAAGCTCAAATGAGAAATTGCGCGAAAAACAATTTGAAATTGTTTAAAATGGAGGAAATGGAGGTGTTAAAAAAAAAAACAAATAATGGGTGTCTTTTTAAGAGCCGTAGATTAAGATTTGAGATTGAAATAAAACGCACAAAAGTTAAACAAATGACCCGACTTTTTTTTTTTGTTTTTTATCCGATGGATAATTTTATGACAAGAACGACGACAGCTCCAGTTTCCGAGCATTTGATGCCGTATCTCACGAATGGTGCAATCGATGTTGGCTTCCAAGGCTGGAATTGTTGTTGGCTTGCCCGCATAAACGACTCCAAATGCTCCAAAATCCCAGAAAATAGTCCAGCGGTGTCAAATCACACGATCTTGTAAGGAAGGCCACATGGCAATTTGTAAAGCTATTAGGTGAGTTTCTTTGAGAAATGTATCGACAGGAGTGCTCGAATTTACACGTTAAGCAACAACAACGTTGTATCGCCCGCAATCCTGGGGATAGCTCTCGATAACATTCACAGCACGACTGCTTTGGATATATTCTAAAAATACATAGATACATAAATTTGTGCTGCAAACGAAAATGTACGGCTGCTGGAAATAATTCTTTTAATCGGTTTTCTTTCTGAAAGAAACGTGGCTAATGTTGTCATGGAACATGGAACCTTTAATAACACGATAGTTTTGCCGGCAGTGTGACATGTGGCATCATCTTATTGAAACCGGATGTCCTGCAGACTATGTGTTCTCACTCTTGGAAACAAAAATAAGTGACTGAATCGTACTTAGAGAGATGTTACAGCAGGAATGAGGTTCGGAAGTTTTACCAAAGGGTAAAAAGAACCTGCCAAGGCTACAGATCCCGAACCGAAGCCTGCAAGGACGAACAAGGGAACATCATAGTAGAATCGGAGTCGATGCTGAGGATATGGAAGAACTACTTCTGCAGACTGTTTAACGGCGATGACGAACTAAATCCGGCTGTCAGGCAGAATGCATCACTCAACCTGGACGATGAAGACCACCAATTCCGTCCGCCCGACCTGGACGAAGTGAAGATAGCCATATCTAAGCTTAAGTCCAACAAAGCCGCTGGAGCGGGTGGCCTAACCGCCGAGCTATTCAATGCGGCAGGCGATGACTTGGTTAGGAGCATGCACCAACTCATCTGTAAAATATGGTCGGAGGAAAGTATGCCCGATGAGTGGAACCTCAGCATTGTTTGCCCAATCCTCAAGAAAGGAGACCCTCTGAACTGCGCCAACTACAGAGGTATTAGTCTTCTTAACATGGCCTACAAGATCTTATCTGCCGTGCTGTGTGAACGCCTGAAGCCTTTCGTCAACAACCTCATTGGTCCCTATCAGTGTGGCTTCAGGCCACGAAAGTCTACCATCGACCAAATATTCACACTGCGGCAGATCTTAGAGAAAACCCAGGAAGTCCAAATCGATACCCACCACCTTTTCATCGATTTTAAGGCCGCCTATGACAGCATTTATAGAGATGAGCTATACAGAGCAATGTCTAGTTTTGGCATCCCTGCCAAACTCGTCCGTTTGTGCAGAATGACGATGGAGAATGCACGCTGCTCCATCAAGGTCGGTAAAGAACTCACCGAGACCTTCGATGTCAAAAAAGGATTTAGACAAGGCGATGCGCTGTCATGTGACTTCTTCAACATCGTTCTTGAAAGAATAGTGCAAAACTCAAATGCTAACACCAGAGGCACAATCTTTCAAAAGTCCGTCCATTTACTCGCCTACGCCGGCGACATCGACATAATCGGCAGACCACAGGGGGATGTCACTGGCTCGTTCGTAAGTATTGAGACGGAGGCGGCGAAGATGGGTTTGGCGATCAATGAGGGCAAGACAAAGTATATGCTGTCATCAAGAAAGGATACCCAACACCGACGTCTCGGACAGAATGTCACTATAGACAGATATAACTTTGAGGTGGTTCAGGACTTTGTCTACCTAGGCTCCGCAATGAACTTAGGCAATGGCACCAGCGCTGAGATTAAAAGAAGAATAACTCTTGCCAATCGCTGTTTCTTTGCGCTAAGAAAGCAATTGAGTAGCAAAGCCCTCTCTCGAACAACTAAAGTGACCCTTCATAAGACCTTAATCATCCCAGTCCGTCTCTATGGTGCAGAGGCATGGACTCTAGCAAAAGCGGATGAGGTCACTCTTGGTCGTTTTGAGAGGAAAATTCTTCGGGTAATTTTTGGTCCCGTCCGAGATTCAACGACGAACTGTACGGGCTATACAGCGACATCGCCTTAGCCAGAAGAGTGAAGGTCCAACGACTGAGGTGACTGGGTCATGTAGAGCGAATGGACGTGAATGCTCCGGCCCGGAAGATCTTCGAATCCACACCCGAGGGACGGCGCAGTAGATGAAGACCGCGACTTAGGTGGCGCACGCAAGTAGAAGGGGACCTTAACCAACTTAGCGTGCGAAACTGGAGACAGCTGGCCAAAGATCGTGCTGGCTGGAGACGCTTGTTGGTTGAAGCCCAGGTTCACCCTGGACTGTAGCGCCACCCTAAGTAAGTAAGTAAGACTGAATCGTACTTCGCTTTTTTAAGAATTGGTTGCGAATCACATTTTCGCATAAGCCATTTTGTATACTTGTAAAATCATGGAAAAAGGAACCGTAACAATATAGATTATTATGCAACATTGATTATATTTGATATTTCTCTTAATTGCATTGAAAAATGCAAGTTGAATAAAAATAAACAAAAAATCTCTGCGAGAGAGATTTGCTTACAGCAAATACAAAGTTTGAAATCCGTCCACACAATGGAGCTGGAGCCTCGGCTGCAGACTGACAAACAGACAGACACACCGACGGACGGAAATACGGGACATACTTTTTGGGCTTCTCTATAGTCGTAATATCATGCCTCATACTCAGTTTGAGTTCAACATTTAAGCACGATGGCAATATACGAGTACAACAGTATACGGAAAGTGCATGCTGGTCAACTCTCTGTTGAAAACACTCAACAGTTCTAACGTTTACGCTCAGGCGTATGCGGATGATGTTGCCGGCTTTCTGTTCTGGATCATGCCTAGCGACTGTCTGCGCCAGGGTACAGGCGGCCCTAGACGCGATCGACGAATGGTGCACTAGGAATGGGCTCTCGGTTAATCCTATCAAAACTGAGGTTGTTCTCTTTACGAGAAGGTGATCGTGTTGACTCAGCCAGTGCTAAAAGGCGTCACAGTCCAACACTCCTATGAAGCAAAATATCTGGGAGTCATCCTGGATAGCAAACTTCTTTGGTCCGACTTCCAAGGTGCTGTCGGTTTTCTGACAGTGCAGGGGCATTTTCGGCAAGACATGGGGCTTTATACCGAAAAGAGTCCTATGGATTTATATGGCTATGATAAGACCATTTCTAGCATACGCACGGTTGCTTGGTGGAATAAGCTTTCACGTAAATACGTTACGACTGCTTTCGCCAAACTCCAAGGGAAGATATGTCTCGGCTGCACGGGGGCCTTCCCCAGCACGCCTGGCTCCGGCCTAGATGCAGTATTGAACCTCCCGCCCCTTGATGTTTACATCATGGGTTCCACAATCGCAGCTATCTCACGTTTAAGAAGAGGTGGCTTTTGGTATAACTGGAGTTTTGATGAACTTGCGCAACGGTTGTCCTTCGACTCCTGTCTCATGTATATGCCGTCTGATGCGATGACACCGGAACTTCGGCTAAAGCGCAACTACACTGAGCCAAAAAACGTTGTAGAATCAAAAAAAAGACTTTGAATCAAAGTAAAAAGGAAACAATTTGGGACCGAACACGGAAATTTTAAAATCAAAGTAAAGCATATTTGAACAAAAATTTAATCAAAATTTCTTTAAAATCAATGCTTTTCGAACTTAAATTAAAGTAAAAGACGTAATATTTTCATTAAAATATTCCGTTTCTTTTAAACACATTTAGTTTTGGTTTAAATAAGGCTATAACTTATTTCAAATGTTTGTTCATCGTGATTTAAAGTCGATATGTATTATATTTAAATAAGATTCTAATTTGAATGAAACAAAAAAGTAGTTAAAATATAAAGCAATACCGCTTTGATTTAAATACAAACGTTTTCAAATCAATGGGTTTTCGACTTTGAATTAAAGCTTATAAGGAATATATTTTAATAGGATTCCACTTTGAAGTCATTCATTCATTTTTATATATATATAGATATGTTATTCATTTATTTAAAATAATAATGATTTGGTAAAAAATAATTTAGATGCTTTGGAATAGCTGTCATCTCCATTGGTAACTGTAAAGTTATAATTATATTTTTTTATATAAAGAAACATCATACATTTAATTAAGTGTTCCTATGTACCTTGTGGATACAAAGAAAAATAAATAAACGATTTTGTAATAAAGATATAAATAATTTCATTTATTTAGAAATAAGTAACTTATGTTAATTATTATTAAATATACATAAACTGAAATAGATTTTGTTTCCTTTTTTCATTCAATTTATTAAAAAAACTTAAATATATTTGTTTCTTACAAAAGTTTTGCCGTTATTAATTTGTTAATATCTTTTATTAACATTTTATTTAATTTCTCCGCAACTTCAAATGCTTGAAAATGCTTGTAAAATTCTTTGATTTTAATTTCGCAGCAAACAATAAACAAACAACGAAATTTACATAGTATATCAACTATTTTAAATAATTTAAATGAAGACTGAAAGCAAGCTAAATATAATTTTCCACTTGGATGTTTTCGTCTATTTCGTGGAGTAAAATAGTAATCCTGAAAATGATAATAATAATGAGAGTTAAAGTGATAGTGAAAGTAATGCACATATAGTTCAATTTGTTTCCATTTACCTGAACGTCTTTTTCAGTCAGGAATAATGATATTATCTGATCTACAATGGATGGGTAGGGTAGTCATTTGGTTTCAGCTTTGAATTTGTGCATATAATGTATTCCACAATCAGTTGCACTAGGTTTTCCCTATGGGAATTTTCCGGGCGTTTGTTATTTTCATAAACTTGCATTAAACTCTTTCCTTTTGATGATGCGATCAAAAGCTTGCGAAGATTCTATAGGATTTTTTAGACTTATGTATATTATCTTACGTTAGTAACATTAAGATTAATACGTACGATTTTGGAGTAACTTAAAGTTGTATCTTTTGCATCATCAGTTTTTTGGTAGCAATCGCCTATTTTTGATTGTAAGGAAATGGTTTCGTCGTCCTTGCCAAACTAAGGTGTAATACAAAACCAAAATAACAGATATTAAAATGTTGACATTTAAAATATTATAGAACAAAAGCACCTGCTGTTTTCGCCAAAAAAAAAGAAGCTTTTCCCTAAATTCTGCCCTTAATCCAACACTTGGGATAGCATCTCTTATGTCCTTTTTAGACTAATATTGTAAGCTACGGTAAGTAACGTGTTGATCTAAGGAAAATATTATATTTTTAAGTTAACGAAAACAAATTACCTCAATATTTATATCCTTATAATCAACTGATTTAATCTTCCTATACCGGCCTCAAAAAAAAAACAAGTATACCCGCGCTCAGTCTCTGAGACCGAAACTAAAGAGCCCGTAGTTGCTCTTCTAAGCTTAATTTTTTTCGTTAGGAACACACTAGAAGTAGAAGCGTTCCGCTAAACCCTCACACGCACTTAGGTTCCAAATGTGACCCAACACGAACAAAAAACACATAAAAAAGAATTATATGAAAAACTTTTGAATATACATAATTACACTTTTCATCAAATAACTAGCCTAAAACAAAAAAGACTTACCAAAATAACAATAACTCACTTTAAAATTGACAACTTATTGCCTTAACAAATATTTTCACTCTCAAAATTTGCTTTAATGCTCAAACACTCACTGTAATGACAACGCGACTAAAATGTAACTTTGTACCTTCCTATAGCAAAAATGTAGTTAACTTCCATTTGTTGAATGTTGTTCTTGTTTGATCTTAATATACATACACAACGAAAATGGGAATGCAGTCCATTTACGATAAGTAAAGCGCGTTCCTGTTTGATGTAAATACGTTTTAACTGTGATCTTACAAAGAAAATGCGAATGCAGTTATCTTCCTATAATTAAATCTCATTCTTGTTTATTTTTAATACGTTTTCCCTTTAATATAAATACATACCTACATTTAAATAATATACCAATGTCAAACGGTTAGCTGCCACATAAGGAATGACATTCTGGTTTCCTTTAAATGTGTTTTCTCATTACTTTAATGCATTAAATTTTTAAAATAAGAATATTGATAACTACTTCGAATTGATTAAAATCATTGATTTAAATATGTTCTCACTTTGATTAAAAATATTATCTTTTAACTTTGCTTTAAATATTGAGGCTTACAATTTAATTACGTTTATACTTTGTTTTAAGATATTTTGATTGTGTGAGCTTATCGTTTGTATTTCATGTTTGAATTTAAAATATTTCATTTTAAATAAATCAAAAGTATAGGGGGTATTCAAATCAACAATGCCATTTTTTCAATTCAAAAGTCTAAGTTACTTACCTGATTTTGTAAAAGCTTTTCGTTTTTGAAACAAATCATTTTTAATTAAATTCAAATGTTTCTTTCAAAAATGGGTGCATTTTTAATATTAATACGCCGCTATTAAAATCCAGGACGCAGTTTTTCTCTGAGTGTACGAAGTCGTCTTTCCTCGTGTTCAGGAGTGGCTCTGGTCAGACTCTGAATCTGGAAGGGAATGCAGTCACGGATGGCTCCAAAACCGATCAAGAATCTGGTGCTGGTGTCTTCTTGGAGAGCGACAGCATTAGACTTTTCTTCTCGTTAGGCAAACATGCGTCAGTCTTCCAAACAAAGACTTATGCTATCCTAATGGTTATTTACTATGTTGCGACGAACATGTGGAGGCGGCGAAGTATCTGCGTCTGTAGCGACAGGCCTTGCTCAACCCCTTAACCACCTCCAAAATAGTTCGTGGATGAAAGGTCTCTCTAAATTCGGTCGAAAGGCTGAATTCACTTAGACTTGTCTGGGTCCCGGGTCATGACGGGATCACGGGAAATGAGAACTCCGATGATTTTGCTAGACAGGGCTCAGAAGAGGACTTCTCAGGACCTGAACCGGCGATATGTCTGCCTGCGTCCTCGGTCAGGGCTTCCATAGACGGTTGGGTGGTATGAACACAATCGCCGATGTCATGACTCTCCAGGGTGCAGACAAACTGAACGATTTCTCCCATGACGCCTGTATAAAAATCTGCGGCATTCTTGTTGTCTCTCAACAGAAAAGCCTGCAGGCAGACTATTGGCGTTTTTACGGGCCATTACGCTTTTGCCAAGCATCCAAGCGATACCAACAACTGCGAAGGTTTAGTTTTTCGGGAACATATACTGGGTAGTATCCAGGGGTCTTTAGTCCTCGAACCAGATTATTGACAACCCAAGGTTCTTGGGCCAAGGCGATATCTTCTCCGGTTTTTGGCTAGACGGAGAATGAGGGCGGTCGAAGCCTTTATGGAGTGTTGGAGGCAGGGCCGGCTCCAGCCAAACAAGCGCCCTGTGGAGGATTAACAGAAAGCGCCCTATTTTGAGTTAGATTCTCCTTGAAGTTGCAATATTGCAAGTGATGTGAGTTAATGTGCAGAAATTCAGCACAGGTGTGATGGATGTTGCTATTTTGGGCTTATTTGAACAAGTTTTTTTGTTTAAATGCAAATGGCAGTATCCGCGCAAGGTAAAATTAATTTTTCTTACTCCTAGTTGGAGGTTAATCTGTATCAGCTGCAGCATTCTTGCTACAAACTTGTATAGAAACCTGTACCACTGTATTACGGAGCCTTATTTGAAAGGCCCTCTAATACAGAACAGAGGACGAGCTGAGGAGCATTTAGTACTAGTACACACACTTTCACAACAATTTATGATAATGTGTTCGAGAATCGCATAGGCGTGTATTCGTTAAGTGGTAAAATGAATTAATGTGAAAATTGAAATCATAATTTATTTATGACATCCCCAGCTCAAACTTAGACTTCAAGTAAGTTTGAGTTAAGGACTTTGAGTAAACTTTTGTATTGAAAGAAATAACTTGAAATTAAATTAATAAATTAAATTTTTTAAATAATTGTATTTGGTATTTACCAATAACCATGTGGGTTCGATTCCGAGTTTGGGCTAAGCATTAAGAAGGACTTTACAAATCCAAAAGAATTATTAATTTTCGTATGCGTTTCGACATGCCGTTTTATTTAAGACCGCGTCTCTTATGCATTATAATAAATCTCATTTCTTAATCTTGATCCATCCTCATATTGTCTGTATGTCGTTTACTTGCGAAGATCTTACCTGCCTTAAAAACTTGCTGAATCATATAATTTATTAAAACACATACCTTTACCTAAGGGGTTATTCGTCATTAATAATTTAGACCTTGAATATTTTAACAATTTCAGCCACAGTTCATCTTTTTGTACCTGATGTATAAATTGAACAAAAAAACCTTATATTTATCATCAGTAGCAAGCGATGTCAACCTAATGTTACTCCCTGAACTTAATACACGAATGCTGCTTAAACCATTAATTAGTTGTTGTACGCAATGCATTAAAATGATGATGTCAATAGCACGTGAAATCATACTGTCCATGATTTTACACAAATGTCGTAAAGAAAGAGGTTGCCGAGGTTAATTATTTAAAGTTGAGGAAGTCACTAACTAACCATTATCTCCTCTCTAAAACATGTTCTGTAAATAATAATTATATATAGGTATACGAGTAAGTACCTACTTAGGAACGTTTGTATTTCGAAAATTCTAATATTTGCAGATTGTTAACTGTCGGCATTTTGTTTATAAGTTTATAAGTACATAATTGGTTATGACATGAGAATGTAAAAATAAATTATTTAATATCATTGAAACTTCATTCCAAAGTAAACTTAAGTCAAGTCACAGGTCGAATGGCGTCCTCTGTGAACAAATAAATTCCGTAAGCAAATAGATTCTATTGAGGGGTGCTACTGTGGAGGCAATTTTCGAAAGTTTCAGAGGATAAAACGATCTGCCAAAGATACAGGGCCCGACTAGAAACCTGCAGAGATAACCGTGGAAAACGGTAGGAGAAGAAGCACGAAAGTTTGGTACGATCCAGTCGTCAGTCCAGTCAAATATTATATTAACAAGTGCTCAGAATATTTAAAAAATACAGACTAGTCTATGTGTTTTACCAGCAATTACTTTAATGTGGAGTTTAAGTTAGTGGTCCCGTTCATTTAAATTTCCTTCTGCATATGGTGGCTATTTATTGCCAATAAGGGCTCGTTTCCACTAAGATGGAGGCCGTCTGTTTAAACGGAAGTCGGCGCTAGTGCGCCCGTGTTCACACCTACATCAATCAGTTTCAGATCAGACTTCTTACACGAAATACGACGAAATTATCCCAGTCCTCTCCCAAAATTAAACTGTGGATGTACACGGCAATAGTAAGACCTATACTGACCTATGGCAGTCTCGTATGGTGGCAGGCAACCAATAAAGCCACCTACCTAAAGGCTCTTAAAAAAGTTCAGAGACTAGCGTGCATCGGCACAACCAGTGCGATGAGGACAACTCCAACCGCAGGACTGGAGGCTGTCCTCAACCTGCCTCCGCTAGACATCTTTGTTCAATCAACAGCCGCCATTAGTGCCATGAGAATTTGCCAAACAGTGAACTAGAAACCAAACGTAATGGGCCATTCGATGATCCTGCAGAAATACTTTGGCCATGTACCAACTACGCACTACATCACGCCATACTTAGACTACACAAGACCTTTCTCGAGTGCCTATCCCAGCAGTGAAGAATGGAGAAGCGGACTCGTCCCCGACACGCAAGCCATAGCCGTTTTTACGGACGCTTCAAAAATGTCAACGGGGGTGGGGTTAGGCGTCTTTTCCGCACCACTGGGCATATCAAAATCGGTACAGCAGCGTCTTCCAAGCAGAGGTCCTGGCAGTGACAACAGCAGCCTGTGAGTCTGTGGTAAGGTCAATACCAACCGATGGTATTACCTTCTTTATCGACAGCCAGGCAGCAATAAAAGCCTTAACTGCAGCAGAAATAAAATCAAAGCTTGTGAAATGCTGTCGCGAAGAACTCAAGGTTCTTGGTACCCAGCATAAGGTATCGCTCTGCTGGGTCCCGGAACATGAAGGCATTCCGGGCAACGAGAAAGCGGATGAACTAGCAAGACAAGGTTCGGCAGATGTTCAGAACAAGCTGATCTCTCTGTACTTATCCCGCCGTGCTCACTCAAGCTTGAAGCAGGGAAAAAGGCAATAAGAGAGACGGCACTAGATACTTGCCACACCACAAGAATGCTATGGTCAACCTTCAATGAGGCCAGAACCGAGAGTCTAATGAAAAAGGATAGAACATCACTTATCCATCCTCGTAGGTATATTAACGGGCACAATACCCTGCGGTACCACATGAAGAAATTAAGCTAGACGGAAGAATAAGAACTCTGTAGAAGCTGTGGCGACGAGGAAGCTCTGCAGAATACTACCCACCTCCTGTGTCACTGCCCGGGTCTCCAACACATCAGATACAGATTCCTGGGAAGACATTTCTTCCACGACCTAGACGAGCACAGTCCTTTAGTGCGTTTAGACGGCTCTTCGTAGTGACAAAACGTCCGTTTGAAAACCCTGACCCGTTCGTTTTCTCTAATCCGTTTCAATGTGAACAGTTTCATATTAATTGTACTCCCACTATCATATCCGTCTCTTTAGACGGACCGAGAAAACAGATCTTAGTGGGAACGAGCCCTTAGGCAGCTCGAACTTTTGACTCGATTAAAATTGCGATTTGGGATCTACCCAATTTGTGCTATTTAGGTTCAAAATTATGTGATTTTCAGGCTCCTTAGAAATATTATTAAAAACTGCATATATGTAGGTACCTACTTTATAAAAAAAAATCATTACACTTTTTATACCCTATTCTAAGGGTATATTAATTTTGACGCATAGTTTGTAACATACCTTAATATTGCCCGTAGACCCCTAAAAGTTACTATATTTATGATCAGCATCGATAGTAATGTCGATCTAGCCATGTCCGTCCGTCCGTCCATCCGTCCGTCGGCAAAAATTAGGCCTTTAAACTGGACCTAGAGAGCTGAAATTTTAACCATATACTCTCTAGGGTCCCGAAATAATCAAGTTTACGAATTTTTGAAATCCGCCCACAGACACGCCCACAAACTCAAAAAAACAAAATTTTGAAAAAAATCGAATTTTGAGCTAGAAAGCTGAAATTTTGTATATATTATCTATGACTCCTAAAACTGCTCGGGATAAAAAAATTTCAAAATCCGCCCACTGACACGCCCACAAATAAATAAAACAATTTTTTTGAAAATCCAAAGTTTGAGCTAGGGAGCTGAAATTTATAATATATACTCTCTAGGGGCCCTTTATGCTCATGTGTTAATTTTTTTTTAAATCCGCCTACTGACACGCACACAATTAAATAAAACAATTTTATTGAAACACCCAAGTTTTTTTTGATAAAATCCTTTAAATGTTATATAACAAAATATGTAGAGCATTCTTAACAATTCAACCATACTTAGACTTTTGTCACGCCCACTTATGAGGGATAGGAATAAGAATAGGGTATCCAACAGTTCGCCCAAGCGGACTGTAGCCCGTCCCTATGTTTTTCTATTGTGAACATACAGTACAACTAAAGCTTTCTAAAAAACTGGTTGTGACTTATACCATACCCTCTCCCGTTCGAAAGCTTTCACCAAGTGCTCGTTGCAGGCACGTTTGATCCTAGCTTATGATTGCACAATCATCTTGCTGCTTAACTAAGTTTCGAGAAGTTTCGCTGTAGCTTTGTCTGTTTCATTCAATTGTTTTGCCTGATTCGTCTTCCACTTGTGGCTCCTACTTCTTTCTTGATGAAAACAAGCATCTTTTTAACTTTAACTTTGTCATCGCCCAACACAACATTTAGCGGTTTTCCCTAACTTTCAATTCTATTGTTTGAACTTGCTTTGCCTTGCAAATTGAACGCGCCCATTGTTTATGAACTTAGGCGAGCGGCTTTTTTTAAAAAGGTTTGTGTCCCTGTTCAAGCTGGTTTGTCGGAGTTCGTGAAAACCCTGGTTTCTATAAGCAACCGAAGAAGAAATTGCTTCTAACTTCAGATACAAGCCCTTCAGACACTTAACTTGAATTTTAGGGAGTCTCTTGCAATGTCTGTATTCGAGCTTCTCCATTATTAGTGGGACAATGGGACCAATGAATGAATGCCGCTTTCTTATCACTTATAACTGCTTTGACTTCATCTGTCCGCCAACATGTTTCTTTGCCCTGTTGATAGTGTCCTTATGGAGCCATTACCAGTTCGTTGTTGGAAATTCCAAATTTTATAAAATAATAATCTTATATATATAAAATTCTCGTGTCACAGTGTTTGTAACCAAACTCCTCCGAAATGGCTTGAACGATTTTGATGCAATTTTTTGCGTTGGTTCGGTAGGTCTGAGAAAAGGTCGTAAACTATTTTTTGTACCACCCCAAAATTATTTTTTTGTTTTTTTTAGACTTTTTTATTGTTATTTTTTTATAATTTGGCATTAAAAAATACACATAACCCTAAATTTCCACCCTTCTACCACCAATCCCCATTTTTTAATAGCGATATTAGTACTGTACTAATCTTCAACTCTCAGTAGACGATTTTTATTTATCATTTATAAGTTTGGTTATTATTAAACGACAATTAAAAATACTATTATACTCAGTGCGTGCAAAATTTGGTGGAAATAATTTTTCCAAAAAGAAGACTTGGAAATTTTCATAAGGCATAATGTTCTACAGTGGCTACCACTCAATGCCCAGGGAGTCCATGTATTGGAATTTAGATGAGGATACAAGAACCGCATTGGTAGTATTGTCACTATGGGAACATACTATCCAGCCCATGCATTATGTAAAACGTTGGTCATCAGTAGAAAAAAGAAAAGTTTTTATTCAGCAGCCGAACCTTATTGCGGATTATAATAATGGTATTGGGTGGCGTTGAAAATCAAAATTCGAGGCAAAAAATTGTGGCCGGCGCTTTTTACGTCAATGCTAAGCTCTACATTGGTGAACGCTTGGAAACTATCACCCCTATCGTGGAATCCGTCGGGGGGAACGATCCGATAATAGTGAACAATTTGCATCGTGTAATCCGCAGACGTGAACCATCCACATGTCGGTAATGTGAATTAAAATGAATTTAATTTTTACAAAACAAATGTGTTTGAAATGAGCTGCCACAATTGAATTTCCTAATCACCAATAGTGGTCGGTAAGGGAGAGTATCCGACGGATCCCACGACGGATTCCACGATAGGGGTGTATATAAAGTCGCAGCTGATTCCGAAGATGACTTCTATCGTTTTAAAGAGATATTGCTCGATATTATCTTGGAGAATACAGTTCTCCGACCTTCGACATCAAAACGCTCCATATCTGCAAGCGCTGCTTTATCTGAAGGTCACCATTTTCCAAAGAGAATTGAAAAGTCTCTTAGATGCCAAGTACGCCACATGCGAGTCAGATGGGTTTGTGAGTTCTGCGACACAGGTCTGTGTGTCGAAAAAAATGCGTTAAGAAATTTCATGTGAAAAATTAGCAACCATATTTTCCCATTGTACCTGCTAGGGTACAGCTTAAAAACCACACTTCCTACTTTTTTTAAAAAAATTAAAAAAAAATGTTTGTATTAATTCGACACTAATAATGTTATGTTACAAAAAAAATTAAATTTTAGTTTTAAAAGTCTGGTAATAAATGGGTTAATGTATATATTAGTTAAGTTAATGAAGACCAATCAATTAAAAGTTGCTGTTTTGTTATTTTTATAGGCGGTCATCGTCCACAGCGCTCCATTCCTCTTTCAGTCATAGACCACATCCCCACACACTTACAATAAGTTAGTTATTTTGTATTCCCCTACCAAAATATTCACTAGAAATAATTTATAGGGCAAAACAACGTTTGCCGGGTCAGCTAGTATTATAATAGAAATACCTGATAGTGAAAGAGTTGTTTTACATAAAAAAAAAACTATTTTAGATCATCAGTGATGAATGAGCATGAGCACGGTCCCAATCATCCTGATCAATCGAGTTTCAACTAAATGGGTTTCCCGGGTATATAAACAGAAAAACATCCCCTTGGAAAAAACCGATAAAAATACTTAATTATTGAAACGTGTTTCTTCGCTTGAGTAGATTTTGCTTTTGAATTGTATTCTGAAGTTTGTCATTTATTGATTAAATTAATCGAAAAATATAATTTGTGTTGGGGATGTTTTTTGTTTTGAATATTTGTAAGTTGCTTCTTATTTGCCATACGGCATGGCATCCCTCCTGGTTTACCGGTTCGACCTCCATGAGCAATATTTTTTGCAATTTGCTTTGCGACATATGCAAAAGTAACAAAATCGTATCCGATGGTAAAGAGGTTAGTGTGATGGCTTGCGTCCCGTGCAGTAGAGGTTAAATCGCCCACCGTGAACAACAACATACGCCACCCATCAATAGAAAGAAACGAATAACACCTAGTTTTTCTAACCACTACACCAAAAGGAGGATTTCTACCTGGTTGTGCAATGTACCATTACCGAGTGGGAGTGATTTGCATTTTTATACCCTATTCTAGGGGTATATTAATTTTGACGCATAGTTTGTAACATACCTTAATATTGCCCGTAGACCCCTAAAAGTTACTATATTTATGATCAGCATCGATGGTAATGTCGATCTAGCCATGTCCGTCCGTCCGTCCGTCCGTCCGTCGGCAAAAATTAGGCCTTTAAACTGGACCTAGAGAGCTGAAATTTTAACCATATACTCTCTAGGGTCCCGAAATAATCAAGTTTACGAATTTTTGAAATCCGCCCACAGACACGCCCACAAACTCAAAAAAACAAAATTTTGGAAAAAATCGAATTTTGAGCTAGGAAGCTGAAATTTTTTATATATGATCTATGACTCCTAAAACTGCTCGGGATATAAAATTTTCAAAATCCGCCCACTGCCACGCCCACAAAAAAATAAAACAATTTTATTGAAAAACCAAAATTTGAGCTAGGGAGCTGAAATTTATAATATATACTCTCTAGGGGCCCTTTATGCTCATGTATTAATTTTTTTTTAAATCCGCCTACTGACACGCCCACAATTAAATAAAACAATTTTATTGAAACACCCAAGTTTGAGCTCCCTAAGCTCAAAATTCGATTTTTCCAAAATTTTGTTTTTTTTGAGTTTGTGGGCGTGTCTGTGGGCGGATTTCAAAAATCCGTAAACTTGATTATTTCGGGACCCTAGAGAGTATATGGTTAAAATTTCAGCTCTCTAGGTCCAGTTTAAAGGCCTAATTTTTGCCGACGGACGGACGGACGGACATGGCTAGATCGACATTACTATCGATGCTGATCATAAATATAGTAACTTTTAGGGGTCTACGGGCAATATTAAGGTATGTTACAAACTATGCGTCAAAATTAATATACCCCTAGAATAGGGTATAAAGAATGTCTGCAGCGTCCCTACGATCCTCAAGAGAGTTAATGTTAATGAGATTTAGGCGATCTGAGTATGGAGGCAACATAAAATGATCATTCCAAGGCAATCCTCGAAGAGCAAATCAAAGGAAGCGGCGTTGGATGTTCTCGATTCTGAGCACATGAACTTGATGAAAAGGAGACCACGCTTGACTGGCGTACTCAATGAGGGGACGCACAAAAGTGGTGTAGAGGGATTTAGTCAAGTAGGGGTTGCAGAATTCTTTAGACCAATGTTTAACAAAGCCAAGTTGGCTTTACGAATTATTTCGTCAATATGTAAACGAAAATTTAACTCACTGTCGTACAATATTCCAAGGTCACGGAGAGATTGAACAAAAGAGATTGAACGAAAGAGATTGGTTGATCGTGGAAAAGGTAGTGGCAGGTAGGGGATTTGTTGCGCTTGCGCGATAGGGTAATAGATTGGCATTTGGGAATGTTAAGCTCTAAGCAATTTTTGAGGCACCAGGTTGAAAACCGATCAAGGTCTTGGTGAGGAGAGAGGAGCCATGAGGTGAAGAAACGAGTTTGAAGAATTTGGTATCGTCGGCGTATAAAGAAAGGGCTGAGTTGATTAATGACCTTTTTAAGGTCTTTTATAGTGAGGATGCAGAGAAGGGGACCCAAATGACTGCCTTGCGGAACACCATAGGTTGCCAAGAAAGGGGCCGATAGGACGGATCTGCAGCGGACACTATAAAACCGGTTTTCCAGGTGGGAAGATATCCATTTTAACCAAATGGGTTCAAACACAAGAGCGGACAATGGTATGCCGGTCCGTGAATGATACGTTTTTATAAGAGCGAAAAGGAGGGTAGCCGTCTGTTTTTTTTTTTTTTTGTAGTTGACGAATCGGAAAAAATACTTGGCGTCATTTATTAAGTTGACTTGTGCATTATTTAGATAGCGTTGGTAGAGAGAGTTATAAAGCTGGGTGAATTGTAGATAGATACTGAGATAGTTAGAATAGTCCGAAGAATAGTTGGTGCGAAGCAAAACTCTTCATAGTTTGTTTCTCTTGTTTCGTAAGGAACGAAGTCTATGATTATTCCATGGAGGAGATGTGGATGACGTTCTATGACGAGAAATGGGAACAACATAGTGAGAAATGGAATTTAATAATTCTCTGTAAAACATGGATAGAGCATCATTTAATGAAAGATTGGCGAAGTCAAAAGAGCACTTACTGAGATAGGAATTAATTTTTCGGAAGTTAAAAAAATAAGTAAATATTAGGCATTAACGGCCCATAGAGGGCCTAAAACCTAGCTTCTTCAACCACTTAGTTTGCGAAGTGGAGGGACCTACAATTTTACGCCGAATCCGAACGGCAAATTTGAGAAGCTTCTCATGACAATTGATACTCTTGGATGTTTGTCAGACGTTCGCAAGAGGTGGGGCAGTGGAAAAAAAATTCAAGATGTTACTTGGCCCCGGCGGGAATTGAACCGGGGACTTTTCGATTAGTAGTCCGACACACTTACTTTTACTTTTAAATTCAGTTTTATTAATTATTAGCTTATATCAACTTAAATACTAGACAAAAATGATTAAATCTAACTTAAAATTAACAGGATACTTATTCTAGATTATTGATCCTTATGCGGACGCCCTAAACTTAACTCTATCTTATAATTATTGCCTTTCGCCCTAAAAACTATTTTACGAACTAATCTTACATAATTATGTTTTCATCGAGAAAATTGTTAAGAAAACTCGGAATCTTTATCAAATTTTATATTTTTATATAAAAAAACAAATTACAAACTACCTACTCTACTTACTTAAACTACTTAGCATATTCCAACTATAATTAGGATTCTGAGCACTCGTTGCCTGGCGCAACAAGTGGTCAAAATCCCAATTGCTTTCCGAGCGCCTGGCAGTCGTCAACGTGCACACGCGCCGCCGTGAGCCGACTGAAGCCTTACAGCGTCAGTCAACTCCCGGAAGCACCACCACACGTTGGCGAGCCCGGCCTCTCCCAAAAACGCCCTAGCTGACTTAATCTAACTTATAAGCTAAGAGGATGTTACCTAGAGTAACGCACCGTCCTGGGAGGGCATGTTGACCCCTCCCCCCTCAACAAGCCACCAAAATTCGGCGAATTGCTTTTCCGTGTCGAATATATCCCTCTCCGATATTGCGGTACTAAAACGGAGGAGCTCATGAGCATTGGCGACGTCCCCGTCATGGCGGAGCCGCTTATCTCTCGCGCTGCGGTAGCGATGGTATAAGACCGGGATACCATCCCTCGTCTGTACCAGCCCTTTTGAATCAATATGGATAAATGCCTCTGGCGGGATAAAGCCAGACCGGAGCGTACTCTCTATGTACATTTCATTGGGGTAGTAAGCCCCAAATATCAGACTATTGTCGCTGGCCATCGCCCTTGCAACGTGCCTTCGAGTGACCTTAATGAGGAAATTGTCAATCCTATTCAACTGAGCCCCATCGTATAGGACCTTGTTGGGATAGTATTTTATATAGTTGGATTCGGGCGTTCGGAACAACCGGAGACAGGTCCTAAGACATTGTCTCTCCAAAACCCGAATCTTTTCCATATAACTAGGCGCTATATTAAACCACAATGGACAACCATAAGCGATGATCGGCCTTATAAGGGCCACGTAGCAAATGACCTTCACCCTAGAGTCAAGTTGACTGCTATGAAACAGTCTCCTTGTCAGAGCATAAGCCTTCTTGGCCCCAGCAAGACAAGCAACTATATGTCTATCGAAATACAGATACTGGTCAAGCCAGATACCCAGATATCTAACTACGCTTCTCACCGCCAATGGCTGCCCATTTTGTCCAATAATGGCCAATTTCTTCCAGTTTTTTCTGGTATCCCTAGAGGCCCCAGCCAATGGAGTTCTGAACAAGATTGTTTCCGTCTTCTGAAAGTTGATTTTCAACTTCCAGTCGTCGCAATATCGCTTAATTTGATCGAAGTCACGCTGCAAAAGGATATTAATGACCTCGATTTTCGGACCTGATCTGTATGCCACCAAATCGTCGGCATACGCTATAGCATGTCTGAGTGAACCCACCAGATCACTCGTGTAAATGTTAAACAGGATCGGAGAATTGACCGCCCCCTGCTGTAAACCGTTTTTAATTTCAAAGACTCTGCTCGAAGTCACGTTGCCACATTTGACAACGAACTTCTTTCCCATAAGCATATTATAAATTATATATAGCAAAGGTTTGTGCATCCCCCGCCTGGTCAACTTGTAGAAAAGTCCCTCTAACCATACGGTGTCGAAAGCCTTCTCAAAATCAACCAGACAAGCACCCGTGCATTGGTTTTTGCATTTATTCCACTGAATGTCGGAAACCAGTTTCGACGCGGCATGAATAGTGTCATGCCTCGCCCTGAAACCAAACTGGTTGTCCGGGATTATGTTATTGTCCTCGACCCACTTTAACAGGGCTCTATTTACAACCTTTTCAAAGACCTTGCTAATATTCGGAAGCAAGCTAATTGACCGGAGATTGGCAGGGTTCGTCCTATCTTTACATTTTTTCGGGATAGGGTGTACCACAGCTACCTTCCAATGCGCCGGATAATGTGCATTATTCAGCGCATTGTTAAACAGCGTGGTGAAAATATCTACAGCCTCCAAAGGCAGATGTCTCAATACGACGTTTGGGACACCATCCATCCCCGCCGACTTTTTATTCTTTAGTGACTCGAAGATGCACAGAAGATCATCCTTCGACACGAACAAGTGCGATGCATCTCGGCCATTGGCGACAACTGCATTAGCATGGTTTTCATCAGTGAACACGGTGAATCCGTTATTCTCAGATCGCCAATTCTCAAGTTCGGTGCGGAGATAGAAGTGGCTCACCAGAGCCCTATTCTCAATGTCGTGGTTACGGCGAACAGGATTGTTCACCGTATACACGGCCTCGAAACAAGCGCCCAGCAAATCCACTTTCTCCTGTGGGTCCTCGACCACGAAAAAATCGTCGTTTGAAGCGACACTTTCTGAACTTATTCCAGCAGTCAGTATTGTCTGTCTGTTCTCTGCTGTCTGGGAGATTCGAACACAAGGAATATCATTGTGATCTTTCCTCCTGAACAACTTATTTATCTGTTAGTCCGACACACTAACCATTGAGCCACTGCGCCAGATTATTATAACAACACCATTTTCACGTGCCATGTCTAGCAGCTCTATGTTTCTCTTGTGACTATAATGGCCATCCAAAACGGAAATCAACAAAATCGGATCGTCTTTTGATGGTTTTGTAGCTGTCAAGAAATGTTGAAACCATTTAGTAAATATAGGGATTTGAACGCATCCAGACAGATGACAAGAAGAATCGGAGCCAGGAGGATCAGAAGGGGATTATGGTTTTTTCGCGGAAAGATGAAGAATGGTGGAACGAAAGCCCCGCCTGCGCTCATGCAGGAAATTACTGTTATGACGGATCCACGCTCACAGGTGTCATGAATCCGATTTGTTTTTTCCCCTTTTGGGCAGGCACTTTCGTCTGCTTTGACTGGGTCCCATTTTCGTTTGTTAGCCATGTTTTCCCCATGTTTTCTAACGACACAAAACAAAAGAAAACAATAATTATTCGAAGGAATTTGAAAGTGGCTAATGTGGTATACTATACCTTGGGCAGCTGTACCACATAAGCCGACGAAGTATGCACATAAGAAATTATTTATAAAAAATAACGTGAATGGCTTTCAAGTTGCCAAAACACGTGTTGGTCGTTTTTTTTTTAAATCGTCAGTTTTGTGTGTAACAAACATTGCTTAGTTTTCGAAAAACTGCTCGTACCTACCACATTACCCTCCTATGCCACAATACCTGAACTTACTCTACTAGGTTGGAGAAAGTAAGGTAAAATATCTACAAATTTCTTGGTCAATGAAGTCCCGGCAAATGTGTCAAATTACACACTGTGTGTCGTATTTATGCAAATACCCATTACTTAGTAACGAATGTATCGCTTTTTAGTTCTATTCTCGAGCAAAAGACAAAAAATGGACTTCATCATAGTGCAAATTAAATACTTTTTTTGTTCGGTAGACAATAGAAAAGAATTAAAATATAGATACGTATTTTAAAATTCATGAGCGAACCGGTTTCATTTTTCACCCTGATAGCACTTAAGATTGCATCAGTTGTTGATGATTTACCCACGACAAAACCCGCAGTGATCATCAGATATTTGCAATCGGACGTCATGATGTGTTCGTTGAACAAATAAAATAAATAATTTAAATAATTTTGATTTACATATTTCTTTATTAATATTTATTTTATTTTTTCTTTTCCTTTACAGACTAGCTTCATACAAGACCCACACCATCAAATCAAATAGCATATCATGGTGATATTTAAAATAAGCATATCATCCTAAATTTTCTCGTACAGAAATTAATTTTGTTGACTTAAAGTTTTTACACTTGGAAAAACAAAAAATGCAAGGATCCGAGCATATAGTGTCTATGTATGTAGCCACTTGTGGCCAAAATGGACAAGGACTGGGCTCGGATGAAAAAGAAATTATTCTTCTTGTCTATGTAATTATAGACGCTGTATCAAATCAGGTAAGATCCGAAAGAAAACCACTGCAGTTTATTTTAAATATTAAGTCTACTTTGACTATGTGGCTCTCCAATGTCTCAATGCTTATGTATTCAGTATACACTGACCGCCATTGTTTCTTTGTTATTTTTTCGCAACGCCCCTGTCGCCATTTTTTTTTGGTACCTAATTAGACCAAGTTTCGTATAAGAGTTAAATTTCTTTATTATTGCAAAATGGCAGTGCGCTTTTAATAGCTTATGGATTTAGCACAGTTCGTTTTGATTTGTTTTAATATTTATGATGCAACAGTTGTCTTGATTGATCACCGGATCTGCTCTATTAGTCCGTACCCAACGGAAGTATGTATTAACCATTACAAAAAAAACATGCACTCTGCAGTTATATAAGTTTGCCAATCAACAGTAGTTTTGCAGTCTCCAAGCAATATGAATATTATGTTAATCCTAACAGATACAAAGTTCAAGCTTTTCTATTTTGGTGGATTTGGGTAATTCCAAAGAAAAAAAAATTCACATTGACATGAATAATAATCCTTTTTAATTTGTTATTATTATTAAAAGTTATTTATATTATAATAATTTATGAATTTGTGTGTTAGTTGATTAGTGAATGTGATTATAATTTGTTTTCTAGATTTCATGTGGAAAGGTTTGCAATGAATTTATGTTGTATTCAACGGAGAATGTGAGGAAGTCGGATACTTTAGCATATATTATTCATTAATAAATATAATTTTAGCTTAAATGGTGTCATGTATATTTGTTTGCAGACATAGATACAGCTAGAAAGCGCGTGAATGCAAATTAGACCGCTGCTGCTGCATTATTAATCTAGATGCGAAGTAATTTTGATTGAAGTCGCAAAAAATTTATAATTGGCACATGTTTTTCTGTATTTAAAATATTTCCAAATGTCGCACGAGTGCAGAAAGTAAAAGAACATTTCTTCACGAAAGATGGACGGCTCAGTGTTTATTGATATTGAGGGACATATTCTGTCGCATGTCTCATCGTCGGGTAAATGCGTAAAACTGGTAAGTCCACTTTTGGGTAAAATTGCGATTTTGATGCAGTTTTCTAAAGAAAAAAATACTACAATTGTCCTTTGATGCACGTATTTCTGCTATATCAAAGTTTCAGAAACCTATGTTAGGGCGCAGTGGCTCAGTGGTTAGTGTGTCGAACTACAGATAAATAAGTTGTTCAGGAGGAAGGATCACAATGATATTCCTTGTGTCCGAATCTCCCAGACAACAGAGAACAGACAGACAGTACTGACTGCTGGAATAACTCGGAAAAGTGTCGCTTCAAACGACGGTGGAGGAGAAAGTGGATTTGCTGGAAGCTTCTTTCGAGGCCGTGTATACAGTGAACAATTCTGTTCGCCGTAACCACGACATTGAGAATAGGGCTCTGGTGAGCCAATTCTATCTGCGCACCGAACTTGAGAATTAGCGATCTGAGAATAACGGATTCACCGTATTCATTGATGAAAACCATGCAACGTGACTTCGAGCAGATTCTTTGAAATTAATAAAGGTTTACATTAGGGGGCGGTGAATTCTCCGATTTTGATTAACATTTACACGAGTGATCTGGTGGGTTCCCTCAGACATGCTTTAGCGTAGATATGCCGATGATTTTATGGCATACAGATCAGGTCGTAAAATCGAGGTCATTAACATTCTTTAGCAGCATGACTTTGATGAAATTAAGGGATATTGCGACGACTGGAAATTGAAAATTAACTTTCAGAAGACGGAAACATAGGCCTCAACCTCGCTTCTCCAACCATTTTCTTGTGCGAAGTGGAAGGGACCTACAATTTTAAATTGGCAGTTATTTGATCAACCGGAAACAACATTCGAAAATTGGTTCCGTTCTTTATAAACAAATTCAGAATTATTCAGGTGTTCCTCAGGGAAGTCATAATGGCTCGCTTCTTGTCCTTATTTTTACTAATTCCGTCTTTTATATAGATCTTCATCTAAATATATAATTATGTACGAAAGTTTAAAAACTATTTAGGTCCGTATATTCTGTTTCTGAGGCGCTGGAATTGCAAAATGATCTTAGCCGGCTGAATTTCCTCTGCTCTCTGAACGGCTTATATTTACTTGTTTAACGGGCTCCCGACCCGTGGAGAGTTTCTGCCTGAGACACTGCAGTCTTCCAATCTCCGCAATCCCAGGCACGCTGTTTGAAGTTGTCCAGACCAAGCGCCGTGGCATCCGCGATGGCTTGGTCTTTTGGTCTTTGGCTTTGGTTCATTCCGTGAAGTGGCCGAGCCAATCTAGTCGGCGTGTTTAAACTTTTCGGACTACATCCACATCTTAGTACATCTTATAGAGTTCGCTATCTGTTTTGCGGATCTAGTGGAGGAAAGCGTTACAATAACCGTGTCCGGTGAGAAACTGGGTGACGTACAACTTTTCTTTACCGTTCGTTCCACTCGGCCACATTTATGATAAGCCTTGCCGTCCATCGTCCTCCGCTTTTTGAGTTCTATCGCTCTTGTGAGCTCTCTTGCCTCCTGTGTTGCCATTTCCACAGCAATTTCCGCCTTTTTGTCATGGATGTATTTCTTCTCTGCCGCTAGGAGATCGATAGGAGTAACTTCTGCTATCACCAGGACAGCTTGGTTACGAAACCGTTCGATGCGAGCTTTTTACTCGTTAAGCTCCTCGTATGTGCACTGCTGCCATCTGCTTCCTGAAGGCTCCGGGGCTCGTTCAGACACGGACTTGATCTTTTGTCAGAACGTGATCTTCGTGTTAAGCATCAGTCTTAAATACTATACTCCATCCCTGCTTTAGATGTCTTCAGGACCGATTAGGAAATCGGAAATTTTTTCTTTAGAAGGGCTATCTCTTTTTTCATGGCCAGACTGGGACCATCCAAGAGTTCGCTCGTCTCATTGCCTTGTTCAGCTTCCTTTGCGTGCTATCGTCGGCTTCAGACGTAATTACCACGGCGATGTAAGTAAGTAAGTAAGTAAGTAAATATTTATTTCTCAACAATGTTATAATAATACATCTTAGCCTAGGAATGCATATTCTATAATATTAAAAGCAAAGAGAAAATTATAGTGGCAGTTGATATTTTTAATTAAAAAAAAATAATAAAAATAGTGTTAACTGACACCTCAACAAAAACGGGCTCAACAAAATTTAATTAAAGGTGGAGTGACTAAAGACTATTAAATCAAGGAAGTTACACAATATAACAATAAAAAAGTAATAATTTAACAAAGATAAAATACAATATAAATACAAAGAAAATATCGTAAAAATACAAATTGCAGCAAGAGAAAGAAGAAAAGATTGAACCCGAAAAGAAAAATTAAGATAATTTAAAACTACCACGATATAATAAATTGTTTAAATATTTAGGACTGTACATTTAAGAGAGCTTCTATATCATCAAATTTGAACCTATATAGCCAATTTTTTAGTTGTGTCAAAAACATATTTAGTGAGCGTATTTCTCTAAGGAACTGAGGCAATTTATTAAATAGGACAAACAAGAACTGAATAAAAATTACGAAAAGATGTAGTACGAAATGCAGGCACAGACACTAGATTCAAGGAATTACCACGAAGATTATGATTGTTAAGGACTCTATAATTATGGTTGCCGGATCTTACAAAAAATATTTTTAACACTTTAAAACAATATAAATGACGAATCGGAAGAATTTTCAAATGACAAAACAGTGGAAAACTATGCTGAATGCGATTTTTTAAGCAGATTTTTCTTATGATATATTTTTGCAGAGTAAGAAGGGGTTGGATTTTATTAAAATAGGTTCCACCCCAGCAACTAATACCGTACTGCAATTATGAATGGAATAACCCATAGTATATTGAAGTCAATAATTTCGTAGAACACACACTTCTCAAATAAAAAAAATATCTCAATATCAGGCGAAAATATTTTCTCAACGCATCGGTATGGTTATAAAAAGACATTTTGGAATCTAAGATTAATCCCAAATATTTGAACTCATCTACTTTTTCAACAGGAAAACAATTATCACTACATTTAAGGTCGCTACAGAAAGTAGTTGAGGAATACACAGCACAATTATTGAGTCTAAATTTGGGACACTCCGGTGCATGAAAAAAAATATCGGTATCGAAATTGCTTTGCCCAGCCAAACTAAAAAACATAATTTTTGTTTTAGGACTTATGACCAATTTATGCTCAGCAAACCAAGATCTTAGCAAATCCAGGTCCCAATTAATCTCTGCGACTAGATTCAGATAACTATCTGCGCCATACACACAAGCTATGTCATCAGCAAACGCTCTTAGCACTCCCTTAAAATTGAGCCCAAAAAGGGAATTAATGTATATTAGGAATAGAATAGGACCTAGCACCGAGCCTTGAGGCACACCCATATTAATTAATTGTAATCCACTCCTAGTGTCTTCTATTTTCACCCTCTGCGATCTATTTTGCAGGTATGATTTGAACCAGTTAAACATAAATCCACGAAAACCTGCTTTGCTAAGCTTCCTTAGCAATATGTTGCGGTTAACCATATGAAAAGCTTTGGTTATATCCTCAAACAAAGCAGAGGTATTTTTTTTACTATCCAAATTTGAATAAATTTGGGAGCAAACATCTAAAAGAGCATCTTCTGTAGATTTGCCTTTTTGAAAACTGAATTGAACAGAATTAAAGAAATTGTTTTTATTCAAGAACTTTACAACCCTATTTTTAATTACTTTTTCAAATATTTTACTTACAGATGGTAGGAGCGAGATAGGCCTGTAATTTCGAATGCAATCTGTTTCCCCATTCTTAAAAAGTGGTACTACATCCGCACATTTAAGTGCTTCAGGAAAGCTTCCAGTGAAAACGCTTTTATTAAAAATAAAAGCTAAAATATCAACTACAAACGAAGCAATATTTTTTAGAACTCGATTAGACACACCATCTATACCGCAAGAGTTGGAGTTCTTTATGCTTCCAATCATCTTCAAAAGTTCCAAGGCGGTTATAGGTTCGTAGAAAAAAATGCTTGGTTGGAATGGTTCAATGTCATTTCTGCAGCAATGAGAATGGGTACAAATCATAATACTGGATCGTGGTTGTAAAGTTTCGGCTGTCATAGCAAAGTAACAATTAAATTTGTTTACAATCTCTCTTCTATCAAAAATTACTTCATCATTGATCCGAAGCAGAGTTGGCCTTTTGAAAACAGTTGACTTATTCAAGATGCTATTTACTATCTGCAATTCACGCTTAATATTTCCATTAGCAAAATTTAACTGATTTCTATAATAGCTATCTCTACACAACGGAATTTCCTTTTTTAGCCCAGAACACAACTTTTTATATCTTTTTTTCAAATTTCTGTTCAATGCATGTTTAGAACATTTAATCCTAAGTTTGTTTTTGTACTTTATTTTCATTACTAATGAAGTACTTATCCATGGTTTAAGTCTTTTTACCGATTTTTTGACACCTGTATTGTAACTACATGAGTGAATGTGGTTTGTTAATATTTTACTAAATAAATCATAGCATTCGGAAGCATTTTCAGCTGTGTAAACCTCTTCCCAGAACTCAAAGCAAAGAGAAGTCTTAAGCTTAGAGAAGTCTATTTTAGTTGTAAAGTGACACGGTCTGATATTATCACCAGCAAAAATTTTGTTTTTGTCTATTATTAAACCCGTCATAGAGTGATCAGAAATACCGAAATCAAAGACACACTTTTTACATGCGCTACTTGATTTTTTAGCAAAACGTCCATATATATGGTCCAAGCACTTCTCCGATGCAACTCTAGTAGGCTCATCGATAAACGATTCTAACCCATGCGAAGATAACAAATCCATGTAACTAGAAACTGCAGAACAGCTTTCCAAGATGTTTACATTAAAATCACCTAGAATAATTAGTTTTTTGGATTTTTTCTCATTTTCTAAATGGTTTGAAAATTCCTCCACAAACATAGAAAATCTAATACTATGCAACCTGTAAACACCAAAGATTACATACGAATCGTTATTGATTTTAAAAGACAATTTTAGAACATCGGCACTCAAAAAGCAATTTTGGAAGCCACACAATCATAATCTTCCTTAACAAAGCAACACACGCCTCCAGCCGCATAATTATCATTAGTATTTGCAAAAAAATTGAAACCTGGCAAGCAGTAATCATTTTTTTTAAGCTCATAAATCCAAATCTCTGACACAAATACAAAATCAGGGATACATACAAAAGTGTCCAAATGAGAAACAAGAGTTGCAAAATTTTCTCTTAAACTTCTAATGTTTTGGTGGACCACAAAGAGGTTATCTATACAGAAAGACTTTCTAACAAATACATCATCACAATTTGAACTTAAAGAATTACAGGTGGAAATATCATCAAGAAGATCATCTTCTAAATACATTTAAAAACCAAAAACTGAATTACAAACAAAAAGTGCACAAAAGCACTAGATTTTTTCAAGATCATTAAAAGATCTTACTACAATGATATTTCCACCTTCCACCTTTCTCATATGAATTCTATTGTTTTTATACCATACATATTTATAGCCTCTTTACTTCTTTGCCTCCTTCGCCTGCATAAACAGCGCCTGAGTATATTTGGTGAGAGCATCATTTATGTAGATAGCACTCTTTTTATTTCTGCTGTCACTTTCTCCTCCGCTACCATACAGGCTGCCTTTCTTCTTCATTTTCTCATGCATTATACGAGTACGTTGTTTCATCTGCCAGCCATTCCAGGACGGTATCCTCTGACATTTGCATACAAACTATGCTATCGTAAGAAATATTCCAGATATCAGGTCCCAAAATTGAACCTTGAGCTGCTCAGGCTGTGGTGTCCTTTCTTTGAGAGCCTTCTATGGTGTCGTGTAATAACTACCGGTCCGTATAATTGTCCCTCCCCATCCGCAAGAGGTACGTTGAGAGAAATGGGATTCATAATTTCCTCAGGACAACTCGGAAATCCATAGGTTCATACTTACTAAACGGGCTGTCGACCCGTGAAGAGTATCTGCTTGAGACACTGCAGAATTCCACCCTCTGCGATCTTGGGCACGCTGCTTCCAGTTATCCAGACCAAGCGCTCTGGCATCTGCGATGACTTGGTCTTTTAAATGTAGGTTCGGCCTTCCTTGCCTTCTCGAACCTGGGGGCTGGAAGTCGAAGATCGTCTTGGCTGGAGCATTATTTTCCATTCGCTCAATGTGTCCGAGCCAATGTAGTCGACGTGATTAAGCGTTTTAGTACAACATCCACATCTTTGTACAGCTCATAGAGTTCGCGGTAGTATCTTCTCCTCCATTCGCCCCTCCTCCCACACAGGACTAAATATCTGACCGAATTTTTCTTCCAAAACAACACAATATTAGCTGCCCTTTCCTACTTATCGCTTAGCACTCAGCATCATAAAACAGTACTGGCAGGATTAAAGTTCGATAGAGCATGCATTTTGTCCTTCGATGAAGGAGTTTTGAATCCATTTGTTTGGCCAAACCGAAGTGGCAGCAGTTTCCTAAGGTAATTCTCCGTCGGATCTCCACTAAGTGGTCATTCTTTGAGTTGATGTTTACTCGAAGGTAGATGAACTCCTTCACTACCTTCAAGTTATTGCTATCAACAGGGACATTTTATCGTAGGGGGTGGACAGATGTTTGTTTGTTTGTCGATAGCATGTATTTGGTCTTGTCCTCAATAACCTCAAGACCAACCAATTTCGCCTGTTCTTCAATCGCACGCTGGGAACTGCCGATGGTGTCGATATCGTTCGCATACCCCAGTAGTTGAACGGATCTATTGAAAATATTGCCTTCCGTGGTGAAACCTGCCCTGCGAACTATTTTCTCCAGAACAAGATTGAAGAAGTCACATGATAGCGCATCCCATAGGTTCATTGGTTCTAATAAGGGATTCATAACCCTCAGGGCATCACAATAGGTCTATATTCACCTACCTCTCAACCCATTTATCTAACATTACCTAGTCGATTACTACGACGGTTCCGCAACCCATCATTTGCATCCATTTTTCGATACCTATTCCTATCCATCGTATCTTCTATCGCAGTAATATCTGCCTTATATCGTGCGAGGACAAAAACTATTTGCGAAATTTGCTTGCAAAAAAATGCATTTCAACAATAATTTGCCGTCATACGAAGCTTGAAGACTATGGACGGAATGATCCAATAACTACTGTTTGTTTCAATTACAATTTTTATAAACACTCAAATGACTTCAATATGAATTTGAAATTGCTATTATGCTATAATGTTAACATTAAACGAATAAATTTATTTTTATTTTTCTTAACATTAAATACAGTTCGTCGGGGGATAACAAGGTCGCATGTGGAAACCCATGAACTTCAGCTACAACGAAAACAAAAATCGCACAAATTTTTTAGTGCATTTCTAGTTGTTTTTATTTTCTTAGAGTATGTGTTTAATATATTCGTACAATAGATGCGCACGTAAATATATTGAAAATATATTCCAATGTTGTCCACAAACGCAATAAACGGCTTTTAAAAAAAAACAAAATACCCCTTTGTTGCTAAATTTGTTGTCTCTTTAATTTTGATATAGTTACTGTCTAAAATTGTAAAATTTTAAGTTGGTGCCTCTTGAATTTCGCCGTCAATAATATGCGCATCAATGATATAGGAGAAAAAAAGCTCTCTCTCGAACGATATGAACTGCATCTATGTCTTGAATACTGGAGTGGCCAGGGGTGCACAAATTAATACATATTTAGATCTACAATTTTGCTGTTAGATTCTAAGATAAAAGTATGGCCAGACTCATGATGGAGTTTTTTTTTGCTGAGGAACGCAAGAATCACAACAAAGAATACTTTGTTATACCGGGATAACGGCCTTTAAAATGTTAGGCAATCCAATTGCAATACGATTGGCCCGTCGACTCATCAGCTGCGAGATTGTAAAAGTCAACGCATAAAACAGGTATGGTGTTGTCCTTATCACATTGTCTCTGGTTGCGGCACCCAATTTTGTACTCGTTATGTCTTTGAAATTTGGCTTCTTCATCTGAATTTGGTTGAAGGTTCTTACCATTATTTAGTGCTTTGAACTCTTCGCAAAAATCGCATTGGTCTCTTTTCGGCTCATGAAACCGAAATGTTAGTTTCAAAATTGAATATTTGCCTGTATTGGCTTTCCTTAACATAGCATTTTAAATTCTCTTCACAACGAGCTTTGTACTGCTCAAACATTTCCGCAATAGAAAGTCCGTCCTTAAGGTATTTGTTTTGCCTTATTTTAACGACAATAATGAGACTCAACAAGTGGAAAAGAGAGTTTATGTAGTCTTACCTTTACAGAATTCAGGATGGAAGAGCTTTTTAAAGTTCTAATAAAAGCAAAACAAAACACAGTTCTATTACCTAGTTCTTCCAAAACGCTACAAATAATTTTCTTAAAAAGTACTTATATCACTAAATTATGTCTACAAAGTGGCAAATGAACCCGCGGAATTTCAAAAGTCCATAATATTTCCTATCCCGGGGATCCCAATAACCCAGCAGACTATAGAAAAATCTCTTTTTTGAACACTGGTTTGCTCAATGCATGGTCATCGAGATGGCTTTAAAAAACAGAACGTTAAGTCAGTATCAGGCAGGCTTTAGAGAAGGCTTTTACACTGTGGATCGAAACTTCAACCTATCAAGTATCGCACAAAGTTATCTTAACCGTCGGAAAAAATCATATTCATTTTTTATTGATTTTCAAGCGGCATTCGACACGATCAACAGAAACTATCTTTTCTACAAACTCTCACAAATCGGCGTATCTACAAAGTTTAAAATACCATTTCCAATCTATACTGCGCCAATAAATCAATAATATGGAACGGAAATGAGCTTTCAGATTAGTTTGGAGTAGGGATTGGAGTAAGACAAGATGTGTGTCCTGCATTGCATGGCCCAAAATTCATTCACTATAAGTAACACCCTTAAATCCAAACGGCTTCAGCTAACTTGAGGATGGATGCCCCAACTCGACTATGGCAGCCAACCCTGCCTCCTTTTCACAGACCCGTGTAGGTTGTGGTTCGTATTGCATGCTTGGGATTCGATTGTATCAGTCATCCGATTCGAAATAACCTGCAAAGAGAATAGAGAGCAGTTTGATGTTCAATTGAAACAGTCATCTCAAAAGGCTCTTCTTTCCGTGGATCAGGAAGCAGTCCGTAGGCAATTAATACACTACTGTTTTATTTACAGAAGCCCCAATTTGGACAGACATTCAACTTATAATGACTTGGATGCGCTGTCTGATTCCATCACAAGAATTGTGACCCTTCATCCTCGTACTGAAATCGTCATTGCGGGTGATTTCAATATACACAATTCACATTGGCTTCGACATTCTGGACAGAAAACGCCCAAAGGAAGGTATGTTGAGATTTTTGCTAAGGTAAACAATCTCACTCAGCTTACAAATGAGCTAACACGAATACCGGACATAAGCAGTCAAACCGCCAACACATTGGACTTGTTTCTCACCTCTCACCCTGAAAAATATGATATAAACGTATTACCTCCTCTAGCTTCGTCAGACCATTGTGTGTTATCAGCGAATTTTTCGTACTCCGGCCACATAGTTAAAGAACAAACTCCTAAGAGAACCGATTGGCAATACGAGAAAGCCAATTGGGAAAAACTAAACGGTTTCCTTGAGAGTTATAACTGGTCGCTGTGCTTCCTCGACACCGACGTGGATGCTGCTACTGATATGGTCACAAACATAATTCACCTGGGCATGAAGTTTTTTATCCCTAACAGAATAAAAAGTATCAAACCCTAGCTAAACGCGTGGTGTGACTCAAGCTGCAAAGAGGCTGTCAGGTTAAAATAGGGTGGTAAGCTTTCGGTCTTATAAGGCCAACCCATCTGAAAAAACCGGAAAAAGTTCAAACAAGCCAGAAATGACTGCAATGCCCTTATTAATCGTGTAAAATTCTCCCACGACCAAAAGCTGGAGCAAAGTCCCACGGGTAGTAAAAACTTTTGTTCGTTTGTCAAAAACATCAAGAATTCGGCCTCGTCATCTATCCCGACACTCATTTACAATGACATTCAAGCTGTTAGTTCTCTGGATAAAGCAAATCTGCTTGCTGCTCACTTTGCAGCTAGCTCAACGCTCTCAGATTGTGCTGTATCTCCCCCTGTACTCGAGCGCGTAGAATACTCCATGTGACCATCCCACTTTCGCACTCGTACAGTGGCTAGAGTACTTCGAGATCTTGACTTACACAAATCCGCTGGTCCAGATAGTATTTACCCTATTGCTCTGAAGAGGTATTCTTCTACGCTGGCAAAACCACTCCTTAAGCTTGTGATTGTGAATAGGACATATCGTCGCTTGAAAAGCAAACTGACATAAGTCAAAATTTGACGATTTTGAGTTAACTATACAGAACGAATCGTAAAAACAATACAATTTTTCTATCAAAACGTCAAAACTATAACTCTTAAACTGACAGCATGAGGGCACAAGTGTCGTTTTGAATTTAAGGAAACATCGCTGTTGTTTTCCCAGCTAAATGACTTTTTTTCATTTGTAATACTTTGCTTCTAAAAAAATTATGAAATCGCGATAAATAAGTTTCTTGAAAAGTGACACTTTTCGTGTTGTGTCATTTTACCTTGGAACAAAACTAGTTGATGAACTTCAAAGTTCTTTTGATTACTTTAAGAAGTGTCGTTTTACCAATAAGCTAGGTTTTATTTTATATAATATTATTATAATCGATTTTTTCATTAAAGTTCCTATATTTTTTTTATTATAACTTAATACATACTATTTAAGGTGCGTTGTTTCTACAAAACACGCCTAAAAATTCCAATTGTTTTTTTTTCAAAACAAAACGACATTTAAATTAGTAGCAATTTGGATGTTAAACGACATAAGTCAATTTTTTTTTTGTAGTAACTTGAATATATACCACTTAAAAGAAGAAAACAAATTAAAACTTTTTTACTTTACAACTTTTTGGTATTTATTGAAATTTAAAACTAAAATGTTTTTTTTTAAGTTATGAAAAACTTCAAATGGCTTTTCTGAAAATGTATGAATTTTGACTTATATCAATTTGCTTTTCAAGCGACGATATAGAAGTCCTATTCTTCAGGGCTCCGTCCGAGAAGATGGAAAACAGCATTTGTCCAACCTGTCCCAAAAAAAAGGCGAATGACATATCTAACCGAAAAGTTGAAGCAACTCTTCACCAAGGTGGTGAAACTAAATTTGTTGCGCTTGATATTTCAAAGGCATTTGATAGAGTTTGGTATCAAGCTCTCTTGTCGAAAATGCGTGCATTTGGAATCAATGATACTCTTCTTTAATGGATTAGAAATTACCTTTCGGACCGTTCAATTCAAGTTGTTTTGGACGGTTTCAAGTCTGCAACTCACCAAATAAATGCTGGTGTCCCACAAGGCTCTGTTCTGTCCCCGACTCTCTTTCTAATTTTTATAAATGATCTCCTGTCTGTTACTTCTAATCCAATCCATTCAGTACCCTCAGCTTCTCATATTCGTTTTTTGGGTCACGCCCCTCTTCTTCGGGCGTGGAACAGAAATGGCAATGTATGGTAAGTTCATTAAATTCCGATCTTAACAGCATAACTCATTGGGGTACAACCATTAGAGTGGAATTTAATGTTTCTAAAACGCAATGTTGTCTTCTGTCATTAAACCAAAACCGACACACACTGCCATTATCCATAACACCGAAAGACTTTCCATTCTCGATATGTGTGTTAATGACAACCCCCGTTGGAATGACCGCATATTCGATGTCGCCAAGAACGCTGCGAAATGTCTAGGCTCCCTTAAGCGATGTAAGAAATATTTCACCCCTTCTGATCTAGCTACAATTTATAAGCCGTTTATTCACCCGAAAATCGAGTACAACGGTCATATCTGGTCTGGTGCACCAATAACTTATTTGGAGCTACTTGACACGATCCAAAAACGCGCAATAAAACTCATTGGCGACCGAGACATCGCGAGATCGATTGACTCTCTTAGTCGTCGTCGTAATGTCTCCTTTCTTTCACTATTTTATCGTTATTTCCACAATAAGTGCTCAAGTCAGTTGCATGCCACCCCTAGAACATTTCAATCGCAATACCCGCCATGCAATGAATGTTCATCTGTTCACCCTCAAGCCTGTATTCAGACGTACAGTGAAGTTTAAAGAATCTTTCCTCAGCCGTAGAGCTTTGGTCAGCGGTAAACAAAAGGAAATCTAAGGTCATAATCTGGCTGAACCGCAAGGACATACGCACACTGACGGGGGTCCTCACAGGACACTGCGCAGTGGACCTACACGCGGAGCGGCTGGGCATTGTGCACAACGATTACTGCAGGAGCTGTAGAGACGTCGAAGGAACAGAATCTATTCGTCACCTAATATGTGAATGCCCTGCCTTTAGAGCAATCAGATTCAAGATTCTTGGCAGCTACTTCTTTGAGGAGCTGGAGGATCTGACCGATATTGAGATGAGGAAACTCCTGAGATTTATATATAGATGCGGGTGGTTCTACTACAGCGGACCACTGAGCTGTGTAACAGCGGCATTCTTCTTGTTTCTTGAACACAATGGACCCAAACTGATGTTCTAAGTGAGCCGTGACACTAGTCACAAGGGCATCTATTTACCTACCTACCTTCCTCAGCCGTACAACACGAATGTGGAATACTTTTCCATGCTCTATTTTTCCTTCACATTATAACCTACAAACATTTGAAACCAACGTGCATCGGCATCTCTCCTTTTCTTCTAATCCTAATTTCCTTAACGACCGCGCTGTGTAGCCAATTCATGATAAGGGTACTAAAAAAATCCCTTTAGTGCGTGTACATTATAAAATAAAAAAAGCAGCTCTCCCTCCGCTGCGCAGTGAAATGGGATCAGGATGAGGTGATTGATGCAATCGAACCTTGGACTGACCCATGGTTCAGGAGTCGGGCGGATATCGCGACTGCACTAGTCACTCTCAACTTATCGCAACCGCTATGCGTATTATAGATGCGTTGCACTTCTCGACTATTCATGCGTACCTCCCCCACAACTACTACCTCACGTAGGTAACCACAGAGCTTCCAGTAGGCCGAACGACGACCAGCAAAACAAAGTTAAATCGGATTTTGCCGTTACCACAATATAGCGCTAGATGTACTCCAATAAATTTAAAACCTCTCCATATGAGAAAATTATATCTGTATATTTCACTTGCGAGGGATATTATAACTGGTCACTTAGGCTGTAGTCTAGCTACTTTCTTCAATATTTATGCTCCTGTTGTCGTACTACGACCCAGGATTCATTTTTTTTCATTACTCAACATGAAACTAATAATAGCCAATGAACTTGCCTTCATATCGATAAATATGCAAATGTTATCGATCTTACTTCAAATCGAGACAGCTTTAAAAATAAAATAATGGAAGTAATTAATTAAATTTGAAATTGTTTTTTTTTTTGAAAATGCTATAAAAAAAACTACTGAATATTTTCTCAAATTTCTTTTTTTATTTGAAAGTACAATCCTTCCGGTTAATAGTGGAAAATAATTTCATTCAAATGGCTGCCTCGGCTGGCCATGCAGTAGCCTACACGATACCAAGGTCTTTATGCAAAATTCGTCTCAATGATGTCTCCGAAATGTTCAATTGTTGAGAACGACGATGAATTGATGTTGATGGCGCTTCACGCACACTTTCTGCCACAGCAGCAATATTCTCGGGTGTACGAACTGTTTTTGGCTTTTCACGCTTTGGTTTATCGATGAGGATGCCAGTTTCTTTCACTTTTTTCACAAGATAACGAACATACGGAGCTGACGGTGCTTCTCTTCTTCCAAAATCCGTACGCAATTTTCGCTCACATTCTGCAACATTACCATGATTTTCAAAGTAATGTCGCAATATTTCGCAGCGTTGTTCAACCGTATACACAACCATATTCGTTCAGCGGAAGGATAAAACTAATTATCTGTCAAATCAGACATGAGCTAAGTGTTACCATTCACGAAATAAGCACTAGTTGACAAAAAAAAACGTTAGATGGCGGACCCTTTATTTTAAATACGAGTATGTAAGAAGCTGGTCTAAAAATGTTGTATTTTATAATATTGCATTTATAGATGAAATAATAATAACAAATAAATAAGTAAATTGGCAACAATCTTCAAGCAGTGTTCACGCCACTGATCAACGCTAAAAGCTAGGTCCGGTTTAAAAAAAAATTATAGTTCTGTCAACGACAAAGTATATATTATAAACCATCTTGAATTAATTGTCTTTTCCATGACTAAAGAAAATAAACGTCAAAAGTGAAAAGAGGTGTTTAATATATTTCAAATATTGTTGCAGAAAATACAATAACTAAACGTACCTATGAATATAAGAAATACCCTTTGGCAAAATTAATTAAGTAAAAGCCCAAACTCTACAATTAAATTAAATTTAATTTATGTCATGCCACTGAATTTGACCGACTGTCGAGCGGATAGTATTTAGTTGTGATTTTTATTTATGGATTTTATTTACATAAGTTAATCATAATTCAATTTACCCTAATTTGAGAATCATTTTCATCATCTCTGCCAGTATCAGACTTAATAAAAGAACAGCTTTAAAAAAAAATTTTGTCTCAATTGTTATTAAATAAAAAAAAAGAGCGCCCAAAAGATCCTACGTATTTTCTTAATATGTGCATTGAAAAATGTAGCTATACATCTACTTGCGAGCACTTAACAATTCTTAATTCTCCCTTGAGAAATAAGAAGCAATTTAACATTTTATTTTCTGCTTTCTCTATTATAATATTTGTATTTGCTAAAGAGAAAGTTATTGTAATCGTGCAAAAATTTCAAACTCAATCTGTGAATGAGTCCAACAAATGGTGTGCCGCAATTCTGTCCGCCTGTTTGTCTTCCCACGGGTCTCGCCCAAAGGGGTGAACGGATTTTATTCAAACTTCCTATTAAGAGTTGTTGGTTAAGCTAACGCTTCAGATGAGTGTTGCTGCTACTTTTAAATTGTTGTAAAATGCATTGAAGCTAATTCCAAAGTTTGTTTGAGTTTTGTAAAAATGTTTTTCGGTATACAGATGTCCTGTCCTGGTGGTAGGCAAGTAGACCGTCAGATGGTGTGCATTGATTCCATTGATATCAAATCAAACTCGACTGGGTTTGATGGCATTTGTTCGGTTTTTGTTAAGGCCATTCTGCCGTACATTTCGATACATTAATAACATTTTTATGAGGGCAGTTTTTTCCTCTACTTGGAAACGAGCTAAAATACGAGTAATACCAGTTCCTAAGAACCAAAGTGTGTACTTGTAGCGTGTTCCAGGCGGAAATCATGGCGATTAAGGAAGTCGGATAGTCAAGCCGCGCTAAAGTCCCTGGACTCAGACTCTTTAAATTCTATCGTAGCCATAGACTGCCGTTATCTCTTGAGGAGATAGCAGAGCAGTTCAATATTCACCTCTATTGAGTCCGGGGCATAGAGACATCCCAGGGAATTGTAGGGCAGGATGAACTCGTCAAAAATGGAACCGCATTACCTCTTCTACCTGATAAAAGTTTTCTAGGTATGCCTATCGCTACTAATAAACTTATGTATAGGATATTCGCAGTCGAGGGTACAAACATTAGGTGGACAGGTAGGAATATGTGTCTAGCGACCAAGCATATCTGGCCAAAGCTGGATCTGCGACGCTCTTTGGGTTTGATCTCACTGAACATTGGCTCTGCTATAGGTGTCATTACAGGACACTGTCTAATAGGCAAGCACGCATCAAGGCTTGGCGTCTATCCAAATGACTTCTGGAGAAGCTGCAGGGACGAGGAGTAAGAGGAGACTACACTTCATCTCCTCTGTGCATGTCCTGCACTCTCGCATAAAAGAAATCTCTATCTAGGAGCCTTCTTCCTCAATGAACTCAGTGACTTAGCTAACACAGATGTTAGAAGTCTATCGAGCTTCATTAGAAGCTCCAAATGGTTTAGCGAGTAGAGGTCGAAACTCCCCCGATCACAACGGACCTCATTGGTCTAAGTGTGCCACCTTAACCTAACCTAACCTAAGAACCAAAGCGAATTTAGGCCGATTGCGATTTTACCGCTTCTTTCTAAAGTGTTTGAAAGGATTGTGAATTTTTTTTTTTTTTTTTATAATTTGCGTGCGCTAAAGGGATTTCTTTTTTCTGTAGGGACACAGTACCCTTATAATGGTAAAACCACAGCGCAGGCATTTAGTTTGTTGCGCAAGTAGCTCCCAGCAATTCATTGCCTATTTTTGGGTGCTACTTACTGAAAGAATAGAAGGATAGGAAAGAAGTTTGGTGCGATGGGATTTTTTATTTCTCAACAGGTGGCGCCTAAATTGTTTTTAGGGAGATCAGTTTTTGTTGTGTGTATTCAATTTATAAAAATCATGGCCCTGGTCGGGATTCGAACGCACGACCTGCCAATCACTTTAGTGAATACACTACCATCGCACCATTGCCACCTGCAATGAATGTTCAGATACGGAGATTTCTCCAAGATAATAATTTACTATGTGCTAATCTGTACTGGTTTTCGCTATAAATTTGGTTGTACTACTGCATTGATAAACGTAACTGAGGAAATTAGACAAGCCGTAGATAATGACGAAGTAACTTTTCTTATCTTGCTCGATTTCTCTGAAGAATTTGATATGTTCTTTCTGGTAAGCTACGAAATCAATTTAATTTTTCGGTTCCGTCCACTAATTTAGTAGCCTCTTATTTAAGTCACAGATTCCAGGCAGTTGTGGTTAATAACTCCACGTCTGATTTTCTTTCACTTAGTTCTGGTGTTCCTCAAGGTTCAATGTTGGGTCCGCTATTCTTCCCGTTGTACATCAACGACCTTCCTTCATGTAATTTAAATTCTTCGATTGATATGTATGCTGATGATGTGCAGGTACGAAAGAGTTTTCCTTTGGGTCTTGTGGAAAATGCTGCTTGTGAATTAAATTAAGACCTGGAAAGGATTCTGTGCTGGTCTCGAGCTAATTGCCTCCGCTTAAACCCTTCTAAGTCTAAATGTTTGGTTATTTCTAGGAAGCAGGTAGATACTCTATGTTTTCCTGAAATACATCTCAATAGTAGCTCTATTGAATTTGTCGAATCTGCAAAAAATCTTGGCATCATTTTTAAACGAACGCTTACTTGGAATAATCACATCAAACTGGCTCTAGGCAGGGTTTATGGAGCTCTTCGCATGCTATGGGCTACACTCCTCTAAAAACAAGAATAATTCTTATCAAAACGCTTCTTATTCGAATTCTGATGTTTGGTTGTGGGCTTTTCAGCAACTGTGATTATGAGTATAGGCGAAAACTCAATGTAGCCTATAATAGTATCGCGAGATATATTTATGGACTAAGATGATACGTCCACTTTTCCTCTTTTTCCAAACCGAGTCATGGCATCACTCTTGACAAATTTTTAAGCGGAGAATATTGATCTTACTTCATAATATTCTTTAGACGCCCCAACCATCTTACCTTTTTAGGAAGATCCGTTTTACGCGTTCAACTAGGACTTTTCATCTCATACCAATGCGCTACAATTTCTTGGTTTCTGAGAAACAATTTTTATCCATGCGATTCGGCTATGGAATTCCCTCACCCAACTTATAAGGTTGATAAGTCGCAAAACGCTGTTCAATAAGGAAATCAGTAAACTTCGATGATGATGATAAGTTGTTTAAGTCATTTTTCCTTTTATTTTATTTTATTTTTTTTCTCCTTTTCCATTTTGTCTTTAGGAATTTGTAAATACTCGTATGTATCCATCTAACCTTTTTTTATAATTGCACAAGTACCTAATTTTCTACTCGTAATAAAAAGTGACTTCCTAATTTAAAGTTATTTAAAGTGATAATAACTTTTATAGATTTAATTTTGTGTTAATAATTTGTTTTAGAATCACAAAGTATGACTTATGGAGATTTTTTACGGCTAAGTATGGAATATAATGTCCCTCAAATGAACACCAGCTTCATTCTTACAGAGACGGGCTCTTTCTAGAACGTTTTCCATAGCACTTCGTAGGACATCTGGGCTCAGGGCCTCTATTTCAGCACGAATGTTCTCCTTCAGCTGCGGAATAGTGGTGGGTTTATTTACGAACACTTTACCCTTCAAATAACCCCACAGAAAAAAGTCAGTTGCATTCAAGTCCGGAGAACGTGGAGGCCAATTAAATCCTGAATTTTTCGAAATTATTCCGAACTGCGTAAACAACACGTTTTTTAGGATCTCCTGGCTTTAATTCTTGCCCAAATTGGATTTTGTATGGAAACAGCTGCAATTCGATTAGAACTCTTCGCAATGAACTGCGGGACACACCGACTCTCCACAACACTTGCAAGAATGCGTTCCACATCCGCTTCGATTCGGGCACTGCGAGGTCTTCCAGCTCGAGGAAAATCAACTACAGTTCCTTGTTGACGAAATCGTGCCACCAGTGCCGTAATCATGTGCGCAGAGGGTGGATTTCGCACATTAAAATGACGCTGATAAACTCTTTGGGTTGAAATCCTCTCTAAAGCGCTGTAGTTTATTTTAGTAAATCTCCCAAGTTTGTTTTATAAGTACCTAAAAAAAGAAAAGAAAACAAAATTACAAACAAAAGAGTTATGATTTTTTCAAATTTGGAAGTCACTTTTGACCCACCCTGTATATACATTATAAAGGTGGTTACATTTTAAGGGCCGATGTTGATTTTGAATAACACATAACACAAATTATTTAGGAAATTATAGTCATTTTTTTTATTATGATAATATTGTTATGGTTCAATTATGTAAGGAACAAAATATCGGCCAAATGGCCGCCGCGACCTCGGCGGCACACCTCCATCCGATGGTTCAAATTTTCGATGACGCTGAGGCACAATTGAGGTTCTATGCCGTTCATGTGCCGAATTATCACATCCTTTAGCTCTTGAATTGTTGCTGGTTTATCGAAGTACATCTTTTCTTTCAAATAACCCCAAAGAAAGAAGTCCAACGGTGTCAAATCACATGATCTTGGCGGCCAATTGACATCGCCTCCACGTGAGATAACACGGCCATTGAATTTGTCGCGCAAAAGAGATATTGTTTCGTTAGCTGTGTGGCAAGTGGCACCGTCCTGTTGAAGCCACATATCGTCCACATCCATGTCTTCCAATTTGGGCCATAAAAAGTTCGTTATCATCTCACGATAGCGAACACCATTCACAGTAACTGCCTGACCGGCCTCATTTTGGAAAAAAATCCGGCCCGATGATGCCACCAGCCCATAAACCGCACCAAACAGTCACTCTTTGTGGGTGCATTGGTTTTTCGACAATCACTCTTGGATTATCATTCGCCCAAATGCGGCAATTCTGCTTATTGACGAATCCACTGAGGTGAAAATGTGCCTCATCACTGAAGATGATTTTTTTTCGAAAATTGATAATCCACTGTTGCCATTTCTTGCCACCATTCTGACCATTGACGACGCTTGAAATGGTCAAGAGGCTTTAGTTCTTGAGCCAATTGCACCGTGTAAGCGCGTAAATGCAAGTCTTTATGTATAATGTTCATCAACGACGAGCGTGAGAGGTGCAATTGTTGGGCACGACGACGAGTTGAGGTGAACGGCTCTTCAGCCACACTATCGCGAACAGCAGCTATATTTTCTGCAGTACGAGCTGTACGAGCATGCACTGGTGTTTTCACACCTACAGACCCGGTTTGCTCAAATTTTTGCACGATTTTTCCGATGTGCGTACACATTTGGACGATTAAATTGACCGAAAAAATCACGAACTGCACGATATGCATTTTTATTTGAACGCCCATTTTCATAATAAGCCTGAATAACTTTAACGCGTTGCTCGATTGTGTATCTTTTCATGGTTCAAATTGAGTTAGTCTGAAATTGAGAAATGTCAAATAAAATGCAGAAAAAAACTTGACGTTTAGGTGTGGTTCACATTCAACATCGGCCCTTACAATTTAACCACCCTTTAGATTAAACATTGAAATATAATTTTTTTACTGAAACTTGCACTACTAAATAAGATATTGTATCTTACTTTGTAAGGTTATTAAATAAAGATTTGAATTTGAATAATGCATTAGCGGGAATTATTTCCTTTATTTCCACAAAACATCTCCCATGGTTAGTATCTATATCAATGTCAGCAAGAAGTCTTCTTTGAACCAGTGGTTGGAGATTGTGTGATCATAAATAAGACCGACTGTTCGTAACTGAATGCTGTCCAGTATTTTAAGAGAATGTCTGAAAGAGTAGAACTGGGAGTAGTTACTCAATCACTGGCCTTAGTTTTCCCTTAGCTGATTCGCTGTAAAATACATCTGCTCTGAGAAGGTTACCCAATTTCATGAAAGCAGATTTTGAAATATTTGATATGTAGTTATTGCAAGTTAAGCCCTATTCCACTGCCATCCATCCATTATCAATTTTGATAAACAGTCCAAGTATTCCCTAGAGAAAAAGTCATCAATTACGTTTTCTTCGCAACAAATGCATCCAGATTGGCACCACGCCATAATGTTCACTTATTTTATCCAGGTCTTGGTCAAAAGAGATTATCTTATCGCATTTTTGGCGATGAGCAGTTCTTGCATTTACAGTTTCGTGAGAACTCCTGCAATTATAGCAAAGAAGCCCGATGTTACTCCATCGAATATAACTTGAATTTATCGTCAGCTGGTAAATCATGAGAACTAACGTTCGTTTGTTCTTTAGCTTTCTTAAAGCTAAGCCAATTTATTCAATACTTGGTTGTGTAACCGGTTCTTCATTGACTGGGCGTGATGGGTTGTCTTCTTCTCTATCATTCTCTCGGTCACTGGTCATTGAACCGCTACTGGAAATGCTGCTTATGCCTATCTACTATTCTCTGGGGTTCGGTTATTAAGTTTCCATGGCTGTTTCGAAGAGCCTTCGTTCCGGTCTTACAACCAGTAGGCAGCTGCTTGACTTTCTATAAATCGTTTGGATGCCCGAGTAGATACCTAAGGCTTAAATGCTCAAAAACAAACGATTTTCTAATAAAAATGGAGTCTTCGTAGTTTTCATTTTTTTCTTAAACTAGAATAAATAAAAGCATCTGGTTTTTTGCATTTTACAAAAAATTGATAGATGCAGTGAAAAATAAAAGTCAATTTAGTACATACTCACTTTCATGATTTTGAAAACCAAAAATCAAGTAAACAATGTCTTTATTTTGTTTTATTTTTTTTCAAAGTTTTCAGTTTGAATGTATTTTTTTCAAAAACTATTCATAGAAATAACTAATTTTAAAAAATATATTTAAGAACAGATAACTGGCTTTCAAAAAATGGATACATTTTTTTTTGCAAGTGTTACCGCTGTTTTTAATATTTAATTTTTTTTTAATTTTAATTCTTTTTTAAAAAATTGTTCCTCCCACCTAAACGGGGTGAAATAGACTCCATTTCCCATTTTGAAAAATCAACAAAATTCTATTCCTACTCTTCCCGTCGATGGGAATTATTACCGCTACTACTTGAGCGACTGACTCCGAAACTATGTTATATCACCTTGCTACTCGAAGGGCACCCAGTTTTACGGAGGTTGCTACTTGCTACTTAAGTTTTGAGATATGTCAATACCGGTGTAGATACGTCAATTCTGACATTAGCATCGTAAAGTATGTTTTTAATGGTGCGCGTGCTCCGAAAGTTTTGTCATACAAGTGGTAATTGCGTTTTTTAACAGACTTAAAAAGTTCATCTCAGCCAAAAAGTGGAATTAAATCGTGAACATTTTCGTGCGATGATTTTATTTATTTCGACGTGGATGAACTTCACGACACGAGCACCATCAAGGTCCCGGGCCACCGCGTTTCGCTGGTTTTTCGAATTCAATCGTAAAGGTCGTACAAAATCGGTTGATGTGCCAGAAAACAGATTTTGCAAGATCGTCATGTGACATGAAATCGACGCAAGCTTTTTTTTATATAATTAACGCACATTAAAGGGATGTTTGGTACCCAAATAATGTTTATAGTTACATAGTGCAGGCATTAAGGAAATGGGGGTAAGGATGAGAGAGGAGAAACCTATGCTGTTTGGTTTTAAATTTATGTAATTTATAATGGGTAGGGAAAACAGAGCGGCGAAGAACATTCCACATTCGTGTTGTACGGCTAAGGAAGGAATATTTGTATGTCACTGTGCGCCCGACAACTGGGTTGATGGGCATTTCTGTCATGGCGGGTATTGCGGTTGAAATTTTCTAAGGGTGGAATGCAGTTGGCTATTTCATTTAAGCATTTCTGGTGGAAATGTCGATAATACAGCGATAAACAAGAGACATTACGCCGATGACTAAGACTCGAGTCCCCTTCATGGACAATGGCAAAGTATTAGGATTTTGCTTTACTGACAAAAGACAGCATTGCGTTTTGGAAGCATTAAGTTCCACTCTCTTGGTTGTAGCCCATCGAGTTCTGCTGACTAGATCGGAATTTAATGAGCTTAACATACGTTGCCGTTCTAGTTCCACACCCGAAGATGAATTGCGTGACCAAAGAAACGAATATGAGAAGCTGAGGGTACTGTCATCATCAAAGGAATGGATTGGATTAGAAGTAACAAACAGAAGATCATTTATTAAAATGAGAAAGATAGTCGGGGACAAAACGGAGCCTTGGGGAACACCAGCATTTATTTTCTGAGTTGCAGACTTGTAACCGCCCAACACAACTTGAATTGAACGGTCCGAAAGGTACTTTCTAATCCTTTGGAGCTTGATCAATTAGTTCCACTTGCTCCGTCAAAAAAGATTTCTTCTTGTGATTAGACACTCCTTCAAAAAAGGCTCGTGTCGATTGTTTCAAAGCAATGTTGAAAAAATTCAATCGCGATGCTACAAAAGACGTCTTAAAGACCGTGACAGAAATTTCATCAGATAACGGTACAAAAATTAACTGCAAGGGAGACGTTTTTCGTCGCATAAAGAAGCGGTTGATGCATTGAAAAGGCTTGTTTTTGCAGTTAGTTCGTTTTGAGTGGAAACAGTACTTCAAAGATTGGTTCAAACGCATGCAAAAGTGTACTGATCTCCGTGGAGAGTATTTCGAAACTCAATAAACCTATGTTCGAAGATAAATCTTTGTTTTTACTTGTTTTTCTCAAAACTTAAGTAGCAACCCTCGTAAGGGATGAAACAACAAAAAATAGATTCACGTAGTATCACAAAGAACCTCATCTTGGTCTAAATGCGTCGATATTAAAGATGATTTATATGACCAATTAAAATTATAATTGTTTTGTTTTTAGGATAGTTGATCCTAGTCGGCTTTGTTGCTCAAGTAGGTCTTGCAATGAAACTCTGTTATTTCATTTACTCCCCGACGTTTCGACAGGGGTCTGCTGTCTTCTTCAGTGGATCCTTATTAAATCAGAACATATAATAATAAAATATGTTGGTGAAACAACTTAACAAGCAGTGAACAGAACTTACATAGAGAAAGAGCTAATTAAAAACTTGCTTTTACATTTGGATAAAAACTTAAATTTTGTTGGTTGAAAAATGTATAAAATTTAAAAAGTTAAAATAAAATTTACCACTTCTATCGAAGTTTAGTCGTAGAGTAACTGAAAGAATTTAAAATTTCTTCGCTTCTTTGGCATGTGCCTCTCCAATTGTAGGATTTTGACATTGTCGAAAACTGCCCGGTGTTCACTATATGACTGACAAGCGCCGTCTTTCCTGCATTCTTTGTTCTTATGTCAGATGGGATATCTTTGCGATACAAATTGTTTTTTTTTAGTTTAGTTTAGTTTACTTTATTTCATCAAACAAAATTACAATAATACTTTAGTGATTACTTGATAATAATATGATATAATCCATACTAATATTATAAATGCGAAAGTAACTCTGTCTGTCTGTCTCGCTTTAACGCCAAAACTACTAAACCGATTTAAATCAAATTTGGTACACAGATAGTCTAGAGCCTGAGAATAGACATAGGCTACTTTTTACTTTCATCCGCTGTCCAGAAGCGGAGATCTAAGCTGATATCTAAGAAAAGTTGTAGCTGTCGAATGCTTTCTAGCTCCTAGCTTTGGAATGACTCATCCAAATGAAATAGGATTTTTTTTTTTTAATATGAAGTTCAATTATGTACAAAGATTTTAAGATATAAATCATCTTGGTAGGTCATCCTGAAGTTGAAAAATAAGCATTAAACTATAAATTTTCTACAATTCAAAAAAGTAAAATGTTCGATTGAAGCTAGATCGTTTCATTTTCCCAGCGTTCAGTGGAGGACAATTTGTGTGTGTGTGCTTCACAAATCTGTTTCTCTACCTGTACCTTTTGTGCAATGCGCTTTTTCTTTCTTTTTTTTATGCACCTTTTTCAGTTTGTGTTGTTTTTTTATGGTGCATGGCCATGGATTGAGAAAGATAGGGTATGAAATGTAAATGAGATTGAGAGGGGGTCACACTCAGAGTATATCCATATAATGAGTAGGGACACTCTCGACGTTTTCTTTATCAGTCCTTATCAGCAAGTATTTTGTTTTAAATTTGAGAAGTGGCAGACTGGCGAAGCAAAGCGAGCACGGGACAGCTGGTAATAATATAAATAATATAAAGAAAAAAAATACACATTGCCACCATTAAAATTACTTAAGATTAATTGTAAATTATTTTTAAATGAAAATCTACTTAGACTAAAATCGATCATATCGCAAAGGGTATTGGTTTCTCTTAAGCACCTAGTCAATGGTTCGTTTGCAGCATAATTTGTTCTGTGATATGGAATGTTAAAAAACAGTCGGTTTCAAAACATCCTCGCAGGAACATTGAAGTTTATTAAGGCCAGAATATCGAAACAATCAATATGATTTGTCAATACGTCACGAATGAACATAACTTCAGAGAACTTTCTTCGAATGTTGAGAGGCACAATATCCATGCCCATGTCCCAGTGAAGAATTTTCAATAACACTCTTGTAAAACGTTTTTGTATTTTTTCTATTCTCAAAGAGTGAACTTCATACAAAGGGCTCCAAATAGTATTACAATATTCTACAGTAGATCTAAAAAGAGCAAAAAGCAGACATTTCAACGTATGTGGATCGCAGAACTCCTTTGAATTGCGCAAGATAAATCCCAACATGGAATTACCTTTGACAACTAAAAAGTCTATATGTTTTACGAAATCAAGTTTTTGGTCAAAAATTACCCCAAGGTCTTTCTTAAAGGTTACACTTGAAACAAATGTACTGTTTATTTTATAAGCGAAGTTAATTGAAGAACAATTCCGACAAAACGTTAAACTTTGACATTTTGCAATATTAAGGTGTAAGGAGTTAACCAAACACCAATTCGATAATCTCTTAAGATCTTCTTGTAATGACATACAATCTTGTTGAGTTTTTATACACCGAAAGACTTTCAAATCATCCGCATACATAAGACATTTAGAGTTTAAAAATACGTTTGGAATATCATTGACAGATAACAAAAAAAAACGGGCCAAGATGGCTTCCTTGCGGCACACCCGAGGTAACATTTATAGGTGACGAGAGAATGTTATTTATACGAACATACTGAAGACGACCCTTTAGGTATCCATTTATCCAGTTCATGAATTTAGAGTTGAATCCTATTTTGTTTAACTTCATAAGTAATGTATCATGAGTAACCCGATCGAAAGCTTTGGAGAAGTCTGTGTAGACAACATCAAATTGATACCCTTTCGCAAGTCCGTTTAATACGTAGTTGGAAAAAAGTGTAAGGTTTGTGCTTGTAGATTTACCAGCAACAAAACCATGTTGATATAGAGAAAAGGTACTTTTAAGAATTTGAGTTAATCTTACATAAATCAGTTTTTCAAAAAATTTTTGGAATTGTATTAATCTTACAAATGGGCCGATAGTTAGAAACTTCCTGCCTACTTCCTGATTTATAAATTGGTGTAATTATAGAACACCTCCACTTGCTTCAAAACTCTCCACTTTCAAGGGAACGATTAAAAATTATATTTAAAGGTACAGCAAATACTTTCGCACACTGTAAAATAATAGGAGCAATTCCATCCATATCTAGCCGAATCTTAGTTAAGTTCAATTTCTGAAGTTGAAAGGTTTAAACTACAAATGCTCAAATGGCTATCAGACTTATTTAAATGACTACCAAGAGGTATGCAAGGAGAGCTATCTAAATAAACGGATTGAAAATGGTTAGCAAAAAAGTTGCATACAACTATAAGATCGGAAGATGATATGCCATCGTGACGCATTAGATTAGGAATACCATTAGATTGTTTTTTAGCATTTATAAATTTCCAAAAACTTTTACTATTGGATTTTAAATCACTTTCAACAGCTAATAAATAGTGATTGTAAAGGAATTTATTTGGAGTATCGGAATTCTTTTGCAATATTCGATATTGTTCGTAAAGTTCTCGATCATTGTCAGGTCTGCGAAATCCCTACTAATATTATAAATGCGAAAGCAACTCTGTCTGTCTGTCTGTCTCGCTTTAACGCCAAAACTACTGAACCGATTTAAATGAAATTTGGTACACAGATAGTCTAGAGCCTGAGAATGGACATAGGCTACTTTTTACCACGGGAAAATGCTTCATCCGCTGTCCAGAAGTGGAGATCTAAGCTGATATCTAAGAAAAGTTGTAACTCTCGAATGCTTTCTAGCTCCTAGCTTTAGAATGACTCATCCAAATGAAATAGGATTTTTTTTAATATAAAGTTCAGTTATATACAAAGATTTGAAGATATAAATCATCCTGAAGTTGAACAATAAGCATTAATTAAACTATAAATTTTATAAAATTCAAAAAAAGTAAAATGTTCGATTGAAGCTAGATCGTTGGATTTTCCCAGCGTTGAGTGGATGAAAATGTATATGTGTGTGCGGCACAAATCTGTTTCTCTCTCTGTACCTTTTGTGTGTGTGATTTTTCTTTCTTTTTTCAATGCACCTTTTGTAGTTAGCGTTGTTTTTTTTTTTGGCGCATGGGATTGAGAAAGATAGGGTATGAAATGTAATTGAGATTGAGAGGGAGTCACACTGAGAATATATCCATAGAATGAGAACCACTTTTTATTTTTGCTCGCGGTGTGTATAAGGCAATTGCTTTATGCACAATTTTTAAAAATGAACCGTAACTCTCATTTAAATTTGCATTAATAAATATTGCTTGCCAATCGTTTCCATTGAGATAATTATTAATTGAGTCGAAATTTGTCTTAGCAAATTTGTACATGAGTTTAGAATTAGGAGTTGCAGGTGAATTCTACGTGCAGACTGAATGCGATATGATGAATTGTGTTAGGCAAAAGAGAAACCATAGAGTTGCTGATACCCACGCACAAATCCGAATCAACAAAAACCAAATCAAGTACATATTTGTCCCAATGTAGCAAAGATCGTAAGTTGTCCCCTCACTACCTAAACAGTCGACTGTATATACAACATTAGTGCGTATGAACTTCTCGGGTTTTGACTTGATCTTGGTGATTACTGGTGATAGGGTTCTTTGGACGTATATGCCAAGCTTACGTCTTTGGTTGCACCCTTTAAATTCTCCGATAGTTTAGGGGTGTAGACAACGTTTTAAAATATCCATTTTCCACAAATGGATATTTTAAAACGTTGTCCACAAATGGATATTTTAAAACGTTGTCTACACCCCTAAACTATCGGAGAATTTAAAGGGTGCAACCAAAGACGTAAGCTTGGCATATACGTCCAAAGAACCCTATCACATCTTAAATCGCTATCGCTCTATTTCTTTCCGTTAAGGCAATCCAGCATATCGTCAATCTTCTTGACGATGAGTTTAGGTCTCTCCATTGTTTTGAAACATTCGTCAAGGAGAAAGTCTAAAACTAGATCTGCGATCGTGGGAGACAACGGGTTTCCCTTAGGCATACCATGAATTTGCTACTTGACAAACAAATTCGACGAGGATCAACTGTGGTCAACACAACATAAATGTGTAGGCCTTTGCTGACACTCAAACTGTTACCTCACATACGGGGCTTTACATTCTTAGATCAAACACTGAAAGTGTTTGGCTTGCTGGTAAATATAAAATAGAAAAACCCAAATAACATACCCATACCCGTTTATTATTCGTGTATCTTCATTTTGTTTTTTTATAATTGACTTGCTTAATTATTACCAGCTATAATACGATAGGCATATCATAACCTTGCAGAAGGCATACAATGTTGTTTTTTTGATAGCACACTTGTATGATAAACAATTCTTATCCTCATCATTTCACTTTCAATTCATCTTTCAAACTGTCAAAAGATCTTCAAAGTAGTATGTACAATAAACGACAGCACATGAACACTTTTTTTTGTTTACTATTTTGCCTTCTCACTCTTTTTTGTAGAAAGTTAGTAAGTGAATATTTCTAGACATAGATTTATTATCAGAATTATATCTACTGCACGTGTATTTCTGAATGATTACGCCTAATGATTGGGCAATTGTAAGCTGTTTTATTAACAACACTTAATGAAATACATACACATGTGTAGTGTGTGTACATATTTGTTATGTGTCTATGTCTATACCTAACAAAGATACTCACTTAAAACGCTCAGTAACATAAACCTATTCTATTCTTCTAAGAAAAAGAAAAAATACTCGTTAATTACAAGTAATCATCGTCATGCAATCACATCCATCTAACTAAGACAAATCTCAGTTGGCAAATTGTAAAAAAAAAACTACTAAAAAGTAATTCCACTACTTCAGTTGCTGGTCCTAAAGCCAAAAGTATAATTTTCCTATTGCATCGAGTTGCTATTAAATGTACATTATCTTAAATTGTATTTGTATACGTACATAGTCTAACAGTCAAAGTTGCATGCAAATAAATAGAGACGGGGGTACGGGGTAAGTGATATCTCTTGTTTTAACTTATATGCAATGCATACATGCAGAAGGGTGATTAGATGTTTCAGAGGCATTCACACATGAAATTACACATGTCAAATAAAACATTTAATTGGTCTATTTGGAATGTTGATCCGTAAGAAAGAAGTGGATCTATCAAGGTTTGACCTGTATTTACTGAGGCGTTCAATAGAACTAGTTCTGAAACTAAAGGTGGTGTTACATTAGCATATAAATATGACAAGTTTTTTTGTATAATTTCTGCGTACAGAAAGGATTTTTAGCATCCTTCTAATGTAGATAGTTACAAAGCACGGGCATTAAGGAATTAGGTAGTAGGAAGGACATGAAACCGATGAGCGTTGCTTCTGAATGTTTGTATATCATAATGGGTAGGAAAAACAGAGCGTGATAGAATATTCCACATTCGTGCTGTACGGCAAATGAACGCTTCTTTATATTTCACTGTACATCTGAAAGCTTAAAGGTGAATTGATCTTATTTATTTATTTATTAGTTATAATAAGAATCGCTGTACAGAAAGAGCAAAGCACTTATAAATAGTACAGGTACAAGTATTAAATATATTAAAAACAATTTTTAAATATATTTAGAAGAAAGAAAGAGATTTGATAAAGAAAGAAAGATGAAGATACAGAAGAAAGATACAGAAGAGATTAAATAGACACCAAGAACTAAGATAACGAATGTAAGTGATTTCAGTTTGGTACAAAGTGAGAATAACACGCCGTTGAAAATTGTCTATATTCGATTTTATTCCTCACCAGCTGAGGCAGCTGGTTCCAAAGCCGAAATCTTCGTCTTCCTTTAATGGCGGTGTGGCTATGATTCCACCTCAGAAAATAGCGGGAGGCCTCCCGATTTTGAGTCACTTTGTCGCTGAAGCCAATCAAATGTGATGTAGGAGTTTTTAGGCCTGCCTCTCGTTCGCATTTGTATTGGAACGTTGATTGATATTGCCTTTTTCACAGGGTTGGCAGGATCTCTCCTTTGAACATGACAGTACCAACTGAGCCGGTCGCGCTCCATTTTTTTTTTTAGATAGTTGACGTGAAGCCTTCCTCGGATCTTGAAACTTCTCATTCGATCAATCTTTGTTACTCTTTCCGTCATGCGAAGCATCTTCAACTCAGCTGTCGTTAATTTGACCTCCTACTTTACTTTTTGTACGCTGTCCAACATTGTGAACCGTATGTGAGGCCGGGTGCACAACTGCAGTGTAGAGCTTTCTTTTCAGCTTAGGCGGCATTTTTCGATCGCAGAAGATGTCCGAGTTTTCCCGCCACTTCACCCTACGCCTCCGCGATGCTTAATGTCGTCATCACAGCTTGCTTCGCATACATTTTTTTTGTATAATGCACTCCCTTATAATGTATTAGCTGCACAGCGCGGGCGTTAAGGAAATTAGGGTTAGAAGATAGGGAGAGATGACGATGCACGTTGGTTTTCAATGTTTGTAGATTATAATGTGAAGGAAAAATGAACCGGGAAGAGCATTCCACATCCCAGATTTTTGAACTTTTCGCACTTGAGAATCACCCCTCCATTCATATAAATGTCTGTTTTCTTCGGACTAATACGATACCCATTCCCCTCCAAAACTTCCCCTCCATCAAGTGCTCATTGCAGGGACGTTTGATCCTCGCTTATGATGGTTGCATCGTCAGCAAAGAAAAACTGATGCACTTTGGGGTCCGTCACTTTTCTTTCAATCAGATAATCAAGGACTGTAATAAGTATTAAGGGACTTAAAACGCTTCCCTGGTGTACACCGACTTTGATTGCGAACTTTTCGGTGACGCCAACTGGGCATCTTACTCTTGTCGTTATTCACTCATACATGTCCATGATCATCTGTACGTAGGTTTCTGGAACTCCTCGCTGTCTTAGCGCAGCCCATAACAGATTCTTTGGTTGTCTATCAAAGGCCTTTGCAAAATCAACCAACCCCATATGCAAATCCTTAAAGGAATCACGATGTTTTTCCATCATGGTCCTTATACTATGAATTGCATCGGTGGTTGATTTACCTGCGACAACCCCGCACTGGTCTCCAGATATCCGTATTATTTTCCGCATTCGGCTATCTAACCCTTGCCCTTATTTTAAAGGTACCGATCTCAATTTTTTTGTATTATGGCATCTGGCTCGCCAAGGCGAAAAAAAGGCACTGCGACCTATAAGGTCTATTGTACCGTCTGGGACAGAAATTGTTTATTTCTACTTTTCTTATAAAGCGGATAATGCTGCCAGCAGAGGACTTCTTTATATCTTCAGAACTCAAATGTTCTCTGAAAAAATTCTTCCTTCTTGTTTCATTGAGGGCTGGACATTCACCTAGAATGCGATCAGCTGTTTCGTCTTCTTCAAAACATAGCCGGCACTCGGAAGAGTCGACAACATTCATGTTGTTTAGGTGGTAACCCGTGGTGACCCGTAAGATAACCTACTAGGTTTAAGATATCATGCCGACTCAAATTTACACATATCTATTGAAGGGCTAGATGGCTCGTTTGGCCTGTCTCAGTCGTGTGATGTTCTCCCAATAGCTCGTACATTTCGTATGTTCCCAGCTGATCTAGGAGTGCCACAGAAGGGTCCGGGACCTTTGAAAGGAGCTTCTGAGCCTTGTCTTGCCAGTTGAGCGGCCTTTTCATTGCCTTCAAAACCCTCGTGGCCCGGAATCCAACACAGTTTGGTCTTGTTCCCTAAGCCTAGTGGTTAAAGAATCTTGAAACAGTGCATGACTGATTTGGATTCAATGGTATGCGAGCTAAGGGCATTTATAGCTGCTGGACTATCCGTGGATGGTGGCGCCTTTGATACTAAATGTATTGGTATGGCTGGCGCATTCTTGAGCGGCGTGGAGCTCTGCGTGAAATACGCAGGGACTTTTTCTCATAGGTATCGTTATGCATGCATTTGGTCCGTATATTCCGGCTCCTACCCCCGATTCCATTTTAAAACCATCCGTATACCATTTTATGCCGTCATGGCTGTTTGGGCGGATTATTGCTTACGCATGCTTCACTCTGGAAAACCGCTAATTGAAGCATAGTGTTTTGAAGGCGGTCTGTGACCGCGCAGTTTGCTATCAAATTCCAGGAGTTCGAAAAGGGTCTTAAGTTCCTAGAGGTCGTTAAGCCTTATCTCATTTTACTGTTTTAAACTTGTTGCACTGCGGATCGCCACTTTTTGAATGTGTATGTGGAGAGGTGTTAATCCTGTAAATGCCTCTATAGCAGCTGTTGGGAAGGTTCACATGGCTTCGGAGATACCTAGGCACGCAAGCACCTTTTTGAGCTCCTCTAATCCCCACAAAATAGGATTTTGTCCACCATACTATGGAGGCGTATCTTATTATTGTTTTGATAAACACTGTGTAGATCCAGTTGACGATCGCTGGAGAGATTCCCCAGGTTCAACCATACGTGAGGCGACAGGCCCATAAAGCTCTAGTAGCTTTCGTAATCGATCGCCATTTTGTAATGTTTGCACCTTAAATGTAAATTTAGTATTTTTGTTATGGTCAAATATTTTACATTGAAGTCAATTATTTCCTTGTTCTTCGTCTCCTCTACGGCGAGCCTACGATCAGAATCAAAGGGATCGTAGCCCTTCCACTTTATGGCATCCCTACTGGTCCGCCTGTGGGTTTCGCCGGTTCGACCTCAATAAACATCGGCAGGTTTCCCGGTTTCCGATCGATTTTTTAATGAAGCGCAGTATATGCTGGTGCTATTGCATTTGTATGACTCGAGCCGATATTCAAATTGCAAAGATGTAGTTTGTCCCTTTAGTCGCCTTTTACGACAAATGTTGTTTTTTATTGGGGGGTGCAGCGATTTTCGTAGCCTGTCCCAGCTCGGGAAGCATAAAAGAGATATATTTTCAATATTTCTACTGACCATTTAATTCTTTTATATATTTTAAACAGCTTATCGTAGTTTTAATAAGCTCCGGGTTGTTTTTACAAAATTAAAATTCGAAACGTGTAAAATCGAACAACTTGAAATTCTTTATGAAATGAATCCACATAGGTTTTCTCAGCAGCAGCGTAGGATTATTTAAATCAAAGCCCACTTATCTGCTCGAGCTAAAACTTAACGACCCTAACCTCCGATTATTGTCTCCACACCAAAGGTTAATGCGCGCTAAATTTTCTATGCAGGATATGCATAATGAGACAAAAATTCATGTTATTGACAGATGAGAGTTTATGCTATGTTAATCGGGCGCATTTCTTTCAATATATCAAAATCAACCAAATTAACTTAAAAATGTGTCTACAAAACATTGAAGAAGATAGTTATATATAAGTCATTGCTATTGTATTCATCGAGATATTACATTTACAATGACATTGTTTCAGGATACTGTTTCCAAATTGTCAAAAATTTAGCGCCGATTTAATGTGTCATCATGTGGTCATTGTAGAGACTTTTGGTTGTGTACTACGTGTAACATTTAATTTCATTATACTCAAGTGACATCTTGTGCGGCTCATCTACATAAAAGTAATATTTTAACATACTGCTTTGCTAAACTGCCTCGCTAAATTTTATGTTTGTATGAGAGCTAAAATTTAGTGCAAGGCTTAAAAAACAAAAGTTTTGATAGAATGCTTTTTTCGTTTTGTACAAATTAGGGCAAAAGTTGTCAGGTGACGCAAAAGTTGTCACCCGGTGTTCGTTGGCTGTAGTTTTTTATGAATGAAAAACTTTAATTCTGCTTTTGGATTATGTTTATTGATTACAGCCAAAGAACATCGGATGAAAACTGACAATTTTTACGCCACCTTGTGTAACCTATAATACGAATATATTAATTTTAACAAATAGTTTGTAACATGCCTAAAAGTTACTATATTTGTGATCAGCATCGAAAGTAATGCTGATCTAGCCATATTTGAACGTTCGCCCATCACCAATTTTGAAGACCTACAATTTGAGCTAGAAATTAAGGAACATATAATCTCTAGATCCCTAAAATAATAATGTGTAAAGATGTTTAAATCCGCCCACTAATACACCCACTTAAAAAAAAAAACCTTTTTTATCGACTCGCTTGAAGTTTGAACGACAATTATACTTAGTCCAAGAAAAATTGTCAGTACAGAGAAGATATTATGTTTGTCTCTCAGTCTGGTTGCAATGACTTACATAAATCGGTCCCTCTTTAAAGCTCTCACAGGGTTACCGTAGTGTGTATGATAATTCGCCATAACTCAGAGAGCAATTCTATTAGGGTTACCATCTTCCAATTTAAAATAAAAATTGCGGAACGAAATAAATTCCGTTTATCTTTTTCCTTTTCTGGTAAGATAATAATAGGCGCGTTTTTTAAAAAAAAATCAAAACGAAAAATATATCACTGTAATCCAATTTATTCATTATAAATATTGTAAACATAAAATACTAATTTCTAATATCACTACTCAACTAATCCGATGAGTAATTAAGTCTTTAGTAAGTCTCTTATTTCAGCCATTTTAAATTACTTGTTTTGGCTTGCTACAACCCCTTTTTACTTGAGCTTAAACCAATTCTATTGGATTACTTTATGTCCCGCATTTTGAGCCATTTCATCCACGACGTATGTTTCATACTTGGCTTTGTAACGTTTAACGATTTCAAGCAACTCTGCTTTAACCATATCATCCACGAAACTTATCGCATTAGACCTCAACCACTTTTTATACCCTATTCTAAGGGTATATTAATTTTGACGCATAGTTTGTAACATACCTTAATATTGCCCGTAGACCCCTAAAAGTTACTATATTTGTGATCAGCATCGATAGTAATGTCGATCTAGCCATGTCCGTCCGTCCGTCGGCAAAAATTAGGCCTTTAAACTGGGCCTAGAGAGCTGAAATTTTAACCATATACTCTCTAGGGTCCCGAAATAATCAAGTTTACGAATTTTTGAAATCCGCACACAGACACGCCCACAAACTCAAAAAAACTAAATTTTGAAAAAAATCGAATTTTGAACTAGAAAGCTGAAATTTTTTATATATGATCTATGACTCCTAAAACGTGCCGTATCAGTTGTTGCAGAACGGCTTAAGAAGTTCACACATTACATTACGTTGGATAGGATCTTAGTGTTTTAGTTAGCTTTAAGTAATTTGGATTAAGTTAGGTTTGCATGGTTTTCAAAAAATTGAGGTTGTCCTAAGTAAAAACATAAATAAATACCACTCATCATACATACACAGACATTTTGCCATATTTCATGTTATACCATTAGTCAAATATATTTGGTTGCATTGTAATACCACCTTAATATGCATTAGTAATTTTCTGTCATTAAATTGATAAGACAAGTTGCTGTACTCGTATTTCAATTCCTATCCGCCCTAATTATATTTCCTTTGACAACTTTATTTGTCATTGAAAGAGACAGGAGACAGGACATAATAATTAAAGAAACTTTCATTATTCTCGTGGCTATTACTTCAAAAGGACAGCAATCATTAAGTCCTATTTAGCAAAGAGGTACGCAATCAGTTTGCAGGTAATTGTCACTTAATTACGTCTCTTATTATTACCTGTCTGGTCGCAATTACCAATGTTAATTGTACTGGCCATTTATAAATTGAAACCGATTCGCTTGAATACGAATATAGGACATTCGGCTTTCTACTCCACTACTTACATATACTATTAAATATCAATTTGCATTGACTGACATTATGTGCATACAAAATTGAACCTGCCGGGAAAGATCAGTGCAAATACATGAATGGTTTAGTTAATGTGGTCAAAGGTTACTGCTTTGTCGTATGATTAGTCTGAAAACAACTTCAAGTTGCAGGGTTACTTGTTTTTTAGCTGTTGTTTGAGTAATTCGAGGCCTTCTTTAATTGTTATAATATATCATAATAGTTCTGTAATGTAATAGTAACGTAATGCTACGCGAATAGAAAGAGACAAAAAAAAACAAAAACTGGTTATACGATTTAAATACTCTGTTCTAATTATCCTTAGACCATAGGGACAGACTTGCAAGCCTTCAACTGATTTCAAGCCGCATCATCGCCCCACTTGATTAAGGTTAATCGTTTTTTTGAATAAAGAATTTTTTTTAGGAAGGCAGCACGATCGTATCCTTCACCTTCATGCAGCCTTCTATTCATAATAAAATGTTGATTTATAGAATTCAGTTTAGAATTACAATTGCAAAGTTAAATAAAAACGGATACAAGATAAGGCATGGCTTGAAGCCGCCCGCCTCGAACAATTCCATTTATTCGTGTGCATAGTTGTCATATATGTATATGCATGTCTAGTGTATTATCAGTTAAAGGAGATTGGATGATAAAAGGCTAATCGGCCAATTTTTGAAGAGTTTATAATAAATTGTTTAAATTGAAGAATTACGGTGCCTATTATTTTTAGCTGGCGATTCTCTAACGATAATAAGCCCTTGCTATTTATTTTACTCTATGATTTTGATTGTGGTTTTGTTCTTGAATCTACATGCGTTCTTTGATTGAATGTTCATTGAACAAACAATTCGTATCAATAATAAATTGCACTAATGCTCGTTTGTGGTTGGTGTGTGTGAATCGGGTAGGCGCTGATTGGCATCAACCTGGCGGTGCCCAGCTGTTGTAACTTTTCATACACATCAATCGTGCTTATTTTACCTACGCGAGGTAACCACCGGGTACTGGTCTCGCTCAGCCGAGCTTGACCTGCTGAACTTATAAGTGCGAGTGTTGACCACGAAGAAATAGCAACTCTGTCGGAACTGACTGTCTGCTTGATTCTCAGAAGTCTTACATGAGCCCCTCAGAAGGAGGACGTACGGCGGATGAATTCACATGATTAATTCAAAGGTGACGTCAACAGGCAGCATGACAGATACCTTAATGAGCTACTTCGACGTATTTGGAGCTGAAGTCATTAAAGATTTTCAACACTAGTCAGGGTGTTGAAATAGAGATGGTGGCGGATGAGTCCTTAATGGTCAACGGCAGCTCTCAAATCCCCGAAGCGGGTTACTGACTCCGGAATATTCCGGCCCCTTTCGTCCAAGGGGTCGCAGAAAGGGCCTGGCCCTCCAGGTTGGAGGTTGTGCGTATGGTTAACTACCCAACCACGGAAAAACTTAATGGTTACGAAGCAACCAAGAGCCTCTCGGATAAGGACGGATTCACTGTTGACAACCCTGCTACAAAGCAGATATCACCGCCATTCAGGAAGTGCGATGGGATGGGCCGGGCAAAAGAAGGATGAAAAACTATGACATTTACTACGGTGATTGCTACAGGGAACAGAAGCAGCGTCTATTTGGATGCGGATTCGGTGTAAGCGGCAGACTTAGGCAAGAAGTCTTGAGTTTTAGACACGTTAGCCGAATTGATCATGTTGCGATCGACGCAAGGCACTCCTCCAGTATTTTAGATGTCCGAACTTTCCGAGCGGCCAACATAGAGTCGGACCACTACCTTGTTGTAGCCAAGGTACGAATGTGGATATCCTGCACGCCACAACAACGAGGAAATACTGTGAGGAGATTTAACGTTGAACGGCTACAATCGCAACAAACCGCCAGAACCTTTGCCGATCGCTTGTCCCTCAACCTCTCAAGAAGTCCTATGCTGCCAGCATCAAGTGCCGAAGACCAGTGGCATCGATGCCAAGACGTCATCAGAAGCGCCGCAACTGATGTTCTCGGTTTTAGCAGACCACCACCACGTAACCCCTGGTTTGACGATGAGTGCCGGCAAGCGCATGCAGCAAAACAAAGCGCCTACGAAGCGGCACTGCATAGAAGGACGAGAGCAGCTAGTGAGTTCTACGAGCAAAAGAGGAGTGAAGAACATCGGCTTCTCCGGAGAAAAAAAAACAACATGAGAAGCGCGCGATCGAGGAAATAGAGAGGTGCTACTCCAGGAAAAATGTTCGGAAGTTTTACCAAAAAGTAAAAAGGACGTATAACGGAAACAAGACCCGAACCCTGTAGAGACGAGGAAGGAAATCTTGTAGTTGAGTCACAGTCGGTGCTGAGGATATGGAAAAACTATTTCTGCATACTGTTAAACGGCGAAGACGACACAACGTACCATTCAGCCTGGAAGATGAAAGCCTGACCAAAACGAAGTGAGGATAGCGAGATCCAAACTAAAATCCAACAAAGCTTCTGGACCAGACGGCTTGAATTCCGAGATTTTTAAGGCAGCGGGAGATGACCGGGTGGAGACCATACACCAACTCGTTTCCAAGATATGGTCAGAAGAAAGTATGCCTGATGAATGGAACCTTAACATCGTTTGCCCGATTCATAAGAAAGGAGACCCTCTAAACTGCGCCAACTATAGAGGCATCAGTCTCCTGAATACTGCCTATAAGATCATGTCTGCTGTACTGTGTGAACGCCTGAAACCATTCGTCAACGACCTGATTGGTCCCTACCAGTGCGGTTTTAGGCCCGGTAAGACCACGACCGATCAGATATTCATACTACGGCAGATCCTGGAGAAAACCCAAGAAGTCCAAATCGATACCCACCATCTTTTTATCGATTTTAAGACCGCATATGACAGCATCTATAAAGACGAGCTATACAGAGCCATGTGTAGTTTTGGCATCCTTGCCAAACTTGTCAGATTGTGCAGAATGACGATGGAGAACTCCATAAAGGTCGGAAACAATCTCACCAAGACCTTTGATGTCAAAAAAGGATTTAGATAAGGTGATGCGCTGTCATGTGACTTCTTCAACATCATACTTAAGACAATTGTGCGAAACTCGCAAGCCAACACTAGAGGCACAATTTTTCAAAAGTCTGTGCAACTACTTGCATATGCTGACGACATTGACACAATTGGCAGAACACAGCGAGCTGTCAGTGGTGCGTTTTCAAGTATTACCACAGAAGCGGCAAAATTGGGTTTAGTGGTGAATGAGGGCAAAACCAAGTATGTAAATGGTTTTTCAAGAAGAGCGCTACAAAAGTTTTCTTAAATAAAACAAAAACGGTTTTGGATATCAATGAAATTCTTTATTCCTGTGAAAGTACGTTCGATGCCAGTATGGAACTCGATTTCTTTTGCATGGCCACCACGGGCACGCTTGCAGAAGTCCAGACGCTGAACCCAATTTTCGACGGTTTTCAAGCATAAATCGGCCGATACTGCTGCAATTTCACGTTCGATATTCGTACGAAGTTCATCATTCGTCGCTGGCTTGTTGGCATAGACCATAGACTTGACGTAGCCCCACAGGAAATAGTCTAGCGGCGTTAAATCACACGATCGAGGCGGCCAAGCGACTGGACCATTTCGTGAGATAACACTGTTTCCAAACTTGGTTTCCAATAAATTGATTGTGGCACGAACATACGACGCTTCTGGTGGCCAAGCGGCTTCACTTCTTGCGCCAATTTAATCTTGAAAGAATGTAGGCCAAGATCTTTTCGCAAAATTCGCCACAACGACGTCACAGAGATGCCCAACGCTTGAGAACGACGTGTGAGAGACACATTTGGGCTTTCTTCAACTGAAGCCTCAGCGGCAACAATATTCTCGACACTACGGGCACTTCTTTGTGTCACTGGCACGGGAACACTTTGTACTGTGCTTGTGGATTCAAATTTTTCCACTAGACGCTCAATTGTTGATCTGCTAGGACGATTATGACTACCATAAATTGGACGTAGCGCTCTTAACGTTGAGGCCACTAACTTCGAATTTCGGTAGTAAATTTTAATAATTTCGACTCGTTGTTGGCTCGTATATCTTTCCATCATGAAATGGCAAACCTTACTGAAGAGAAATGTCAAAAGAGCGGCAAGAAATTCGGCGTCGTTTGCTGTCCCTGTCGCTCTACTTTTGTAGCGTCCCTGTTGAAAAACCCTTTATATGCTGTCAACAAGAAGGGACACACAACATCGACGAATCGGACAGAACGTCACGATAGACAGCTACAACTTTGAGGTAGTTAGGGACTTTGTCTACCTTGGCTCCGCTATAAATTCTGAAAACGACATCACATCAGAAATCAAACGAAGAATTACCCTTGCCAACCGCTGTTTCTTTGGCCTCAGAAGGCAATTGACTAGTAAGGCCTTGTCAAGAAACACTAAGGAGACTTTGTATAAGACCCTCATCATCCCAGTCCTGCTCTACGGTGCAGAAGCGTGGACATTAGCAAAAGCGGATGAAGATCTCCTTGGTCGTTTCGAACGCAAAATTCTTCGAGTGATTTTCGGACCCGTTTGCGTTGACGGGCTTTGGAGGAGGAAATTTAACACCGAACTCTACGAGCTGTACAGCGACATCGACCTGGTCAAAAAAGTGCGAATCAGTCGACTAAGATGGCTAGGACATGTAGAGCGAATGAACACCAACGCTCCGGCCTGAAGAGTCTTCGATTGCAACCCGGAGGGACAACGCAGTAGAGGAAGACCTCGGCTTAGGTGGCGCGCGCAAGTGGAAGCGGATCTCAACCAACTTGGAGTGCGCAACTGGAGGCAGTTAGCCAAAGATCGTGCTAACTGGAGAGGCGTATTGGTTGAGGCCCAGGTCCACCCCGGACTGTAGCGCCACCTAAGTAAGTAAGTAATGCTCGTTTGTAGATACGACTCATACGGATTTGAAGATAATAAGTGCTGCTTACGTGTACGTAGTAAGCGTACTTAAATCCCTATAAGTTGTATCTGCTAACAAGCCTAAGTGCAGCAATGCATAGACCACACTGGGTGTGAGAATTGTGTTATCTTGAAACTTACTCTTATAAAGGGTGTTTGCTTAGGAGTTTTTTTTCAATATGGCAAGGCTCAGACAGAGTATAGTTTTTCTGACATCGGACACCATCTTTTTAGCCAGAATTTTTTGGCAAATCATTATGAAGAAACTTATGGCAAATTTGGATCAGTGATAAGGCTACCTTAGTGGCTTTGGAAATAAAAAAAAATTGTCGCATTTGGAGCTAGGAAATTCTGAATGTCATCCACCGTTGCACCATGCAAAATTAGCGGTATGGTGGGGTTATGGGTTGGTGGAATCGTCGAGCCGTACTTTTTAAAAAATTAACAAACCTGAAATGTCACCGTCATGACGCCCGCTACACAGAGCCACGATCAATAGAGCAATTTCTGTATATCTCTATGCACTGGCGATCACAGGGATGAGGCCATACATTTTGCAATCGATTTTCAGTTTATACTTGTTGGAAATTGTTTTTTTTTCCCAACTGTGTCATAAAATTAAAGGGTAAATAAGAAACGACCGCTCGAATTTCCCACGATCAAACGATGAACTACTTGAAAAGCATATAAAAAGATGCGCCACTAGGATGAGGCCACATGCAAAATCTTCGAAAGAAAGGAAAAAATTAATAAAATGTTTACATTTTATGGTTTTAAAACATTTATTTATTATGTTTTTCTACATTAATAATGAGTATGAGTATATTTATTGACCACTGTTCCACTATTTTGTATGCTAGTCAACAAGAAATAAAAACTAGTCGCCAACTTGTGCAGAACAAAGCTATGCGGGCAATTTTGTAGTGTAGTGTATATACCCCAATTCGAGTGATGCTCAGCACATTAAAATGGATGAATGCGGAGCAAAGATTAATATTTAGTGCGATGGAGTTTATTTATAAAATGAAAAACAAAATGCTCCCCGAATACTTGCGGGCCAATTTGGTAAATGTTGGTAAATGAGAAACTCAAATAATTTCAGGCCGAGCAGATGTAACTCAGTCGAACGAATAGTTCCCTGATGTACGTGGGCTTAACATTTTATAATTGTTTACCACTACAATAAGGGATGAATCAAGCTTTGTGGTGTTTAAATGTAAACTTACAGATTTGATTGAAAGCAATTCCTAAGTAATTTGTGTCACTAAATAAAGTACTAAAATGTTTCCTGGTTGTGTAGTGTGTTTTGTTTATAAAAAGAAATGTACTAATATAATAATATTTTGTATGTTTCAATGTATAACCGTATATATAAATACAAGGAGTTTGAACGTTGTGTGTGTAAAGTTCATTGAACGAATAATAATGATTTTATTATTCGGCATATCCTAAGGGCTAGAACAAGGGCTATGCTCCAACAGAGCCTAATCCAACTCAACTCCTTGAAAGCATCTATTTTTCATATTTCTGTCGCTGTCAAAGTCTTTTCGGAACCCATTTTTTTAACTAAACGCTTTTTTAAATATTCTTATCAAAACTTTGAAAAAAATCGCGATGTGAACTTCTGCAACGAAATATTCGCAATGGTCTCATCCTAGTGTCGTTTTTATACACTTTTCAAGTAGTTCATTGTTTGATCAGGGGAAATTCCAGCGGTCGTTTCTTATATACCCTTTGATTTTGTTGGGAAAATATGTACCTGCTACAGATAGTAAAAGTTACTGGGTATACAATTTCCAACAGGTATAAAGACTGAAAATCGATTACAAAAAGTATGGCCTCATCCTTGTGATCGCCAGTGTATATGATATTTTTTAAAAGATAAACATCCTGCAGCGTCGGTAGTACTGAGGTCCAACCGTTTCCCAGTGTGTCGGACTCTTACTTACGTTGCCTTTCCCCTACGAGATCCAGCCCCGTGACGGCTCGCAGTATTACTTGAGGATGGCGGTGCTTTTCGGGTACACATTTTTATTTGCCCTTTTAAGAGGATATATTGGGTTTTTTTAATACCAAAAATAGCACTTGTCGTAAAATGTGATATCATATCTATGCAATTTCACCAGTCATCTGAGCCTAAGCGACACATTTTACATCTAAAACTGTCCCGCAAGTGTGCATGCAAATCCGTGGGTTGACAAGACTGGGGATCACCGTAAATATGGACGTATCGAAATCGTTAAAGAAAACGTGGTCGTAAAAACACACAGTGCAATACCAGTAGCATTTGATCGGCATCAGTTAGTGCAAAAGATCCGCAACCGAGAGGCCTGCCGGCGAACCCTACAGGCAAACCGGTAGGGATGCAGTAAAGTGGTGTGAGGGTTATAACTTAATCCTGATCATGGCATCACCGTTAAGTAGAAAGAGGAGGGTATATTTGCTTCTTCTTCTCTTTTCTTTGTTTTCAATAGTGTCGCTGTTTGCTCAGATATAATACATGGAGTAAAATCGCCTACCTGCTACTCCAACTTGCTTCTTGCCCTTGTGCATCTAATTCAGACAAAGAATGCATGGAATGCTTCCTCTTCAAAAGAGTCTCCGTTGTCACAGGATGCACTTCATTATTGTCCATAGTTTGTTGCCCAGTCAAAAACTGGGTGAAGTAAAAGTTCACATCGCCAACCATGTTGTCACATCAATGATCAGCTTCCCGGTCCGTTTTCTTCTGATGTCTGTATGTAAGTTTACTTAAGATATTGTTGTCTCCCCTCTCCTATGCTCAATTTCCTTTCGTGTACTTGTCAACAAGTCGAATGACAACCTTGTTTTCTCCAACCTCTACACCCAAAATACGGGTTCTGCCTGGTAGTACATTTATCCGTTATCGAGTCTGAGTGCTCTGTGGCCTATTTCACCAACTTACAAATTTGTATTTACAAGCATTTTTTAACAAAATTTGTGATTTTGTTGAATTATGTCGTTTCACCAAACCGTGGGTATTACAAATTTGTAGTTGTATTCTACAAAGGGAAATTTGTGGGAATATTTCCATTTTCGTTTCACCAAAAGTTATTTATAGTTGTAATTTACAAGTTACAAATTTTTGAAAAGTTGACTTATTTGTGAGTTTACGTTTCACCAAAGAAAATTATTTTCAAATTTTGTGTAGTATGTGACAATATTTTACAACTGAAAGTTGACATGTAATTCCTCCTACAAATTTTGTTTCATATTGAAAGTAATCGAAAAAAGTGTTCTGGGTGCGACCCGCAAGGTCCACACGACTAACTAACTTCCCAGTGGGATCAATATGATTTATGCGATTAGTGGGAAATTTTGAAATGTGCTTAACCATAAGATATGGTTAAGAATTATTTAATATTAAAAAATGCTTTTTAATATTGTTCATGGAAATTAAATGTTGTTAAATACAATAGTATTATCGAAATGTTCACCACCACTGAGGGTTTAAACGACGAAGATAATCAAAATGCTGAAAATTTTGATGGCCGGGCTTCGTTAGAATATTTTTTAAATCACTTTTCGTAAGCAAATATCATATTAAATAACGAGACTTTTGAACTTTAAATGAAATATATGTTTATTTATTTTATTTTTATTTTTAGTAGTCACTTAATTTTAAAGTGTTTTCTTCCAACACTTTTATCTTCTCTTCCAGCTCCGCAGTCCCCAAGTCGCGTTCCTTTTTCAATGCATTCAACTACAAATTATAAATTTTGAATTGAAGCCTCCTTTTCTTCAATCGATGAATATCCGCTTGGGCAGTTAGCATTTTGTTGTTGCGCTTGGGCTTTTTTGATGATACACTGGGTTGGCAGTAGCTCTTCAGTAGGTACTGAAGAGGACTCATCAACTATGCGTTGAACTGTTGGCGATTCTTTACCGATAATATCAAAAATGATATTATCGAGATCGGTTAAAATGTAACTAGTGCCACCTTCAGAACCAGTCTTCTTTGAATTATCAAGTTTAAGCTAAAATTTGAAAAAAAAATTAAAAAATTAAATTTATATGTATACCTACATATTATGTACTTACCAGAGTAGCCCGTTTTTAATTTTGCCACGCAATATCTCGAAGATATTTCCAATCCTTTCCATTTTGAATTAAGAGGATAATGAAATTAAAATATCTTTCCACGCGTTTACTTTCACCCAAATAAAACCTCCTTCTTTTCTCTAATCAAGGAGACAAAAAAAATCTTATTTTGCCCACATTGCACGAAGATATTCCACAAATTTGTGAGAAAACACCTGTAGATTACACATTGCACAAAAACCCGGTGCAACAGGAATTTTTACACTTGTAATCAACATGTTTATTCTTACAATTTTTTTTTCTAATCAAATTTGTGGATTCATATATTTGTATTTGGTGGAACGGAAAACCAGATTACAAATTTGTAATTGTGATTTACAAGTACTAATTTGTGGTTGTAATTTGTAGTTTGGTGAAATAGGCCCCTGGGATTTAGATTACCTTTTTATAGAAACAAAAAAAAATTTGCTGCCAATATTTAAGTCAGCAATCTTTCGTCATTCCCAGATACTTTACTGCATCTTTGCTGATGATCATCTCCAGAACACTTAAAACACAACCTGCCTCGGGATACGATTTCTGGTGAGATGGCTATAACCGTCTTATCAGTCGCTCTGTATCCTTTATGCGTTCTCTGCATCTCTCGCTGTGATTACAGCTCCGTTGTCTCCGCCTAGCCTACCAGGAATGTCTCATCTGGCATCTCCATTCGAAGAATACCTTCATTGGAAAAAATTTCCACATCGTGTCCGCGAATTGTACCCTATGCTGTTCCTGCCATGATTTCCCTTCTGTGGCTTGATTTATCAGTCAACGGTCTCTAAGGTGGTCTTTGACGATCCGAAGGATATACTACGGGTTATTGAAGCTGCTTTCCAGTCGATCAAGCATGCCATCTCATCTTGCAGAGTTGAAGACATTCTTTACGTCTAGAGATGATAGCAAGCATCTTTAAAAGTCTTAAGTCTTTAAAAGACTTAAGGCTTACGTTAGAGGAAAGTAAGTTTGCATATACTATACACTTCGCTTCAACTGAATAAGCATAAACATTTTCTAAGCCACGTTGTCCATTTTTTCAAAACCTTGTGCCGTAATATATCATTTGATGATGCTAACTGTTTGCTTATGATGTTGAGAAAATAAACCGGAAAGAATAATTCAAAAGGTGCCGCTATTTTTTACCAGGTTCCCTTCCAAAGCATTCAATATGGAAAAATGCAGTTTTATTTTGCGTCAACTGAATAGACACAAGGTCATTATTTTCACTGCTTATGAGTTTTCTGTGGGGATTGACGCATTACATCAACAGTTGAAGTGCTTTAAGTAAATTTTATTTGATTAATTGTATTTCAAAAAAAAATGGGTAGATCAAAATCTCTAAAATAGTGTTGAAAGAACTAAATTCGATTTACTAAAAGAACAAGGACTAACCGGGCGTTCTATAGCTGACAAAATTAGACGAAGGTTTAGTATGGTCTATCCTTATTTAAGTAGCAAAGATTCGTACGCAAAAAACGTGAAAGGAGGTCAAAAAACAGCAACAACAGCAGTTGATGGAAGATTAATTTTAAGATGTGCTTTCAACTCCTGCGGCTCTGCGGCAAAAATAAAGCAGAAAGCCGGCAAGCGTTTCAACAGTGCGAAGGGTTATCAATAGTGCCAAACATCTAAAACGGATGAAAATTCAAAAGAAACCACCACTTAACTAGAAATGGAAGTGCATGCGCTTTGAATTCTCTAGATTCCATATGAGTTCGAAAAATTAATGGCGTCACGTAGTTTTTTCGGATGAGAAGAAGTTTAATTTTGATGGGTTTAATTATTACTTCCACGATGTGAGGAAAGAAGAACGATTTTTAGCGCGGCATCATAGTCGAGAAGGTGGTGTTATGGTATGGGGAGCAGTTAGCTACTATGGCACTGTTGAGCTTGAGTTCCAAACCTTAAAAATGACTGCATTAAGTTATAAAGGAAATTCGAAAAGAAATTTCCTTAAATTTTCAGGCATTTTTGGGCCCATAAACTGTACTTTTCAGCAGGACAACGCCCCCATCCACACGGCGCGCATAGTAAAAAATTGGATAGAGGAGCAAAATGTGGAATTGCTTCAATGGCCGCCGTACTCACCGGACCTGAACCTTATAGAAAAAGTTTGGGGATGGTTAGTACGAAAAGTTTATGAGTCTGGCCGTCAGTTTGATTACAGAGAATCCCTTATTGCAGCCATTAAATTGGCCTGGAGGGAAATTTCGCTGGACTACATAAAGAGGCTGTACGATTCCATGCCGGATCGAATTTACGAAACTATTACGAATAAAGGCGGCAGTGCCCACTACTAAAATTAACCAATAAAAAACTATTTTAATAAAAACTTGTTTCATTTAATCCCAATAACTTTTATTTCCAATTTCAATATTTGTGTCTATTCAATTGACGCAAAATAAAACTGCATTTTCCATATTGAATGCTTTGCAAGGGAACCAGGGAAAAAATAGCGGTACTTTTTGAATTATTCTTTCCGATTTATTTTCTCAAAATCATAAGCAAACAGTTAGCATCATCAAATGATATATTACGGCACAAGGTTTTGAAAAAATGGACAACGTAGCTTAGAAAATGTTTGTACTTATTCAGTTGAAGCGAAGGTATTCCTGAACAGTTGTCAATTGTTTCCACCATTGGCGCCAGAGGCACTTGATTAGATCAGGTCGTTGGAGTATCATTTTTGCAAACATTTTTATACCCTATTCTAAGGGTATATTAATTTTGACGCATAGTTTGTAACATACCTTAATATTGCCCGTAGACCCCTAAAAGTTACTATATTTATGATCAGCATCGATAGTAATGTCGATCTAGCCATGTCCGTCCGTCCGTCCGTCGGCAAAAATTAGGCCTTTAAACTGGACCTAGAGAGCTGAAATTTTAACCATATACTCTCTAGGGTCCCGAAATAATCAAGTTTACGAATTTTTGAAATCCGTCCACAGAGCCCACAAACTCAAAAAAACAAAATTTTGGAAAAAATCGAATTTTGAGCTAGGAAGCTGAAATTTTTTATATATGATCTATGACCCCTAAAACTGCTCGGGATATAAAATTTTCAAAATCCACCCACTGCCACGCCCACAAAAAAATAAAACAATTTTATTGAAAAACCAAAATTTGAGCTAGGGAGCTGAAATTTTTAATATATACTCTCTAGGGGCCCTTTAAGCTCATGTATAAATAATTTCAAAATCCGCCCACTGACACGCCCACAATTAAATAAAACAATTTTATTGAAACACCCAAGTTTGAGCTAGGGAGCGTTTTTTTTGATAAAATCCTTTAAATGTTGTATAACAAAATATGTAGAGCGTTCTTAACAATTCAACAATACTTAGACTTTTGTCACGCCCACTTATGAGGGATAGGAATAAGAATAGGGTATCCAACAGTTCGCCTAAGCGGACTGTAGCCCGTCCCTTTGTTTCTTTTTGATTTTAGGTAACTGTTAGGTAACAAATGCTCAGTTTGTTTTGTAAATATTATGCCTAGGTAGTTTAATTGGATTTTTATAGAAATATTAGTGCAGCTTGTGTTTATGGCTTTAGGTGTTTCACTGATGAATATTGGATGAATTCTCGTCCATCATCGTAGTGCAACGTTATATGAAATTGCAGAACTCATACGAAGAACAGAAAACGAAAACCAAACTAAACTTTTTGAACTTCGAACTTCTGATTAATGTATAAAGTTACGCATGAATTAAAATTAGTTGTCAATCACGATTTCTTTTTAACTATGATTGATGGAATTACTGACTCAAAGGCAAAGGGGTCATGTCCGCATTTGCAAAAAGATGCGAAAAAACTTAATTATAAAGATATACCCAATGATTTAAATACATGTACCTAGTAATTTTTTGGAGAATCATATATATACAACGGTTCGTATAACCAATTAATAAGGAGGTTTGAAGTACTAAATGTCTTCAATTGTAAATGAAATGTTAACGCTACCAAGTTTGGGGTCTATGTCATGGAAATAGCAGGATTAATAAAGGCTACATATTCATAAAAAAAACAACTTTACACTCCTCATAAAATGTTAGCTCTTGGTCAAAGTGCATTTGAATGAGAATCAATCGTTAACAGTCGCAGAATTGTCAGAAGAAACTCTGGAATTCAAAACAAGGACTACAAGAAATATACATATCTGGATACGTGCAAAGTGTTAGGAACAAGAAGAAGGCTTTTTCAACATCCCTCTTCGGCCGAATGACCGCAGGAAATATCCCGAGCGGAATATAAAATGACTTCCCAACATTTTTGTAGAGGTGGAGAGATTTTTCCATATGCCGTAAGGCCCTAAAATTAGGGATTTATTTAATTTTTAATACCCTTTTGGTTGCTCAGCGTGAAGTTCCGAACCGTGGAATCAGTTGGTCTTGAAGTGAGTGAGCTCAAAACCAAATGCACGATATCAACAAACAAACATATATCTGTGCACCGCCTAGGACAAAACGTCACTGGAGGGCGAATGGGGCAAAAGATACAATCGCGAACTCAAGGAGCTGTTGTGTTGACAACGACCTTCAAGTCCCAGCCCGAGAAGGCAAGGAAAACCGAACCTTCGGTTTTAAAAACGAAGCCATCGCGGATGCCAGAGCGCTAGCTTTGCACAACTGGCAGTGGTGTGCCCGGAATCGCAGAGGATGGAATGTTCACGGTCTTAGGCAGGGACTCTTCACTGGTCGGGAGCCCGTTAAGTAAGTAAGATTAAAAACCCTTGTCAACAAGGCTGACACTGCGGATTACCTCTGTTTATATCCCTTTTTTTTAATATCCTCGGTCAAAATATCCCCGCAAAATATCCTTTTTTGTGATTCGAAGAGGTGCCCAGATGATGACTTCTGTTAATATTCTTTTTTTTATAATATCCACCGTCAAAATATTCCAGGAAAATACCCAAACTTCTCTTGTAAAAAATCACCTGATCCCGTAATACTTCCTTGGTGGCCCGCCTCGTGAAAGGGTTAAAAACTCTGAACACCTCTTCGACTTATAAAAATTAAAACTCTGCACACCTTCGACTCGTAGATCCCATAATAGTACCTGTGTAGTCCAGATATTGTAGTAGTTTACTTGCCAGAGAAGACGCTGGTCTAGGTTCGAGTTCCATTGGGGGAAAAGGTTTTTCGAGAATAATGAACAAAATACACCAGCAGAAAGCCGTGGCACGCGCTGTAACTCTGGCTCCACTTAAAGTGGTAGCAATCACATTTTTTTTTTTTTTTGTTTATTATGTACTATAGGGAGTTTTTAGTACCCTTATCATGTAATAGCTACACAGGACGTTCATTAAATTAGGACTAGAAAAAAGGAGAGATGCCGATGCGAGTTGGTTTTAAATGTTTGTAGGTTATAATGTGAAGGAAAAACAATGCGTATTCCACATTCGATTCTTTAAACTTGACTGTACGTCCGAATACAGGCTTGAGGTTGAACTGATGAGCATTCCTTGCATGGCGGGTATTGCCGTTGAAATGTTCACGCTGTAGAATGCAACTGGCTATTTCGTTTGAGAACTTATGGTGGGAATAACGAAAGACAGGAGACATTGCGACGATGACGAACGACGAAGAGAGTGAATCGATCTCGCGATGTCTGGGTCGCCAATGAGTTTTATCGAGCGTTTTTGGATCCTGTGAAGTAGCTCCAAATAAGTTATTGATGCCACAGACCAGATATTATGAGCGTTGTACTCGAGCTTCGAATGGAAAAACGCCTTGTAAATTGTAGCCAGTTTAGAAGGGGTGAAATATTTCTTACATCGCTTAAGGGAGCCTAGACATTTCGCAGCGTTCTTGGCGACATCGAATATGTATGTGGTCATTCCAACGGAGGTTGTCATTGGCACACATACCGAGAATAGAAAGCCTTTCGGTTTCAGCGATGCAGGTGCCATTTATGGATAATGGCAGTGTGTGTGGGTTTTGGTTTAATGACAGAATGGTTAAATTCCACTCTATTGGTTGTACCCCAATGAGTTCTGCGGACTAGATCGGATGCGGACTAGAACGAGCGTTAACATACGTTGCCGTTCCAGTTTCACACCCGAAGAAGAGGGGCGTGACTCAAGAAACGAACGAGAAGCTGAGGGTACTGTCATCAGCGAAGGAACGGATTGGATTAGAAGTAACAGACATGAGATCATTTACAAAAATGAGAAAGAGAGTCGGGGCAAGAACAGAGCTTTTGGGAACACCAGCATTTATTTGGTGAGTTGCAGACTTGAAACCGTCCAAAACAACTTGAATTGAAAATGATTGGCAACTCTGGCTCTACATAGTCTGCCGGTATTGAACATAGCTCCTGACATTCTTTTTATTTTTAACTAGATAAACTGTCGATACAAATTTAAATTGTTTATTACTTAACTTAAGTGACTTAAAGTAGTAAAGCAAAGTCGTTGAAGAGTGTTTGCAAGTTGTTCTCTAAGTGCATTCTCAAACTGAAGAAAAAAAGGAAATCAACACAAAAAAAACATACCTAAAGGAAAGAGAAGGGAACAAAAACAGTTGATTTGCTAGAATTAAGTGCAGTGTCTGTGCCTTTCATCCCTTTTCATCGCACCTGGTAATCTTTTTTTGTTTCCTTTTGTGTGAGAAGACAAGTACAGCTGCAAGCCCCGAGCGCCGACTGGGCTGTCAAAAGTAATATCTACTTTTGCCCTGCCTTTATGGAGCTTGTCCTGACTCTTGTCTACAACAACAACAACTGGCGAAAACATCCTCCAGGCTCCCACCAAGGGTGAAAACACACCGGATAAAGCAAAACGTTTTTTTTTTGTTTCTTGAAACAAGAGAATATTGTTTCTTATGAGAAAACCAAAGAAAACGTTTTTGTTTCTCTTGTTTCACGAAACAAAAAAAACGTTTGCTTTATCCGGTGTGTTTTCACCCTAACAGTGACAATCACAATAGGAAAGAGACACAAATAGTGTTTGTGGATCGCATTTCGATTGTAAGCTATCGTAGCAGAGATCTGAATCATTTATCAGCAAGGGTTTGTTATACAATACCTGGTACACTAAAGGGAGAAAATTTTCTTGTCTTTCATTAAGCATTTCTGCATAAAAAAAAATGGGTGAGTTTTCGTTGTAAGAAGCTAAAGGAGAAAACAAAAGTGCTACGATGATCGGTAATTCTCTGAGACGATCACCGGTAAATATATTGACGACAAAAATCCACCTAAACGAGCTTATTCGGAAATATCACTGAAACCGCATTCATCGCAACAAACCAATACAGCTGTAGGCAACTTGGCGGTCGCAGACCTAGAAAGTCTGTTTCAAACTTCCATGGCGAAATTACTCGATATGAAGCTGAAGGACGTAGCCACGAAATCCGATATTGAAGGAATCAGCGCAGAACTGTCAACTTTGAAACAAAGCAATAAAGCATTGGAAGCACAATTGCACAAGATGGAGTACCGATGTGTTTTGCTCGAACGGCAAGTAGAGCTCCACGAAAAAAGGGCTAACGAAAAGAACCTGATTGTTCACTTGTAACCGGCGGGCAGTGATAATGCTCAGGATTCAGTTGACCAAGCCAAAGCAATCTGCCTGGATCTACTTCAGTCAAACAACACATCCAAAATAATTGCAGCGCGGCAAATAAGCTCTGGTACTAACACCGCAAATGTCATTGTTGAAATGTCTGATCGAGAAGACGTATTCGAGCGAAATCGAAATTAAGAAACAAAACAAAAGGCAGCAAGAGAGCGAAGAAAAATACTAATGAAGTTGAGGACCGATAAAATCGCAAAAAACAAGGACATCACAATCAATTTACGAGGTAAAACTCTGCAAATCGGTGAAAAAAAAGTTATTTTGACAGATGTGGTAAACTGATCTCAGAAGATGGAGATGGATTGTTATAACTTCAACAGCTGGTTGGTGACAAATATGATTTGGCAGCCATCAATGACAGAAATTCTTATGCGGGAAGCACAATGGAGGATGGCAACAGAAGTTCTCAAACTGCAGCAAGTGTTCACACGAATCGTTTTTAATTGTAATGCCGTCTGCCCTACAAATAATTTTGAAAATGTAAACAATATAAATAATAATTTTAAATGTCTTAATTATAAAATACTTTCGTATAATGTTGCAGGATTAAATAACAAGAATATTTTTATTGATTTTTATAAATTTGTGAATCAATTTGATTTTGTTTTTCTGTATGGAACTTTTATGACAGAGAATAGCTTTAGTAATTTTGAAAGCAAATTTAGTAAATTTGTATTTAAGTGGATATCAGCTGTCAGAGTCCACTCTAGAGGAAGAGCAAGTGGAGGTTGTTTCTTTGGTTTCAAAAACGAATTTGCAAGCGTTACTTATCTTAAATTTAATAATACGAGTTATCGACTACTCCCGGCATACATCAACTGCAACCAATGGGATAATGATTTCGAAAAGATGGAAGGCTTCATGGCGCAAAGCAGAACTTCTAATACTCGTATGCTGGTGGTGGGTGACATGAATGCGAGGATAGGAAATGAAGCTGGGAATGAAAATATAATGGCAGGTATTGAACGAAGGTCTAAAGATACGGTGTGTAATACAAGGGGCAACAAGCTAATCGATTTATGTAATTCTTACGGGCTAAGATTTCAAAATGGAACTAGCGTGTCAGACAGGAAAGGCGAACTTACTTTTGTGGGCAAACAAGGTAGCTCTGTTGTAAATTATAGCCTTGTTGGTGTGCATTGGAATGATCATATCGTCGATTTCAAGGTTGAACATGTGCTATTTTCGGACCACCTTCCTACAGTTGTGACATTTGGACTTTTGGCGAATGAACCAGAAACAACTAGGATCATCAGTGTTTTACCTAAGCTAAAATGGAAACATTCAAAGGTTTTCGAGTATCAAGCACACCTTAGTAGTGCTCTTATTCAATCTCAACAAATCGACCTGAGTCACCTAGATCAAATCATAAAAGATGCTTATCCGGTCACCAATACAACAAGAAGCGCCCGAGAAAAATATCTTGCCCCATGGTTTGATGCAGATTGCAAGAAAGCCAGAGATGTATCATTTGGTTAGCTGAGAGCATTTAAGAATGCATGTGACGGCTATTGCAAGAACCAGTACTTACAGGCAAATAGGGAATACAAGACATTATGTAATCGGAAAAAAATGAATTTTTTGAGGCAGAGGCTAAAAGACTAGCCCATTGCAGAAATTCGAAGGATTTTTGGACCTTGGCAAGGAATTTGAACGGGAAGCGTTTTATCATACATTGCGATCTAACCGCAAACATTCTGGCTGAACACTTCTTGAGTTTGTTGAATCCTGTGCAAGAAAGAGTCAATTGTCATTATGCTCCTGGTTTTGCGAATGATGTTTTGGACGCCGATATAACACAACAAGAGGTTGGAAAAACTTAAGAATGGAAAAGCAGCAGGGCCGAATGGGTTGTCAGAAGAATTTTATAAGTACGGCACAATGGAGTTGATTAGTTGGCTAACATTGATATTCAACAAGGTATTGGCAACCGGGGGATACCACAGGAATTCAGTAAATCGGTTATTTTCCCAATTCACAAAAAAGGTAGTGTGTCAGAAGTGGCCAACTATAGGGGTATATCCTTTTTAAATGCACATTATAAAATCTTCACCTTAATGCTTCATAACGACTCAACAGCTGGATCAACGACAATAACCTCTTGAGTGAGTTCCAGGCAGGATTTAGACCCGGATATTCGACGATTAATCAAATCTTTGTTTTGAAGAGTATTGCGGAATCATTTCTCAGCAAAGGAAAGAAATTGTATACGTTTTTTGTGGACTTTAAGGCAGCGTTTGATAATGTGGATAGACAAAGTCTTTTCTATAAACTTTATGGTATCGGAATGTCGATGAAATTTGGAAGAGCCATCGAGAACCTTTATGGGAATACAATGGCGTCCGTATGGAATGGTGAAGAGTTGTCTGATTGGTTTAAAACTGAATCAGGAGTTAGACAAGGTTGTACAATGAGTCCAAGCCTGTTTGCTTTGTTTATTGAAGACCTAGCTACAAGTTTGCCCTGTGGCATTGAATACGCAGGTCATACGATAAAAGCTCTACTTTTCGCAGATGACATTGTTCTCTTGGCATCCTCACCGCAATCAATGCAACTCATGATAAATCGGCTTTCTCAATACTGCAGGCTTTGGAACTTGATAGTTAATTTAGAGAAATGAAAGATCATGATTTTTAAGAATGGAGGGGGCAGAAATTGTACCAATGAAAAATGGTGTTACAACAACAGGATCATTGAAATTGTTAATGATTTCAAGTATCTTGGAGTCTACCTTACAAAGAATTTAAATATGGAGAGGCACTTGAAAGAGAAACTGTCGAAGGCGAAGTGTACAATCAGAGAAGAAGTATCCCCTTTTTTGGTACAGGCTGGACAAATGCTGTTCTCCATCTCCTCGGAAAGAGCCCTGAAGAATAGGATATAAAGAAAACCTTACGCAGCGGTTCTTGCTGTCTATTCAACCATTCAATGTTAATGACAGAAAGATTGTCAGCCTAGCGGCATTTGTTTTACCACATAAAAGCCAGTGGTCCTGACAGGGAGTTCACAATAGGCCTGATTAACCTTTTTCACTGTATATGCACTGGAACTTTTCCCAATAGGTTAAACGTTGTCTTAGAGCTGTAGTCCACTTGATTCATAAGGGTCTAAGTCAACGAATTCTGAACCACCCCTTGTTATTTCATCTTCAGGTTCGTTGAGCGGAATACCCCGATGGCCAGGCACGCACCCAAGTTTCACCCTGCTGTGGATTGCAAAGCATCGTAGGCGCAAATTAGGAGTTAACCGTTTCGAAATGTGGCAAATGCTGGTGTGAAATCGCGGCTAAGTTAATGAAGGGTTTTTCAATAAGAGCGCTACAAAAGTAGAGCGACAGGGACAGCAAACGACGCCGAATTTCTTGCCGCTCTTTTGACATTTCTCTTCAGTAAGGTTTGCCATTTCATGATGGAAAAATATACGAGCCAACAACGAGTCGAAATTATTAAAATTTACTACCGAAATTCGGATTCAGTGGCCTCAACGTTAAGAGCGCTACGTCCAATTTATGGTCGTCATAATCGTCCTAGCAGATCAACAATTGAGCGTCTAGTGGAAAAATGATGAGGCTCATTTCTGGCTGAATGGCTTCGTCAATAAACACAATATGCGCTATTGGTCAGGCAGCAATCCACACGTACTCCATGAGTCATCATTGCATCCCGACAAAATTACGGTTTGGTGTGGTTTATGGGCCGGCGGCGTCATTGGGCCGTACTTCTTCCGTGATGATCAAGACCGGCACGTTACTGTGAATGGGAATCGCTACCGTTCAATGATAACCGAATATTTTTGGCCCCAATTGGATGATATGGACTTGGAGGACATGTGGTTCCAACAGGACGGCTCCACAAGCCACACAGCGAATGCCACAATCAATTTATTGGAAACCAAGTTTGGAAACCGTTTTATCTCACGAAATGGTCCAGTCGCTTGGCCGCCTCGGTCGTGCTATTTGACGCCGTTAGACTATTTCCTGTGGGGCTACTTCAAGTCTATGGTCTATGCCAACAAGCCAGCGACGATTGATGAACTTCGTACGAATATCGAACGTGAAATTGCTTGAAAACCGTCGAAAATTGGGTTCAGCGTCGGGACTTCTGCAAGCGTGCCCGTGGTGGCCATGCAAAAGAAATCGAGTTCCATACATAATGGCATCGAACGTACTTTCACAGGAATAAAGAATTTCATTGATATCCAAAACCGTTTTTGTTTTATTTAAAAAAAACTTTTGTAGCGCTCTTATTGAAAAACCCTTTAGTTGGATAGTTGACAATCAAAACCACAATTATCAAATTGACAATCACTTTTTGCAATCGATTTCATGCGACAGCTATCTATTAAGTTGTCGTTTCACACATTTGTGTTATCTTCGTATTGTTTGGATTCTACTATGAATGTTTATACCCTATTCTAAGGGTATATTAATTTTGACGCATAGTTTGTAACATACCTTAATATTGCCCGTAAAAGTTACTATATTTATGATCAGCATCGATAGTAATGTCGACCATGTCCGTCCGTCCGTCCGTCTGTCGGCAAAAATTAGGCCTTTAAACTGGGCCTAGAGAGCTGAAATTTTAACCATATACTCTCTAGGGTCCCGAAATATTCAAGTTTACGACTTTTTGAAATCCGCCCACAGACACGCCCAAAAACTCAAAAAAACAAATTTTTCGAAAAAATCGAATTTTGAGCTAGAAAGCTGAAATTTTTTATATATGATCTATGGCTCTTAAAACTGATCGGGAGATAAAATTTTTAAAATCCGCCCACTTACACGCCCACAATTAAATAAAACAAATTTATTGAAAAGTCAAAGTTTGAGCTAGGAAGCTGAAATTTATAATATATACTCTCTAGGGGGCCCTTTATGCTCATGTGTAAATATTTTCAAAATCCGCCTACTGACACGCCCACAATTTACGAAAAAAAACTTTTTTTGAAAATCCAAAGTTTGAGCTAGGGAGCTGAAATTTATAATATATACTCTCTAGGGGTGCTCTATGCTCATGTGTTAATTTTTTTAAAATCCGCTTACTGACACGCCCACAATTAAATAAAATAATTTTATTAAAAAACCAAAGTTTGAGCTAGGGAACGTTTTTTTTACAGAAGCTTCGTTTTTGTTTGATAAAATCTTTTAAATGTTATATAACAGAATATGTAGAGCGTTCTTAACAATTCAACCATACTTAGACTTTTGTCACGCCCACTTATGAGGGATAGGAATAAGAATAGGGTATCCTACAGTTCGCCCAAGCGGACTGTAGCCCGCTCCTATGTTTTTTTATTGTTTAAAGTAAAAGAACAATAAAAAAATATGTAGTCTAATAAATATTTGCTTAAATTTGACAGTGAATATGCACAGGAGTTTATTTACGATTTATATTTGTTATTTATGCAGAATGTGTGGGCATAGTAGTTATTCCCATTTTATGTGCTCATAAAGCATAATGTTAACTTCAGTATTCTAGAGTTCATTCAGAAATGGAAATGTTCGATGTGACATAAATCAATTATTCTAGAATTCTAAATTAAAAACCTGTACGTGTGTAAATTAATGCATATTTTTGTATGGATGTTGTTAACTGTTGTTACAAACACTCATACAGAGGTATTTATTAAATCTTCTTTCACCACATCTCAGCTGTTGTTTAGTAAAGCTTGTCTAAATATTTAAGTTGTCGTTGAAAGCTTTCACACATACATTGAAATTTGCACAACAAAATTGGGATGAATCCATTGGTGAAAACGGTGAGAGAATGAGATAAGACTGCCATCTTCAATTTTTTAACAACTTAAGAAACCTCTAAGCGCGTTCGATGGCTTCTAAGTTAAGCGGCATTTAAAAAACGTTTAAATGTAAAAATGTGTTATAAATACCGATTTTACACGTAGGTGTTTAAGAGATAGGCACGCTTAGATTTCTCTTTATAAATACGGGTAATATATATTTCTGACAGATCTTCTTTTCATTAACGACGAGGTTAAGATCTGGGTACTCATTCCGTAAGCCAATTATCGCCTGATGAGATCGTTCGAACGATTCACTTTTTGATTCACGTAGGTCGATAGTCGTCGTCAAGACGATGTCATTGATAGCCAATGAGGTATCGTTTTGCATAGATTTGCATATTTTGGAGACAATTAAGTCAGTGTTTAAGGGAAAGCGTATTCGCTGTTTGCAATGAGCTACATAAGGAAAAGTTTATGGCGCAGCGATTTAGGGAACATCTGATTGTGAGAACGCAGGCGACTGAGAGCGACGGAAAACTGCAATCCAAATATTTTGAATCAGTCTAGCGAATCGTATGTTTGTGGAATCTTCTCTTCATACGATAGTACTATTGAAAATGTTCAGAAAATTGAGGGAGTACTAAAGATTTCATTCTCTATGACGCCTTCTTCCTTTATTTAAGCGTGCACGTGGTTCACTTTACCATTGGCAAAACACGAAAGGCGAAATCGCTTTGTCACAAACACTCAATTGCTTGCGATTTCGCTGGCAGCAATGTCGTTCAAAGTCGCCACGCGAATACGCCAAGCCATAAACACAACCGGAAGCTTGAATAATTGAATAATTTTTAAGGTTATCAATTGACTTTGGATCATTTTAATATGCAACAGAATGTAATCATTAAAATTTATTAAAATAGCAAATTCTTTTTTGTCGCTATCCGCTGATGTCGTCAGTCGGCTAGCTAAGACATTAAAAAGGTTCGAAATAAATTTACTACCCCACACCCATCCAAACTCATTCGCTCCCACTGGATAAATAGTAAAAACGACAATATGTTTTGGAAAGTGAAAATTAGAAATTGTACGCGAATAATAAATTCGAGACTTGGTTTCGTGAATATACGTCTACAAACACATTTTAATTTTACCAAGAATCAGCTGTTTCACTAAAGGGTGGAAACACCGCCGTCTTTAAGGGACCAACCCACATAATGCGTTGATCCGTCGGCGCGTCGTTGGCAACAGACAGCAATATAGAATACACGCATTCTCTGTTTTGATGGCCCATAGCCATAACTAACGGATCCGTGAGCGTCGACGGATAAAGTAGGTTTACTTTCTAGTTTTCTATTTGTCGACGTATGCACGCGTTCACACATTCTAGAGTTGAAGTACATGCATTACAAAATTGAGAGAGGCACAATCATTGGTCGAAACATTAGAAAAATGAGAGACTGTAGGGATGTTTTTGACACTCGTCTAGAGAGTTAGGTGGCAAAGTTGGCGACAGATTCTATGAGACGGTTCCTTCCGTTTAGGGAGTTTACGCTGACGGATGCGTTCTCGAAACGTATGCGTCGTATTCTATGGGTTAGGTAATGAAGTGGATTTTATGTATGATTTATACTATAGTGATTCCCATTGGACCAGATTTCCTAAGAAGATTCATCAACGATTGACGATAGACGACACGATGGTGATGAAGTTACGATGACGATCTCGTCCCCTACTATCGGTTGGACGATTTTCTCCATTAAAATAACGGAATGAGTTCCGTGAAGGATCACAACCCTCCCACTTCGATGTATCCGCCGGTGGGGTTCCCCAGTTTGGCCTCAAAAAGTATCGACAGGTTTCCCGACTTCGAATCACTTCGTCATTGCGGCCAATCAAATGCTGTTGTTGTGCCATTGCTATTATCGAGAAGTTTTAAGGCCTCCCTCTCTTTTACGATTGTATAGGGACATTGATTGGTATTGGCTTTTTGACAAGGTTCGTAGGATCTCTCCTTTGAACATGACATTACCAACGAGCCGGTCGCGTTCCATTTTCCTTTGAGATATTTTCTTTGACGTGAATGCTTAATCGGATCTTGGAACCCTTTCTACTTATACACATTTTAAAAATGCGTTCGTTATAAGCAAAAACTGTCTAAGTCAGTTTTTAGATGTTTGATTTGCCACCTAAAACGAGGTCAACATATAAACATCCTTCAACTGACTCCAACTTCGAGTCTTATTTGCTAATAATATAATACAATATAAAAAATATATAATATATACCTACTATTGATATAATTAAAAACGCAAGAATTTCGTATACAAGTGCCTATAATAAAAGCAATTTCCAGGAATGTAAAATAGCAGCTGTTCAGTGACAAGACTCATGCAGAGAAAGGGGTGAAATCCTTTCAACCCGCGAAGGAGGCCACCCAAACATGTTTAATTCGAAAAAGTTATCTATTTTCTGGGAAAAAAATTATAAATGTGTTTGTTGAATTTTTTCTTTAAGTCCTTTCGAGAACTAATACACATATAGTATACAAACATAATACAAAAACCCATTCGCGTACTGAGAAAATTGTAAAAAGATTAACGAAAGTAAAAAAAGTATTTTCGTTCATATTTTGTATACAAAATGTCGACTGGTAAAAACATGAAACTGTCAAATCAAAACATTTGTGACATTCGTTTAATCGGCCTTTCAATTAAATTTTCAATCCGAGATTGAAGAAACACTTAGTTCGAATATTTAAGTTTGATTCTTTCACAATACTTCAAGCGTTGACGTTTTGACGTACTTTTCTTTGAAATGAGAAGATTCTCTCTTGATTTTGGAGATTTGACAGTTTTTATTTTTGTACACATAAAAGTACCCGGAGTCCCGAACGAAGAGTTCGAATTTGCGAAAAGAAAATTTCAAAATGTCGACTGTAAGAATGTCGATTATGGATTCTTCTTCTACCTTAATGACGGCGAGGCTATATGATCAAGATTAAAGGGATCACAACCCTCCCACTTAACTACATCCCTAGTGGTACGCCTTTGGCGTTCGCCGCCGGCTCGACCTCAGAAAATAACGGCAGGCCTCCCGATTTTGAATCACTTCGCCGCTGAGGCCAATCAAATGCTGGTGTTGCTGCATTTGTGTGTTCCAGGAGTTTTTAGGCCTGCCTCTCGTATTGGAACGTTGATTGATATTGCCTTTTTGACAGGGTTCGTAGGATCTGTCCTTTGAACATGACAGTACCAACTGAGCCGGTCGCGTTCCATTTTTATCGAGATACAGATAGGTTCTTTGACGTGAAGGCTTCCTCGGGTCTTGAAACTTCTTATTCGATCAATTTTTGTTACTCTTGTTGTCATGCGAAGCATCTTTATCTCAGCTATTGTTAATTCGCCCTCATACTTTTTGTACGCTGTTCAACATTGTGAACCGTACGCGAGCACCGGGCGCACAACTGCCTTTCTTTCGGCTAAGTGTGTATTTTTCAGTCACAGAGGATGGCTTAGATTTCCCGCCACTTCATCCACCCTACGCTTACGCGATGTTTAAACTCGTCATCACAGCTTGCTTCATACTATCATTACTATCATAGATTCAGCATAGTCAGCAAATAATAACTGATGTACTTTGGGGGTCCGTACTTTTCCCTTCAAGCAGATAATCCAGGAGTGCAATGAATATCAAGAGACTTAAGACGCTTCCCTGGTGTACACAGACCTTGATTGCGAACTCCTCGATGACGCCAGCGGACTCTTGTCTTTACTCCCTCATACATGTCCATAATCAACTGTAGATAGTTTTCCCGAACTCCTCGTTGTCTTAGCGCCACCAATAACAGACCCCTTGGTTATCTATCAAAGGCCTTTTCAAAATCAACCAACACCATATGTAAATCCGAATCGAAATGTTGAAAATCGACTTTATAGAATCGGGATTTATAAAGTCGACATATCCGTCACAAATCGGCCGATTCCACCCGAGTATAATTAAGTTTCTATATTTTTGCATTTTTATAGAATATTTAGCGTTTTCCATTTATCTGTTGACTACGCCTATTTAATCATGAAGATTAAATGAGGAAAATTACTGCCATCTCTGTTTATAACTCCTACCAACAATTAGGTTCTTCTTACTTCACATTTGAGAAAATGGCGTCATTCATGAAAAATTTTGTAAATTCAAACGTTTGCGTGAGTATTCTCATTTAGTTTCCCTGCAAAAACTAATACACCATCCCCCGTATTAATAAACAACGTATAGCGGCGAGTTAGCACTAGCACATCTGTTAACTCATAATTGTGATTAATAAACGTGTGTTAGCTTTCACTGACATGTGATAACGAGTGGATAACTTAACTCACCGAATTCGGCGTATAATAACCGGATAACTTCACACATTCTCAGATCGTAGTTCATGCATTTACAAATTGAGAGGATGCGCATGCATGTGTGGAAACATTGAGAGGATGAGAGAGAACACTGTCTCCCATTTGGGCATATTACTCTTTCATAACGCGTTGACTCCAAAGGAGTACCTTAGTATTGGAATGGAATACACAGAAATGAGTTTCAACTGATGAAATATGACAGGTCACTCGATTTTTGAGTATAATTTGGTAAAGTGCTGCCGTATTGTAGGTGATAAAGAGCAAACAGCTAACACAGGGAAAACATATTTTTATTAATGAGAAAAGTTATCATATGGACAAGTTCGCTATGCGTGTGCCAGCTAAGTCGTGTGTTAAGGAGTGGATACTGCCTTTTATTAATATGCAGCCATATGGAATAATATGCCCTAATGGGAGACAGTGTTCTCTCTCATCCTCTCAATGTTTCCACACCTGCATGCGCATCCTCTCAATTTGTGAATGCATGAACTACAATCTGAGAATGTGTGAAGTTGTCCGATCCGTATAAGCCGAATTCGGTGAGTTAAATTATCCACTCGTCATCACATGTCAGTGAAAGCTAACACACGTTTATTAATCAGAATTATGAGTTAAGGGTTGTGGTAGTGCTTAATCGCCGCTATCCGTTGTTTATTAATCACGGGGTTAACAAGTTAAAGAGAGAATTTTTTGTTGTTTTTTTTTTTTTTTTTTTCAAATTGAGAGACTCGAAGTCGACTAGCTCATTTCATATAGCTTAACTCTGGTTTTTATATTCAACTAGACACGCACCCTTAATAGGTATGTTTTGGGATGGGGGATCAAAACTCTAGTTGACCATTAGAATATGAAGCTATTTCATGTAACGGGAAATGCCGATAGGTTCAATGCAAAACTATAACCACCACCACAAGCCTCAATAAAAATGATCATATAATTTTTAATTGTCGCTACTGAGTAATCGCATTTGGGTGGAAAGCTGTCACAGTCGTACCACATAAAATTAATCAAAATATTATTTCTACATAAGTACTCAATATTCTGCATAACGCTTGCTAGCCATAAAATTAATAGGTTTTGCTAAAAATATAGATTAAAATTGAATTTAAATGAATTCCAGAGCGTTACGCCAAAAATGCACGTTGCTAAACGTCGATATACTGTCTTCTAATTTGCCATTCAGATTTTATAAAAACCGAAACACTATTGAATAATAAGTTTGTGCAGGTTATAACCCCAAATGCCTGACCCTTTATTACAGTTAACGTTCTCGCACAACACCATTGAATTAATCATGAACTAATAAATATTAAATTTTGTGGCGACGAATAAAACGAACTGGCTTTCCGTTTTCAAAATGCATACATTACGTATGGCAATATACAAATGTACGTACACGCGTATATATACATATTTCTCTCAGGCTTTTGACGACAATTTGCATATTGTCTTCGCGTCTTTAATTCGATTTGATAAATTTTCCATAAACAACAACTACTAGGTATAATCCAAAAACACAGAACACCGTTTTTTATATATCCGTTTTTTTCCTGTTTATTTTTAGATTATTGGCGTGAAACAAATTCTTGTACGGCCGATTGGACAGTTCGGGAAAGACAGATCATTGTCGAATAGTTCCGATAATTCGAATACAACTGTAGCAAATGCAACAACTCCCACAACAACGAATGCAATAGCACAAGTTTCATCATCGCCCTTATTGGGGGATGGTCCGCAAATGGTGAATGGACCACCGACAAGCGTCGATCTTCCAATAGCAATTGCACAAGCTGCTGGTAAGCCCCTTAGTGAGGCGATTAAGGAGGTAAGTCACATTTCGAGTTTTATTAAGAGCACAATTCTCTTAACTTTGCTTATCATGCACACATTAACGTAATGGCAAACCTGGAATAGAGGCGCGTTGCACTGTAAAAATTAAATTATGTCCCATACGACGCACGTCAAAAGTAGGTCAACTTTCGTTAATATGACAAGGATGACCGAACGCGAAAAAAAACCCAATGTGCCTTCAACCCTGATTTTCGTTTTATAAAGTTTTGTCAGTGCGACGATCTCCACTTTGGTTCACCAGTTATTTATACTTTAATTCCACCTATGTATGCAGAACATAGAAATATTATCAGAAGCAAAGATCTTTCTAAAGTTATTAAAGCAATTAAAAATAATCGTTTGTTTTAAATTATATACCTCAGAGTAGCAATAACATTTTATGTCATAATTATCTTCGATGTTACCATAGTGCCCAGTGGCCACGACATCTATTCGCAGTTATTTAAGAGATTTAGGCAGCAATCACGATTCGCGAATTCAGCGAAAAACTAAGCGAATGTGACTGCTGCGTAATATGGTTTGCGACTTGGGAAAAATATGATTCGCCTGAAGTGTTAAACACCTGGCGAACTTCAAGTAATATGTCAATTAAGGGCGAACAAAAATATTCTGCCGGCTTGCTGGGAAACTCTGTTTACTTTCTGTGAATTGGTGATTATGTGGATATAACTACGAAAGCTTGGAAAAAAACCCAGGGGGCTCATCACGTAAGGCTGTCGATATCGTTTTCGATATCTATAACGATAGCTATGCTTCACGTAAGCAAAAAAAACTCTGTCGTCTGAAAGATATCGACTTAACGATTTGTTTTTTGCTTCACATAAGTTGGAAGGCTGTCAAATACGATCGTCTCGTCGCCAGTGATTGCACGATGGCTAAGTATCTATCGACCCAGAGAAAATTGCTGTTTTTGCAAATATTTGTGCTGCTTTGCATAATATTTGCATTCTTCGAAATGAGCAAAATGATTTTTAAACAATTGAAATATGGGATAACAATGAAGTCGACACAAATAGAACTCCCAAAACTATCATCCCGAATAGTCGATTAAAACAACTGGCGCAGAGAAAACGGGATGATATAAAAAATGCATTGTTCATTTAATATTTATACCCTATTCTAGGGGTATATTAATTTTGACGCATAGTTTGTAACATACCTTAATATTGCCCGTAGACCCCTAAAAGTTACTATATTTATGATCAGCATCGATAGTAATGTCGATCTAGCCATGTCCGTCCGTCCGTCCGTCGGCAAAAATTAGGCCTTTAAACTGGACCTAGAGAGCTGAAATTTTAACCATATACTCTCTAGGGTCCCGAAATAATCAAGTTTAAGAATTTTTGAAATCCGCCCACAGACACGCCCACAAACTCAAAAAAACAAAATTTTGGAAAAAATCGAATTTTGAGCTAGAGAGCTGAAATTTTTTATATATGATCTATGGCCCATAAAACTGATTGGGACATAAAATTTTCAAAATCCGCCCACTGACACGCCCACAATTAAATAAAACAAATTTTGGGAAAAATTGAATTTTGAGCTAGAAAGCTGAAATTTTTTATATATGATCTTTGGCCCATAAAACTGCTTGGGGCATAAAATTTTCAAAATCCGCCCACTGACACGCCCACAATTAAATAAAATATTTTTTTTGAAAAACCAAAATTTGAGCTAGGGAGCTGATATTTTTAATATATACTCTCTAGGGGCCCTTTATGCTCATGTGTAAATATTTTCAAAATCCGCCTACTGACACGCCCACAATTATTTATTTTTTATTTTTGAAAGTCCAAAGTTTGAGCTAGGGAGCTGAAATTTATAGTATATACTCTCTAGGTGCCCTTTATGCTCATACTTAATTTTTTTTTAAATCCGCCTACTGACACGCCCACAATTAAATAAAACAATTTTATTGAAAAACCAAAGTTTGAGCTAGGGAGCGTTTTTATTTACAAAAGCTTAGTTTTTTCGATAAAATCCTTTAAATTTTTGCCACGCCCACTTATGAGATATAGGAATAAAAATAGGGTATCCAACAGTTCGCCCAAGCGGACTGTAGCCCGCCCCTATGTTTTATAATAGAATCAAAGACAGAATTTCTCTTTTCAAAAAGATTATATATTTCATTTAATTTAAAACTACAAAAACAAGGTATTCAGTAAACTTAAAACTACAAGGTCTAAAAGAAGTAAGAATATACTTCTAACTTTAAATCTTCCATCGATTCTTCTTTTTCTTCTTTGATGTATTGATTGCTACGGGGCAATTTAAATAATTACTCTCAGCCAGACAGCCACTGCATCACGGAGCGAAGTCATTTCATTCCATAAATTCAACCAAAATCTGCAGTTGTGATGGCGTTACAGACCTAAAGTTTTGTTTCACTATTATATTTGTTATTTTTCATTAAGAGTTTACTTACATTTTAATGAAGTAAGAATATTAATAAATATTTTTGAGAAAAAAAAACAGCAGCTATAAACAAATCTCAGACTGACTGACGTTTCTGACAATTGGATGTTGTTTTCAGTGTTTCTCAAACTGTAGCAAACGAGAGCGATGGACGACACGAGAACGATTGTGTTTCGTGAACGAAACTATTGACGACAGCGTTCAGTGCAATCGCATGGACGACAATCGTCCGCAAAGTTGTGATGAGGGCCCAGGAATTTCAGATCGATACACACCATCTACGAGGGCGGGTCAATAAGTCCGTGACTTTTGGAATAAAACACAGATTTTTTGATAAAAAAATTATTTTATTTTTCAACGTAGTCTCCCTTGAGCTCTATAAACTTTGTCCAACGCTTCTCCAATTTTTTTTATCCCTTCCAAAAAAAATGATTTGTCGATGTCCTCAAAATAGGCCTTTATTTGCGAGATGACTTCATCATTGGAGTCAAATCTTTTTCCACCAAGCCATTTCTTCAGGTTTGGGAACAAGAAGTAGTCGCTCGGAGCCAAATCTGGAGAATAGGGTGGATGAGGGAGCAATTCATAGCCCAATTCATGGTTTTTTGCCATGGCAACTGCACATGTGTGCACCCTTGCATTGTCTTGGTGGAAAAGAACTTTTTTCTTGGCCAAATGAGGTCGGTTTTTTTTCAAATCGTCATTGAATCGGTCCAATAAGTTGGCATAATATTCCCCATTGATTGTTCTTCCCTTTTGAAGGTAGTCAATGTGGATTATCCCGCGTGCATCCCAAAAAACAGTAGCCATAACTTTATTGGCTGACAAACCCACCTTGGCCTTCTTTGGCGCCGATTCACCCTTAGAAACCCACTGTTTTGACTGTTGTTTGGTCTCTGGTGTGTTGTGATGGATCCATGTTTCGTCCACGGTTACAAAACGGCGCAAAAACTCCTCCATATTGCGATTAAACAACGCCAAACCTTCCTGTGAAGTTGTTACACGATTGCGTTTGTGGTCGACTGTGAGCAAACGCGGCACCCATCTTGCGGAAAGCTTTCTCATGCCCAAGTGATCATTCAAAATTGAAACCACTGAGCCATGCGAGATCCCTACGGCTTCCACAATCTCTCGCACTTTCAATCTTCGGTCGGCCAACACCATATCGTGAATTTTTTCGATTGTTTCGGGTGTAGAGACCTCAACTGGGAGTCCAGGACGTTCGGCATCTTCAGTGCTTGTACGGCCACAACGAAATTCAGTAAACCACTTTTTTACCATTGAAATCGATGGTGCAGAGTCCCCATAGTCTTTTTCAAGCTTAGCCTTGGTCTCGGTAATGGTTTTTTTTCGCAAGAAATAATGCTTAATAAGCACACGAAATTCACTTTTTTCCATTTTCTCCTCAAATTAGTGAGTAGTCTGATAAAAATAGCTGTTGACAGGATCAGTGTTGCCGTTTCAGTAAAGAGGTCAGAAATTCAAAAAGTCACGGACTTATTGACCCGCCCTCGTATTTATCGACTTTAAAGCCGTCTATGATATCGTATATAGGGACGAATTATACAAAGCCATGTCAAGCTTTGGCATCCCCGCCAAACTCGTGCATTTGTGCAGGATATCGCTGCTCCGTCAAAGTCGGCAAGAACATCACCAAGCCATTTGATATCGAAAAAGGTTTGAGACAAGGCGACGCGCTATCATGTACTTTCTTTAACATCGTTCTTAAAGCAATTGTACGGAATTCACAAGCCAGCACCAGAGGTACGATTTTTCAAAAGTCCGTTTAACTACTTGCCTATGCTGATAGATGATATTGACGTTATTGGGAGAACGCGGCGAGTTGTCAGTGGCGCATTTGCAAGCAACGAAACGGAGGCGGCGAAGATGGGTCTGGCTGTTAATGAGGACAAAACGAAGTATATGCTGTCAACGAGAAAGGACTCTCAACATCTGCGACTCGGACAAAACGTCACTATGGGCAGATACAACTTCGAAGTAGTTAAAGACTTTGTCACCTGGGCTCCACTATCACTTCGCAAAATGACATCGGCGCAGAGATCAAGCGAAGAATTGCTCTTGCCAATCGCTGTTATAACTTCTGCCTCGCCAAGGCGAGCACTTCGACCTAAAAGATCTGTTGTGCCAATCGCTGTTTCTTCGTTCTAAGATGGCATCTAAGAAGTAAAGCCCTCTGCCTCTCTCATAGAACCAAGGAGATATTATATAAGACCTTAACCATCCCGGTCCTGCTGTATGGTGCAGAAGCATGGACCCTGTCAAAAGCGGATGAAAACCTTCTGGTATGCTTTGAGAGAAAGATTCTTCGAGTGATATTCGGTACAGCTTGTGACGATGGAGTGTGGAGAAGAACATACACCGACGCTGACATGTTCAAAAAGCTAAAAATACAACGGCTGAGATAGCTGGGACACGTGGAGCGTATGGACAACCGACGAGTCTTCGAATCCACCCCTGAGGGTCAACGCAGCAGAGGAAGACCCCACCTTAGGTGGCGCGTAGAATCGGAGAACGACCTCAACCTACTTGGTGTGTGAAAGTGGAGGCAGCTAGCGAGGGACCGAGCTGGTTGGAGGGGCTTGTTGGTTAAGGCCGTGTTCCACCCAGGACTATAAGCGCTATCAAAAGTAAGTAACTACGAAAAAGGAAGTTGGAGAATGCAGAAGCAGTGCACACACGATTCCAATACCCCTGGGGAGGAGCAGAGTGAAGTGACTGCTTCAGTCGAACACCAGTTGTGGTCCCATTTTTTGCTCGGCGGGAAGATAAGATACCGACCAACCCCTGTATCTTAAATAGCCCTAAGTTTGGAGTGCTGATTTAGGTGACTAATCTCAGTGGAATCCCAGTATGTTGCTCAAAATCCCTGGTGAGAGACCAGAATGTGTCTACTATATCTGCATATCTTAAGTAGAGCCTATAGCGCGGTAGAGCTCTGACCAGGTCAATATCGCTGTATAGCTCGTAGAGTTCGCTGTTAAATCTCCTCCTCCAAAGCCCGTCAACGCAAACGGGACCGAAAATCACTCGAAGAATTTTGCGTTCGAAACGACCAAGAAGATCTTCATCCGCTTTTGCTAATGTCCACACTTCTGCGCCGTAAAGCAGGACTGGGATGATGAGGGTCTTATATAGAGTCTCTTTAGTTTTTCTTGACAAGGCATTACTAATCAATTACCGTATTAGGCCAAAGAAACAGCGGTTGGCAAGTGTAATTCTTCGTTTGATTTCCGCTGTGGTGTCTTTATCAGAATTAATAGCGGAGCCGAGGTAGACAAACTCCCTAACCACCTCAAAGTTATAGCTGTCTATCGTGACTTTCTGTCCGATTCGTCGATGTTATGTGTCCCTTCTTGTTGACAGCATATATTTTGTTTTCACCACTAAACCCATTTTTGTCGCTTCTATCCTAATACTTGCAAACGCACCAGTGACAGCTCGATATGTTCTGCCAATTACGTCAATGTCGTCAGAATATGCAAGTAGTTGCAAGACTTTCGGAAAATTGTGCCTCTAGTGTTGGCTTGCGAGTTTCGCACAATTTTCTCAAGTATGATGTTGAAGAAGTCACATGACAGCGCATCACCTTGTCTAAATCCTTTTTTGACATCAAAGGTCTCAGTGAGATTGTTTCCGACCTTTATGGAGCAGCGGGCGTTCTCCATCGTCATTCTGCACAATCTGACAAGTTTAGCAGGGATTAAAATCGATAAAATGATGGTGAGTTGTGGGTATCGATTTGGACTTCTTAGGTTTCCTCCAGCACCTGCCGTAGTGTGAATATCTGATCGGCCGTGGACTTACCGGGCCTACAACCGCAGTGGTAGGGACCAATCAGGTCGTTGATCTTATAGGCAGTATTCAGGAGACTGATGCCTCTATAATTGGCGCAGTTTAGAGGGTCTCCTTGCTTGTGGATCGGGCAAACGATGCTGAGGTTCCATTTATCAGGCATACTTTCTTCTGACTAAATCTTGGAAACGAGTCGGTGTATGCTCTCCACCAGGTCATCTCCCGCAGCCTTAAAAAGCTCGGCATTTTAACCGTCTGGTCCAGCAGCTTTGTTGGACTTAAGCTTGGATATCGCTATCCTCAATGGTTCGTTCTGCCTAACAGCATTAGTTGTGTCGTCTTCGCTCTTTAGCAGTCTGCATAAATGAATTTTCCATGTCCTCAGCACCGACTGTGACATATGTAAATGTAAAGGTGAATCAATAAATTCACCAACGCTAGTACGAGCAGGCGGTGTTCAGTTCGCGATAATGGTTAATCTCTTAAAAATGTTGTAGTAAAAGCAAGCGCCCTGTGCAAGATTTACAGAAAGCGCCCTTTAATTTGTACACATCCATAAGTCGTTTCCCCATCACCCAGGAGGTAGACATTCAATGCGTTTTTTTATTGAGGTATCCCCGGTAGGCCTAATCCTCAAATAAAAACAAATATGTATATTTACATATATGTTTATATGTCTTAATAGAAAATTAATAATTAAAGCGAATAAATAAATAAAGTAAATTAAAATAATAAATAAATGTATAAAAAATGCTATAAAAACATATGTATGTATTAACAAAATAAATAAATAATAAAGGAATTCATTTAAGGAACTTTAGACATTTTTTTTAATGGAAAAAAGTATAACCATAAATAAAACGCAGCGAAGAAATGTGCAGAGAGAAACCTTTAAACTTGGAAACTCGCTTTTCTGGCCTTAGCTTTGGCAAATTCAGCAATAAGATCATCATAGTCTAAAGATTTTAATAGTTCCTTTTCTATAGACATTATAGATAAGCCTACCAATCTCTCTTGAGTCATCGTTGACCTGAGATAGTTTTTAATAATTTTGAGTTTAGAAAACGTTCTCCTGAAGCTACTGTCACAGGGATTGTATTAAGAATTTTAAGAGCAATAACTAAACTAGGAGCAAGATCTTCAAGGCTTGAGCTGAATATAAAATTCAACACATCTAAACATGAACTTTGTGGTGTAACAAGCGGGGAAATGAGTTTTAACTACAATTAAGATACAATTCTGCTCCATCTAAATTTTGAAAACTACCAGATGTTAAAACATTCTGCAAATTAAGGCATGAAGAACGTAGATTTTTATTTTTCAAACATTCGCTTATGTTACTTAAAAATGAAAAATTTATACTATATGTGTCAAGCTGCTCAAACCTTCCTGTTATTGATTGACTCGCTTGATCAAGTATTTTGAAATAAAAATCTACTTTGAATTTTTGTTTCGGGTCCAATATAGTTGCTGGACATTCATCGGTATACATTTTTTTTCCGCCGAGATCTCAATGACGAAGATTCAGGAAACATATTTGGTATTTCAAGGGGACTAGCAATGTGCTCAGTTAACTGAACATAATCATTAAATTTTTCATCGGAACGCATTGCAATCAAACTATTTTTCGTATTTTCTAAGACTTTTATGCCTGTTGATAGATTAACGGACGGACTTTGCAAATATTTACTGGTTTTATTTATGTTTTCTAAAATATCAAACCAAATAAGCAGGGAACAAATAAATGTAGAATCAAAAATTTTATTTCCTAACGTTTCTGCAACATTGTTCGCCTCCGGATTTCCTATTTCAGATATTTCTATAAAGGCTTCATATATGTCTTCTAAGTTTGTTTTTAAAGGCTTTAATGCATCTATCCTGGTCTCCCATCTTGTTTCAGAAAGAGGTTTCAAAGTAAGATTTGACACTTTTTTTTTTATAAATATCCCACCGTGTTGTGGAACTTGAAACAAAGTTATATAAACATTGAATTGTGTCAAAAAACTTAATAGCATATAATGAGCACCGAGCAGCATTGTTAACTACTAAATTTAAAGAATGTGAACAACATGGAATAAAAAATGCCCTTGGTTCCAGGGTTCGAATTCGATTCTGTACACCCGCTTCTTTTCCTTTCATATTGGAACCATTATCGTAACTTTGGGCTCAACAATTACTTATTAAAATTCTATGCAAATCAAGTTTGCCTAAAATTAACTGTGTGAGCCCCATTCCTGTCTTGTCTTCTCCCTTCAAAAATCCTAAGAAATGCTCCTGCACTGTAAAAGTTTTGTGATTCTTATGCACAAACCTAACGACAAGAGTAACTTGTTCTACGCGACTTTTATCGGTTGTAGAGTCTACAATAATAGAAAAATACTTTGCTTCTTTAAGCATTGAAAAAAATTATTGGTAATGGTTGCGGCAAAGATACTTATAATTTCATTTTGTATGTTTTTGCTTAGATATTTATTTTGGGTTTCTTGATTTGTTATTCTTCGCAAGTGCTCTCCTAAAACCAAATCAAATGAAGCTTTTTTCTCTACGAGTTGTAAAAAGTGACCATTGTTGAACTCAAACAGTTTATCGGAAGAGCCACGAAAAGCTAATGATTGAGAACCAAGAAGCTTTACAACACTGAATAACCTTTGTAAAACTGCTCTCCAATGCTTTGTTTCAGATTCGACTGAACTTTCAAATATTGTGTCAATTCCTGTGCCTGATGTCAAACGGTTTTGTAAACATTTCCAACATTTGAAATTTTCGAAGTGGAAATTACTAACCTCGTGACTTTTTAACATCGCGCTTAAATGTGGCCAATCAGAACTACTCGTACCTGTACTTGACAAAGCATGATAATTTTTATTTCTTGCAAATAAAAAACAACAAAAACAATAAACAGAATCCTTTGATTTGGAATAAATTAACCAAGTCCTTGGAACTACCTTGCCATTGGATAATGTTCGTTGATAGCTTGAAATTGAAAATTTTCTATTATTTGTTTTTGGAAAGTGATGATCCTGAATTTGAATTGGACCTTTTAAATCTATTTTTTAGTAAGCTCATCTGATAAATCTTCCCAATTATTGGGAACATTTAAAAATTTATCCGCAAAAACTAATCATAACTCTTCTCCTGGCCCTAATGGGTTTCCTACTTGCGCCTCATTTATATTATTTAAATTACTTACATTAGTAATATTATCTTCATCTGCTTGTTCCTCGCTGCGTTTTAAAAATTTGATCAAATGTTTGCTTTCTTTTTTATTTAAGGCTTCAGCAAGCCTTCGCTTTTTTCTAAATTCTGCCCCGAAGGTTTTTTTTTTGTCCATATTAGAATTAGCAAAAGAAAAACACAATTTAGAAAATAGTAAATAACCACTTGCACGTCGATTGAAAAACACTTAACTTCTATCGAAAACTAAACCGATATAGCGAAAAACAATCAGAACAATCTGCCCCAAAGTAGGTATTGCACTAATTAATTTTCAAAAAAATAACGACACAAAACAAAAATTCCTTAAGAAATTTCTTATGCCAAATCACCTGCGTAAGAGCGTTTCCACTATGCAAACAACGATTCATATTATCATAGCATTGCTAGCATGCGCTCTCCCCCGCAGCTTTTCCTTTTTCACAATAGACAAGACTTTCCCGCTCTTATATTTTAGAAAGATGGAAGAGAAATAAATTAAACCCACATGAGTCATAAATTTCATATGTGCAGGATTTCAAACTCGCACACGTAGATGAGATATGAGAAATCCCATACATTGTATCTTCTTTTGTACAGAAGAATACCGATTATGAATGAATACCCCTTTTCTTTGATGAATGCTACGGCCTCCTTGCAATATGCCATAACCTACCCCAAACTTCCATTATAAAACAACAAATAATTTACCTGCACATACGAGGTGGAACTTTTTTTGTTTTGAGCTTTTTGAACTACATATGTACGTGTACCTATACTTAGATTCTTTTTTAAATGTTAGTAGATGTGGAGAACTATTCCTACACGAACAAGGTGGAATATTTTGAGATTAGGTAAATAGGTAAGAAATTAACTTGTTTAGTGGGATTTTTTTTTATTTTGACTTAGATTCTCCTTGAAGTTGCAATATTTCAAGTGAACACAGTTGTGATGGATGTTGCTTTTTTGGGCTTAATTGAACAAGTTTGTTTTAAATGCAAATGGCAGTATCCGCGCAAGGTAAAATTAATATTTCTTACTCCTAGCAATGCGCCCCGGAATTCGGCGCGCTGTGCATTTGCACATCTTGCACATATGGTTGGGCCGGCCCTGAGTAAAAGGCACTATAAATAGAAACCAATAGTAAAGCTAATATCGATAAGATATAAATTTTACTTTACCTAATCTTATGCCCATTTTATTAGCAGGTGCTTTAGCCACACTTGCAACTCAGATGAAATGTGGATTGATTATTGGATGCTGCAAAAATGTAAGGAATGAGGGATGTCAATACAACATATTGCTTTACATATTAAAGTTGAATGATTTGAAAATATATTTCAGTTCTTATAAAAGCAAGTCAGGTCACTTTAAATTACAACAATTCGATTTCCATTTCCTTAGGGCAGGCCCACACTATATAGAGCAGAAACAAACAAAGCAAAACTAAGTGTTCGTAAGCCGCACCGAATGAAGTAAAACCAAACGGTTTTTTACTTGTTGTGCTTTGTTGACTGTCTGTTTTTACTTGTCAGCAATTTTCATCCACAATTTGTCTTCAATAATTTGTTCGCGTAATTTTAAATTGTACATAAATGTAACTGTTCGATTTTCTATCAGAAATAATAATCCTTCAACGCATAATAATGCTGTTGCTGCACTGAATTGAATGAACGAAACATAAATACCGATAGTCATCGCTCATAATCATAATGCTTAAACAGACTTTCTTGTTTGTTTGCATGCGTTGGTCTCTTGTATATGTCTTCCTGGTTTTATCTCGGCTTTGGCTATGTAACTTTCAAGGTTCGCAGAACGATAAAATATGATTCGTTCTCTCATGAAAAGTTCGCAAAGGAATTTCATGGTTGCCACTGGACTGGAAAGTCAGGGAACGAACATTTGGTCAGGGAATGTCAGGAAAATTCAGGGAATTTCGAAAACAGTTAGGGAAATTTCCCTCTGTGTGTATTTTTTTTTATAATATTAAGCAAAATTTGTATGTCGAGCTCTGAAGTTTACCCACACAAAATTTTATTTGTGAAAAGGAAGACAACTTTATATCTTTTCTGTTCTATGCAATATTTTTGAATAATATTTATGTGGTTTTCCATTGGGAGCAAAAATATTACTTTTCATGAATGTACCTTTTTTCTTATTTTGGGATCACATTTCGCAGATCTCGATATTTTTCGAGATATACCTACGCACCATTTCACTAATCCACCATTATTATCTAATAATGTATTGGACATTTCTAATTTGATTAATTGAGACGATTTTGGTTTCGAGAAAGTATAGCGTTTGCACGCAGTTGTATTAATTGCTAAGCAGCTAATGGGATGCCAAGTAGCATTGAAAAGCATCCTATTTTTCGATCCATGCGCTACGAAAAGTCTGAGATAATGCTTAAATGGAAAACCACATCTTCATGCTTTCCGGAAAAAAAGACATGCAAACTTATACATCAAAAATCAAAATAGTCTACTTCGATTGACTTTGTTTAGCGAAATTTGTTCCCTTTGCTAAGGAAGATTTTGTATAGAATAGTTTTTATTTTAAGGAAATAAAAAGCAAGATGCAAATTATGCAAAAAAGAATTTAAGTTAAGCCAAAGGGCTTTGGTGTCGCATAAAAATGTACTAGCGTATACGTCAAATTCTAAAGCTTTGACGTCACAAAAAATTGATACTTTATTCCCTGCGTCTGATTCATTGTTCGCCTCTAGTAGTCAAAAAACATCTCAAAATACACCAGAAAATATTAGCGCTCAAAATACACAAACAAAATATATTATTTCCACCAGATCGTCCTTGAACTCGACTGTGGAAATTAGTGATCTTTTTCGATTGATGTTCCCAGACAGCCAAATTGCTGAAAATTCAAAGTTATGAAGAACTAAGAGTTCCTACGTTATCAACCACGGTATCTCCCCATATTTCCATAACAATCTTTTGGATAAAGTAAACAAATGTGTCGACTTTGTTTGACGAAGCACTGAACAAAATAGCTCAGAAAGGACAAATGGATTTAGTTGTCCGTTTTTTTGATGAGTCAAAAGGAATTGTTTGCAATAGGTAGGTACTTAGAAAGCGAGTTCATGGGATCTTCAAAGTCAGATGACATTTTAAAACATTTTGACAATGGAATCCCGATTTTTGAAAAAAGAGAAACTTCTTCAAGTATCTATGGATGGCCCAAACGTAAATTTATCTTTTTTAAAGAAATTAAAACAACAGCGAAATGAAATTGATCCGGATGGTACTCAGCTACTAGAATGTGGTGTAATACATGAAGCCATGAAAACCGGGCTTACAAATGTTTCATGGGACCTGCATATTTTTTAAGGCATTACGTTTTCAAAAACAGTCCTGCAAGAAGAAGCTTATTTACCTCCAAAACTGATTGACCTCGATTTCCGCTGAAATATTGCGGTGTACGTTGGCTCGAAAACAAAATCTGTTTAGAGAGATGCCTGAACATTTTTGATGAGTTGAATCACGTTTTTTCTATGATAAATTCAGATTTACCAAAAACAAGGCCAATTGAAAATGTAAAAAAATACTTCCAAGACAAATTGTTAGATTGCAAACTTGCATTTTTCCATACAATTACATCTGATTGTGAACCATTTTTATCAAAATTTCAAGGCGAGAAACCATTGATATTTTACATTAATGAAGATCTCCTCATAACGGTTAAAAACTTATTGCATCGCATCGTCAAAAAAAGTATATTAGCGAATGCTCCATAGGATCTCAACTTTTGTCCATCGATCTTTTAAGTGAATCCAATCTTCTGGAAATAAAAAACGTTGACGTTGGCTACAAAGCAACGGAAATTATCAATGCAATAAAACAAAAAGACAATTTTAAGGAAAAAGATATTTTAAAATTTAAACTGGATTGCCGAAAAATTATTATAAGCATAATATCAAAAATCGAAGAACGAATCCCATGGTGCAGTAGTAGTGTATTCGCTTACGGAATGGAAGGTCGTGCGTTCGAATCCCGGCCAAGTCCATTACTTTATACCGAATACATGAAATCGTAATCTCCCTAAGTAACTTGACACCACCCGTGGAGAAAAACCCTACAACTGCACCCAAACATTTCTTTCCTATCTCTCTATTCTTTCTAATACCAAGTAGCTTACACTGTGTTCTTAGCATTATAAGGGTACTGTTACAACAGAAAAAAAATCCCTTTAGCGTAAGCAAATTATAAAAAAAAAAAAAAAAATTAAAATACGATTTTATTGTAAACAAAAGTCTTAATCCTCGAAATATTTTGAAAAGCAACGGTCTCTACAGTAAGGTCATAGGTTAAAAAGGGGTATGCAATTCTCATACAGCACTAGGTACCAGAAGGGCCCATCGCGATCCCTATGGAACCACTTGAAAAAACTTCAATTGGAGAAAAACCTAAAAACCTAATAAACTTTTCCTAGACAGAGCCCAATCCTCCTGCAGAACTTAATCAGCTTCCTATGGTCTATGCCGCTCAGCTCCCCTAGTTCCTCGAAGAAGTATTCCCCTAGAATCCTCCTACGATTCCGTGCTATACCCTCGCACTCACACAATATGTGTGTTATGTCTTCCTCTGCTTGTAGATCACCACAGAACCTGCACGTGTCCACATCCACCAGACCAAGTCGCCTAGCATGCTTTCTTAAAAGACAGTGCCCTGACATAATCATAATTACTGTTCTAAGCTGTTCCCTGCTCAATTTTAGAATTTCCTTAGATCTTTTCTTATCCAAATGGGGCCAAAGGGCTCTAGACACCCTATGTCCCACTATGTTCTGCCATCTGAGGTCAGCCATTTTTAAGATCTTTTCATTGATTTTTCCCTTAAAGACGCCCAGGGGTGGTTTAATGTTCACACCTCCGCTGTTTTCCAGCTCCCCTCCCTTTCTTGCTAGCTCATCGGCTTGCTCATTTCCCTCTATACCGCTGTGTCCCGGTACCCAGCACAGTCTTACTCGATTCCGTCTACATACTGCTTTTAGCATTGTGCGACAGTTTCTGACTATCTCAGAGTTAATGTTAGCAGATTCAAGTGCCATAAGTGTCGCCTGACTGTCAATATAGATGGCAATGTCTCTTCCCGACAATGATCTCATCTGCACTATCTCTGCCGCCCTTAGAACAGCCAGAACTTCCGATTGGAAGACACTGCTTGTGTCCGGGAGTCGTATAGACTCTCTCAGGTCTGGATCAGCAGAAAAAATGCCAGAACCCGTTCTCTCCCCCGTCTTAGAGCCGTCAGTGTAGATAGCAACCTCGTTTGCTATTATGACTGCATCTCTTTGCCACTCCTCCGCGGGTATGACACCTCATAGGGGATGTCATGGTCGACCAAGGGGCAAATCTCATCAGTCCGTATAGGATTTCCGGGTAGCACATCAGCTAAGATCGTGCAGTGCCCAAAACTACAGTCCTTAAACTGGCCTAAATTTTTTAGGCGCAAAGCGCTGTTGCCAGCAAGTTGCTTTCTTTTTAAATCTAGCGGGATAAAGTGCAGGAAGGCGTCCAGTGCTGCCGTAGGAGTAGTACGGATTGCACCAGTGATGGCTATGCTTGCCGTTCTCTGCACCGTTGCTAGTTTTCCAAGTATGGTTCTTTTATTTGTTGCCCTCTACCACACAACTGAGCCATATGTAAGTATGGGTATCACCACTACTGTATATATCCAGTGTACCATGGCGGGTTTCAGGCCCCATGTTTTGCCTATTGTTCTCTTACAAATAAAGAGGGCATTATACGCTTTCTTCATTCGTTCCCGTATGTTAAGATTCCAATTTAATTTTCTATCTAGGATTACGCCCCAGATACTTCGCACTGTCCGTGAGGAGCAGTTCCTCTCCGTCAAGTTTCGGGAGATTGAAGTGCGGTATTTTGTGTCGTCTCGTGAACAGGACTAACTCCGTTTTCGAGGGATTGACATTTAGTCCGCAGCCCTTGGCCCAATTACTAATTTTCCTTAAGGCGGTCTCTGTGATCTCACTTAAAGTATTCAAAAATGTTCCCTGCATTACTATGACCACGTCGTCCGCATACGCTGTGGCACTTATACCCATTGACTTAATTTCCTTTAGGACGTTGTCAATGACCAGTACCCACAGCAGTGGCGAATATGACTCCCCCCTGCGGGGTTCCTCTGCTTGCAGACATCCTTATGGAGCTTTGACCAAGGGAGCAGTTTATGTTCCTGTTGGCGAGCATGTTGCATACCCAATTTATGATTCCCTGTTCTATGTTAGCGCCTGTTAATGCGTTTTTTATAGCTCTACACTCAACGTTATTGAAGGCTCCTTCTATATCGAGAAAAGAGGCCAAAGCAAATTCGCCGCAGACGCTCAAGGGTTTTGAGCAAAAAGGACGACAAACTGATTGGTCTGAAGTCCTTCGCCGTCGTGTGACCCTGTTTGCCGGCTTTGGGTATAAAAACAACCCGGACTTCTCTCCAGGCTGTTGGAATATGCCCTGTTCTTAGACTGAATCTCAGTATATCCAAAATCTTTTGTTTTGCATGCTCTGGCGCTTTTTGTAGCATGATCGGTAGAATACCATCCGGCCCTGGAGATTTATACGGTTTGAATGTATGCATGGCCCACCGTAACTTTTTTCGGTTGATGATATTAGCCGTGTTTCTTTGCACGCGGATATAGGGATAATTTTCAATTTGCATGTAAAATACAACAACAACTTATCCTATATACGCTAACTTTAGCGGGGATAGCTATCGCCGCTAAGTCATTTAGCGAGGATAAACAGTGCTTCCAAAACCCATTTTCTTCGTTTTTGATGAATCGAAGCGATGAATTTTTCAGGAAATGTCAAAGTTTGACATCCCGCCGACCACTAACACATCCCGCCGAATATTTTGTTCGGGATTTTATTATTATTTTTTTTTCAAAATTTAGTAAATCTGTGAATGCAAAACTGTTTTTTATAATTTTAGAATATGTTTGACATTAATTTCAACTGTGGGAAATTAATATTTTTGAATTTCACGATTTTCAATACAAATTTCTTAATTCAACTTACAGCTGTTTCACCAATAAACGTCATAGGTGCATGTGTGCTGCCAAGTTTTTGTTGATGAAATCTTAAGCGGCGGTGGTCGTTTTCTGATGCCATCCCTATATCCGCGTGCAAAGAAACACGGCTATTGTCAATTTCTTCCCACTCGAAAGAGGGACAGTCGACTTCCTCCTGCCCTTGTAGGCCTAGGTCCGTTGTGGTTGTGGAACCGGGGAAATGGGTTTCCACCAGGGTAGCCAGAACCTCCTGACTACTCACGGCCCATGTCCCGTTGTTATTTTTTAGGTAGCTATGTACGCTAGCCTCCTTTGAGAGCATTTTACGCAGTCTCGACGCCTCTTCAGTTAACTCAATAGATTCACAGAACTTTTTCAATGAAGATCTCTTGGATTTCCTCACTAAGTATTTAAATTCCCTCTTGCTTTCGCTATACTCATCCCATTTGGTATCGTTTGTAATAAGTTTTGCCCTATTATAAAGTTTTCTTACCTCCCTTCTTTTAAGGCCGATTTCCTTATTCCACCACTTCGGTTGAGCCCTTTTTGTTTGCCGGGCATGCCTTTTCGAACGATGTGTTTAGGGTTCTGCTCACGGCTTCTACTGCCCTATCTAAGTCCACCATATTTTCGCCGGTGATCGGCTGGGTATCTAAACGTAGATTAATGAAATCTATGTATTTATCCCAGTCTGCCTTTCTTGGGTTTCTATAGAAATTACACGCCCTATGCTGAAAATTAATTTTGAAGCATATCCATCTGTGGTCAGACAGAGATGCCTCATCAACTACCCTCCACTCCCTGATTTCCATTTTGTCTGTGTTGGAGACAAGTGTAACGTCTAAAACCTCCTGTCTGTTACGTGTAACAAAAGTAGGTGAATCCCTCTATTACATACCGTAAGGTTGGACAATATAATATAATCATAAAGACACTCACACCTTGAATTTGTGTCTCCACTACCCCATTGCGTATGATGGGCGTTTGCATCGCAACCCAGTACGTGCATCCAGTTTTGACCAGCCAAGTCCTTTAGATCTTCCGTTATTACGACCGCAGAGTCGTAGGGAAGATAGGCTGAGGTCAGACACAGAGATTTTCCATCTTCCCTCTCGCAGATGACCGCCGTCAAGTCGCCAGAGCTGTAATTATTCAAAAGAAATGCCTTTATGTGGTTTTTAATAAGGATACAAGTCCTGATTTTACCTTCCGCCTTGTAGAACAATGTATAGTTCTTTTGCCGGAGCCCCTGAATCACGTTCTTATTGATCCAGGGCTCCTGTATGAGTACGGCTGCAATGTCCTGCCTAATGACGTACTCCATCAGACAGGCCGTCGCAGCCCTACTGTGGTGCAGGTTTATCTGTAGCACTTCCATCATCATCATGGGGGGGCTCCTCCTCATCTCTGCCCTTGGTCGATGTTTTGACCATCAACCTCCCCATGCTATATCTTACCATCCCATTGGATTTCTCCAGGTATGGAAGACATTCCTTATTTAGGGCCAGTAGGAAGTGTTGGCCGTATTGCCGTCTAGGCCCCGTCTTTAGGACCCTCCATGTATCGGTTTTAAGTTCCCGATTTTGAACATGTAGGAGCCCTAGGAGCTTCTCCGGGTATGTGTAGGGACTAGGTACCCAAACCCAGGCTGTTGGCGGATTGTATTTTGCCAACTCGGCAACCATTAAGCATTTTAGCTTAATACCTTCCCATGCATCGGATACCTCCGTGACGAAGTGCCTGAGGAAAACCACCGAAAGCTTGTTTCCACAAGCAACAACCTTGCGCCCGCCTTCCCAACCAGCGCCATCAAATTGAAGCTCCCCGTTTTCTGCGGCGAATAGTTCCTTCCACAGGGCGTCTTGGAACCTCTCCTCGACGTTTTTCCACTGGTCGATTGTGAGACGACCGAAAGGCTCCAGCTCGTTTATCACAGCAACGAGATGCTCGTCCTTCGGGTCGCTGTGTCCGCGACGCATTGCCGGTGTGGTCACAGCCTTCCCCTTTTTCGCTGCGTTGGACTCGGCGGCATCGTCGGATCTGCCTCTCTTGCTGTTGAAACTCGTCTTCCTTCCCGAGTCATTTGTCCCTTCCTTAGCTTTTGCTGCGTAGGAGGTGTAGGGTGCAGTCAGTTCAACCTCCACCTCCTCATTGGCCAGCTTTTTCCCCTCCTTTGCTTTTTTTAGGTCGGCCAGAAAAGTCTTGGCCCTCGCAAACGCTGCCTTTTCCCAGTCACTGAGGGTGCAGCTCCCATACTTGGCTACCTTACGATTTGCATTACGTAGCAAAGCCTTAGCCCTCTTTTGTGCGCTCTGTTTCACACTCTTCGTTATTATATTAGAGGAAACTGCAGATGCAGCGGCTGAGCCAGCTGTGTCTACTTTTCTCTCTACTCTTCCTGTCTTTGTTGACGCTGCTTCCAAGATGGTCCCAGGAACAACGGATGATCCTTCTGTCCCGGGCATCTCTTCGGCTGCCTTCTTGCCCTGTATGTCTATGTCACCGATGAGAGTTCCAGCCTGCTCACCGGTGACTTCGCTGTCGCTAGTGAGGGTTTTTACCGACTCCTCACTGTCGCTAGCCAAAAGCGCCGTTTCATCCAATTCCTGTGCTAGAAGACAGATGGATGAAGATGATAAATCATCCTCACACATCTCCTTCTCCCCCTTGACAGGAATTGCATTTTGCTTTTTTATAATTTTTTTTTGTTTTTTTTTTTGATTTTGATTTTGTTTTGTTTGTTCCATTTTTAGTTTAATTTAGATTCCCACGAGTAAGGCCGGAAAAAACATGGTCAGCCCAGGCAGCGCCGCCATACCTGGGTAAGGCTATATACAACAGGCCCGCGCCAAGGCGCCTGAGGGAGCTCAGTTAACGGTTGTTTTAACCCCCAACCTTTCATCACTGGGCACGGTTTACTAATTCGCTCACACCACCACTGGAGTTAGCTTTGGATAGGGATAGGAACAGGGGTAGGGGGGCAATGGGGGGGAGTAAGGATACTGGGAATGGCGAGGGGGGGGGGGGGGGGGCATGGGATCGGACGGAATGTCCTGGCCAGCTCTTGGTTAGCGCTCATCAGTCGGTCTGTCTGCCATGGGTGACCCTTCTGACGACAGAAGTCGTCGACAGCATAGCCCGTTGAATCTTTGCGCCGTAAGCCGCCGCACCGGCACCATCGAAGGCAATGATGGTACACACGTCAAGGTGACTGACCTTCGCGGGGTCTCTACAGTAAAGGATTCAAAAATTTGATTCAAATTTTATATAATGCCAACCGATTGTTTGATACATGCGCGGAAAGGGCAAAATTGCAGTACATAAATGCATGCGCAGATGCAAAGACAGCACTAGAAGAAGAATACAAAAGCTTTATAATCAACGAATCTACTTGTAGCGTTAATGAGTTCTACTTTCAGCTTTTTGGCAAAAATGCAAATTTTAAAGATCTTTGGCAAGTTTTAAAAATGTGTTGCATTTTATCGCACGGAAACGGCTCAGTTGAGAGTGGCTTCTAAATTAACAAGACTCTTGTGGTCGAAAACCTCCTTGGGCAGTCACTAGTCGCTCAGAGAAAAAAGTGGAAATAAATTCAAAATTAATATTTAATGTTCGATCCTCTCATAGACGCTATAAACAGCAGTTAGAAGAAAAACTTAAATTTAAAAAAAAGAAGATGGAGTATGGAGTAAACGTATTAAAAAGAAAAAGGGAGGAAGAAATAAAAAAAACTTCATAAAGAAAAAAGCAAAAATTCGCTTCAAGCCCAGGTTGAAGAAGAGAAAATATATGATCAACTCTCCCTTTTGAAAAAATAAGGTATGTCCTGTTCTCAACTGATTGCTACATTGATATTTTTTAAAAGGAATGTTTAGAAGTATACAATTTTTCTGTTCTTTAAATATTTGGGGCCAGTGTTTAAATGCGTCATTTTGTTTGCTATATTTGCAAAATTTGGGCAGGGAAAGTCAGGGAAAAGTCAGGGATTTTTTTTTAAATAATAGTGGCAACCATGAATTTGATTTCTGATTCGATCGGGAACCTTATTTTTCGGTTCGTTTAAAAATAAAATACGTTTTCACGATCGAATCAAATCTGTTGCGATCTGTAAAATATAGTTTGTTCGCGAATTTATCACGTGCGAACTATTGGAGATCTGTTCGCGAACTGTCTAAGAAAAAAAAGTCATTTTACATGAAAATTATGTAACATATTTTAATATTGAAAGAACATAAGTGAAAATTATTTTTATTACATATTAAGATTTTGAAATAAATTTGCATTCAGTTTACCTAACAAAACATTATTTATTGTTTCTTTTTTTTGTCAAAAAAACTGGTAGAGCGCTAAAAGCCCGTTCAACAGAGACTTGAGTTGATGGCACCGTCAGCACTACTTTTGCAAGTTTTCCTAGAAGAACCTCTTTGATGTTTTCCAATGCTCAATTTTGTCTCACAAAGTAAGCACGTTATTCGTCAGCTTCTTCATTATAAGAAACATATTAATTTAACTCAAATGTCTTTTTTATTTTCTCCATTTCAACCAAAATAATAACTATTGAAAATATAAATCGCTCCACGGATACTTGATAGAGAATGATTTGTTGTATGGATCTTTACGGATCCTTATCGCGAGCGAAACATATTCTACCTGAATTTCTTTTTTCTGATCTCTCAGGAACGAGAGATACAGAAAAAAAGGATACAGTTTGTTCGTGAGAGAACTATACATTTTTAAAGATCAAACATTTTATCGTTCGCGAACTTTATGTTTTATTGTTCGTGAAAAGATCGATAAAGAACGATAGACTTATTTTATCGTTCGCGAGCGATATTTTACGAACCCTGGTAACTTTATTATTTTGCTTAAAATGATTTGTTGCTTTTTTCGAATAACGTTCCTCCGTTTAAACACGTGTAATATTTGACGTTAGGCAATAAAGCAAAAGGTTTTTGTTTGCCGGCTTTTGTTGGCTTTATTCAATGTGGGCGGACTTATTTAAAAGTATTAATCTATAAAAAATGCGCATGCACATTACATCGCGTGTTTTCAAGTGTCGCGGGACATAACTGGATTAGTTTCGCCGAGTTCCATATTTTGCCACCGCCATGTAGAGTTCCTGACAATGAAAATACGTTGAGTCTCGACTTGAAATTCGTTGGTCTTTTCCAGGATTTGTCTCAGCGTGAAAATTTGGTGTACGACGCCGGACGCCACACTGGTACGTGCCGATTAGTGTGTTGCAGAACGGTTTGAGGCGTCCACACAGTACGTTGGATAGAATCTTATATGCGACATTTAGCAGGGATAGTTCTTGCAAGACATAGGATCGCCTTTTTTTATAGATGAGGCATATGGAGCTGATAGTCAAGTCATCGGGCATGCTTTCTTCCACCCATAGTTGGTTGATGATTTGGTGCATGCGCCCAATCAAAACATTACTTCCGTATTTGAACAGCTCCACTGGTAAGCCTTATTGTTCTTAAGCTTTGTTATAGCTAAGCCAACCTTTTCTATACTGGGTGGTGAAATCTGTTCTTCATTTACAGGACGTGGGTTCTCTTCTTGCCCTATCACTCTCCCTACATGATGCACATTTAGCAGCTTTTGGAAATAAAAATAAATAAATATTAGGCATTAACGGCCCATAGAGGGCCTAAAACCTAGCTTCTTCAACCACTTTCTTTGCAGAGACGTTCGCAAGAGGTGGGGCAGCGGAAAAAACTGAAGATGTTATTTGGCCCCGGAATTGAACCGGGAAACCTTTCGATTAGTAGGCAGACACACTAACCATTGAGCCACTGCGCCCCACAGCTTTTGGAAATGCTGCTTAAAAACATCTACTATTCCCTGCGCTTCGGTGACAAGGTGTCCGTCGCTGTTTTGAAGAGCCTGCTTTCCGGTCTTAAAGCCAGCAGGCAGTTGCTTCGCTTTATTGTAAGATCTCCGGATGTTTTTCCATCGCGAGACTTCGATTTCCTTAAGCTGGGAGACTGCGTACGAGCTCTCTTCTTTCTACGCAGGATCTTCTTCTCCTCCCTTCTCTTGGCTCGAAATTCGTCCCTCGTTGCCCTTGTTTTGCTGCAGCGTTTTTAAATGATCATCTTCTGTCACCTTCGTCCGATAAGCGCATACATCATCCTTCCTGGTCATAACCTCGTCGTAAAGGGAGAAGAAGAAGATTAGTATGTAAAGCATTAATTTGTTTCATGTTTATGGTTTTCAAAAATCGCTATCTGATATGAACGAGACTGCGATAAAATTTCTATTATGCTATTATGTACCTCCTCCTACCTTTGAGTAAAATAATAAATCAATGATGCGCGTGGCGCAACTAGATAAGTGAGATGTCTTTGCAATTTATTTGTTTGAAATGACTGATATGGTCATGCCATTACATTATGTAAATAATTCAATTGAAAAATGGCAAAGTAATAACGATGAGCAATTATTAAATGCATAATGCACCAACTAATATAATATATCTCTATCTCCTAAAATCTCAGCAGATTGCAAGGTAAATATTTGCAGAAAATGTATGTACAGATTTCAAGTTATTCAGAGTCAATAAACGACAGAAATCAATTATTGACATTACTCGTAAGAATTTTTAACTTTTAGCATTATGCAGCTGCAATCACCAAGAGTTTGCTTTCGCTGAAAAATAAAAAAAAATATTTACACGTGAAGCATGTAATACTGTAAATCCCCCAGTTGAGAAGAGTTTTTACATTTTCAAACCAACAATGTATGTAATTTAAAAAAAAAAAAACGCACCGTCCTAAGTAAAAGTTACAAATAATAATCGTTGTGACATTTAGGGGTAAATTAGTTTTAAATACTTCCACACACATTTACTTGTTTAATGTTTTCCATGCGATTGCAAGCACAAACTAGATTAACTTTATTTGATTTTAATTGGTATGGAGCACTTACTTTTGCTCTTTAAACAGGATGTTTAAATTATAGATACTTGTTGTTATATCTAATGCATCGAAGTCTTGAACATAAACGAGGTAATTTTGCTAGACCATCTCAACGGAAACTTGTGCTAAATTTGCTTCACATCATTCAGTATGCACTTATAAAAAAACAAATTATTATTTAATACGAAGACTAAAAGAAAGTTTTTTTTTTCTACAGTTCGACGATTATTTACGTTCTCTGTCTATTGATCCTGAATCTATATCAAATTTTAAATTGATTACTGATGGACAGTTTCCAATACGCCAGTGTTTACACCCAGAAGCTTGTGCCAAAGACTTAGAACTACCATCATACTATTGTAGATTTAGTGATTTACGTAAAGAATATATTACACATAAGTCTGGAGACTTGTCGAGAGCGCTTGTCCCTATGAAAGATATTAAAAAAATTCTACAAACACCAGCTGTAACTTCTCCTCAGTGCATTGCTGATATGGTCAAAGGTAAGTCAAAGAATTTGTTTTACTAACTACATTATTATGTTTAAGAACATGTTCAATTATTTTATTTTTTTAAATAGGTAAATGTTTCGAGTACATTTATTTTATTGATGAGGTTTTTTTGTATAGTAGGAACGTTGATTGATATTGCCTTTTTGACTACAGTAGTACCAACCAGTGGTGTGCAATTTGAGTAACGAATGAGTACTGATTACTTCAAATTCAGTATTCGGTATTTGGTATTCGATACTAGTACTTTGTCTCGCCGTCGAAATTAATTTTCTGGAACCAGAGAATCAAGTAGCATTGCACTGACATTCATTTCGTTATTTATTTAATAAACAAATGGGAAATAAACTAGAGAGAAATTGTATTTCAGGTATTTGAACATTGTTAAATAATAAAAATATAGTCAGTATTAATTTATAGTTGATAAATAATGATGATTAGTTAATAGATAATAATTATAGAGATAGGAAACAAATTAAAAAAAAAGTATATCAGGTATTTAAACATTGTTATATAATAAAAATAAATTAAGTACACAATAGATAAATTCATTGTTAATAATAAAAATTATAGATAATAGTAATATAAATTTCTTAAAAGCTATTTACGGATATATTTTGAATTAACATTTAATTTTTGGACATTTTCGGGTTTTAGTCTGCTTCTTTTATCGGAAATCACCAATCCAGCCTTTAAAAAAATCCTTTCGCTGGGAACTAATGTCGCTACTATCCCTAAGTATTTTTTAGCTAACTTTGACAGATTGTGATAAATTATTTCACGTGATTTCCACCATGCTAATGCATTCTCTTCTCTAGGAATAATCTTTTCTTCGGTATATTGCCGCATTTCTATTATTCCTTCACACGTTGGAGTAGATTGAACGCAGTCCGCATCACTATCGAAATCTCCCCACAAAAGATGCGGTTCCATTTCTTGGCCAGAGGATGCTGCATCGGCTTGTGTGGTAGCAGTGACATGTTCTTTTCTACGACAGCTAGCGATTACTTCGGAAATTTCTATACGGAGAGTTTCCTGGATGTTCGTAATGGCAGTAAAATTATGGAATCCCTTTTTTTAAATCGTGGGTCCAAATACGTTGCCTTAGCTAAAATTGGATTGAATTCCAAGCGTGGGAAACGACTATTTAAACCATCTAAAAGGGATGTAAAGCCGTGTTTTCAAATAACATTGAACGCAGATATACCGTGCGGATTCTAATGACATTTTTGAAAAATATCTTGTTTTCGACTATTAACGACCTTTTTATACCCTATTCTAAGGGTATATTAATTTTGACGCATAGTTTGTAACATACCTTAATATTGCCCGTAGACCCCTAAAAGTTACTATATTTATGATCAGCATCGATAGTAATGTCGATCTAGCTATGTCCGTCCGTCCGTCCGTCCGTCTGTCGCCAAAAATTAGGCCTTTAAACTGGACCTAGAGAGCTGAAATTTTAACCATATACTCTCTAGGGTCCCTAAATAATCAAGTTTACGAATTTTTGAAATCCGCCCACAGACACGCCCACAAACTCAAAAAAACAAAATTTTGGAAAAAATCTAATTTTGAGCTAGAAAGCTGAAATTTTGTATATATGATCTATGACTATGATTTCAAAATCCGCCCACTGACACGCCCACAAATAAATAAAACAATTTTTTTATACCCTATTCTAAGGGTATATTAATTTTTGAAAATCCAAAGTTTGAGCTAGGGAGCTGAAATTTATAATATATACTCTCTATGGACCCTTTTGCTCATGTGTAAATATTTTTAAAATCCGCCCACTGACACGCCCACAATTTTTTTTTTTTTTTTTTTTTTGTGAAAATTCAAAGTTTGAGCTAGGGAGCTGAAATTTATAATATATACTCTCTAGGGGGCCCTTTATTCTCATGTGTTATTTTTTTTTTAAATCCGCCTACTGACACGCCCACAATTAAATAAAACAATTTTATTGAAACACCTAAGTTTGAGCTAGGGAGCGTTTTTTTTGATAAAATCCTTTAAATGTTATATAACAAAATATGTAGAGCGTTCTTAACAATTCAACCATACTTAGACTTTTGTCACGCCCACTTATGAGGGATAGGAATAAGAATAGGGTATCCAACAGTTCGCCCAAGCGGACTGTAGCCCGTCCCTATGTTTTGTTGTTGCAAGGACCTCTTAGTCAAAAAACATTGAACACAGATATACCGTGCGGATTCAATTCAATTCAATTCTTTATTTATTTCAATGTACATGTAAGACCAGGTCTTTTATAGTACTAACAATGTGTGGATACATAATCTATGGCAAAAACTTAAAAACAAAAATAAAAATATAAAAATATAAATATATAAATTATATTATAACGGCATTTTGGAAAAATATCCTTCCTTCAACTTTTAAGGACCTTTTTTGTTGTTGCGAGGACCTGTTAGTCAAATAACATTGAACACAGATATGCCGTATGGATTCTAACGGCATTTTGGAAAAATATCCTTTTTTCTACTTTTAAGGACCTTTCTTGTTGTTCCAGTGATCTGTTAGTCAAATAACATTGAACACAATATACTGCGCGGTTTTCTAGGAGTTTTTGAAAAAATGTTTTTAAGGACCTTATTTAGTGCTCCAACTTGGTAAATAAACTTATGACAACTAAAAGTGACATTCTTAAATCGGCCTTCGGTTACCGAAGTACAAATCGATATTTTTCCTCTTACCTTTAACTGATGTACAACAAACTTCAAGATATACAACCTCAATTATTCAAAACAAATCTACTTCCACACAATTTCCCGGTGTTTCGTAAGGACATAATAATTTCTAAAATTGAACATAATTAAAACTGAAAAATGTATAACGAAATAAAAGAATTGCTCCTGTGCCTTTTTTAGTTAAATTGTTGGAAAAAAATTATTAGTTGTGTTTATTCGAAGCTAAAAAGCTATAACTAAAGCTAATTATTGTTAGTTACACTCTGGCAACTAATTTTTCACAACTAAACACGCTTAGTTGCACTTCGCAACTAATAACTAATTTAGTTCCAAAATTTGTTGCAACTACAACTAAAATTATGGTTTACTACAGCTAATTTAGTTGTAGCTTTTTAGTTATTAGTTAAACTAACTTTTGTGCAACTCCTGATTAATGGTAACTGAATGCTGGCAAAAAGAAACAACGAGTCCTGGTATTCGATAATCAAATTTGATTTCAATTACTGATTTCTGGCAAAAAGAACACAACTATATGCGGTTTAGTTTAAAGTATGTATTTGTGGTGATTGAAGAAATGTAATCATATTGGAACTGTTTGGGAGTTGGGAGACTCCATGTAACTGAGGTGAGAGGTGAGCGCGAGACTTATTTTGATGAGAGTAGTAGGAGAATAGAAATACGAAACAGTTTTACTTGTACAGTAGTAGAGAAACATTAACATGCAAATGAGTAATCAGTATCGAATACTTTGAGTAGTACATATTAAAAAAGAAAGGAACCAAAATTAAAATCAAAAGAGTTATGATTTTTTCAAATTTGGAAGTCGCTTTTGGCACATTTTTTGAGAAGAGTACTTCCTTTTAGCTCAATTTTAAAAAGTAGACTACACTGAAAATGAGAACCCCTATTTAAGGCACAAACATTAAATTAAATACTTAATTTAATTTCTCTCCTACTCGTGGGTACTTCACTGAAATGAATTAAGTACTGTTTTTAACACACCGAGTACATCGAGTTCACCGAATTAGTGATGTACCAAACCGAAAATTTCTCAAACCGAATTGAAATTTTAGCAAACCGGTTGAAGTAACTCGGTAGGAAGCAAAATCATTTCTCAATGGAACGGTTTGGTATTTAGTTCGGTTAGCTTGTAGTGGGTAAGCATAATTTTGAAATTTGTTGCGCCGTAAAGCATGATTTTTTACAGACGAAATCGCAAGAGTTATGAAAAAAAAGTTTTCAAAATCCATACCAGAACCGCTTACCAAAATAAGGCTTGAGGTTTTTTGCTACTAGCGGGCAAACAGTGCTGATTTATTTCTCTGGCAAGCACCTTTAAAAAAAATTTTATCAGGGTTCTTTAGCGATAGAACTGTAGAAGTAAGGATCAAAAAACCTTTTATTACCAAAATAAGGGGTGGTGGTTTTTCGCTTGTAGCGGGCAAACGGTGCATCCAATTAAGAAAGTGTAAAGGGTTACCTACATATTTTATATATAACAAGAAAGAGACAAAATAAATATTGATATAGATATTTGCTTCCCATCCTCACTCACTGCCTAACAGAGTTCGCGTCGATGCCAAACCGAAACCGGCGGCTTTTTCCACCGAACCGAATTATCTTACGGCTCCAGCCAACTCAATTTGGGGAAAAACTAAACGGAATTGAACCAAAAAGCTAACTCGGTTTGGAAAAAATCTAAACCGGTTTAACTCGGTTTGTTCTCAACCCGATTTGGACCGGTTTGCAAACCGAGTTGATACATTACTATACCGAATGTAGTGGGTGAATTTGTTATTTTAACTTTGATCGAGTGTAGGTGAAAATAATATTTTGAAAAATCATTTATTAGTTACATTTATACTTTTTTGATAAATGTAAATAAATGATTTAAGTCAATTTGCAGTTTGAGAAATATTTCTACATTTCAATTCAAAACGCAGCTGGTATGTAAAAAAATTCAGCTATTAAAATAAAAACTATAAGCGGTGAGCATCATTACCACAGTCCATAACCGCATTGTCTTAATATTCTGTAACGTTTCGATTTCGTGGGCGCAGAGGTTAGTATGTTGGACTACTTACTAATCTAAAGGTCTCAGATTCAAATCCTGCTGGGGCCAAGAAACATCTAAACGTTTTTTCACTGCCCCACTTCTTGCGGACGTCTGGCAAACATCTAAGAGTATAAATTGTCATGGGAGCTTCTCAAATTTGCCGTTCAGATTCGGCTTAAAATTGTAGGTCCCTTCAACGTCGCACAAGCAAATGGTTGAAGAAGCTAGGTCTTAGGCCATCTTTGGGCTGTTAATGCCCAATTTTTTTTTTCCAAATCAATAAATGAATGTAAAATCGTTTTGCGATTAGTGAAAGTGGAGTAATAATACGTTGCGAAAACAACACTGGGTTCAACTACATACACATTTGTTAAGCCGTTAATTTGCCTTCATACTTTTTGTGTGCTTTCCAACATTATGAACCGTATTCGAACACCAGGCAGTTATTTCCCACTCGAGGTGAAGTTGTAGAGCCTTGCTTTCAGCTTGCGAGTTGCGACATTTTTCGGTCACAGAAGATTTTTATTTAAACTTTAATTGGGAGTCCTTTTTCCATTCATAAAAATGTCTGGAACAGGTCGGAGTGAGTCAGAGAATGGGCAGCTTAAATACTCTGTCTTTTCCGGGATAATAAGATACCCATCAGGGATTAAAATGAGTATGTCCATCGATTTTCATTGGGGGCTGACAATGACAAGGCAACTACGAGCACCTACTAAATATCGTAGCGACTGAAACGGTTGGGATTACGCATTTGATGGTGAAAATTCTATGCGTACCTACCTATATGTGAAAATGAAAAATGGGAGAGTTGTAAATCATTTGCTTGCTGTTTAGTTCGTTCGTTCGTATAATTTATTAGAGATGAATTTCATCTTCATGATAAAGATGCATGCAAACGTCATTTGAGAATGGAAGCCGAAGAATTTGCACACGTTTTGTTTCGAAGTGTTTCGGTGGTGGTTGTCGAAAATACATGCCATTGTATACGAGCAACACACACCGAATGCAACAAAACTGTTTCGACCCAGCGTCGTTGGCGAAAATTGCCTACTTTTTTATGGCGCAACACACACCAAATAAAAAAAAATAAAACATAAAAACAATTTTTGCATTTGATGCTCTTCCAATATTTTCATGTGTTTCTCCTTGAGGTACGTATTCCATAGCTTCACGCTCAACATATTTCCTGAAGCAAGCCTTCGAGTTCCCTAAGCATATTATGCATCTGCATTCTGGTGAAATTATTAAATATTTCAGTATAAGTTCTTAACTCTGCTTTTAGGTTTATAATCACATCCTCAGCATTTCGTTTTAGATTACAGTATAATCTCGATTATTCGTACCCCGTTAATTCGTAAACCCCTCTTATTGGAAAAAAAACTGCAGGTCCCTTGAAAAAATCCCGGTTTTTCGTAAAAAAAAAAAACAGTGCATTTCGGTCCCCTCGGTAATTCGCAATAATTCGTAAGTCTCTGTTGACAACCAAGTTTATTCGAAAAAAAGTCTCATTCCTCATCCTCTATACTCTGAATCACGTTTGTTACAATATGTTTATGTTTAATCACAAAGAAAGGACTTTGAGTAACATCCGGGGGCGAAAGGGGATTTTCTCACCCTAGCAAATGTGTGCAGCTGCAGGTAATGTCAGCTGTTTCTGTTTCAATGAAAGCACGTGCATTTACAGACTTTCTGGCAAAAACGGTTACAGTTATGCTAACGCAAATTTCATATGACATTGCAGACTTCTAACCGTGTCTGTCCATTTGTGAAATTTTGTTTTTATACCCTATTCTAGGGGTATATTAATTTTGACGCATAGTTTGTAACATACCTTAATATTGCCCGTAGACCCCTAAAAGTTACTATATTTATGATCAGCATCGATAGTAATGTCGATCTAGCCATGTCCGTCCGTCCGTCCGTCGGCAAAAATTAGGCCTTTAAACTGGACCTAGAGAGCTGAAATTTTAACCATATACTCTCTAGGGTCCCGAAATAATCAAGTTTAAGAATTTTTGAAATCCGCCCACAGACACGCCCACAAACTCAAAAAAACAAAATTTTGGAAAAAATCGAATTTTGAGCTAGAGAGCTGAAATTTTTTATATATGATCTATGGCCCATAAAACGGATTGGGACATAAAATTTTCAAAATCTGCCCACTGACACGCCCACAATTAAATAAAACAAATTTTGGGAAAAATTGAATTTTGAGCTAGAAAGCTGAAATTTTTTATATATGATCTTTGGCTCATAAAACTGTTTGGGACATAAAATTTTCAAAATCCGCCCACTGACACGCCCACAATTAAATAAAATATTTTTTTTGAAAAACCAAAATTTGAGCTAGGGAGCTGAAATTTTTAATATATACTCTCTAGGGGCCCTTTATGCTCATGTGGAAATATTTTCAAAATCCGCCTACTGACACGCCCACAATTTTTTTTTTTTTATTTTTGAAAGTCCAAAGTTTGAGCTAGGGAGCTGAAATTTATAGTATATACTCTCTAGGTGCCCTTTATGCTCATACTTAAATTTTTTTTAAATCCGCCTACTGACACGCCCACAATTAAATAAAACAATTTTATTGAAAAACCAAAGTTTGAGCTAGGGAGCGTTTTTATTTACAAAAGCTTAGTTTTTTCGATAAAATCCTTTAAATTTTTGTCACGCCCACTTATGAGATATAGGAATAAGAATAGGGTATCCAACAGTTCGCCCAAGCGGACTGTAGCCCGCCCCTATGTTTTATTTTTTTTTTGTACATACATGAGTACCTACCTATGAAGAAAAATTGGTTTTTTGTGCATCATATATCCAATATATTGTGTTAAATATTGAATTTGAATTTAAAACATAAAATCCCTTTAAATCGTATTTTTATTTTTTAAACCTTCAATAATTCGTAATCTCGCTAATTCGAAAACCCCTATAATTCGCAATAAACTCTAGGTCCCTTGACACTACGATTTATCGGGATTATACGTATATGGATGCACCCACCACTCTGCTATTTGCGTCCTTTTCTTTAATTGCTTCAAAAATTGTGTGTAAGATTGCCACAGCTTCATCGTCTGAGTCCGACCACATGTTGAACAACACTAAAAGCAAGTCGCGAATTAAATTTTGTTTTATTTTAAAGCACACCAAACGAAACAAGAAAACAAAACGATTTGTTTTGTTACATTCTGTTTTGCTTGGTGTGTGTTGAAATAAAAAATGTTTTTTTTGACTATCGAATCAAAAACGTTTTGCTTTATCCGGTGTGTTTTCAGCCTTAGGAATTGTAAAATTTGGGAAATAACCTTCACTATTTAATTCTGTTCCGCACCATTTTTGTTCTCTTAAATCCTCTGTCTGCGCAACCGACCGTTGGCCAAGTGGTTTGGTTCGAGCTATACAAAAAATCTTTCCATAATTCTGCCATTATGTGTGTGCTGTGTGTAGAAATAGAATTCCTCCGCGTTCTCGCGTTTTGTGTATCCTCTGACTAAGTGCTCTAAATTAGATATGACACACATGAAATGAATGGAAGAAGATTACAAATTTTGCATTTTTTTCTCCGCAAGGTTTCCAAAGGGCCGGTTCATACGTAAGGAAAGCGATGTTCATGCGAAATTTTATCATTGATTTGTGAGGGTGAGATTGATTGGTACACATGAGTACACACATCATGGCAGAAAATTTAAAATGTATAAAAAGTTGATATCTATGGGAAGCTGGTGGCCACTAAGACGGCCCTGAGATTAAGAGAATCCAATTCGTGGCAAAGTTCACACATCGGGCACAGCAACATCCTAACTGCCCACAAGATTACCAACAATACGGATTACCTAATCCCAACACTAGATTTCAGAAATACAAGACGGCCATCCCAGACCGAGCCAGCTGGGAAGACGGTCGTATTGTAAACAATAATGCCATAGAAATATACACCGACGGGTCAAAGACAGCCGACGGCACGGGGGGGGGGGGGGGGGGGGGGATTTTCAGACAACCCTGCGCTCAATGTCGCACTACGACCGCCTGACCACTGCAGTGTATTTCAGGCAGAAGTCACGGCTATCCGCGAAGCAGCACGCAGACTCTCTATGAGCCCGATAGATGGAAAAACTATCGTGATCTACATAGACAGTCAGGCAGCGATTAAAGCCTTAGAATCACCAACAATAAGATCGAAGTTGGTAAAACAATGCCGCGAATCTCTTAACGAGATCGCGGTCAGATGTAACCCTTCCCTGTGTTGGGTACCCGGTCACAGTGATATTCCAGGCAACTGCAAGGCGGACGAGATACCCAAACGGGGTTCCGCACAAGAACTCTCTGACAACAGAGAGACATCGGCGGTACCCATTCAGACACTGAAACGCAAACTTCTAGATAACGCGTTAATAGAAGCAATCAATAGGTGGAATAGCATCAGTACATGTGTGTCCTCAAAGCAAATTTGGACCAAATACGATGCAAAAAGAACACTTCTCTCCATCAGCAGGAAAAATATCAGCTCTGTAATCGGAGCAATCACTGGTCACTGCCTTTTAGGCAGACATGCCACCAGATTGAGAGCTCCCTCAAACGACTTCTGCAGAAGCTGTAGAGACGTCGAAGAGGAAGAAACCACCACACATCTCCTGTGCAACTGCCCCGCACTAGCCAACTCAAGGAAACAAATTCTTGGCAATTATTTCCTCGATGATCTAAGCGATCTCAGTGAGACAGATATTGGCTGTATCAGCAAATTCGTCAAATGGTTAAACTAAACTAGAGGACGGATTGGACGATGACTTGAGCCCCTCCCGCTCCCTTCCCGCAGATCACCCCAAACCGATTCCCCTGCAAAGGAAAAGAGATCTCACTTAAGTTAGATTGTATCAGTCACTTCAGTCAGAACTCCACTCCGAGGGCGAGACAGTAACCCGGCGGATCGACTGAAACAGTCTCCCCCGGCCTTGCTGCCTTACCGCTATGCAGGCAAATGTAACAGTCACCCCACTCTGTTTCTCTCCCATGCCTAAAACCTGTACCCCAAACCCCCCGAACTCAGTCATCATAATCCAAATCGACTATCAAGTCCACCCCTCCCTACTCCCTTTCCGCGGAATAGTGTAACTTGAGGCCCATAAAACCACTACCTCGCAGGAGGCAATCACAGGGAACTCAGTAGGCCGAGCGACGACCGGCAGAACACCCCCCCCCCCCTTTTTTTGTGGTATCACAACGGGCCGAAACTGCGGCCTAAGCGCGCCTAGGCTCACGCCCTCGCAGCCACCTTACCTACCTACCTTACCTAAGGGTATGATTGCCCTTGACGTCGAAAAAGCGTTTGACACAGTATGTCACGAGGGTTTACTGCACACACTTTAAAGCCTACGTTTTCCAATCAACTAAGTAAAACTAGTCCAGTATTTTTATTGGGGCGTTATTTCAAAGTGTCTGTTAGTTATTTGTTATCATTAGGTTTCTTAATTACCAGGGGTACCCCAGGGTTCGGTTTTTCTGCCAATCCTGTATATTATTGAAACGCATGATTTACCGAAATTAACCAATTGTGAATGTGTTGTTTTTTCAGACTAAACATGCATTTATTCATCACTTTCAGTTGGATTAAACATTGAAACGAAATCGCAATCCGACCTAAATGTCATCCAAACATACTTTGGCAATTGTAAAATTATATTAAATGCCCAGGCTGTCTGAGAAAAAGAAAGTCTGCTTCTTTCCAAGCAACGGACTAGTATTAAATAATATACAAGAGGATTAGAAATCCATTGCTAAGTATTTTGGAGTTCACCTTGAGAAGTCATTAACATTTAGCCTTCATGTTCGAGAAACCATCAGAAGTACAATTAAAATGCTATATCCATTTATGAATAGAAGATCAAAATTGAGTAGAGAAAAAAATCTCATTATTTTTAAATTAATTTTTCAAGCAATCATGTTTTATCGATTACCAGTTTCAAGCAAATGTACAAAACGCCACATCCGCAACACAAAACATGCTACTGAAAATTATTCTTAACTTACCTTGGGATCTTGCGAATGAAGGACTACATGTGATCTCAACCTCTTGATTTAAGGTCTACTACATTGAACAATTGTTATCACTATTTATTTTATTTATTTATTTAATATTATTAAGTTAGTTATTTATCTTTTTATTTTTATATATTTATTACTTTTTCGTATATGACAATTTATTTATTATTTAAATTCATTTATACTTATTAATTTATCATTCGTATTTGTTTATTAATATATATTTGCTTAATTATTCATATTTGTTAATTTTTTAACATATATATAGTTAATTTATTATATCTATCAATTTATTTATAAATGTTAATTGAGTTATAGTACAGTACATAACGCTTATAAGAAACACGCTTATAAGAACCTCGCTTAAAAGAAACCTGAACAAAAGCACCGTGTACTTTCCCATATATTTAAATGTTAAATTGTATGTTTATAGGAAACACGTTTACAAGAAAAACACTGATAAAAGAAACATTTCTCAAACGACGAACTTTCCATTTTCCATATAAAGTTGGTTGGATTTAAGAAACTTTTTTAATAAAAAAAACTCACGAACCTCATAAAATATAAGCAGACGCTTAAGAAAAATTCAAAACGAAAATTGCAAATGTCATGTATGGAGTATGGTGCAATTTGACATTTGTAGAGAAATTCGGTTTAGTGTTCCATCTGTATTTGTTGTTTTTGAATCTGTTGCTTACCTTTGCTGAAAATGTCGCGAAATAATATTTCACTGAAAACTAAATTGATAATCTTGGAAGAAATTAAATCGGAAAGAAATGGAAAAGAAATCTACGAAAAATATAAAATTGCCAAAAGCACATTATCTAAAATAGTAAAAAATTAAAAACAATTTGAAGAAGAAAAATACAAATGCAAGAACTTAAACAGAAAAAGAAACAGAGATGGAAAATACGAAACTCTAGATAATATCTTTCAGGAGGCTCCATGGAGATTGCGGTTCAGCCGACGCTGAAGCCGCAAATAATTTTGTAGAACTCGTTGTGCCAGAGCTATTACAAAAAAATGATTTAGAAAATATTTACAACGCAGGCGAGACTGGACTGTTTTTTTAGGCTCTTCCTACTGGTACCCATGTCACAAATGGGCAAGATATACAGGTGCAAAAAATACCGAAAGATAGAGTAACATTGCTCTTCATATGTAATGCTACCGGCACAGACAAATTTCTCTTTTCGATTGGAAAATATAAGCAGCCCAGATGTTTCAGAAACCAAGCAATTCCAATCGCTAACAAATTTAATAAAAATTGTTGGATGACAAGTACTCTTTGAAAATGAAAATTGTTTTGGAGAGTTGGACAATAGCGAAATCTTGAACAAAGTACGAGATAGTGATGGCGAAAGAATTGACCAGCAAATCGAAGACCTACAGGAAAATGAGCAAATGCATTTGCCAAAACCGACTAGAGCTCTGCGTGCTTTTTTCGTTTTGAAAAGTTATTTAGATGGTGATGATGATTACATTCATAACATCGAATATATTCTTTTCAGAGGAAGCATTGATTCAAACAACAATTAATGATTATTTTTAAAGAGCTAAAAACTTAAATAAGAAAAGTAAATCTTATTTATTCGTTTATATAAACACTGAATTACAAAAAAAAAAACTTTAATTAATGAGCTGTGATTTTTTTTTTTTTTTTTGTTAAATAAAATATATTTATTAATTGACTACTTTTTAAAAATAGAATATTTTCACCTATTAGTATTTTTGTTTCCGTACAAGACACTTGTTTCTTATATCCTTATACGAAACTTGTTTCTTATATCCGTTCTGAGGATATAAGAAAAACTCGGTTATAAGAAACAATTATCGTGCAATTTCTGAGTTTCTTATAAGCGTTATGTACTGTACTAGTTAATGTACGTGATATCTGAAATCAAGCTTGTCCACCACCATTTCTCTCATTTCGACGATCCGTAGTATGACCCGAAATAGGTCAATTGCACGAACAACCAACTACAAGGGTCTGATTACTGCTGTGGGCGCTACGCAGCTTCAAACCATATAAATCCGCGCAGACCTTCAAAACACCTCGGATATCATCTGCCTCTGGTTGGGATAATCCTGATAAGCTGCATGGTGCTGTTATGGAGGGAAGTTAAAGTGGTTTTTATACGCAAAGCCGGTAAATGCTTCCATGTAAATTCTAAGGATCCATAAGCCTATCATCACTACTTCTAAAATCGTTAGAAAGGCTAGTTGATACGCATCTACGTACTAAGATTGATATAAGACTCCTGTCTACGGCTTGACATGCATCTTGCAAAGGCAAATCGGTTGATACAGCCTTACGTAAGTAGGTTCAATCGAATATTCCCTTCAACATATGGTTGCTTTCCTGGACATTGAAGGCGCTTTTAACAATGTCAACACACCCGCGATCGCAAATCCACTCTGAAAGTAGATGACTTACTTGGTGAGCTAATTTAACTACTGTTCATTATTAACTCAAAATTGGGTGTGACATCTGCCAGAATATCTGTCAGTATGTTTCCCCCCTTTTCATGAACTTAGTGGTAAACGAGCTGCTGATGTGCCTAGAAAGGGAGGGCTGCAGGGTGATTGCCTATGTAGACGACGTTACGTTGCAATTGCCGCCTCTCTGGTTCAACGAGTAGGAAGAAGATAGATAGATCCATGTGATATCACAATGGACCTTTTATCGGTCTAAGTGTGTCGGCTTCTGCCGACTTCCACTATAGCCTAACCTAACCTAACCTTTCTTACATGTTAACCGGCCCAATCAGTCAGACCTCCACAGAAGAGATCAGAAAAGTCTAGGATCTTTTTATTCCACGAGTAAATATCCTGCCTCGAAGTGTTCTACAGGCTGTCACTTTCTGTTCCATGAAGATGTGCAGATCAGTTTGGCACAAGATTTTTGAGTGAAATGTGTCAAATTTGAAAATTTAAATTGTACTGATGTCAACTGATTGATTTATTTGGATATCGTATTTCTTTGTTCAATGTGTAATATTCGCATATCGCATATTTCTAAAAAAAAATCAATTAATTAATAAAAATTAATTATGGAACAAGCTCAGGCCAAACATGGACGGTACAACGCTCACTCAAGATTATATATTTGAAATTTCACAGCACAGCTGAGATGAGAACATATCACTCGAAGCTGTAGGAACTGATTTGATACATACAGTTTTCACCCAATTGTTATGTTCTGTTCTAGTTTTCTAGGCGATTGGAGTACAGGCGAAATTGATTGGTCTTGATTAAATGAGGACAAGTCTAAATACATGCTGTCAACAAACAAACGACCGCCTAAGACAAAACGTCAGTGTTGATAACAATAACTTTGAGGTATTTAAGGAGTTCACCTTCCTTGGAGTAAACATCAACTCCACAAATTACACCTTAATGGAGATCCGACGGAGGATTACCTTAGGAAACCGCTGCTGCTTCGGTTTGGCCAAACAAATGGGTTCAAAACTCTTCACTCGAAGAAAAAAGGGCATGCTCTATGTCCTGCTTTATGGTGCCGAGTGCAGTAGGAAAGGGGTCTACCAAGGTGTCTGGCTCGAAATTTTGGTCCGCCATTGTGAATACAGGATTATAATGAAAATTTGCAAATTTTAGCATTCGTTCCAACCTAAATGAAATGACGTAATATGTCTCTCATTTTCTTCTTCCCCCCAGTTTGCCCCCACCTCCTTTATATATTACATAAAATATTATATAGCATCATCAAACCAAAAATATGCTAAAACATTACGAGAATACTCCAAAAAAATAGTCGTTCGCGGATTATTAGGCGGAGAGGAATCTTTGATGTAGGATTAATCTTGAACGTACCACGATGAGCCGCTTCGTGTGCAGAAGGCATACACTTTCACTTTTTTGAAAAACAAAAAACATCTGTGAACTTTAACAGCAATAACAGAACTAGTCGTATTTAACTTGCAGGCGTCTTGTGTTTCCTTGGAACTTGATCTTGCTCTTTGTATTCATTTTCCCTCTTTACTCGTGAATGAAATCACTTCTGATCTACAAACACCTACGAGTATGAATATCAAAAATGATCAAGTTCTTAAACAGACCGATTCCATATAATCATTTCCAAAATGATCGAAAAATAGATAAGGTGCGGTGGCGTGTTTGCATACAAAAACCGTTGGTACACCCTAGGTACGCTGACTTTGTTACTTATCGTGTTGGCGCATTTGAGCACGTGATTTTAATAGGTACCATTTATATACTACTTGCAAACAACTCAAATGTTGCTAACGATCAATTTAATACTCGCTGTTTATACCCTATCCTAAGGGTATATTAATTTTGACTCATAGTTTGTAACATAAAGGGAACCAAACTACCTCTTTTACCTGAAAAGAGTTTTCGCTACTTGCAAGCTCAAACTATCCGCAATCGAGAGAACAAACCTAAGGTGGATAAGTGTTAATACGTGTCTAGCATATCGTGACTAAGCATATCTGGCCAAAGCTGGACCTGCGGCGCTCCAAGAGTCTAATCTCACTAAACCGACTGCATATTAGCTCCACTATAGGTGCCATTACAGGGCACTGTCTGATATGCAGGCAATTTATCGAAAAAATACGTAGATAAAGTCGTTTTCAAAAATTCGTTTGTATAAAGTTTTCTGTCATGCCCACTTTGAAGGGGCGTTTTCTTACAAAAACTTTTTTCAATAAAATCCTTTAAATATTGAATTAAAAAATATGTAGATCTTTCTTAATAATTCTCCCATATTCAGATTTTCCTCACGCCCACCTTATGAGGGATAGGAATAGGGTATCCAACAGTTCGCTCAAGCCTTTCCCTATGTTTTTAAACAATCATGTCCATTATACTCAAACTCGTAAGCGTTCAAAAGACTGCAGATTTGAGCTCGTTCGATTTATGCTTTGATTCACGATGCATCAAACTCTCAAATAGAAACTACCCATGGGTGCATGGAATTTATTTGTTTGAGGTCCCTTTTTTCGAACTAGTACTGAGCACTCGATGTTTGTGCGATCAGCTCGACTCGTCTATATCTCTGAACTCAGATACCCATTTCCCTCCAAAATATCTACCCATCGTTTATGATAGCTCCATCGTCAGCAAAAAATAATCGATGAACTTGGGAGTCATCAAAAATTAGATTATTTAAAGTACTTGTTTTCCAAATCCTGTGTTGATGTTATCTGTGTATGTGAAACATGGTTTAAGCCAGATATAGAAGACTTTACATTCTAGTTGAATTACGCGACTGTAATACCAAATGTGTAGTTGCTTGTGCCAATAATAATAATAGAAGTAGCTCCGTCATCCCCTTTTTCTCAGCCATTTCTGAATATTGCGCCCTCTATGAACACTTTAATCATTTGTGGTGATTTTAATGTGGATTTTCTAAAATATGATTCGCTGGCCTTTCAACTGGAAGATTCAGTTTCTTCAGTAGGAATGCAGCTAGTAAACACAACTTACCCTACACGTTTTGAGAAGAATAGGGTACCCAGCCTTCTTGATCTTATAATTGTTTCATGTTCATCGCTCGTTCTCTTGTTTGACCAACTTTCATTTGATGTTTCTGACCATGATCTACTTTTTTGTTGTTATGACATAAATTTTTCGAAAACTTGCCATCCCTGACACTTTTACTTATAAAGATTTTAATTCTATTGATACTAACGTTCTTCAAGCTGCGACTTTTTCAGCTCACTGGGTGCAATGCCGATTAACTGGTGATCCAAATTAAAAAGTTAGACTGTTTCAATCAATACTACTAAAATTGTATGATGAATGTGTGCCTATGAAAACAGTGAAAGTTCAGAACAAAGCATGTCCTTGGTTTACTTCGGAGGTGGTCTGCTCTATTAAGACGAGGAACAAATTATACAGTAAGTGGAAGCGTAGACCATCTGAGGTAAATTGGTCCGCATACAAAGTGGCTCGGAATTAATCAACCACCGTCCTGCGCACGTCAAAGAAAAACTTTTATGCTTCTAAACTAAATTCTTCCCTCCCTGCAAAGAAACTTTGAAGCAACCTAAAGACAATCGGTATGTCTGTTGGAAGGATCTGTGATCTGGATCCCGATGACTTGAATATTTTTTTTTTCCTGGGTGATGATCCCACTGCTAGTGGGCTACCTCTAATCGAACAGTAGACTGCGTTGGCTCTGTACCAACGTTCGAAAGTTTCGAAGTAGCCACGGAAGTTGAAATTATTCAATGCGTTACAGCCATAAAGTCCAATTCGATAGGTGAGGATGGCTTTTCAATTCGATTTGTTAAACTCGTTTTACCGGAAATTTTCTCTCATCTCACCCATGTAGTTAACTGGTGCATAATTACGTCAACTTTTCCTCAGCTCTGGAAATTTGCAAGAGTTTTGCCAATAGCAAAGAAAACAAATGCATCTTCTCCTGCTGATTTTAGACCGGTTAGAATTCTAACTTGTTTATCAAAGGTTTTTGAAAAGGTTATGGCAAAGCAGATAACGAAGCACTTGTCACTGAACAAATTGCTGTATGCTCAGCAATCTGGTTTTAGAGCTAACCACAGTTGTTCTATAGCTATGGTTAACCTTTTTGAAGAACTAAGGCAGGATTATGAGAGGGGTTATGTTTCGTTGCTGTGTTTGCTAGACTTTTCTAAGGCTTTTGATAAAGTTAATCATAAAGTTTACTGTTGAAAGAAATAAAGCAGGGAGTTCCTCAAGGCTCAATATTAGGCCCGATACTCTTCTGCATGTTTATTAACGACCTTCCAATAGTCTGTAAATATACTTCAGTACACCTTTATGCTGACGATGTCCAACTACATTTAGCGAAGCCTTCTAGTAACCTCAATGAACTTGTTCTGCTCATCAATGAAGACTTAAAACATTACAACCTGGTCTGTAGCTAACGGGCTGCTTCTCAATCCATCAAAATCTCAAATAATACCCATTTCAAAAAATAATTATGACCATATTTCTGTGTTTGCTAAGGGTTTGCTTGGTTGTACTTTGGAACAATATATCAATGCCAGGAATTGTATGTTTTTGCATAAAATTATGATAACTCAAACTACGTCTTACTTGTACAACAGACTTAATTATACACGCTCCTCAAGAACCATCAACCTCATTCCGTGTCACATCGGCAACGCTCCATGGAAATATAAGAGCACCATTTATATTTCTAATAAAGCAACATAAACTTGAATTATATGAGTTTAATTAGTTATTTAATTGATAAATAGTGATATAACCTTTGAAATTTGTAATGAAAAGTACTTACTTACTTAAAGGGCTCCCGACCCGTTGTGAGTCTCTGCCTGAGAAACTGCAGCCTTCCATCATCGGCGCCGTAATGTAAAACTGGCAGTATCAGTGTTTTGTTGAGCTTACCGAGCTCTTCCGAGTTAGGAGTTGAGCCTATTTGTTTCGCCAAACCGAAGTAGCAAAGGTTTCCTAGTATTTCTAGTATTCTTTTGCGTGTGTTCCAAATATTGTTTTTGTGTCTGAAATTTGGATATATCAATTGGAGAAAAACGATTACTATATTCCCGGGTTTAACTTTTTTGCTAATACAAATGAAAATTACGCTGCAGGTGGAGTTGGTTGTTTTGTGAAAGAGAACTGCAAGGTTCTTGATGTCTCATGTGTGAATTTTGTTAATGCCGATGTCTTGAGAGTCTCCATTGAATTAAACAATGAAGTGTTTGTTTTGCTATGTGTCTATAGATTGCATAATGTTCAATGTTTCGATGTTTATAAAAGAATTTTCCGATCTCTTGGCAAAGCTTAAATCGAAAAACTTAATTTTTGTAGGCGATTTTAATATTAATATTTTGGATGATAGTGAAACCGTTTCAAGCTACCTTGCTTTACTAGCATCACATGGTTTCAAATAGCTGTTTAGATCGTATCTATGGGCGTTTTAAAAATGTTGGGTATAATAAGTGTGAAAAATGTGTCTTCGATTTGATGATCTCTGATCACTCTATGATTGGACTCATAATTAACGTCTCAAAGGTTTGTAAAAATCCAAATTCATCCCATAGAAGAATGAAAGTTAACTTTTGTAAGCTTAAAAACAATCTGCGTTATGAGTTTTGGGAAGAGGTATATGCTTGTAGTGATGCTTCTACTGCTTACACATTCTTCATTAAAACTCTTAAGAATCATATTATAAGTTGTTCCTCATTTCTGCCCTCTAAAAAGTCTGTCAAAAGACTAAAACCCTGGATATCTAATGACTTATTAGGCAAAGTTAAAGGTAAAAATAAACTAAGATTAAAATGTAATAAGTTTCCTAATAATTTGGGCCTAAGAAGGAAATATACAAAATTGTGTGTCGAACTTAAGAAGGAGATTCCTATTTGCCGAGATAACTATTACCGTGGTCAATTTAGCTCTGCAAAGGGGAATTTAAAAAACGAATGGAAAGTAGGTAACAACATTCTTAATAAAGTGAATTTTTTGAAAATACCTAATAATATTCGTGTAGATAACTGCGATGTGTCTGACAAACTCTTAATTGCTGACGCATTTAATAACTACTTTGCCAATATAGGCTGCAGTTTTCAACCTTGTCCAGCCCTATCATTTTGTTCGCTCTGTCCGACGATTTGTGAATATTGTGAACTATTGCAAAGTAGTAGTTTTGTTTTTCAGCCCATAACTCCTCTTGAAATTCTTAAAGTTATTGGTTCTTTAACTCGAAAATCGAATTCTGGTGGAGCTGATGGCATATCGAGTTTTACTCTAAAATAAATTGCATGTTTCATTATGGTGAGATATACATGAATGAACGGTAAAATTTGTTCAAAGGCAGTTGACATGCTGTAGACGCATTACAGTATCTGCAATTATAGGCCCATTTATCTTCTTTCTGTTTTCAGTGAAATATTTGAAAAGCTTATGAAAAATAGGATATTGAGTTTTTTAACTAAAACCAAGTTCTTTCATCCAGTTCAATTTGGATTTCAAAAAGGAAAGTCGACGGAAGATGCACTGTCACAGTTTTTTTCTCAAATTATCTCACACCTAGATGGAAAAAAAATGCACGGCGGGCTTATTTATTGATAAAACCAAAGCTTTTGATATGGTTAACCATAAAATTCTCTTGAGGAAACTTGAGAAATCTGGATTCCGTGGTTTCACACTAAACTGGCTTAGGTCGTATCTGAAAAACAGATCGCAGCAAGTAAAAATTGGTGAAGTAAGGAGCGAAGTCAAGTTCATTAATCTAGGTGTACCACAAGGCTCAGTTTTGGGCCCCATTTTGTTTTTAGTCTACATCAATTCACTGTTTGCTCTTGACTTCAAAGGATCACCTACTGCCTTTGCGGATGATATAGGTTTCTCTTATGGTTCAAACAGCCCTTTAAACTTGGTGTCTGATGTAAATTGTGATCTTAATCTTTTGAGACACTGGTTTGCTGAACATCAATTAGTTATTAGCTCCAAAACTAAAATAATGTTCTTCAATTTATCTCACTCGGCCAAATTTGATGCAAATGTGTTCTTCCACGCACCTGAGTGTCAAAAATACAAACTGACTAATTGCAATTGCACATCCGGTCTTTCCTCTCACACTTACTGTAATAGTGTAATCTGCAGTGATCAATGCTTTTTAATTGAAGCAGTAGACAACTTTAAGTACTTGGGACTCAGCCTGGACTCTAGAATGAGTTTTTCGTTTCATACAAACTTACTGAAAAAGTATTTGCGATGTTCACTTAGATATTTTTATTACCTGCGAAATATATGTTCTTCTAAGCTTTTATAGGTTATATATTACGGAATTTTCCATTCCAAGCTGCAATATGGAATTGCTTGTTGGGGAGGTGTGTACCTAAATAAAATACATCCGCTACTAATATTGCAGAAATACGTTTTAAGACTTATATGTCGTAAAACTCGTAGACACCCTAGCTTTCCTTTATTCTGTGACCTGAATATTCTTCCTGTTCGTCATTTGTATTGTTTCAAGGTATTAAAAACGTTTTTCATGAAGTCTGGTAATCGCAATTTTCGTCTCATTTCCACTTATGATTCACGTGTAAACGTCTCTAATATGTTATCTGTTCCCAATTTCCGTACCACTGCTTATCGTAATTTTCATTCTATTTTGTCTTATCGTTTGTTTAATAAACTCCCACAGTCTATCAGAGCATTATCAATACCTCGACCATTTATAAAGCAAATCAAAATTTGGCTCTTACGATTTGACTATATTGGCTTAGAATCTATTATTTCTGATATTCTGGTTTAATTTAATTCCGATAATTTAAACTTTAGTTTACTTTCAAATTACATTTTTAACATTTGTAAAATTTTAATTTCTCTTTTGTTATTTGCATCTCCTTGTTCATACTGTATCTTGCATCTTACCTCTGAATCTTTCGTTTAAAATTAATGTTTTCTTTCGAACTCCTGATTTCATTTTGTTGGTTTTTCTTAAAGGGTCACCCCACCCAAAAGTTTTATGTTGTATAAGCCAATGATGTGGCATTCAACACTATTTTTATTACTTATGCACGAGTATATAAAAGTAAAAAATGTCACTTAATTTTCTTAAATGTTCTTAGTTATTATGAATACTGTAAAACTTATAAATCATAAAAACTTCTTCTGTATTATGGAACCATAAGAAATAAATATTATATCTATCTATCTATAAATCTTTGTCGGATCTCCACTATGGTCTCATTTGTGGATTTGATGTTTATTCCGGGGTAGGCGAACTCCCCTACTGCCTCGAAGTTGCTGCTATCAACAGTGACGGTTTGTCTTAGTCGGTGGACACACTGTTACGTGATGATTAGTGTGTTGCAGAACGGCTTTAGACGTATAAAAATTCATTGACCTTAAAGAATAACTAGAAAATGAAGATGCCAGCGAAAAGAAGCTTAACGCGTCAATAGCACAAAGAGATTTTGCTGAAAACGAGGTTAGAAACGTTAAACTATGAAGGCAAAACATTATTTTTAAGTTAAAATAACGGCTATGCATCTACATTGCATTCCTCAACAAGCATATCACATCTACCCTTGGGATTAGAATACCAAGCATCCTTTACGTTTACACCATTCCACAAACCCTCGGATTTTTTTAAAATTGTGCTGTTCCATCTTTACTTTAACATCGTTCCAGAAGTTTTTGATAAGATTAAGTTCAGGACTTTGGGCTGGCCAATCTAAAGCGGCAGTTTTTTCCTCCGAAAACAAGCCTTTAATTATTTTTCTGAATGCCTTGGATCAATACCATGCATGAATGTCTGGCATACTGGCATACTTTCAAATGCACGGGGTTCCATCGTGTATCGTAACATGTTCAGATACTGAAATCTATCCATTATTCCATTTATTTTCACAAGGGCCCCAAAACAATGCTAGGAAAAAGCACCACGAACATTTATTTTTGGTTAATTGACTTCTATGTATATTTGGGGTGTAATGCTTGGCGTTTTGACTGATGTACAATTTGTCCTTCAATTAGGTCCAAATCTATTTACCCTTGTTTCATGGCTCCAGAGAACATTTTTCCAAAATGTAAGGACTTTATTTTTATGGTTCCTAGTAAATAACGCTTTTTGATATATTATGTTGACAATAACAGTTTTTTCTACTAAAGCGTCCCAAGAGCTTCGCGTTTCTTTCACTGTTTTTCTAACGAATCTATCTGATACTTCTACATTCTTCTCAATATTCGTCATTTATCTCAACATTAATTTGAAGACTTAAAAGGATCTGTTTTTGACTTTCTAACTTTTAATCTATCAATAGGCGTCGTAGTTTTTCAATTTTCTACTACATTAAATTTGTTGTAGAATATTTTATTTTTTTGGCTATCTCAGCTGGCTTCTTACCCATTTTGTATAATTCACATGTTACTATTCTCTTTTCTGCGAACATCTGACAAACATCCAAGAGTATCAATTGTCATGAGAAGCTTCTCAAATTTGCCGTTCGGATTCGGCGTAAAATTGTAGGTCCCTTCCACTTCGTAAAGAAAGTGGTTGAAGAAGCTGCGTTTTAGGCCCTTTATGGGCCGTTAATGCCTAATATTTAGTTTAATGTAAGAAACAAAAAAAACATAAATACATAATTTAGCGAGAAACTAGCTATGACTGTAATTTGTGCTATATTTATATCCACTAAACATAACGACTTAACCAACTAAAAAACTATACTGTATGATCGTAGTAACAATAGCATCCGTTTAGGTAAGACGTTTTTTTAATTTCATGTTATAAAAACTCATCATGTAATTTTGTTTTGATTTTGTGCTATTTATGTGCCCATGGCGGCATCTCTGTACTGTGCAATAACATCACCTAAATATTGTAAATTGAATTTCCTACTATGAAAACAATAAACGTATGTGTCTATCTTTTGAAAACATAAGCCAAGGCGGCAAACTACGAGTACTTGTGATTGCAGAATGCAGAATAAGAGTATATTTTGTGCAGTTATTTTTCTGCAAATCAGCGTTGCCTCCAGCTTCAAAAAAGAAAGTATGTTGGAATATAATCATTTATTTATTAATTGTTTCCGCCTCAGCAAATTTCCATGAATTACTTTTAATGATATTTTTGATTTTTTTTTTTTGTGCATTACTGGAGCAACAGATTTGAGGTTGTGAATAGTCCAGTCGAAATAGACATTTTACCTGGGCAAAATTCGCATAGAGCTGAAAATTGGCAGAGATGTTAAATACATCATTATAAATAAAATGTCAAAAGTCCCCATCGATCCTACTTCTGCAAAAATGTCATTCAAGGTCAAACGTACCAAATTAAGGTTTTTTCCATTTTTCTCGAAAACGGTAAGTTTTATCGTGAAAATAGGTCAGACAAAAGTGTAGATCATACAATTCTCTACAAAAATGGTCCAGTCACTTTTTCTCTTACGACTCACCATTCGTAAGATATCGCGGTTTTAATAATTAGAAAATTCATATTTTACATAATATGCACAATAAAAGACTATACTGTCAGTCCCTTCGTCGGTAACCTTGAGTAACATCTGCTAGCTACGTCATTGTTCGAGTGTGGAGGGTCGCACACCTGCCTATTTTTGAAGGAAGTAAACGAAACAACTATGGATACTATGGATACAATATTTTCATATGGTGTCTATTGCAAAGGAATTTATAAGAGCTGAACGAACGTATGGGAGATTGGCGAGCTCATTTGAATTGCGTTAAAGAAATGCTTCCTTATCTTCATGCGTCAGGACATTTTAATTATGCCAAGTCTGCGCATTTATATCTACAAGATATGATGCAATTAGAGAACTTGATGGATCCTAGTGTTTATCAAAGATTTATCGAAGGATTTTTCACTATTAGACGTTCTAATAAATTAAATTCTGGAACTTCGACGGATATGTTGATTGAACAATCAATGATGAAGTGTATGAAAACAAATGGAGGTGTTGCTCTAGAGAGAACTACGCAAGAAAGTGTTAATAGCAAATGGGTTTATGGCATGCAAACGATGAATACTGTGTGTGAAGGATTGGAAGATCTCGCTGATGTTAGAATGGACACAACAGACCAGCATTTGGATGCAAGTGATTCTCGTATAATGAGAGATATTGAAGATATTAATAAACTTGCGGAGTCGCTCTTATCACATGATCCGTTCCCTGTGATTCCAAAAATTATGTCCATTGACAGCGGAGTCGTCGGCGATGATAAAATTAATTGTCATAAAGCTCGTGCAGTTGGACTTGCTTCTATGAGTAAAATGGCTGGCCAAACGTTTAATAATAATAAATTAAAACGCGCTGATAGAGTACTTCCTCTTTTAAGTGCAAGTAGCGTCATAAAAGAACATGGTGAAAAGACCCTGTATTATTATTTCAACGCATGAGCATTGCTACTTATTCTATTATTACTAAGACATTTGAAGAAACATTCTTGAAACATTCTTCGCATATGAATTAGCTCCTTACCCATTATAACTCTTTGATGCAGTGGTAATGCGTAAAACTATGAAGTCAGGGGTGGAATCGGCTAAGGTGATAGTTGATAGTTGACAATCGAAATCATACCTTTACGTCCACGTAAGGTGATAATCAAATTGACAATCACCGTTTTGTGATGAATTTCATGTGACAGCTATTTAGGTGTCGCTTTTATACATTTTTGTTATTTTCATGGTTATGCACCTCGGCTTCAACTCCAAATAAATTAAATACTTTAGTGAAAAAAGAATATATATTAAATAAATTCAATTCATTAAGAAGAAACCTGAGAAATAAAGCAAATATCTTGGAACTTCCAAACCCGATGTAAGAATTCATATAATTATAAATAGTCATTGTTGATTGCTATCATTTATTATTGTGTATTTTAGATTTTTGAAAAACTGTCGCTTATCAAAAGAAGCGTTTGTGTTTGTTTTGGGACTGCTTGATTAACAACTGGAATAAAATCAACGCATGTTCCACCCTTCCTTCAATTGGCTGCAACTTTAAATCTTCTTGGGGGTGGTGGCGATCAAAGACAAGTTGGGGCTGACTGGGCTGCATCAATGGGTCAAAGTACGTTGGCTGAAATTACTGCTGCAGTCATTAAAAAAATGCAGTCAATACTGTGCCCATTTATGATAGTTTTTCCCGTTTTTGCCTAAGGATTCAACAAAATCATATTTGAAATATAAATTATGAAAAATAAACACACATCAGCTGCTCGGAATGACAACGTCGGCAAGGAAGTGACGTTTAAAACACTAAGTGCTGCCAATAATCAATCATTTTTTAGTGATCGCTTTACGCAGAGCAAAGAGGAGTTGATAATCAAAAACGACAATCAAAAAGCAACAATCAACTATCACCTTAGCCGATTCCACCCTAGCTCTTTATAGTTGCTTTGAATGTTTAAACTTCGAAATTGATAACACAAATGCTATATACATCATCGATGGAGGGTATCTATTACACCGTGTTGTATATGGGATCAAGATGAAACATTTCATATTATTTTTGAAAAGTTGTTCAGTATGTACGAAGACATTTTGGTCATAACAGTACGATTGTATTTGATGGTTATACTAATCATAGGAAAAATATTAAAGCTGCAGAACAACGTCGTTGGACTACAAAAACATCTCATCTGTTTATATCGGTTTTGATCGATCTATGAAAGTTCCAACAAACCAACAACAATTTCTTGCAAATACTTACAATAAGTCTCGCTTTATTTCAATGTTATGTGAAGAATTTACAGTTGCTGATATTCGAATAAAACAAGCTGATAATGATGCTGATGTTCTTATAACTGAAACGGCGATAGAACAATGGAAAAGTTCAAATACAACTGTCGTTGTTGGGGAAGATGTTGATTTGTTGATATTACTGTCTGCACGGACTCCAAATGATATTTATTATTTACTTTTTGAAACCTGAGAAAGCTCAGGTACAATCAAGAATATATTCATCACAAAGTCTGACTGCATATCCAAAATGTCAAGCTGTCAAGTTATAAAGGATTTAGGAGGTTTTCTTTCAAATAAAAGTTCGTTACTTGAATTGTTTTTTTTTTTAGTTTATTATTTTAGGAAGTGATTTTAAATTATTTTAAAGCTATTATTTATTTACAAAAAAAGTCGTATAAGTACAGAAAATAAGAAAAAGAAGTCACTGTAGAAAATAATGTCTCTACCAACGTTGGTTGGTATAATTCTTTCAACAAGAAAATTGCACAAAATAGATGAAAACTCATCAGCGCTTACTCCACCTTCAGCTTCGTGCCATAAAAAGCAAAAACCTTCATTTGTTACCAAGTCATAAATGGTGAAGTTGTGAACTATAAGTTTTTGGCGGTAGTACAAAGAAGATACATTTGATTTGGGGGAAAGTAAGACCGACTGCAAATCTACACTGAACACTTTTTTGTTGGGGTCAGATTTATCTTTATTTTTTCATCTCGAGCTTCATGTTTGAGCCTTGTATGCTCCAAATACATAAATTCTTGAATATTTCCCGTTCTATATACACACACACCTCACATTCGTCTTTTTTGGGGCGGAAAAGACTCAAATTCATTTCATAGAATACTTCGTTAAAAACTGTAATGGATAAGGGGTCTTTACCATTTTTTGTGCACCAAACTTTGGAATATTCCGCATATAACTGTGCCCTTGTCTGCCACACAGATTCGTAGTATAGTTTTGATAAATTCGATCTACAGTAGTGAGATTCCATTTTTGGTAGGGCCAGTAAAAAATCTTTGAGGCATTCCCTTTCTAGATTGATTTTTATTTGACGGTTATTTGTAATGGTATTATATTTTGAGTTTCCAAACTTTTTTTTTCAGATGGTTACTGCCCATTCACCAATGCTTAAAGTGTTGCAAGTGCATCACCTTACAAACGCGTTTCGTTTCATTCTTATATTGAAGACGTTAATAAATTGCATTATTTTGCTTTCTTGATTCTTGGACATCTACTCGCCTTCTTTTTATTTGTTCTATTTTAGTTGTGCACTCAACGTTAACCTTTTTTCATTCCAAGATTTTTTCAAAACTCGTTAGAAAATATTGTTTGTTTCCTCATCACTAAACTCTTGGCATTTTAACGAAGATGTGTTCTTTCCTTTGCAGTTGCATCTTTTTATAATACTTTTGGCTTTTTTTCAACCTTGTATTCCCATTCCGAGCCTGTTTTTCTTTTCCCGAAGTATGGCTGTCCTTTTTCCCTTGCAAACTTTTGTTTAATACCATACCATTCTTTTTTAACTATTTTATTTTTTTTTTGTTCCTCTTTGGTGGAATAATTGCATGGGAACTTTCGTTATTCTCAGTTTCTTCGCTTACAAGATCAATCTGAAGAAGGTTTTCTGAGTTATCGATAACTCCCATAGCATCATCGTTTTGAAAGGAACGGTTGAGATGGGTTCATGCATGCTTAAGACTGAATTACTTTCAACATTTTGAACAAATTCAGTCAAAACTCTTCTGGTATATCGATGACATAAATCTCTGCTTCGTAAATTCTGTTTTGATCTTCAATGATATTATTTGGAAGCTCTTCTAATAATATAATTGATTGCTGTAAGGCAAGTTTAAGCATTTTCAATCCACGTGACATGATTATTCTTTACAAAAAAGTTGAAAGAAAGTAGGGAAATCAAAAACAAAACGAAACAAAATTGTAAACATTATAGGTATCTAAAAACAGTGAACTTCATGAAATTATTATTTATATTTTTAAAAGAAACAAATACAAAAATCGAAGTAAAAGTATGTAAGAAGACCCACTAATGATGATATAAACAAATGTCCCCAAATAGCACAATAATTTAAGATTTTTAATTTCTGTATATGAACTTGTTTCCGGTTGCTCTAACCTAGCATGTCACTATCTGAGTTGGTGATAAACAGTGTGAACCGTAACAAAATTAATTTTCTTTTCATCTCCCATTGCTCATAGCCAAATTATACGTCGATGTGATAGTTACAGAGTAAAAACACGGGACTGAAACCATTAAAAAAAACACAACAAATTAAAAATATCAATATTAGAGAAAATAAGAAAAACACGTAAATCCATTGTTGGTATACATTGCTTGAAAGAGAACCAACTACATATATATATATATATTTTGCTCATGAAAACCCTCTTTTACTTTAAGAATATTATCTTTATTTTGATACATTTAAAAGATTTCAACTAATTTCACTTGCCTTCTTCGAATTTAAGACAACAATCAATTTCAATAAAAACGTTTTTTTACCGATAAATATTGCTTTTTAATTTCAAAGTTCGCGCACAAACCACTTTTTCTTCTAAAGCTGTGAATTTACGAGGTTTTCACGCTTTAAAAAAGACTACTTGGATTTAAGATGTTTTCTTTTTTGTCTTTTGTTGCCTTTTAATAAAACAGTTTTGCACTTTTTTTGAATCCAGTCATACATTTCGATGCATACTTCATATATCAAACATACATAATCTAATTTTTGGCAAAAAGTGCATTTACGTGGTTTGCATCTTTAGCCGACGATATTATTAGTCTCTTTTCTGGTAATCACTGATCACCTTTACCCATTTTAACTTTGCTAAATAAAAGAGCATTTAACTATACTAAATAAAAGAGCACGTAATGTAAGCAAAAAAAAAAAACAACAACTTCATAAATAATTTAGCGAGAAACTATCTATGACTGTAAGTTGTGCTATATTAATATCCTTTATTGTGTTCTTCGGCTGTTTGGTAAACAATAAAAGATTAACAACTAATTGGGTCAACAAATCACACATCGGAATTATATTAATATCCACTAAATATAACAACTTAACCAACTAAAAAAATGTTCTACGATTATACGTAGTAAACAGTAGCATCCGTTCAGATTAGACTTTTTTAATTCCATGTTATAAAAAGTCATCATGTAATTTTGTTTTCATTCTGTGCTATTTATGTGCCCATGGCGGCATCTCTGTACTGTGCAATAACATCACCTAAATATTCTAAATTGAATTTCCTACTATGAAAACAATATACGTATGTATCTATCTTTTAAAAACATAAGCCAAGAGCGGCAAACTACTTGTGATTGCAGAATGCAGAATAAGAGTATATTTTGTGCAGTTATTTTTTTGCAAATCAGCGTTGCTTCCAGCTTCAAAAAAGAAAGTATGTTGGAATATAATTATTTATTTATTAATTGTTTCCGCCTCAGCAAATTTACATGAATTACTTTTAATGATATTTTTTTTGCATTACTGGAGCAACAGATTTGAGGTTGTGAATAGCATAAGTTTCTAAATCTTACTGGCTGCACACAATGAAGAAGGGCTGCAACTGAACGCTGAAGCTGGATCTGCACAGTAAAAAGTAAATCAACTTTCCCAGTTGCATCATATATGATTGTGTTCGCAACATTCGCTTCGTGTGTATTGAATATTTGCAGCTCCAGCTCCAGCTCCAATTCAGTAAAACTTAGCGATTGTTCTAGGGCTTTATTGATGTGTTGATTGTAATTGCAGCGGCAGAATGCATATTTATTTATTAAACATTTTATGAAGATCGTTTTAGGAGTGTATCAGCGCTTACGTAGCGGACATTGTGCAAAGTCGAGAAAATGACAGTGCTGGCTAAGTATTCACGTGAAAAAAAGACACGTAGGGTTGCCAGGTAAAAGAGCTAAAACATAATTTATATCCCATTTCTACATCAAATCAATCTTAATAAATGAAATTGTAAAATAAAAAACATTTCCTGGAGCACATAATTTCATTCAGGTTAGGTTTGCACACGCGAGACTTCTCGAATAATACATAGCTCTACGGCTTGAAATTATGCAGCGCTATTATTAAAATTTGCATTCTGGTATGCGTATACATTTATCAAGTCAGCCTTGAGCATGAGCATTAGCGTAAAATTGTTGGTCAAAATAGGCAAGATTAAGCGCGACAATGGTTAACACAAAAATAATAGATCCTAAGGTACTCCTGATGTAACCTGAATAGAGTTGGAAGCGCACGGTCTCAAGGACTGTAACACTTAAATAAGAATGAAGCCATGATTAAAACCGTTTTAGTATATAGAGATTAACCTTTTCCTTAACGCCGAGGTTATGACATGGACTAAAGGTGTTACTAAGTAGCACCCAAAAATAGGCAATGAATCATTTGCTGGGAGCCACTTACACCCTCAAACAAAATGCCTGCGCTGTGGTTTCCACTATAAGGGAATAGTGTGAACTAGAGAAAAAAGAAATCCCTTTAGCGCACGCAAATTATAATATAGCCATATAGAGCTCCTGACGATGAATGCTATCATATGCGGCTTTAAAGTCGATGAAAAGATGGTGAGTCTCGACTTGAAATTCGTTGGTCTTTTCCAGGATTTGCCTCAGTGTGAAAAATTGGTCTTTTGTCGATCTACCGGGCCGGAAGCCACACTACTACGTACTGAGTAGTGCGTTCCAGAACGGATAGGACCTTTTATGCAACATTAAGCCTCGATAGTTCTTGCAAGACAAAGGATCGCCTTCCTTGTAGATAGGGCACTTTGGATTTTATTTAGTATTGAAACTACTTTTACGCTATAACTTTGTTTTTTATGAATTATGGGCAGTAAATATTGCCATTTGATTTTGTAATGTATTATTAACCAATAACATTTGTTCCGCCTTGGAATGACTTTTAATATATACAATTACAAATATTGCACCCTTTACAGAACTGAATATACCGGCGTGTGATGATACAGAATTTTACGTTAAGGAATCTCGAGATATGGTATCAGTAATTCAATCGCTGCTAGCAGAAGGTACATATTTTATTGTAAATTAACCAACATTTATAAATTTTTCTTTTTGCACTTTCAAGGACACAAGTTTGAGAACGTTGAAACTGTAAATTTGAACTTGGAGCCAGGAATTTGGTGAGTTTTTTTATTTTCCTTTACATTTTAATATGTCGTAATAATTCTACCCTTCATACAAAGAAAAATTGATAAGTACCTACCATGTATAACAAAAAAAAACTATATGCATTTTTGTTTTATTATTTTCTATACTTTGAGTTACTTTTATGGGTCTTGTCTTATCACCATTTTTCGATCGAAGAAAAACAAAAATATCTATTTATATACAAACCTTCAGACGTATTCGTTGTTTGAGTGAGAATGAGAACTTCTCGCTCGATCCCGATTCAAGCTCAGAGATAAAACAAACAAATACAACTCAAAACAGTGTCAGTAGTGTTAGTTCGAACGTTATCCATAGTCGATCATTATCTTTATTTCCATTTGAAAGTACTCGATCGCTGTAAAATAATAAATTCTGAGTTATGATAAAGTGAAACGAAATCGAAAAAGAAATCAACAAATCTATGGTTGACTCCACCATAAAAGGGGAAAGAATTGCTTGCAAATGTAAGTGTCAGCCAAATGTAGGAATAAAGCCATTGAGGTGTTCTTACACCTTTGTCATGCTACTTTAATTATTTGGTTTGCGGCCTTATCGATACAATTATTTGGATTATTTGATCTGCTATAGAATCGATAAAACGAGAGGTCTGTGTTTGTATCGCCTTTAAAATTGTGCTTATCGTGCAATTCTATAAAAGTGTCAAGTTGTTAAACATTTTACAATGAGCTGAGTCCAAACTTGACGAACAAATTAATATGTTGGCATTTTTTGAAAAGAGTCAAAGTGATAAGTTCATGTGTGTATAGTATATACACATAGGTGCATGCAATTCAACAGTCCATTAATACCTTAAAAGAATTCAAGTCGAGATAAGCTAATGCAAAAAGTGCACAGTTCATTGTTATTTACTGTGTGCCTCATTTATTTATTATTTTATAAAATAAAAAAAAACACGTTCTTTTGCTTGCAAATACAGTTCGATAGACGATGAAATTGATGGTGCCTGCATAGTACGAGCTAGAGGATTACCGTGGCAAAGTAGCGATCAGGATATTGCTAAATTTTTTAGAGGACTCAACGTTGCAAAGTAAGTAAATTCTCGTACCTTACATACAGAATTTAAAATGCGTATGAAATCAAATAAGATATTTCTCTCATTTTCGTAACCATTTCGTGGGATCAGTTTTATTTCTATTTTCCTCTGATAACAGGGCAAAGGTCTATAGATTATACTACTGAGTCTTCCACTTAATTGAGGAAACTGTCGATAGAGATATTTGAAAATAAGTGATTTCTCATTAAAATTTCTGTTCTTATTATTATGTATTGCATTATAAAATAAATTATTGCGACCAGTACTAAATTGCTCCAGATAGAATTATAATATCAAAGTTTTGTACTTTCAAGCTGCAATCTTTTGATCCGGGTAACTAAAGGGAAACTTTTTCATACTCTCTTAAAACAAAGCTAATTCCGTTTTTATCTTTCATTTTCAGAGGTGGTGTAGCTCTCTGTTTATCGCCGTTAGGTCGCCGGAACGGCGAAGCTTTAGTTCGATTTGTTTCACAAGAGCACAGAGACATGGCTCTGAAGAGACACAAACATCATATTGGCAATCGATACATTGAGGTGTATCGTGCGACTGGTGAAGATTTCCTTTCGATTGCTGGCGGTGCTTCAAATGAAGCTCAAGCCTTCCTTTCGAAGGGCGCCCAAGTTATCATCCGAATGAGAGGGTTACCTTATGACTGCACTGCAAAGCAGGTGGTAAGTGTTTTTCATTGATGTTACTTCTTGCCTTAGAAACTGATAATTATCTCTTCGTAGTTGGATTTTTTCACAACGGGCGTTGATCCTTGCCATGTTTTAGATGGAACTGAGGGTGTTTTATTTGTTAAGAAACCTGACGGTAGAGCTACAGGAGATGCGTTTGTCTTGTTTGCCTCGGAGATTGATTCACCAAAAGCCCTGTCAAGGCACAGAGAGTCCATCGGACAACGTTATATCGAATTATTTAGATCTACAACGGCTGAGGTGCAACAAGTGTTAAATAGGTCAATGGATCCAAAAACATATGAGCCGCCACAGCCACCACTTATTGCTCAATTACCGACGATGCAATTGTCTCTCTTACCACAGGTAAATAATACATAAATCTGAATGTACTTTAATACAACGGAATTGTCTGCAGCACATGATAACATCTGGAACAACCAGGAGCTGTATTCGCCTTAGGGGACTCCCCTATGAAGCCATGGTTGAACATATTTTGCATTTCCTTGATGACTTTGCTAAAAACATTATGTTCCAAGGAGTCCACATGGTCATCAACGCACAGGTTAATACAAAACGAAAACTGCTTAGTGTTTTTATTTTTTGCTTAACATGCAAGACACAAATAATTGAATGTCCACTGTTGGGTGTTATGTACGTATATTGCAGGGTCAACCAAGTGGAGAAGCTTTTATTCAAATGGACTCAGAAGAAGCAGCTCGACAATGCGCACAGCGTAAGCACAATCAATTTATGGTATTTGGAAAGAAATACCGATACATCGAAGTTTTCCAATGTTCCGGTGACGACATGAATATGGTATTAAACGGAGGCTTGCAATCGCCAGTGAATCATCATCATGGATCGAAACCATCGTTACTATCACCGGGTATGTTATCACAACCACAACAGACATCGGCACAACAAAATAGTGCCCATCCTGCAATTCAATCTAATACACCTGTGGCCGCAGCAGTGGCAGCTGCAGCCATGGCCCAACAACAAAATCATCAACACTTGTCAGCGGCCAACTCACAGGCTGCTGCTGTTGCTGCTGCTGCTGCCAATGCTGCTAGCCTAAATCCTTTCATAGCCAGGCATCATTCCCTTTCTCATCATTCTGCGGCACAAATGACAGCTTCCTTGCCTATGCATAATGGACATCCAAGTGCGTCTGCCACGAACTTAACGGCAGCCGCTATTCATAATCAGCATCATTCAAACATGTCTGGAGCCACATCGATGCCTTTTAATTTGTCAATACCTCCTCCACTGGCAGCTAATTCAGCTCTTATTGCGCAACAGCAAGCTCATTTTATTGCACAACAAAATTTACTTGCCCGTCAAGCAGCGGCTTTGGCTGTGGAACAGGCAGCTCCGTTGTATTCTAACTTAATAAATCCATATCTCCTTTCAAACCCTGCATCTGCTGTAGCTGCCAGTCCATCTACGGGGCAACCTCAATATTCTCAATATTTTCTGATGCCGCAAAGGCATCCAATGTTTCAGCCTTTTCAGCTGAGCTACGATCCGTCCGCGTTTCAGTTTGCTGGTCACGCGCCTTCAGCCGGTCCTGGAGTGACTCAGTCCAGCATAGCTCAATCTATGAAACGTTCTTATGACAATGCATTTCAGCATGACCAAAACCAATTAAATAACGCAGCTAAGCGCACTCTCACCCGTCCACCAGCTGGCAGCATGTATTCATTTTATAATCCTGGAGTTTGAGGATCCCATCCTTACCAAATCCTATTGCAAATTGAGAATCTTATGGCAATATTAATTTTAGAAATACATGAACTTATTTTTAACTGTTTTTTTTTTTACTTAAAATAACGATTCCCTCAATTATCATGCATACACTAGCTTTAAGCGGGCCTTAGCATAATCTTACATTTATCGTTTACTTAATGTTATTTCTTAAAGAAAACTAAAGCATTTTAGTTATTATAATTTGGTTAATTCATCAAAAGTTTATTGAAAAGAAGACGAAAAGCATTTGCACTTTCTGCCTTGAGATTTTCGCTCCCGGTATATAGTTAGAACTGGAAGAGGAATCAAATGGAACAATTTGTAGATTTGGGGTGTGTACAATGAGAAATGCTTCAAATAACAACTTATGGGAGCATTTCTTAGTTGAATCGGGTAAAAATAAATTGAATGAGGCTAACAAAATTAATTTCAGAAATTTCTCAAACAAAAAAAAAGTCAACACAACAGTTATTAATTTATCGAAGATTTTTAAAATTTACAAATTTGCATAAATTTCTGAAAATAATTTTGTCAGGTGTTGGGCTAATTGGTTGAATTTTATTCGATCTTATTGGGTATCTTATTGGAAGTTTGCAAAACAAAAATTTAAAAATAAAATTGAATAAATTTGAAAACAAAAGAAATTTGATAATGAGTAACATTTTTGCAATCATGAATATTAAATATCAATCATCGTGTATTTTTTTAACTTTCATAATTATAATATTAATACCTACATACATATATAAATACATTTATATATTTTTTTTTATAACTATATTTGTAATTGGTGGTGTAAGTCGCAAAGTCCTAAACTGTTGTCCTTTCTGTTCTGTAACGCACCTATTTTGCTTTTTGTACATGTACTTTAAAAGTGAGCAACGCTTTATTGCTTTAGCGTAGCCGCCTTTTTCGTGGTACTTACTGTGTGAGATGTGATCTAATTGTATCTAAACATTAAAAACAAACTTGTTGGGGAGTGGTAACCTTTTGTGATGGCAATGGTTCAAATTAAAAAGAAGTCTTCAAATTTAAAGCTATCTTTTGAGTACGAAATTTATGATAGTTTTCTTAAGTTATTTAAAGAGCGTCTTGTTATATAAGCACTGTTTTGGTTCAAGTAAACTCTAGATTATCTCGTAGGTAGACAGGTCGAGGGAAGCTGTTAAAGAATACTGTGGAAGTAAATTTATAGGTACTGGGCTAGGTTTAATGCCATAGACCGCTAAGGAGCTATTTATTCGAATTGAGGAAATCCGTCCGAGCGTTCGGTAAATTTTTACCAAACGGAGAATGAATCTTTGGTGGTAAAGTTTACGGCATCTGCTTTTATAACCTGGGACTAGATCACGTAAAATGAAAACGATTGAAAAACGTTCGAAACTGTTAGTTGCAACCTGTGAGTGTTCATATCGACTATCCTAATCATATATAATATCGTGGATGCACTGGGTAGTGTGTTGGACTACTATTCTAAAGGTCCTCGGTCCAAATCCCGCCGGTGCCAAGTAACATCCAGAGTTTTTTTTTCCATAGCTCCACCTCTTGCGAACTTCTGACAAACATCCAAGAGTATCAATTGACATAATTGTTAAATTTTGAATGAGAAGCTTCTAAAATTTGAAGTTCGGATATGGCTTAAAATTGTAGGTCCTTTCCACTTGGCACGAGCAAATGGTTGGAGAAGCTAGGTTTTAGGCCCTGTATGGTAAATGACTAATATATATTTTATTTTATGTGTCTAGCACCGCGAGCCTGAGTTGTCAAAAAAGTTCGTGTTTCTTTTAAAGCTTCGACACATCAGAGCGTTCAAACTGATTTTCATCAGAGTGCACTCTATGAGCTCAGAAAAAAGTTGACTGAGCAGTCGGAGTAAACAATTGTACACATGCAGGTACAGACGGAGAGGATGGAAAATCAGGGAAAATAAAATCAAAAGCAATTGAAAAGATGGTCGGGTACTGTTTTTCCGGCTTAGAAAGTAGTACAATTAATAAAATAATTTTTAATTTAATAATAAACGTGATTTCGGATAGCTGAGCGCTCGTGTGTTTCATATGCAAATCCGAACGCTTTAAGCACGTTCCGTTTAAAGCGTGCTCTATGTGCTTATGCTCTGTTCAGTGCTCTACTCTGAACTAAAAGAGAAAAGCTCCTATAGTCTTCTACATTCTGTCACTTTCTGTTTCTAGTTTTGCTGTCAAGTGCATGAAAAGAATAAACTTTTAAAATTCAAGTGGTACTGTTGTCAACTGATTTATTTGTTTGAATACCTCAAGCCAAATCGTATTTCTTGATTTTATGTTATAAATAATTGCATGTAACAAGTTTGAATTGAGATGAAATTTGCTTCATGCCAAACAGTGACGGTGCAACGCTTACTCAGTACACCAGAAAATATTCAATTGTGATAGCTTATATAATAGCATACGACTCGACGCTCTCTAACTTAATCTGATAGTTTTCACTCGCTTGTGCTGTTCCGCTATGTTCTGATCTTATTTTCGTTCATTCAACACAACTACTAACTAAGACTTTGGCTCGGAGCATTAGTATCCATTCGCTCTTATAACTGAAACACATAAGTACAGCCAACATCGATTACCACAGCGACAAGAGAGAGCTGCTATTGTGTGAAACACATGAAAGAATTGTTCGTTCAAATAGATCAAGGTATCAACCTTCATTTATGTAGGCGGTTGATGCGGTTGTGAGTTGTGTTGAGTTTTTTTTCAACTGCCCCACCTCTTGTGGAAGTCCGACCAACATCCAACAGTATCAACTATCATGAGGAGTTTCTCAAATTTGCCGTTGGGAGTCGGCATAAAATTGTAGGTCCCTTCTGTTTGTACCCAAAATAAATATTGAGCATTAACCAACAAAGGTGGGTTAATGCTTAATATTAAACTGCGGATATTAAACTAAAAAAAAGGGGCATTTACGTAACCCTATCTGCCTTCGCTGATGTACATATGCTCGTGCGGCATAGAGCACAAATAGGATGATGAGTCTCCTTAGTGTTGCTTGGCCTTATTAGCTAAATAAATTAAAATTCAGTTTGTTTCCTTATATCTACAGCTTTCTTATAAATAAATATGAATTCTTGGGGCGTAGATATACAAGATATACAGTAATACCCGGATATGCAATCCCTCGCTTAGCTGCGTAGCAACATTGCTTACCAAAAATGTCGGGCTTCAAAAATTGTTATTTAAATAAGCAGGTATGGACAGCTAACTTCCCCTTTTAAGTGCCCAAAGAAAGCAATGACACTGCGGAGCATTTCAGGTGGCAGGTGTTTGGTGCTGATGTGGTGAGCGCTGTAGACCTTAGCTCCTTATCATTGAAGCGCCTACTCCTCTTTCTTAGGAAAACGAGTTAATTTAAACAGTGAAAGTGGTGTGTCTTCCTACTAGTACAATGGACCAGTATTAAGTCTGAGTGCTCCAGTAGAAAGCCTCGCACGCGGACAAAAAAAAGTGCCCAAAGCTTAGGTTAGGTTCCTTGTGATAGACGATCTAGGGAAGTATCCCCCTCTTCCCGTTGAACAATTTTGTGCTTCTGATTAAGCGTGATAGACTTCCAACATCAGTGTTAACCAAGTCGCTTAGATCATTAATATACTAGGCTCCTAGATAGAGTTTTCTTTTATGGGAAGAGCAGGGCATGTACAATGGAGGTGTAGTGTAGTCTCCTCCTATTCGTACATGCACCTTCTGCAGAAGTGCTTAAATAAATCAGAAAAACGATCAGTGTAGTTATCCGGGGAGACCTTTACACTAAATAAAGGTTACAGCTTTGGCTTCAAAAGTCGCTTAGATCATTAATAAACTAGGCTCCTAGATAGAGATTTCTTTTATGGGAAAGAGCAGGGCATGTACAATGGAGGTATAGTGTAGTCTCCTCCTTTTCGTACATGCACCTTCTGCAGAAGTGCTTAAATAAATCAGAAAAACTATCAGTGTAGTTATCCGGGGAGCCCTTTATACTAAATAAAGGTTTCGGCTTTGGTTTCAAAATCTAGCTTAATGGCATTTATGCCGAAAAATTATTATTATAATATCGTGAACATATTGCGTTGCAATATTTTGCTCCCATAACCTAGCCAACGCACTCTGTAAGTTTTGCTTTTTCCCATGTTTAATGGATTCAATTTTGAATGTACCTACATATGGGCGGATCAAATGTTACTACACAAAACAATAAGCAGCCCTCAGTACATACATACAACCACATCTCTTCTTCACTGAGATGTGGTTGTATGTATGTAAAATGTTTTGATTTGCAAAATCACTTCAGCATTGTATTACGATGAAAATATGCTTGAATCTATATTATTACTTACTTACTTATTTAACGGGCTCCCGACCCGTGGAGTGATACACTGCAGTCTTCCATCCTCCGCGATCCCGTGCACCCTGCTTTTAGTTATCCAGATCAAGCGCTTTGCGATCAGCGATGGTTTGGTCTTTAAAACGGAGGTTCGGTCTTCCTTGTCGTTTCGAACCTGCGAACTGGAAGTCGAAATTCCTCTTCGCTGGAGCATTCATCCATATTATAATATTTGTTAAATTATTCTTCATAAATGTACATCGGCAGTCAATAATGCTCGATTTCTCTTAGGCAATATTTAGAAAATTTTTAGCTCACAACTAACCATTGAATGATAATCTTTAGTTTTTAAGCAGATCATTCACCCAGTTTAGATAGGTACAAGAACCATTGCTACATAGAAAACAAATTTCATTAAAGCACAGCAAGCACATAATACTTTTGTGGCTCTGTGACTTACAGCATCATAACATTCTAGCTAGTTACACTAACTAGCAAAATTATAAATAAAAAGGAGGAGAACAAAAATGCAAATCATAGTTTGTACTCTTAGTTAGCATTAATATAGCCGTAAATTTTACATATATATATATATACATACATATTTACATTGTACGTGTCTAAATGTATCCTAAAAAGGTGTTTGGTTATCACTTAAATTATGTGTCAGTTTAAAAGAGAAAATATAAATAAATACTTAATAATTTTAGTTACATTCCAATGTAAATTAACACTTAAAATAGAATGACGAAATGTAACTTGTCTGGCTATTTCATTAATTTTATTATCATTTACATCTGTGGTACTCTGGGTAATCATGGGACGCACATATTTTTGAATACTGCATTGAGTTTTTTGAAGAAAAAAAACACATACACAGAAAAAAAGGAAAATAAATTCAATGAAGTAGTCAAGAAAAATGAAAATGTAGGTATCTGAGAGATAACACTATTTACAAAATAAACCTAGGCACTTTTATAATAAATACCTACACACAGACGATAGTAAAATTCCGATGATATTATTTTTGATAACGTTCTTATATTTTGATAATAAAATTGTTTGCTAATAAAATTTATTATATGGTTTCTCTAAACTCATCTATATAGCTTTTAGTGGTACTTTCAAAAGGTTTATTTATGAGAAAAACAAAATCATTAAGGGACATGCGGATACTATAAATGTCGCATTATGGTTTTATGAAAAAAAAAATATTTTTAATAGAAGGCGAATTCGTTTGAGAATTTATTCACGCTTAACTTCTTTTTTTTCTACAAAAAAAAAGGATCCTCCTCTTTTATGTGTATGTTATTTTCTGGCATTAAATTTTAATTTAACAAAGGTTTTTTATTTACTTCATAGTTATGTGTCGTCTACAGCTAGAAGCCACTTCTGCATAAAAAAACATTGGATTTGTTTAGATTTTTTTTTTCTTCCATATATAAACTTTGGTTGCTGGGTTTTGTATGTTTCCTTGGAATACCTTGCAGTTGTTTAACATAGTAAAAAGTGAACGAGATATATGGTGCGCCATCGCAACTAATTTCACCTTTGTGAATGTTATTTTTGAATATTTTTAATACTATTATACACGTGTAACCTACAAATAAAAAGTCAGAGCAAAATAACAACGCACCTGATGCTGCATTCATCCTTTGTCCTACACGCATAATCCTTCTATAATGTGGTACTTTTCTGAATCTAAAAAAAATTGTTTTGTTGTCCTTCATCGGCGGAATCAGAATAAGGATATTATAGAAAAAATACATTTCCATGGTGGTTGTGTGTACTTTTTTATACTCTTGTATGGTTGGGCAATGGTAAATATTTTTGTACTTAAAATATTTAAATGGCTAAACGGTGAGTGTTTTTTATTTATAATTTTTTTTTTACATTTCTAACAAAATTTATCGATATTCAGTTAAAGCTGTTGTTTACACATTTTTACAACTAAATGTGGTGAAAAAGTTATCGTTAAAAAAATAAGTTTATTGACTTTCTATATAAAATTTAATAAACTGCGTAAAATTCAATTCAATTTAAGTATTTTTTTTTTGTTTCATTTAGCATGTTTAAAAGATTATCGTTATTTGTTTTTTTATTAACCTAGGCGGTACGATAATAGGACCTCCTCCGTTTGGGACATTTCCTCACTTTGGACCAGGGCCGACGGCCATTATACCACCACCACAGCATCGTGGACATCCAGCATTCTACAGCCCCCCATTGGTATTGTGGCCATACCCAAGTCCACCAGTTTCGCCGACAACATACTTTGGACCGGCTCATCCACCACCACACATGGCCACTACTCCACTCTCTCCTCAACATCAACACTTGGTAAATTTCATTTGCAACAAAAAGAAAAGAAATTAACAATCTGTTTCAATCGAATAGTTCCCATTAGACTACGTAGCGGCTCAGAGTATATCGAATCCTGCAACATTTCATTCTCATACACAAAATCATGTTCAACCATCATCGGCTCCAGGCCCAGTACCTATGACAAACTCTCCACCACAAAGCGTTAAGGTGGTAAACTCCACAAAATCGCAATACCATTTAAAGGGTATTCACCCCCAGCAACAGCCTGGTTCCCCGCAATTACTTACCATCGATACCACGCATGCATCTCATATAAATGAAGGAACAAGGGTTATGAAATCTGCTACAATTGTTACCGCCCCAGCGCCTCCTGCTTATGCTCTAACGCCGATTTCATCTCCAATAATTCCTGGAAACTCAAGGGGCTCACCCAATGGTCCTCCAGTTGCTAATCAATACGTGGAACTCTTCATTTCGTAAGCCAAATCAGAACAAATCATACATTTATACACACATACATATCTCAATAAGTTTTGTTGTAAGTAAACTAATTTGTACTTAAAAGGCGCGAGTACAATTTCTTCGAAGAAATTTGCTAATAAAAAGCGTATTTATTGCTGGCCAATAATGCCTACTTAATTTAGATTAAACAATTTAAATAAAAAAAACCTTTTTCATATGAACAAATGAACTCTTGCCTTCCCATGATCCCTAAATGTATCAACATCCTTCTAAAATTGCTTCCAAATGATATTAAGCATTATACATGTTGCCACGGAGAAAAAAAATTATAACAAAATTTAATTGCATTAGAATTTATAAAGAATCTCGAATTGTTAAATCCTAGAGAGACTACTAGACCAAAAAAAATGTCCATAGCTTAAAGTATGTAGTTTTGTTAATAATAAAAATGTGTGCAATAAAATTAACAATTCAAGTCGCTTTTATAATGTGTACATATATATAAAAAAAATCAATAAATTGCAAACTATACATAATAGCTTCTATATAAGCACTAGTCAATACAAAAGAAATACAATAATTTTTTTATGTTGCTTCTATTATGTTATTCGTTTTCATCTTCGAATTTTTATTTTCCGGAGATCCATTTTGTTATTGTAGAGAAATGTACTTCTCTTTAAAAAGTGATGTTATTGAATTTAGTTGAACTTGTTTCTCGTTTGCTTTTTTTGTAATTTTCAATTAAATAAATTATACACATTTAGCAAAAAAAAAAAAAAAAACCAACAACAACAACAACAATTATCTGGTTAAGTTTCATATATTTAAAATTAGGAATTAATTTATAGAGAAGAAATTCAAATTACCTATATACAACCATTTATTTTCATACATACAAAATGTCGTTTGTATATCGAAGAATTTATATAATTTGATAAAATTTTGTTACATTTAATTATAAGTAAATAAATAAAGCTTTATTGCTGTTACGAAACGGACAACAATGAATTATTGTTATTTCAACATAAATAAAGATTGGGGGTATGAATGCACCTTACACGTTCAATCGAATGGCATCAATCACTAGCATGTGTTTGTGAAAATGTATCTGTATGAGTCACACACATTTGGTGAAGTCTGATTGTCGAAAATCAAAGCAAGTTTGATTTTGCATGATGAACGTCATGCTGATTGATATGTGTAAGAGTTGGATTGACGTAATTACTTCATTGTTTCTTGTGTCACGGAATCGAAAACATGTCTGGCGCCATTGAAGGACGATGAAGACCGAGCATTTGCATCGGAATTAATTGAAACGTATCGGTCATTACCGAGTTTATGGGATGTCAAAGGGAAAGATTATAGCGACCGAAACAAAAAAAATGCAACAATATGAAGTTTTTCTGCAAAAGTATAAAGAAAAGTATCCTGATGCACAAAAAGCGGATGTCACCAGAAAAATAACTACGTTTTTTTATAATCGTCCTGTGCAGATATTTTCAATTCATTCAAAAGATTTTAATGTGTGAACTGATTCCTTTTTTTAACTACGTGTGAGTTCATAAATGTAAAAATGATGCATGCCTACAAACTCCGCGTTCATTATTGTAAAAGTACTGCATTATCATTGCAGGAGTTTGGCAGATCCTGCGTTCATAAAAGAAAATTGACTGACAGCATGCTGTCAATTGTGCATGTGTTTTTGTTTTGTTTCCGAGCTGCAGGAAAATGGCGGGGGAGAAGGAGTAAGTCAAATTTTTGCAAATTATTTAATTTTCAACGCAGATATGTAGAAATAACTATTTATTTCGCATTTTAAACATTAAAATGAATGATTTTTATGCACAAGCGCAACAAATCTGGTCTGATCATGATACGAAATTGCTTGTATCCTTTCGGCTTTGTGTTCCATCTACACATCCAAGATCGTTTCGAAACAGATCATTTCTCTCTTTCTCTCTGTCTCTTTCTGAACTTTAACAGCAATTTGATTATTTGAATAAAATATTTGAAAGCTTCTCCTTTAGCAACATTGTTGTTGTCATCGACAAATGATTTTTAATTCTGTTATTTATAATTTTTTATATATGCAATTATGAACTCACTTTTGTCAATGCATGATGACCGCTTTCATGCAGCTACGTTTGCGTTCATAAATGTATTCAATGAATATTTGTTGCATGGTTTGGGCAATATTATTTGCAATTATGAACTCATCCAACTGATTCATCCAAATTCTCTTTTTTTCTCGACATTTTTTCTTTTTCCTCTTTATGCAATATGCAAGAGCAATATTATGCAATACCATCGTCCGATTCACTCATCGCGCATCCGTACACCACGAAAACTCACAAAAACTAAAAATTTCATGTCAATCGATTCAACTGTGTAAGGGGTAGCGTAATATCACACATACACGATGCATGATGTCAACCGATTGACCGTGTAAGGGCCGCTTTAGACACTGCAGCATTCCAATTGTCCAGACCAAGCGCTCTGGCATCCGCAATCGGTTGATCTTTATAACGGAGGTTCGGTCTTCGTTGTCGTATCGAATGTGGGTGCTGGGTCCTCTGGAGCATTATTGTCCATTTGCTCGATGAGGCCGAGCAAATGTAGTCGACGTGTCTTAGCTTTTCTGACAGCGTCCACATCTTGGTTCAGCTCAAAGAGTTCCCGGTTGTATATTCTACTCCCTTCGCCCTCCTCGCACACAGGATCAAGTATTATATACAACGGAGTATTCTTCTTTGGAAAGAAACCAAAATTAGCTCTACGTTCCTGCTTGTCGCAAAGCACTCAGCGCAATAAAGCAGAAATGGCAGTAGCAGTATTTTGTAGAGCTTACGCTTGGTCTTCCGAGTTAGGAGTTTTCGATATCGTCCACGTATCAAAGTAGTTGGAAAGATCTGTTGAAGATAGTACCTTCCGTGTTGTCACTGCCCTGCGCACTATCGATTCCAGACTAAGATTGAAGAAGTCACATAACTATGCATCTCCTTGCCAAAATCCGGTGCAGCTTTGGAATAGTTGTTTCCCCACTGCAAATTGCACCGAGTATTTTCCAGTGGATCCAACTGGATCAGTTTTGCCAATATCCCCGATTTGGCCATAGCCATGAAGAGCTCCTGGCGATGAATACTTTCACAGGCGGCTTTAAAATCGTTGAAAAGTTAAAGGGTCTCGACTTGAAATTCATTGGTTCCAGGAATTGCCTCAGTGGAAAAGTTTAGTCCCTTGTCGATCTGCCGGGCCAAAAACAACACTGGTAACTGGTAGGTAGGTGTCGAATAGTGGTGTGTTGCAAGACAGTGCTTCAGACGTTCACGCAGTACGTTGGATAGGAGATATGCTACATTAAGCAGGGATGTGCCTCGACAGTTCTTGTAAGACACAATAGGCTTTTTTCTTTTTTAGCCCCGAGCGGGGAACAGAGCGGGGCCCGAGCGATCAGAGCTCGCTCCGAGCTGAAAGTAACCTGAGCGCTCCGAGCTAATTAAGAAACAGAATTGAGCACTGAACTGTCATAAGATAATTTTTTTTTATTAATTTTCAAAATAGTCAGGTTTGCTTCTGAAATTGGTGTTTGTCAAGGATTGTTCCATTTAAATTATAATTTCTAGTAAATAAACTATGGAAAAAGCACAAATAATGAATGAATGAACAATGAAGTCAGCCGCGCTCAGCTTTTCGCTCGATGTGCTCGGTCATTTTTAATCGAGCTCATCGAGCGAGCCCTGAGCTAGCTCAGAGATAAAAAAGAAATACAAATTTTGTGCTCAGAGCGCTCCGAGCTAAAAAAGTAACACAGTTCTTTTTTTGACAGCTCAGTGCCCCGCTCGGAGCTAAAAAAGAAAAACGCCTAGTATGTGTGAGTGAAGCATTTTTCTTACAAATTTTTGACATTAATCCCCCACAGGGTCACAGAAAACTATGCAAAAAAAACTGTGTAGAAAATCGCGCCAAAACTAATGTCAGTTTAACTTAGTGACCCTCAGGGATGTTATAAACAGTAATGTAAATTTACAGTGATGTTATAAATGGCAGGAATGTAACCTGAGGATTTTTAAATTTTTAATGTAGTATTTTTGCTAAAGGTTTTATTCACCAGAAATTTTAAAAATTCTTTAAAAAACGTAAACAAATGGGTGTTGTAGGGCAAAGGGGACGCAAGTAATTATCTAGTTATTCTGTAACTTATGGCTTTTACTTTTCCGTCCGTGTTTAAGGTTTCCTCAGTGTGGATTCAAAAGAAATCTTTGGATAACTGCCCTGAACCTTAAAAATGAAGACATAACGATCCGTAGTGTTGTGTGTTCGAAACACTTTAATGCCAGCGATTTTATTTTCAATGTGAAAAGGAAAAGACTAATGCCGTCTGCAGTATCATCTCTCGATGGAACCTCGGCCTATGAAAGGTATTATTGCTAATGTTGTGTACATCAAAATTTGTGTTATGCGTTTTGATCTTTTCGCGTCAACTTCCTTGTTGGTTGATCCTCGTGACAGTAAAGTGATTGAGTGATTGTGTGATGTCTTATTCCACTTCGTGTGCACCTTTTTCTGTTTGTTGTTGTGGTGGATTCCCTCGTCCAAAGTCTTATAAGTGCAAAACCAGGTAAATGTTGTGTGTTTAAAACAAGGTGTGCCATTACTTTTTAATTTTTTTTTCATTAGCCAAGACATTCCAAGCTGCAGTAATATGGACCACCATGGTATGGAGGAAGTTTCGATTATTGCGCCGAGAGTAGTACATTTTGAGGATCGCTGTGTTAGACCAGCTGTAGACGATACCGCTAATCTTATAGTAGAAGAAATAGTCCCAGAGTGCGTTTCTATTTTTCCACCAACAGTTGGAACAACTCATGATCCAGCTCTGGTTGTAAGTCAAGTGCTAATATATTATTTAAAATTTATTAACTTATGTATTTATAATTTACGAAGAATCGGAGAATAACTTTAAAAAGAGCAATGGTCTCTTCTGATGGGGCATCATCTTTAAATACTTCACCACGAAGCAAACAGATGAAAACAAAAATAAGTATTTTAAGAAAGTTGGTTAAAGATAAAGACAGAAAAATGAAAGTACTTAATCAAAAAGTTCGCCGCAAATCGAAAAAAACAGCTTCATTAAAAGAAGTTTTGCTTAAAATAAAGCAGAATAATCTAATGATTGAAGAAACTTCTGAAATTTTGAAAGAAATTGGTGCCATGAATGCAGATCTTTTTGAAAGAATGGAGAATGGAAAATCGAAAAAGTTTGAGTTTGAGAAAATGAAAATAATACAGTAAGATTGTTCATTTTAAGGGGATGTGATCTTTTTTTTTATTGAAACCATTTATAAAATAAAAAATTCTAATTGAAAAAATTGCGTGTTTAATTAATGTTAATTTGCAATTTGAAATGGTTCCGGGTTTATGGAAATCTTAAAAAAAATTAATTTAACTACCTATAAAATATGCGAAATCATTTGGTTAGCAATCAAATGGACCAATGGCAAAAGATTATGAGTTCAGCAATAATTTCCAAAAATACCCAGGCAAAAAAAGTTATGAACAAACTGATAAAAAAAATGTCTCGTTCAAATTAGACGGGCGTACTCGAAAAGGTAGACATTTTCACAAGATAGGCTGCAATATATAAAGAAGTGTAGGTAAACATTTGAGTAAGTATATGAATTCTGCAAACAATTCCATACACTTAAATATATAAATAAATAAATTATATTCCAATAATAAATAAATGTTCGAATCTTGGAAAGATGCTGCAAATAATGTTAAAAAGTTAAGTGAAATGTTTAACACTTTCATATGGGTCCTTATTCATAACTGCAGATTACCCCATGCCATATCTGATCGGATTGAGAAAAACGCTCTTGTATTAGTAAACACTCACACCACTTAAACAGATGCTTCACTTTTCTCCCAGAACACCGCTTCCTTAGGCGTTTTTCTTTTTTAGCTCCGAGCGGGGCACTGAGCTGTCAAAAAAAGAACTGTGTTACTTTTTTAGCTCGGAGCGCTCTGAGCACAAAATTTGTATTTCTTTTTTATCTCTGAGCTAGCTCAGGGCTCGCTCGATGAGCTCGATTAAAAATGACCGAGCACATAGAGCGAAGAGCTGAGCGCGGCTGACTTCATTCATTATTTGTGCTTTTTCCATAGTTTATTTACTAGAAATTATAATTTAAATGGAACAATCCTTGACAAACACCAATTTCAGAAGCAATCCTGACTATTTTGAAAATTAATAGAAAAAAAATTATCTAATGACAGTTCAGTGCTCAATTCTGTTTCTTAATTAGCTCGGAGCGCTCAGGTTACGTTCAGCTCGGAGCGAGCTCTGATCGCTCGGGCCCCGCTCTGTTTCCTGCTCGGGGCCAAAAAAGAAAAACGCCTCTTGTCTCTTTATTCATTAGTCGTTTTTCTTTTTTAGCTCCGAGCGGGGCACTGAGCTGTCAAAAAAAGAACTGTGTTACTTTTTTAGCTCGGAGCGCTCTGAGCACAAAATTTGTATTTCTTTTTTATCTCTGAGCTAGCTCAGGGCTCGCTCGATGAGCTCGATTAAAAATGACCGAGCACATAGAGCGAAAAGCTGAGCGCGGCTGACTTCATTCCTTATTTGTGCTTTTTCCATAGTTTATTTACTAGAAATTATAATTTAAATGGAACAATCCTTGACAAACACCAATTTCAGAAGCAATCCTGACTATTTTGAAAATTAATAGAAAAAAAATTATCTAATGACAGTTCAGTGCTCAATTCTGTTTCTTAATTAGCTCGGAGCGCTCAGGTTACGTTTAGCTCGGAGCGAGCTCTGATCGCTCGGGCCCCGCTCTGTTCCCTGCTCGGGGCCAAAAAAGAAAAACGCCTACTGTGTATGTGAAAAAGAGCTATTCCTTGTCTCTTTTATTCAACGGTAAGACATAGGATCGCCTTTCGCGAAATGAAACGTATAACAAAAAAATAAGTTAAATATCAAAATAAAATGGCACTTGGTATACCTGTATGTCTTGTACCGCATCTATACATATACGGGCATATATAGGATGAAAAAAAATGAGAACTGTCTAACTTTTACTTCAGTATTTAAATATGTTCTTGGTATCTTTTTCTTTAAAGACGAGGTTATGATCTGGACGAAAGAGATGATTTCGCCGGTTTGACCTCAGAAAATATCGGCAGCCCTCCCGATTTCGAATAAGTTCGTCACTGAAGCAACTCAAATGCTGGTGTTGTTGCAATTGTGTGAACGTTGATTCATAGTGCCTTTCTGAAGGGGTCCGTATGACTTCACCTTTGAACATGATGATTAAAAAAAACAGTTTTATTTAGGAAGCTGAAATGTATAATATACACACTCTAGAGGTTTAAGGTCCTCTCATTTTTAAATATTTTTAAAATACTCGCACTGACACGCCCACAAAAAATCTTTTTTTGATAAAAAGAAATTATTTTATAATTAATTATTAGTGCAGGGCGAATCAACGGGTGGCTGGGTGTTGTAGGATTAGGGTAAGCATTGATAGGCATCAACCTGGTGATGCATAATGGCCGTAACTGAGACTGTGCTTATTTTACCTCCAAGTGGTGACCACCGGGTACTGGTCATGGCTATCCAGACATGACTTGCTAAACTTATAAGCGCGAGTGGTAAAGAAAATAGCAGCACTATAATGCTCTGTCGGAAAGTCTGGCTGGTGAGTCTCAGAAGTCTTACATGAGGTACTCAGAAAGAGGATGTGCGGCGGATAAATTCACTATATTGAATCAACGGTGCCTTCGACACTACCTTACATGAGCTGCTTCGACTTATTTAGAGATAATGTCAGTAAGGAATTTTCAAAGTCAGTGTGTTGGAAAAGAGATGGTGGCGGATGAACCCTCTACGGGCCAACGGCAGCTCTCACATCGCCGAAGTGGGTTACTGGCCCCGGAATATGCGGCCCGCTGTCCTAGGGTGAAAACAAAGGCCTGGCCTCCAGGTTGGGGTTGTGCCGACGGGGTAACTTCCCGACCACGTCAAACAAGTCTAGTTATGAAAGAGACACGAGAAGCTTCGGATAACGAATATGAATATGATATGATACGTATGGACGCTATACACCCCAGGCGCTACTCAAAATCTTGAGTCTGTCATCGAGCGATGTAAGGGAGATATTACCACGATCCAGGAGATACGATGGATAGGATCAGGTATGACGAAAAGGAAAAATTGCGAAATTTATTACAGCTGCCATAAAAGATTGCTTATATTAGGGTGCGGGTTCGTCGTGGGAAATCAGCTAAGGACAAAAGTCATAGACTTCAAGCCGATAAGCGATCGCCTGGGTGTGATGCGCATTAAAGCTACATTTCAAAACATGAGCCTAATATTGCACGCGCCCCTACCGATGAGGCGGAAGATCCCATCAAGGGGGAGTTTTATGAACTCCTGGACGGAGCCTGTCCGGAGTACGATGTCAGAGCTGTGCTCAGGGATTTTAGTGACAAATTCGGTATGGAAAACATCTTCGTCGGATAAGTTTTAATGCACAGCCTCCACGGGACGACAACAGATAACGGCTACCGACTAATCGATGTTGTAGCAGCTCGTAATTCGGTGATAAATAGCAGTAGGTTTGCAAGGCTCAGAATCCACACACGAACCTGGCGCTCTCCAGATGGTCGAACCGCCAACCATATCGATCATGTGATAATCGATGCGAGGCACGCATCCAACATCTAAAACCTGCACACATTCCGAGGGGCAAACCTCGACTCTGACCATTTTCTTGTTGCGGCTAAATTTACAGCTCGACTGCACTCGTTAGCACACCTGGAGTAGCCAGAGCCTACAGAGAGCGGATGAGAGACTCTCCTCTGTGCACATCATCAGAGGTACCCGAGGCCAGCCACCTCAGAGAAAAAGTCCTTTATATGATGGATGTTTGCGTTTACCGGAAGAAGGTGACAGAAGATGTAAAAATGTTGCAGAAAAGAAGGGCAGCGAGGGAAGAGTATCGAGCCAAGAGAAGCAAGGAGAAGAAGATCCTGCTTAGAAAGAGGAGAGCGTACGCAGTCTCTCAGCTCAAGGAAATCGAAGAGTCGAAACAACATCCAACATCAAGAGATCGAAACAACATCCGCAGATTTTACAAGAAAGCGAAGCAACTGGCTGCTGGCCTAAAGATCGAGAAGCAGGCTCTTCGAAACGGCGACGGAAACCTAGTGACCGAAGCGCAGGGAATAGTAGATGTATTTAATCAGCGTTTTCAACAGCTGCTAAATGGGCGTCATATAGAGAGAGTGATAGGACAAGAAGAGAACCCCCGTCCTGTCAAAGAAGAACAGATTTCACCACCTAGTATAAAAGAGGTTGGCTTAGCTATAAGAAAGCTTAAGAACAATAAGGACGCCGGCTCTGATGGCTTACCAGCGGAGCTTTTCCAATACGGAGGTTATGTTTTGATTGGGCGCGTGCACCAAATCAACAACCAAGTATGGGTGGAATAAATCATGCCCGATGACTGGAAAATCGGCCCCATAAAAGGCGATCATATGTCTTGCAAGAACTATCGAGGCATAGCCCGGCTAAATGTCGCATATAAGATCGTATCCAACTCACTGTGTGAACGTCTCAAGCCCTTCTGCAACACACTAATCGGCACGTACCAGTTTGGCTTCCAGCCCGGCCAAATGTTCACAATGTCGAGACTTACCATCTTTTCATTGACTTTAAACCGCATATGATAGCATTCATCAGCAGGAGCTCTATATGGCAATGACCGAATTTGGGATACCGGCAAAAGTGATCCAGTTATGTCCCGTGGTATCTAATCATTCCAAACTTGCACCGGATTTCGGCAATGAGATGAGATATCTTGTGACTCCTTCAATCTTGTTCTGGAAAAATTGCGCACAGGGTAGGTGTCAACACGGAAGGCACTATCTTCAATAGATTCGTCTAGCTACTGGAGTATTCGGACAATATCGACATCCGTTCCCAGAACAGGCGAAATCGGTTGGTCTTGAAGTAAATGATGACAATACTAATTATATGCTATCAACAAAACAAACAAACATCTGTCTACCGCCTAGGACAAAACGTCACTGTTAATAACAATAACGTCGAGGTAGTTAATGAGTAAACCTGCCTTGGAGTAAACATCAGCTTCACAAATGACACCTTAGTGGAGATCCGACGGAGAATAACCTTTGGAAGCTGCTGCTTCTTCGGTTTGGCCAAACAAATGGATTTAAAAATCCTCACTCGAAGAACAAAATGCATGCTCTATCGATCCTTAATCCTGCCAGTCCTGCTTTAAAGTGCAGAGTGCTAGACGATAGTAGGAAAGGGGGAGCTAACATTAGGTTCTTTTGGAAGAATGGTTTGTCGGACATTTGGTAGTGTGACAACCGCGAACTCTATGAGCTGTACCTAGATGTGGACGTAGTCCAAAAAGCTAAATCACGTTTAGATTGGCTCGGCCACATTGAGCGAATGGACAATAATGCTCCAGCCAAGAGGATCTTTGACTCCCAGCCTCCAGGTTCGAGACGACAAGGAAGACCGAACCTCCGTTTTAAAGAGCAAGCCATCGGGGATGCCAGAGCGCTTGGTCTGGACAACTATAAGCAGCGTGCCCGGCATCGTAGATAATAAAAGGCTGCAGTGTATCAGGCAGACCTTTCATGGGTCGGGAGCCCGTTAAATAAAGTAAGTATTAAAATTTCACGCTTGGGCTATGACATTCACATATTTGCAATCGCATTTACGCTTGTATTGAGAAGTGCAAACAAATATAAATAGTTAAACTGCCATCACAAAGTTTGGCTCTTATTGCAATGGAATTTCGACCAGCGTTATTTGAGAAAAAAAAACATTATTTAACTGATAAAATGCAGCTAAGTACATTATAATTGTTTATTTTAATTGTTTTGAACGTATGTATGTTATAAGTATATATTTAAATATGGTCATATTGTATTATTAGTTGTCGATATATTTAATCATATTCATGCACACGTTTTCAGTTGAGTTGCTGTATTTTTAAGCGAAACCCTATTGTGCATGTTAGATATCGGAAATGATCTGATACACTTAAATGAACCCAATCTTAAGTTTTAACCACAATATGGCTCGTCCTCGTTTTTGGACTATATTCGATTAAATACTTGTCAATATGTAGCTATGTGTATCTTTGTTACTTCTTAGCATTATCGCCGTCAAACATCGAAATAATTTTTTCATGTTCATCACATATCTTTGCAGCATGATGGTTATGAAAGTTGGCATTGTGTTCTTCGAGGGAAGCAACGGAATCAAATACTGTATTACATGTATTGCAACGTGCGCTAAACTTAATATCACCTAAACGGGAAGGGAACGAAAAATTATTGGCATGCATAAATGGGTTCTTCCTGGTAACATGACGCTGTGGCAATGAAGCGTTTTTCAGCTTTTCAAAGAAATTTGAACGCTCATCGATGCTCTTAGTCTTGTTTTCGGTTTCTTTTGATCCATTGGTGTTGGTTTTATTGCCTTCCAAGTCTTGTAAAAGTAAAATATTCGAAATTGAAGGTTTTGCATTGCTTTCTGCACTGTCGATTAGGGTTAAAATATTTTTAAACTTGACGCCATTCTCCAGACTTAAATTATTGTCGTTCGGTTTGGAAACGTTGTGTTTATCTTCCGTGTGACTACTTCTGTCCGGAGTGCTTTTTTTAATATTGTTCGAAGCTTTGAAAAGTTTCAGGTATGTATCTTCTGATGCCTTATCTTGTAGTTGTAAAGATTTAGTATTTTTCTTGAGAATGCCTAGAATAGATTTGTTTCTCTCTACAACCGTACGATCGCCGTCTTGGGCAAACTTTTCTGTAGTCTCGTCGGAGTTGCCCCCTGAAGATATTTCCGCGGTTGAGTTTTTGCCATCGCTTTCTATGCGTTTTTTTGTCTCCCCGCCTACGCATAGATCAGGTAGAAGAATTTCTCCACAAGATGTGTTCAGCCACTGGCATGTTTTGCGGAGACAGAAAATCATCCGCCGAATAAACTCGTGCGGAGAAACAGCCTTGCTACGACGAATATCAAGTAAGCGATTTATCTCTTCAATGAATAATAGAAATTTATATTCAATACACATGTTCATGTGCTCCTTGTAAGACTCCTCGAACATAAAGCGACGAAAGCACGCCCGACATTTGCGTTCCTTGCAAGTCTCTGGGATGTTAATAGTAATATTCGCTTCCTTCAGTTCGTCAAGGTCCATTACATCATCTTCTTCGAAATTTTTTTCCTTATACGAAAAGAAGTTCTTCTTTTGTTCAAAAGCCTCGTTTTCATCGCTTGATGCTGTCTGAAACTCTTCACCCAGCGGATCACTTGTAGTATTGTTGATTTCATCAAAAATAGCTGCCAAATTGTTGTCACCTTGTGGTCGTCTATGGACTGGTTGTTGATGCCGCTTCATTTTACGAGCAGATGTATTGGTATCTTTGTCAAAGAGGAGATTCAAATAGGTCATGGCAAGAACGTCCTCGTTTTCATCAACCGGAACTATTCCGCTTTTAATACTGCTATGGTTTCCTTTGTTGTTTCCCAACAAAATTTTCTTCATGGACTCGTCACTTTTGGTAATCTTCGAGCTTTGGTTGTTTAAAATATTTACCAGCCTGTTTGTGTCAGTCTTTCGTTCATCGCTAAAAGCGAGATCATTGGCAGTTATCAATACACTTGCTTTGTCATCATGTGAATCTTCTGCTGCATATGCCGCCCGTTTGCTAGTAGGCTTATTTCTAACACTTAAAATAGAAACAGCCTTTAGACTAATCGCATTGTTAATAGCTTGCTGGCGAAATGTTGCAGCATGTTTAAGATAAGAAATACACAGAGCACACATCTTTTGAGGTAAGCCATCTTCGACGTCGACCTTAAAAACAAATTTGCATATTAATCGCCAATTTTAGAATAATAAACAAATAGTACCAATAAGCCGGTGGTCTCTTCCAGCAATTTGTTGATTGGTTTTTGCCAAAGGAGAAATTCATTTGGGCTGGCATGCAAATATGATGGAATAATAGAGAAAATATCGTAATCGCCCCTACTCGAGCACAGGCGGCAAATATTATCCCACATCTCGTTGATAATTTTTTTCACTTAAACACTCAATTTGCCATTGTAAAATTACAATAAAATTCTAAAAATAAAAAAGTAAACGAAGACAAAAAACACGAATTCACAAATCTTGCAGCCAATCAGCTGTGTGTGTCGTGTGTGTACTTTGCCAGCTGCATACCTACTCTAACTTGTCAGAAATGAACGAGAAAATGGGTGTATAGGGATCCACACTTTATTGACAGATGTCAAATCGATGCCAAATCGAAAAACAACAACAGTGTGGAGGGTAAACAAACAAAATAATTATCAGCGATAGTAAGTTTTTTTATTAATAATCAATAGATTCTCGATTTATTTTTAGGAAAACGAATTCATTAAAATATGCAAAGAAGTTGGAAGCAGTAAAGAGAAAGAACTGATCTGCAAAGTTGTCTTTATTTGCCAACTTTCAGGTGATGGCGAAGACGGAGCTGTGGTTTCGTGTGAATAAAGTGTTAAAGGCAGTCTTCTTGAAGATAAATTTAATCCAAATACCAAAACAGAGAGAAAATTATCATCATTTTTCAAACGGCTGGTCATTGAACTCGACAAAGACCTATATGGACCCGATAATCATCTCGTAGATTGACATCGAAGGTATTTTACTCAAGAAACTGATGCCGTCCAAGTGAAACAACCTGGTGATATAAACGTTCATAGTATAATTCGCTTTCTATATGCCATTGCATTTCAATGTGGACCCAAGTTCGGCGCGTTTGCTGGGAGTGCATACTCAGACTCGTCCAGCAATCACATCAGGCCTTTGGCAATTTATTAAGACATATAATAGTTTAGTTACTTTTAATAAAATGATTTTATTTAAAATATTTGGAAGTACAAACAATTTGTTGAAATCGGAAGGACACATTAATTTTTTTGAATTTAAAAATATCAAGAACAAAACGTTGCACTGTATGTTATGGATTACTCGTACACGGTCTTCGAAGTGCTAATTGGAACAGACGCATGTCTAATTTGCCTTCTCAGAACACGATTATCAATTTCTTCGGCACATTTTAAATAAAAATCGTCGTGCTATTCATTTCAAAACAAATTTGTTACAAGACTTTGATTATTTCACTTTGTTTTGCGACTTATTTGTTATTAAATGTGAAGGAGGATGCGGTTTAAAATGATGAAAAATTGTGCCTTGTTTGCACTTAGAATGACAACTTTTTCATGTCTTGTTCTCGTAATTCATAACATACATAGGTCAAAGGCTTCGTTAAGGCAAAATTGTTAGTCGTGACCCTCTTATCGTTATCAGGGCACATCAATCATAAAGCCGATTTGTAAAAGTTGCCTATTCCTGAGCTGGATACCACAAGGGTAATCGAGGTGATTATAGTTAAAAGCTAATCGCCTTCCCCCGGGCACTTCTCCATCATCGGCATGTACATACATAATAAAACAAGACCAGGATTCTACTTACGGAAGACGAAGAAAATTCAAACAAAGTTTTGTTTATTTCACTATTTTCAATTCGTTTATGGTAGTGTATTATAGCTCAATAATATTTAATATGTAATAGGCTTTTGATCGGCAATTTATATAGACATACACCGATTCAGGTGTATATATTTTTTATTTGACACCAAATAAAGTAATTTTAACAATATAGCGACTTAAAATAAATTTGAATTATCACTAGTACATAGAAACAGTAGTTTTATCAAGATATAATGTTAATGTGAATGGGTCTATTTCAAATCGAATCATCCCCGGCAAGCTCGTTTTTTGAATGTTTGCAAATCTCGTTCGCCTACCATCTCGCCTTCGGAGCAATCGTCTGCAAGCACGAGAAAAATATTTATTTTTATACAGCTGCAACCGAAGTGCACACCTGACTGCGATCATTCAACGACCGCTTGGCCAAAGGACATTATAATTTTGGTAAAACAAAGCGAAAGGGGACATACATATTTTCAATTATAGTACAAGTTTTTACCACACAAACACGAATCCTTTGAACAGCTTTACCTAACAATGAGCAACTCACCCTTTGTAGAACTTTTCCGTTTCTTAGGTATGCTACGCTTTCGACGTTTTGCGCCCACAATATCTTCACTGCTAACTAAAACGCCCTTAGTGTTCACTAGTTTCATCTTGAGCTTTTCAGTTGCGTTGCGCGTCCGCTTTGGGCTGAACAAAAGTACATTGTCACTGCAGTTACTGGTGTCATCTTCTTCGTTGGAATAATCTATGTTGGAATAATCATTTGAGCTGTGATCAGTGCTTGAACTGCGATCGCTGCGGTTAACCTTTCTTCTTCTGCCGACACTGGCGACATTTGCTGATGCCTTTCTTTTCTTAAGATTGATTGTTGTCGAATTTATGCTGTTTGAGTTAATGCTGCTACATGAAGACTCATCCGATGTCGTAAAGTCGCCTGTGCTGCCAGTCTTAATGAGGCAACGTCTAGTACGACGTTGCCGTTTCTCTGTTACGGTACTGGTCAGTTGCGTTGAATGGTCCAGTCCCCGCTTTGTATTAATATTTTCTGTTGTGGGGATAGTGACGAACGTTTTGAGACCAGCTTTTGTTCGGGTAGACCTGGATGGCGCTCCTGTCCCAGGTTTATTGTTACTATAGTTAGAATTTGCATTGATTTGTGTTGCCACTTCGTTAATCGAAGGCAGTGGTTGTCGCTTTTTTATAGAATAAGATTTACTATTTATAGTGTCTGCTTCCTCATCACTACTTTCTTCATCGGTCTCGTATGCATCAATTCGGTCTTTTAGTTTCAGTCGGTTTTGTATCTCTAGGATAGCATACGTTGGGTTACCTGTATAGCGTATCAGTGGAGTTTCAGTTATTGGCTCTCGATCGAACTCCTTTTCGGCGCGTTCTCGTGCTATTTGATCGGGGTCCTGTGACAGAATCTCTGTCCATGAAAACTTTTTTCTAACAGACTTCTTCTTGGCAGATTTTGATCGTAGATTCTTCGGCGATACTCGATTTGATAATGTACTCTCATGGAATGGCATAATTACACTCAAATTCTTCATAATACTCTTAATGTTCTTCATTTCGAGAACATTGTTGTTTTCGATTTCCTCCTTAACCTTATGAGAAGTTTTAATCAGTTCGTCAGTGCTAAGTTCCATTTTCTCAAGGTCGTAGCCCAAAGAGACATACTCACGCTCAAAAATACGGCGGCACTTTGCGTAATCCGGCCTCTCGTGGTACGCCAGTTGACCTACATACTGCAAATACTCGCCCAAATATTTAGGAACTTGATTGCCATAAATGTGCTTCAGCATTTCCTTCACGTCTTTCATAAGGTACTCCTTTACCCAGTGAACTCTTTCGTTTTGATGTTGAGCCGCAGCATCCTTCCACGGTAGATGACCCTGTGACCAAAAGAGTAAATTGTATCCCAAGCACTCAAGATCACTGCGCCTCGAATGCGCCCCCATGTGTGCATCACGTGATGTAAACTCTAATGTGCCGTCGTGTGCCCGGCGCTGATCCATTACAAATGGTCTATGAACACCTTTATCCATAAATTTTGACGCCAGGCCAAAGTCAATCAGAAATACTCTTTCCTCTGTTATGGTATCATCTTCGCTATCAGACCCATCACTCGACTCGGACATTTGTTTCATCTTTTGATGTGTCCTGGAAGTTGGCTTGCGAGCAGAAGCTGATCTACACTTGCGATCCAAATATTGCGAAGAATTATAATTAGAGATGCGATCCTCTTCGTCTTTGGAATTGTCTTCGTTAAAGAATTCGGAATAACTGATTCGTTTTGCGGGTCTTAAATAGTGAGATTTTACCATTTCGTCATACATTGAGGTTCGCTTCTCCCGCCTGCATGAACGCACCTACATAAATAGAAATTGAGTGGGCATTAAGAAGCACAAACCAAATGGCATAATGAATAAACTTACTGGATTGGATCCACTGTACTGGACGATAGATTTAGGTCGCTGTTGTTTCTTATTAGATGGCGTCCTGTACACGTCATGATCACCATCCTGGTCATCGTCGTCGTCCTCCTCTTCCTCTTCTTCTTCTTCATCATCATCTTCATTGGAACTATTGCCACTATCCGAATCGCTGTTTTCGTTCCCAGAACCTTTTTCGTCATCATTATCAACATCCAGCTTGTCATTTCCGCTTTGATTGTGCTTCAGCTGGCTTCTGCTAAACGTGCACGCTGAGATCATAAGGTTTTGCGCTTTGATGTCATTATGACAGTATCCTTTGTCATGCAGATGCTGCAGCACATCAATTATCTGTAGGGCCAAAGTTAAGACACACTTTTGGCTCACACGCCTATTTTTGATTATCGAATGTAAGTCTCGATCAAAACGTTTCAAAACTAGGAATCTGTAGCGTGCATTTCCGAAATAGTGGGATCCCGATGCTATATACTCTGGCATTCCGGGTGGCAGATTAACACCATCTTTAATTTAAATTAGGTATGAGCTTACTTGACTGGATACTTTAATTTGTCATTGAACTTACCTTGCTTAGCTGTATTGAGCAAACAGTGAATCTCTACGAACAAGGGGCCATTTGAGTGCGGCTCGATTTTCACAACATATTTGGCATTCTCGCTTGTGACTGGCACATATACATTGTCTGAAGCTAAAAATATCTCCCCAAAGTTTCCTTTGCCTAGAAGCAGACAAAAGAATTAGATTTTGATCGAAACTGGAAAACATTGAATCACATCACTTTCAGTGAGTTTTGTAAACCTAAATTATTTTCAATTACCTATAGGCTTTCCGATGCGCCATTTCTTTTCAGCTATGTCCTCAAGTATAATCCCATTGACTACACTTGGCCTCAAGTGGTATATTGGCTTTGGAGAATTATTATCATCACATGATGTATTCAGTGCAGGATATCTGTTACCACTTTTCGAATCTCCATTTTGATCCAAAGATTGATAATTAGTTATTTCCTGGTGGTCGTTGCATACCCGCTTACGTTTCCTAATGCCGTTTGCAGCCGGAGTATGTGGCTCTGGTGCAATACGTTTACCCATGTTATATTGTTAGATCTATAGGTAGTATTGTTTAAACTTTTTCTCCAATAACATCGGATTTTATCAATAATCTATAACACTGCGAAATTAAAAAGAAGAAAGAATTAACACGGAAGCCAACAAGCTTATTCAATGAATTTTATTTTCTTCCAATTTCCCCATTTTAGTGATGATTCGGAAATTGATTTTTTTTCTCAGAAATATGCTAGAGATAGGGTGATTTTTTCGAAATCAATTTTACACTTCCAACAAATAAATAGTTAAAGAAATTTCTTACCCTCATAACTTAAAGAATTGTACGTGTACAAATTAGTTTTGAATTTCTCTTCATTTCTTGTACCTATAGATTTATCGGTTTTTGCATTGGGTACACATTTTACATTTTTCCAAATTTTTTCACTCACTGATATTGCATTGGACAACTTCGATGCGAGATTATGGGATAATTGGATTTTACTCGATTTAGGAAGCAAATGATTTTGATGTGTAATGCATTCCTAAAACCGTTGAACTATATCTTTATTTGTTGCAGATAATTTTCATTAAATAAATTTGTTAAAAAATCGGGAACAATCAAAACTTTGGCTTTCTTTTCACTGTATAGCCCAGTAGCCCACAAGCAGCAAACGTCGGTGTAACTGGGAATGGAACACAATCGCCATTTCTTTCTTGTCGCCTAGCCTATCTCTGTCTTTTGTATTGTAAGGTTGTCGGTTAAGTATAGATTTCTCATCTCATCTGTTTGAAACCGAATTATATTCGCTTTCAAATGTTGGCAAGCCTGATATTTGTTAATTGTAAATATAGTGGGCCTTGTCTTGCTTTCAACGAATGTAAACAGCAAATTAAACGGTCGAATTTTCGTGAAAGGAACTCAAGTAATTTTTTTTTTATTTTTTTTAATAGAGTACTCTTCATTACATAATATACATACATGCATATACATAATATATGTCCTTTCTCCAATGTTTGGATTGCTTTTATTTGTTTAAATCATGCACATCTTTTTTATTATAATAATTACACAGAGTTGCGGATTGCGGTGTGTTTGACATGACACAATTGGCGGGCTTGTTCAGAAAGTATACGACACACAGGTGTAGTTTTGTTAAAGCTCAAAGCAGTGCACTCAGTATTATTCCTAGTACCGCAACAGGACAGGACGTGAGGAGGAAGTCTGAAGTATCAGAAACAAAATCTACAGAATCGGAAATAAGTGATCAATGTTCATTATTGTTAAGCATATGGGTAAGCTAGTTTTCTTTATGCGTTTTTCTTTTTAAGCTCTAAGCAGAGCACTGAGCACCAGAGTTGCTCAAAAGTTAGCTTAGCTAATAGCTAAAAAGCTACAACTAAATTAGCTGTAGTTTCTTTGCACGTACATAACTAAACCATAATTTTAGTTGTAGTTGCCACAAATTTTGAACCTAAATTAGTTATTAGTTGCGAAGTGTAACTAAGCGTGTTTAGTTATGAAAAATTAGTTGCCAGAGTGTAACTAACAATAATTAGTTTTAGCTTTTTAGCTATCGAATAAACACAACTAATAAGTTTAACCCTAACAATTTAACCCGAAAAGGCTTACAGCAACAGGAGCGATTCTTTTATTTCGTTATACATTTTCTAGTTTTAATTATGTTTAATTTTAGAGATTATTATGTCCTTACGGAAACACGGGGAAAAATAGTGTGGAAGTAGATTTGTCTTCGATAAGTTTTGAATAATTGAGGTTGTATAGCTTGAAGTTTGTTGTACATCAGTTGAAGGTAAGAGGTAACCGATGGCCAATTGAAGAATGTCACTTTTAGTTGTCATAAGGTTATTTACCAAGAGGTCCTTGGAGCACCAAATAAGGTCCTTAAACCCGAAATTTTTTTTTTTCAAAAACTCCAAGAAAACCGCGCGAAGTCCTTGTAATAAACAAAAAAGGTCCTTGAAAATCGAAAAAGGGATATTATTCCAAAATATCATTTGAGCCCACACGGTATATCTGTGTTCAGTCTTATTTGACTAAGAGGTCCTTGCAACAACAAAAAAGGTCCTTAAAACTTGGAAAAAGGATATTTTTCCAAAATATCATTTGAATCCACACGGTATGTCTGTGCTCAATGTTATTTGACTAAGAGGTCCTTGCAACAACAAAAAAGGTCCTTAAAATTTCAAAAAAGGATATTTTTCCAAAATATCATTTGAATCCACACGGTATATCTGTGTTAAATGTTATTTGACTCACAGGTCCTTGCAACAACAAAAAAGGTCCTTAATAGTCGAAAACAGGATATTTTTCCAAAATGTCATTAGAATCCGCACGGTATATCTGCGTTCAATGTTATTTGACTAAGAGTTCTTTGGAACAACAAAAAGGTCCTTAAAAGTCGAAAAAAGGATATTTTTCCAAAATGTTTGTTGTTTTTAGGACCCCTTATTCAAATAACATTGAACTCATGTATACCGTGCCGTTTCTAAAGACATTTTGGAAAAATATCCTTTTTCGGGATTAAAGGACCTTTATTGTGGCTCCAAGGACCTCTTTGTAAACTAACCTGATGTAAAATAAAAGGGACATTCAATCAATTTTTATTTTAAACGCAATATGCATAATAAATCCCAATAAATTATCGCCATTTTAGCAAAACAATAAATTTTGATTTAGTTATTAGTTATTACCTAGACAGCTAAAAAGCTACAGCTAAAAAGCTAACCAACTTTTAGTTGTCATCCGCAACTAACTTTGGCAACCTAACGTGCTTAGTTACACAACCTGCAACTAATAGCTAAAATTAGTTGTCATTATGATAGCTAACCACCAAATCGATTGCATTTTTAGCGCAGCTAATTTAACTACGTTAGTTACCTAGTTATGGCGTTAGCTAGATAACAAATTAGGTAGCTAACGTGCAAGTGTGCTGAGCACGTCGAGTATGCTCTGAGCAGCGTACTGCTCTAAAACTAAATATGTACATACAAAAACTCAGGCAGACGTCAGTATTGCCATGTCCTTATTCTTAAGTATACCAATTTGTAAACTTTATGATGAAAAAATAAAGAATCTATCTATCTACATACAAAAACGCATTTTGTACCAAAATAATCACATTCATATCAAATCTAGTTGTGCATAAATCATTTGTCGTTGGCTCTCGCTTTTTTTTTTTTTAAAGAACGGTTTGAAGTATCGTGGGGTGAAGGTATTCGGACAATTAATGTTAAGGCTACAGAAAATATGTATGCAGTTATACTTGCTTTTTTGACATTCGAATTCCATTGAAAATTTGTGGAATAAGAAGAATTTGTATTGTGAGATTCAATCGAATAAAAAGATTGTTCGAATAAAACCGGTATCATTCCAACGAATTAACTATTCATTCGAATCTCAAAATAAGCACGATTGTCATTCTTAAAGTGCAGATAGTTTTTAATGATATAACATAGGACTAGAATTAATGAAATAACTGTGCGTTTTTTTAATTATGTTTTTCAAAAAAGTAAAAGTAAGAATTAAGTGTCCGGACTTTTATTTTAGTATCTGACCACAGAAGTTTTCTGTGATACTCTAGCCCTTTTTGTGTTGGAAACACAACATTTTTAATTTTAATAAAAGTATATCCACATTATATAAATACTTAAAGATTTAATTCTTAAGATTTTAACAAAAAACAGGAACTCGCTCAGGCAAGTAAAATCAGTTCATAAGTAGGTAATATTGAAAAAGTTTAGTTCAGCTTAAAAACAAATATATTTGAGACAGATTTTAGTATTAAAACAAAAAAACATGCATAACACGCAGATTTCGGATAAGGGAACGCCATATTGGTAAACTCGATGGTAGCGGTAAATTTGCTAACGTTCATTTGAAATACCATGGGCCTCTCATAGTTAAGTTTTAAAGTTTAATTAATTCTTTATTCTCTTTGATTAATAAAGGGTTTTTCAATAAGAGCGCTACAAAAGTTTTTTTAAATAAAACAAAAACGGTTTTGGATATCAATGAAATTCTTTATTCCTGTGAAAGTACGTTCGATGCCATTATGTATGGAACTCGATTTCTTTGGCATGGCCACCACGGGCACGCTTGCAGAAGTCCAGACGCTGAACCCAATTTTCCAATAAATTGATTGTGGCATTCGCTGTGTGGCTTGTGGCGCCGTCTTGTTGGAAACACATGTCCTCCAAGTCCATATCATCCAATTGGGGCCAAAAATATTCGGTTATCATTGAACGGTAGCGATTCCCATTCACAGTAACGTGCCGGTCTTGATCATCATGGAAGAAGTACGGCCCAATGACGCCGCCGGCCCATAAACCACACCAAACCGTAATTTTGTCGGCATGCAATGATGACTCATGGAGTGCGTGTGGATTGCTGCCTGACCAATACCGCATATTGTGTTTATTGACGAAGCTGAGGATAATTTTTCGATGAAAATCCGAATCATTTTCAAGTTGTTGCTCAGCCCAATTCTCGAACATCGACGCTTCTGGTGGTCAAGCGGCTTCAGTTCTTGCGCCAATTTAATCTTGTAAGGATGAAGGCCAAGATCTTTTCGCAAAATTCGCCACAACGACGTCACAGAGATGCCCAACGCTTGAGAACGACGTGTGAGAGACACATTTGGGCTTTCTTCAACTGAAGCCTCAGCGGCAGAAATATTCTCGACACTACGGGCACTTCTTTGTCTCACTGGCACGGGAACATTTTGTACTGTGCTTGTGGGTTCAAATTTTTCCACTAGACGCTCAATTGTTGATCTGCTAGGACGATCATAAATTGGACGTAGCGCCCTTAACGCTGAGACCACTGACTCCGAATTTCGGTAGTAAATTTTAATAATTTCGACTCGTTGTTGGCTCGTATATCTTTCCATCATTAAATGGCAAACCTTACTGAAGAGAAATGTCAAAAGAGCGGCAAGTAATTCGGCTTCGTTTGCTGTCCCTGTTGCTCGACTTTTGTAGCGTCCCTGTTGAAAAACCCTTTATAAATACAAACATAACAGACTTATAGCTTACTTATAAACAATAGAGAATAGCTAGTGACATTTTTTATTTTGCTTAAAAAGCTATTAATAGTGTTAAATGCCACTTCGAAAGTTACTAGCCCTATTAATGTATTCGGAGCTTTGTAGGTGCGGACTAAACTGCTCTCACTATTCGTTGGTCCAAATATACAACACAACAACAAAAAGAACAACATTAAACAGAAATCAACATATTTAAAGTTCGGAGATGGAACGTTGTCTCCTCTATTTCCGTCTTAATTTGAGATACTTAGGAACACATTAGATATTTATTTTTTTGTGTTGGTGAGGAACTTTAACTCGATCTAAAAAACCTCCCGTGGGACTTACTATCGTCGTCCCGGGTGGTATTGCAGCTAGCAATTCATTATTGAATAAACTAAAAAAACGGAAAGAAAAATCCAAATTCACCATTTGTCGGATTTCTAAACTTTTTTTTTGAAGATACATAATTTTTGTTGCCGTAGCTAACTCTTATAGATCAAGAGGTTTTACCCGCCTCAGTCTTCTGATAACATTGTCAGTATTTAACAGTTCCAAGTTAAAACAGTAAAGAAGCCTACTTCTGTGCCTTTGAGCGACGTTTTTAACTTCATATTTAACCGTTTCAGTGGTTAAGTGCAGATCAGCATTGCGTGAACCAAAGTAAATTTACTATGTTCCTCAGTACTTTATTTTGGATTTTAATTTGTAAATTTGTTTGACATGTGCGTTAATCACTTGGTATACCATCAGATGCTCATAACTATCTGACTATATGATTCAAAAGACCAGTATACTGTTTATACACGAACTTTGCCGATATTTGCCCCGAGAGATATGATGAAACTACTTTTTATCTGCAATTAATTTGAAGTACATACTTCTAAGTCTGCAAAGACTTGTTGAATCAGGCGGGTTTATTATTATGCTTGACTCGTTTAAGTGGCAACAAACTGATAAATAGAAAATTCGAGTGTCTTTGTAAGCATTATACGACGTATAATATATACTCAATAAGAACAGTTAAGAAAGGCGTACCAAATACTAGAATAGAAATAGTTATTCAACGCCTCATAATAAGCTTTGTTGAATTCCTATTTCTCTATGAGAGAATGAGGTCTTGTTCTAAAGCATTGACACTCCCGTTTGTACTTCGTGCCAATACTGTGATGTTCATTCGCTCTGGTCGACGTCGCTGGCTCTTGCTTCAAAGACCGTCAACGCAAATGGACGGTCTTCTTTTTCCTTAACAGCGAAGTTATGATCACAATTAAAGGAACCATAAACCTCCAACTCTACTGCCTTCCTACTTATCCGTTTAATTTAAGTTTATTTGCCTACAACCAGCGACTAATACTTTGGAGATCTTCCGTCATCAAACGTTGGTATTCATTCGCGGAATAAGACTCCACATATAGCTGTACATCATCTTCGAACAAGACCAGTTTTGAGTTGACTAGTTCTTTTCCAAATATCGTTGATATATATGGTAAAGAGCAAGGGTCAAAGAATTGATCCTTGAGGCACAGCTTATACCATTAATTCAGGATCCGAGAATGTGTCGTTCGCCTTAGTTATCTGTTGACGTCCTAATGGATAGCTTATAAACCAGTTTATTGCTTCCCGTTTATTCCGTATTTTGATCAATTTTTTATCAGAATGTTGCTGTCAATAGTTTCAAAGGCTCTTTTGATGTCGAACAAAACACATAGAGTCTTACTTCGCTTTGAGAATGATTTCCTCCAGCTTGTAAGCAACATTTTAAATGCAGATTCACATGAGTCAGATTTTCAAAATCATATTTGGTTATCCAAGATGATTTCATTTGTTTCAAAACAACTTTCAAGCTGCACCTGAACTACTTTCTCTAATATTTTTTCGTTAACGGAAGTGAATTTAAACGTTTAAAATCGTCACATTTATTAGAGCGCTTCACTTTTGCTATTAGGTGTCACTACAGGCTCTCTAAAAGTCATACGAAATTGACCTTCAGAGACCAATTCTTCTTTTAAGCGGCGCTACATTCCTGGGTGGACCTGGGCCTCAACCAACACGCCTCTCTAGTTAGCCCGATCGAATGTTAATCGTGGACTTAACATATTGAAATCCTTCTTACTGTTTATTGGCTTCAATGCATTCCTATTGGGTGAATTTAAATATCTTAAGTTCGTGTAAGGCACTATTTCTATGGATTCATAAATTCTTTTAACACTTTTAGCCAAACAATTATTAAAACTTTTTGCCAACTCTTTGTTGTCTTTTATGCAAACTCCGTTAAATTCAGTCTTAACTTTTTAATACTTATTTATTTTTATTTAAATTTGTGGGCGCATTGGCTCAGTGGTAAGTTTGTTGGACTACTAATCGAAGGGTCCCCGAGTCAAATCCGAACGGGCCCAAGTAACATCTAGAGTTTATTTCAATATTGGCATTAACGGCCCATACAGGGCTTAAAACCTAGCATCTCCAAATGGGTGGATGGTACCTACAATTTAAAGCCGAATCCGAACGGCAAATTTGAGAAGCTTTTCATGACAATTGAAACTGTTGGCAGACATTCGCAAGAGGTGGTACGTCCCAGGATTAGTACCATGATAAGTAGTGCATGGCGGGGTAGTGCGTTTTCTATTAGCGTTTTCTAGAGCTTAAATAGCAGTGTCAACCCACGGATTTGCATGCACACTTGCGGGACAGCTTTAAGATGTTAAATGTGTCGCTAGGCTTACGAGAACCTACACATATTATTCATTATAAATGGCGTTCATGTCGCAAACGAATTGGCACACAACACAGTGGCTATTTCTCTGCGTTATGTGAGTGGACTCTTATAAAAAGTAATGCGTTCTACTTTTGGCGATTTGTAATTGAACTTTAAAAAACTCTAGAAAAATAATTTATCGGTTAAAACTTTTTCTGTTCAAATTCTGTCGTTTATAGTTATAGTTATTTATTAGTTAAATACTGTCCCATTGTTTACGTATTGCATTAACTGGCATCTTCCTCTTATTAACGAACTGTAGAGATAGATATTTGAATAAGCGTTATGGTCGGCGCAACTCAAGTACGTAAGAGAAATGTTAACCGAGAGGAAGTTTATCTCCCAATGCTCATTAAAGCTCTTGAAACATGACAATTAATTAATTTTTAATTTATTGATCACTGTTCAACAACTTAATGGTTCTTAACCCAATCCTCGCGTTCTTCGCGTTCCCTGACAACTTCTTGCAAGTATGGTTCCAGATATTTGACATCTTCTTCGTACTTAGTCCATTGCTCCTTTGGAAGAATGGTTTTTGTAAGCGACAAATGTAGTGCCCTTACAATGCGGTAGTTGCGTTCATCATAGATCTGACGGGGTAAGCGTCTAACTGCCTCCTTAACATCGTCGTTCTCATAAAGAAGGTCATCTCTGTGCAATCCTGTTGGTGTATTTTAAATATCTATTAAATACCTTGTTAAAAAAATGATATCAATAATTTGCATTACCGTATTGATTAAATCCAGACAGATTATAGGCCCATTTGCCAAGATTTGCTGTAATGGGTAAGTTATGTAATGAAAGCAATATTTTTAAATTTTAAAATTTTGATCAAAAAATATCTTAAACCTGTTATGTGTTTCAGTAATCTTTAATGTTGGGCGTACTTACAGAAAATAAGAGGTCCTTTCCGTGCAATATATCCAGACATTTTCTTTTACAAAATTCTGAAACTCGAAATAGGTACCTTTATCGAAAGCAGGAAAACTACAAAGGCTGACAAGAAAAAAAAATTGACAGATGTCATCAGACTAGGTTACCTGGTATGTTCGATTGTAACAGTAGAAACAGATCAACAGCAACTTACTCTTACACTTTCACAGCCAACTGAAACCCTTATTATGGTTGATCAATTATTAATAAACCACTAAATTTATCAACCTATCGACGTTTTGGTGTTATGAATGTTAATTGTAAAATAATACATTTATTATGAACGTTGCCATGCAAAAAGCAATTGTGAAAGGTATTCCGTTCGACGTTTCGGTTATTAAATCCTTTTTTGTGTGGTTCGTTCGATTTGCTTCAGTTCAAATTTAATTTTCGGTGGTAATGAATTTCGTGATTATTTCGGTTTGTGATAATCACCTTTATGATTTGTTTTTCTTTAAGCTCATGCATTTTGCAATTACTTTTTGGTTCACGAATTTTATGAAAGAGGGGTTCAATGATTTTATTCAATACATATTATGTTTGTTCCAAAAAACAATTCTCTGACAACATTTTGTTTTGAATATGTCGTTTTACCGATAAATTTGTGACTGACTGAAAATTTGTAAGCTTTCAATATTGACTTGTTGTTTTTTGGCAACAATAATACCAAGAGATTAAATCCACATAGATTTATCAGTTGATCAAACTTTTGGGGAGAGTACGATAACTCAGGCGACAAAGTTTAACGACAGATTTGTGTAGAACAGTTATTTACAAGTACTTTTTACTAAGGGAGGGGGGGGGGGTCTATCTCGCCCCATTTGGCGGGAGGTGCGATTTTCTAAAAAAAACTTCAAATAGAAAAAAAATATTTAAAAAAAACAGTTATACAATTAGGTATCGCGCAATTTTTTAAAGATAAAAGTCGGTTCTATCATCTTGTTTTTAGATCAAGTGATTTCCATGAATAGTCTTAAAAAAAACTAATTTCAAACTCAGTTTCTTTAAATCCAGATTCCTTAAATGCAAAAGAAACTTTGCATACACCCAACCTCGCACCTACCCCAAATCCTACAGTGTGCCCAAGCAGGGGGGTTTGCAGGGGGGCAACATGCCCCCGCTGCTTTCTCGAAAACTAGTAGACTTAAAACCATCTAGTTTTCAGCATTCGATTAAAAATTAATAACAGGAAAAAAGTAGTAAACAAAATTTAGTATGTAGTCTCACAATTTTTCAATACCTTAGTTAGCGTCGATCTTCCGAAGCTGTTTATTGCTAAATCACGTACCACACTCCTGGAGACGCGCCAGGGTAGTGTTTATACCGAAGGTGGGTAAACGCGGGCACGTATCCGCGAAGGACTTCAGACCTATCAGTCTAACCTCCTTTATATTCAAAATCCTGGAGCGTGTCCTAGACATCCACATGCGAAGTTCTCTGCCAGAAACATAGCTCTCCAAATCACAGCACGCCTATCTCAAGGGCAGTTCCACGGAAACGGCTCTCCATGAGGTAGTGCGAACTATCGAAAAATCCATACACTACAAAGAATACACCCTAGCCTCCTTTTTGGATATAAAGGGAGCCTTCAACAACGTACACACGGAAGCTATTCTTGAATCTCTGGTCGAACTGGGCATAGAGGAATCTATTAGGAAATGGACAGCTTCTATGCTCGGAACAAGAGTTATTCAGGCAACACTAGGCAACAGTCACTTAACCAAACTTGCCCATAGAGGAATGCCACAGAGTGGCGTCATTTCTCTGCTACTTTGGCTTATGGTTATGAACAAAATTCTAGTAAAACTAGACAGGGAAAGGGTCAAAGCTGTCGCGTATGCGGACGACGTAGTGATACTAGTGTCAGGAAAGTTTCCCTCCGTGATAAGTGATATCATGGGGAATGCTGTTCACCACCAAAACCAAAATACCCGATTTTACCCTACCCTGCCTAAACGGTCAACCACTTACACTATGCTCCAGCGCTTAGTATCTGGGTATCACGCTCGATCCAAAACTTAATTGGAAACATAACATTGAACACAGAGTGAAGAAGGCGTGTATTGCCTTCTATGCCTGTAGCAGAACCTTTGGAAAGAAGTGGGGACTTCAACCAAAGATGACCTTGTGGATGTACACAGCAGTAGTACGTCTAATCCTCACCTATAGATCACTAGTATGGTGGCCCGCGTTGAGTAAAGGTTGCAACCTCACAAAACTGGCGATTGCAAAGAACAGCCAGTGTAGGCACCACGGGTGCACTGATGTCGGCCCCAACGGACGCCCTCACTGTGCTCTCGCACCTTTTGCGTCTTGACCTACACACAAAAGATACCGCACTATGCAGCGGGGTAAGACTCAGGGAATCGGGGTACTGGACTGCAAGGCCATACGGCCACAGCAGTATTCTGGACTCGCTACCAGAAGGCATGGTCACGTCAACCGACTACATCACACATCACACCCAAACTAAATTTCAAAAAGGCTTCCAAGTAAACTTCCCTTCCAGAGCTTGTTGGAAGAGGGACGAAGTAGTGAAAGAGTTCGACACGGTCATATGACCAAGATGAACTGTGGTGTGGGGGCCGGTGTCTACTCGGAATCACTAAAAATATCAATATCCCTTCGCCTGCCGGATTTTGCCAGCGTTTTCCAGGCGGAACTACTGGCTATCCGAGAGGCCTGCACGCAACTTGGGCGTGATACAGCGTACAAAGAAAACATTGCTATGCTCATAGATAGCAAAGCCGCCATCAAAGCTATTGACTCGGCTACCATATCCTCCAAACTGGTGCAGGAGTGCTGGAACGAGCTTGCGCGACTGGGCGAACGTTTCAGTGTTACACTACTCTGGGTTCCAGGGCATGTTAACATAACAGGAAACGAGCGTGCAGATGAGCTGGCCAGGCAGGGCTCAGCTCTGGACGGCTCACTCGCTGCAAGGGTTCACATTCCGCTAGGTGCGGTCAAGACACAAATACACTCATACTTCCTGCAGAAAGCCAATCTTCAATGGAGAAGGTTAACTAACTGCATCATATCGAGGAAGATATGGCCTACTTATGACAAAAGAAGAACAGAGGATTTTCTAAACAGTACCCGCCCGAAGTCTCCAGAATTACGGCGATAATCCCGGCACTGGCCAATTGGCGACCATGCGGCCAAACTAGGTATCCCATTTAACACCCACTGCTGAGCTGCGGGAATGTAAATGAAAGAGAAACTGTCTTCCATTTCCTCTGCGAATGTTCGGCACTAGCAAGAGCCAGACTGCGGGCACTGAATCAATCTTCGACGACCTTAGCGCTATATCGGGCAAAGTGATACAAGATCTTATCCGTTTCCTCAACTCCACAGGTTGGATATAGCGACACATCAAATCCTCTACAACCACTACAATATAGGTCACACGAGTCGTGGTAACAAAAGGCATAACAAGTGCTAATTGTGTTTAAGCCGAACCGCCACCTCTACCTACCTACCTACCTCACAATTTCACAATATTAATGGAAATCACTTGATTTAAAAACAGTATAATAGAAGCGACTTTTAGCTTTAAAAAAATGTGCAATACTTAATTGTAAGTATTACCGTTATTTTTAAATTTTTTTTTCCATTTTAAATTGTTTTTTTTTTTTTTTGAAAATTGCCCCTCCCGCCCAAATGGGGCGAAATAGACCCCCCCGCCCTCCCTCCCATATGCTTGTATCTAACTGTTCTACACAAAACCGTTATTTTTTCTTATCGCCTGTGTTATCGTACTCTTGCCAAACATTTTTATGAATGATAACGATAATACCGATTCATCAATTTTGTTGAACATTGTCAATTTTCGTTAAATACAGTATTGATATTTGAAAACTATAATAAGGCCCTGGAAAACATTGCACAGTTACATTGATTTCGACAAGCGATGCAAACATTTTAGAACCAATGCTCTTCAATGCAACAAAACATTGATGACAGCGACAGCATTCCCAATTTTGGGAAAAATCCTAAATTCGCTGTTGCTGTGAAAATTCTAACAAACTGATATTGATGTTTTTACTTATCACTTCGCCAAAGTTCATCATCAATGTTCAAGGGCTGCTTCTTGTGGATGACAAAAAATACTATACAGATGCCAACAGTATTGTGAAGGACAGCTATTTGGGCCATTAACAACAAACCATTAACTTTTCGAATTATTCACTCTCCTTTCAAATCCCAGGGATTTTTACATCATTGACTGAAAATATGCAATAAATATGCTTTACGATGATTTTGTTTGAATTCGAGTTTCTGGTTTATAGAATTGTTGAGAAATATGGATCTGATGCACCAGGGCGTTATATTTTAAGTAGATCTTGAAAGCACTTTTTCTCATGTATAGCAACAGTAAAGTACATGTCAAAATCAACATCTAACATTATATAGATGTTACTATGTTTTTTTATAATATCCACGGTCGAAATATCCCCGCAACAATTTCTCTAGAAAAAATCTCCGCTGATCACATAATAGTAGGTACCTGGTTGGTCCGCTTTCGGGCAAAAAAGTTTAAAAGCCTCGACTCACCCTCGACTCACAAAAATTAAAACTCCTAACACTTCTTCGAAAATCAAAAGTCCGAGAAAAAACGACGGTCTCTCACTAGGGTGTTGTACGACGAAGGGGTGACAACAAGCCTCATTGGGTACGAAACCCTGAGTACGCAAGCAAGTTATGTCAAACCTACTTAGCGTGCTGCAGCCCAACCTGCACCAGACTTTGGGTGCCTCAGACACCTTTAGCCAGCGATATTCCGAAGCGAATGTTGCTATTGTTTTTATCCGAAAACCATGGGCAACAAATGGTACGATTAAACATTAAAACCAGAGAGTAAAACCAGAGAGCAGCAGTGAAAATCGTCCCATCAATCCCGTCAAGGCTGTTATACTTGGTGGCGCAAATGTCATCACCCAGTGGCGTTCACCAATCCGACTGAAAACTACACAGGATAGATGTCAAACGTCGTGGATCATTTAGAACATTGGCACACAGAATTGCCTAAGGTACACCCAAGGGCTGAAAACCCTATCGGAAGATGCTATAATTTTTGCAAATAGCAGCAAATGTCAATTTTACTTTGACATTTGTGAAGTAAACAGATGACAACTTTTGCGCCACCTTGTAGTTCCTCTTACCAAAAGAAGAAACTTGAATCTAGGTCAAATTTCAATTAACGACACTATCGTTGCGCATTCCGTCGAAGTCAAATATGTTGGAGTAATCCTAGACAGAAAGCTAAATTGGAACTCTCTCATAAACAACAAAACTACAAAAGCTACCAGAGTTTTGTGGGCCTGCTGCCGCATGTATGGCAGAACATGGGGTATCTCTCCAAAGATCACCCACTGAATTTATACAATGATGTGCAGGCCCATTATAACATTATAGGTCCCCAATCCTTCTGCTGCACTCCTAGATCGGCAGCAATCGCCATCTATCTTTTATTGGGAGAGCATCCCAGGTCTAAGACATGTCAAACGATCCATCCGGCAATTTAATAACGAAACAGCTGAACTCGCATATTATGTTAATGTCCAGCCCGCAATGGAATTAGGAAGAAGATCTTCTTCGGAAACAACTGAGTTCCGAAGACATAAAGAAAAATTGTCTACTTAATACGGAAAGTAGAAATTCTACTAGCCTTAATATTTTCTGACCCCTACGGCACAAAAGATCTTATAGGTCGAAGCGTCTTTCCTTCGCCTTGGCGATCCAAAAGCTTTGAAAATAAAATAAAACCTCTTCTACTCACAAAAATCAAAACTCTGGACACCTCTTCGAATCGGAAAAAAAGGATTTTTTGACCGTAGATATCATCAAAAAGGATAATCAACACTATAACAAAGGTTAAGGTCGTAAAACAAGCACTTTCAGCAATTATTGAAAGATGCCTCAGATTGGTTCAGTTGTGTTTGCAGCCGTCATTTCATCAAATTTTTCCAAGTTTTGGTTCTTTTTAGGGATTTAATATGCGGTTTTTTTGGAGCTTGACGCCCGAAACACAATAACGCTTTGGAGCTTCGCGTCGACAAACGCATTCAGTGAACCTTAGGAAATCAATGAAACCTATCAACATGTTGTGTTGCGTTTCAACTTTAAAATGAGACACGTAAAAACAGAACGTTATGTTTCGTAACGACAAGTGGCGCTTTTGTCAAAGCGAAGGTAGGAAAAAGTATGGACTGTCAAGGTTTTTCTTGGTATACGATAAGAGTATTCGGTAATACATATTTGAATTTTTGGTTTGAGTCAAAGATCAAAGCGCACGTAAAGCGTCTGGACGTAACGAAAGCAACGCACGCACTAAAGCGAGATTGTAGTTAAGGCATAAGGTATTTTGGATATGGCTTTCACATAATTATCTTCTGACAGTTGACAGACTCAGTCACATTAATCCCAGCCTTGGCCCTTATTTTGGAAGCGCAGTCTCAATAAATGGATGCTAGCTGCACAACATTGCAAATATTCGCTGCTAAAGTGAAGGTTTTCGTTTGTTTTTTTTTTAATGTTTTTATCATTGTTTTCTTAAAAATTGAATACCAAATTTTACTATTTTTTATGCGATTTGTGGCTTTTTCACTACATAGGTATGCAGCTTTTCCTCTTTATTTCTGCTAGCCCCAAATTAAAAATAAAATATAATCTTTAATCGTTTCAAATTCCAAGCAAAAAAACCGACCTAGAAACAGTGAATCTATTCTAGTGGCGCAAACAAATAAACATTTTCTGCCACTGTAGGAAAGAAACGCAAACCAAATCGAATAACGGTAATTAATCAACTGTCGTTTAAAGCAAATAGTTCGTCAATAAACCTTCTTCAAAGTGGCATCAACAAAAAAAGCTTTTAAACTCATTTTTCATGAATTGCTCTTTCTAGAGAGTATTGAACCTTTTTTATTGAGAAGCAATGTACTACACCCACTAAATGTGTGTGCTTATGACATGAAATCGAATTCAGATCGCAAGTAATGAGCAACCTGAGCAAAAATCCTTCGATGTTTTACGATCATTTTACACTTATATTTCCACGATCTATATTTTACTCATCATATTTTCTTGAAAACTATATTATGTATGTACTTATTTTGTCAAAAATAAGCCCACCGACCCATTAAATTAACAAACAAAGTGTTTCATATTTATATTTTTGTATGTACCTACCTACATACATATGTAAATTCGTTTAACCTTCAGTAAAGAATTCTCGGTCGTCAATTGAATACACATATATGTATGTATTCCTCCATAATCCATGGGCTGTCAAAAATAATTTTAAAAATCACTAAGCCCAAACAACAACAAAAACGAAGATTAAAATAGTTCAAAAATAGACTTGTTTTTTTAAAAAATGTATTTGTGTGCAAAAAATTAAGGAACATTTTCAAACAATTAATTCATTATGTAGGCACATTATGTATGTATGGATATTCTTATATGCAATAATACGAGTTTGTGGTTTGCGAAAAGATTATTTTTATCATAGCCCAGATGGTGGTAGTAGGTAATTCTAGAGGTATAGTCACTCTCACTACTTCTTTCCGAACCCCAAAATCAGCACACTAGTCGTTGAAGAACCAATCCAACAAAAATGTGTTCAATGTTTGAAACTCTCAATTATCATCTCTTGCTAATGATTGTTGAATCAATTAGAAACTGCGGAATATATCTACTCTCTATTACTGCAGATATATGAATGTATATACATATATGCACACATACACCCTGCAATGGCAGAGCGACTTATATGCATGCATGTTTATACACAACAAAAACATATGGAAGCGCTGAACAGTTAAGTGTGATTGAACAAAATGTATAAATGAAAATAGTACATTTTCCATTTATAAACAAATTAGTCTTACTAGCTATACTCGGTATGCTTATTAAGGGCTCAGTTATAGCAATACGTAAAAGGTGGAACAATAAAGCAATTGAAACGAACACATCATAGGACCGATTTGTCTCATTTCTCTGAATTGACAGAGAAGTTGAACAGAAAAATTTGTCCGTACGAAAAAATTAAAAAATTATTTTCCTAGAAAATTTCAAGTTCAATTGCTACACTTTAGGAGTTAAGTAGGTTTAAACTATTAAGTGGCCAAAAATAGCAAACCAATTTTTTCCGGTTGCGTTTTACGTACGGCTAAGACTAGTTGGAGGAGCTGGGTTTTACGCTCTGTATTGGGCGTTTATAACTTATATTTATTTATTATTAAAACTGGAGCCCAACGATAACCTATAAGAGCTTTTAAAATATAAAAATGACATTACATTCTTGAAGTTTATTTGCAGAGATCGTTGAAATGCCATTTTTGGAGAACAAATTAAATGCTGAAATTTTTTTTTATATAATAAGCGTTCGTTGAGAAGGATTCTTTTTGGTGTAAATGATACAGCAGTACCCTTAAAGTGTATATACACAGCACAGGTACATTTCAATTCTAGACCTACAAATACAAAGCCTTTGTGGACGAATTTCATTGCCTACTATTAGGTGCTAGAACTAGAAAGAAGGCGAATGATAGGAAATATTGCTTGTGCATTGGGTAAAGTTTTTTTTCTCCACGGGTGGCGTCTTAAGAACTTAGCGAACATAATGTTCAAGTTTTCGTATTCAAGTTTAATTCGCAGAAACTTATATAATAATTTAAGTGAACATATAGCATACGCTAGACTTCTATTGATTTTTATTCTGCGGATTTTTGCTTCATAGGTATGGTCGGGAATTGAACGCGCAACCTTCCGATCAGCAAGTGAATAGACTATCTCTGCACTGTTCCCACCGGCGAGCAACATCTACTATGGATTCTGTTAGTTACGTTACTTAATGTAGGTTACTCTGCTATCTCTGCCTTTAACTCTGAAAAAAAGTTTGCCGCTAACTTCACACTTGAGGAAATGACTGCGCCTATGAAAAACTGGAGAAGGCAGGCTCTTTAGCCAGTTAGGAGCCGTAGTAAGTGCATCTTATCCGGATGTTTGATGTTCGAATCCAATCAGGAATACTTAAACAATTTTTCGCGGGTATCACTGTCATCAAACAGCTCGGAGTCTATATAAAACTTGGCAAACCTTCCATTCGTTAAAAAAAATATAACTTCGCGTACACGTTTTGTATTTTAAACAAGTAGATCCGCCCGGCTTCACTGGAGAAACAAAATTGCAGAGATCCATCTGATTTCGTGATTTATTTATTTTGCTATCTATTTTCCTGGGAGTATAACGAAGAAAACAAAAAAGATTCAACCAAATATGTCGTTCTTTAACGGACTTTCTATTTAGAACCCGAAAAGATATTGCAAGAACAACAGCGATCATCACGGGACTCTGCGCATAGGTGACCATGCGGCCAAGCTGGACATCCCAACAATACCCACTGCCGCAGTTGCAAAGTGACAACTGAAAAAGAAACCCTAATTCACTTTTTATGCACCTGTCCGGCTTTAGCTAGGACCAGACTACGAACATTGGGAAGCCCTTTGTTCAATACACTTGAGGAAGTCTCCGAGAAAAGTATCAAGGAACTGATAACTTTCCTGAACTCCACAGGTTGTATTTAGTCTCGCCCACCAAACGATAATACCCACGTTTACGTGAGTTTGTGGTAACAAAACGGCACTCGGTGCTCATTGGGTTTGTCTTTATCTAACCGCCACACCTACCTACCTACCTACCTACCATGTCGTTCTTTACGTCAGTTATGGTCGAGAGTGCATACAAAAATTACGATTTTGGCAGTTTGTTCAATTTCCGACTTTCCTTTGTAATTGTCTTTCCTTCCCAGGACCTTGGATAGAGCCAAATCGCTGCTAGGGGCTTTAAAATGACACTATAAACACGGCAAAGAAACATGGTGGTGGGCTGCTGAAACTCAAGCGATAAGTGACAAGAAAGCCGCATTCAAAACTTGATCAAAGTGCTCCATTTATAATGGAGATGAAAAAGCGCACCTCGAATCGGAGCACAGACTTCGCAAGAGGCTCGCGAAGAGAAAGTGCGCTCAAATCCAATCAAAATGTGGAGGGCCTGTATATAGAGCTAGAACTCCGACAAACCCGCTTGAACAGGGGCCCAAACATTTTCAAAATAGCCGTTCAGAGAAGTCGAAATGCCCACTAAATCGGTTCACCAAAGCACATCAACAATGCTAAAGGGTGCTCCTTCTGGATGGCGAAAAATACTACTGTGACAACAGTAATCTGAAGCACTTCACACGCACACTTGAACAATTTCCTCGGATATACTTTCCGAGAGTCGTTCGTAACAATACAGAAGTACATGACATTACTGTCGAAGAAGTTAGGAAGGCGGTCAAAGACTATAAAAAAACGAAAAGCAAATGGGCGGGACGAAATACCCTCTGAGTTCTGGAAAAAGATGGGAGACATCGGGTCCAAATGGCTCATTATTCTCATCTCCAAACTGATTAGTGGCGATTCAATGCCTAACCAGTGGAGGCAAAGTTTTCTTCTTTCTTTGTACAAAGGAAAATGCGATACGCGATACTGTAATAAACCGTTCAATCAAGCTGATGTCGCACACCATGAATATCGTCGAGCGGGTATTAGATAGCCGAATGCGGAATATAATACGGCTATCTGAAGACCAGTGCGGGTTCGTTACAGGTATACGAATCATGATGGAAAAACATCGTGATTCCTTAAAGCATTTGCATATGGTCTTAGAGACAAGAGTAAGAGGCCTCGCTTTTTCGTCAGCGAGAAGATCGCAATCAAAGTCGGTGTACACCAGGGTAGTGTCTTAAGTCCCTTGATATTTTACCAGTCCTTGATTAGCTGCTTGAAGGTAAAGTGACAGACTTCAAAGTGCATCAGTTTTTCGTTGATGGTGATAGAGCAATCATTAGCGACGACAAAACGTCCCTGAGCACTTGATGTATGGTTAGACAGTTTTGGAGAGGAGTGGATATCGTATTAGTCCGGTTCACAATGTTGGACGGCGTAAGAGTGAAATAATTCCGTCAAAGTACCTATATCGAACAAAATGGAGAGCGACCGGTTCAGTTGGTTGGTACTGTCATGTTCAAAGGAGAGATCTTACGAATCCTGTCAAAAAGGCATTTGATTGGCCTGAGCGACGAAGTAATTCAAATTCGAGATGCCTGCCGTTGTTATCTGAGATCGAGCCGGCGAACCCCACAGACAGACAAGTAGGGATGCAGTTAAGTAGGAGGGTTGTAATCCATTTAAGGAAGAAGAATATTTATATCAGTAACAAATTTAAATTTATTACTAACTGGTAAATTTTGCGAACGCTAGTAGCGAAGTCTTTCGGCTCTACGTTAAAGTACTTAGATCTAAACGTATAGCTTAATTTAAAATCTAGTTAATAATTTGGTTACTAAATGTATGTTTTCCTGGGAAAAATAGACTAGATCCGATGATAGGAAGCATGGACCCATCAAATGAGCTACTAGGATGTACTGCTACATGTGTTGCAGATTGGATTGGAGGTGGTTTGTTTTTAAGATGTTCATGTGTTGTCGATGTGTGTGCTAGTCAGAGGCGGATGAAGTTTGTATATTTGATTTGAGTTTCTGTGTCGGATGTGAAGGCGAACATCTCTGAGGATTTACAAACGTGTAGTGGGTGGTGGGTATACTCCTTACATGATTTTAGGCGTTCGGATTGAATTTTAACATGTATTGTTCTTATAAGATCAACTCGGAAATTGTTAGTATAGATCTAAGTTGGTAATTATGCGGTTCGCGCAATTACCAACAGGGAAGAAATTAAAGAGAGGTACGAGGGTACCTAGGTACTTAGTTTTTTTAGGTTTAAACAAAACTTAAAAAAAAACAAACACACATTTCGTAGAGTGAGTTCTTAAAAACTGTGCACATTCTGAACATTGCTATATCTTGAATATTCTCAAGTACATACCTCGTAAATACAAATACTCGATATTATGATTGTGTGCTTCTTCAAAAGAGTTTATTTAACAAAGATACACCATCTGGTTTCTCTCTTTCTATCTCGAAATTAAATATTAAGTAAATGCCATAATGCGTGTACTAAGTTTGTTTGCACTTTGGATTAAAACAGATAAAAAATCATTAAAAGTATACCTACCTAGAATTTTGGGATTTTAAATAATCATTACTTTGTTCTATGCCTAACAATGTATTAGAATAACTATGGAAAAGCTACAAAGTTAAAAAAAGAAAACACCCCGTCGTCGTATTTGTATCGTATATTCGTATCCCGTCTTCGTCGTAGATTTTGTTTTTCCATTTTCGTTCGTTCGTAAATGCTGTTTCTGTATATTTTCAAGCAACGCTGGTGTACAACAGCTCAGTCTTAAATCTGCTCAACTTGGTGGAAGTAGTCGAACTTTCTCTCGCTTTGTAGTCGTGCACATTCGCATTCGTTGTTCTCTTTTATTTTTGATCGGCATTCGTTTGTCAGGGAATTCGTTTTCTACTTTATTTTTTCCTCAATTTACGGCAGTTTTACATCTCGAAAAGAAAACGTCACAGAATCTTTAAACTGGACGCCAATTTTTATGTTTAATAATTTGTTTGTACTCTTTGTATGAGTACCAAAGGAATGAATAAAAATATTAGCACGGACTGTTTAGGTCTTCGTTTGCGTGTTAACGGCCTGCATCAAACCTGGAAGTGGCTGCATCAAACTATCGCCGTGCACGACTACCTTATTTCTGTCACATCGTCACATTCTGCGAGCACAAGAAAACAACAGTTTACTAGTTTTTAAAGACTGAAATCCCTTGGAATAACTACTGTTTCTATTTTATTTTAATAATTTCACAAAAAACTGCTTTACTTTGTCCTATATAAATATATATACAAACGTGATTTGTGCGCCGTTATATAAGTGAGTGTTCAAAAGCAAAACAAATAAAACGAACCTAAATCCTACTACCCAAAACTCAACGTGAAAATTACCAGACTTTATCATACCTAAAGAATTGCCTAAACCTTTTTTGACGTTTTTTCTATATGTGTATTGTGTTCGCATAACGAAAACAATACGTAAACACGTTTGAGAGTGTGCTTTTTGCATCGCGACAGTGCGTGAAATCATAAAGCCCCATACGTACGCAAATAAAAAAGAAAATAATATAAAACAAATTAGTGTGAACAAATAAGTAAAAAAAAAAATTTATATTGCTGACTGCGTGAACTAAAATCATCACTATCACCATGCTGATGCAGGTCGGGAGGGTTAACCAGATGAAGTCGCTACGTTGCTTTTTGGGCCTGCCTTTAGGCAGACAAATCGATAACACTGTACGAAAGTGCTTTCTATCGACCGACACAACAGGCACCACTACTGATAGCAGACCACCATCGGGTGATGACAAGGTTAAGAAAATTCACGGTTCCGAGATACAGAAATCGGTCTTTATCTCGCAATCGTCTGATATATTTACGAATTTGGCTTTAGAGGACTGGCTGTATAAGAATTTCGATTTTTCTCGTCACCATGTGCTTTTGCTATGGGCAAATAATCCATGTGTTGTGGTTGGACGACATCAAAATCCCTTTACCGAGGCAAATGTTTCCAAGTTGGTGGATCAAGGAATAGTATTGGCTCGAAGGAATAGTGGCGGTGGTGCAGTTTATCATGACAAGGGAAACCTTAATTGCACATTTTTTACTCCACGGGAGCGATACAATCGAAAGTATAATTTGAATCTATTGACAAGGGCCATGTTTCGTGAATGGGCTATCAAATCGGAGATTAACAACAGAGATGACATCGTTATCGGCGGCAAAAAGGTAAGACGGAGAAAAATTTCCAATTTTATGTCTGGAATTCCATTCGGATTACAATTTGCCACAATTTGAGTGCAGAAGCAAGAACTATCTGCACGAGTAGCGGGAGCTTTTACATAATGGTAGGTTCGCATTTCCTTAGATAAGAATACGACACAAACAAATTGTGGGGGGTTGGCATAAGGTAAACGGTCATAATGCCCATAGATATTATATCCATTTGAAAAATCCATAATGTCCGACGCCAAATAGTTATATTAAGTTCATGGGCCTTATCGTCAAACCAAACATTTGAACATTAAGTTCCAGTAGAACATTTTGAGTTGGACAGAACGTCCACGCGCAACCGAAAATATACAAATAAATACAACGGGTCTTCGACTCATGACCTGGAAGGAGTACCCGGTCTCTAATAGGCTATTTCGTTGAGGTTTAACTAATGGTTGCCATTTGCGTCGGTTTATCTTGCGAGGCTCCATGTGTCTCTCTCTTAATTTCAGTTGACGTGGTTGGGAAGATACCACGGGGGCGCCTCCTCCAATCTCACCGATCAGGCCGTTGCTTCTACCCTTAGACAGTGGGACGGATATTTCAGTGTCCGTTACTCACTTGAAGGATGCTAAATTTTCTGTCGGTTCATAGGGCGCTCATCCGCGACCATCTCTTTTTCAAACATCCTCAGTAGTCTTGAAAAGCCCTTACTGACCTGAGCTCCAAATATGTCGAAGTAACTAATGTAAGGTTTTTGTCATCCTGACTGTCGACGAATGATGGGCAATTTATTTATTTATCCGACGTACGTGCTCTTTCTACGGGGTCATGTAAGACTTCGAAGAAGTCTTCCTTTTTTCAAAAATACATAGTGTCCATGGACATTATGCCTGATTTCTAAATCGTTATTATGTAACTGATCGTTATGTCGCCAGGAAGTAGTCAGTGCCGTTGGGCATTGTATACGTGGAACTTATTTTAGGCCGCCAGCATTATATTTCGACTGGGTCTAATAGGTGATCTTACAATTGTAATGTGAAAGGTCAAATAGAGGGCCAACTTCAATTTCCTCCTTTAGGTGATAGACTTTATGTCCAGGCTGTAAGTTTTTTTATCTCAAGGCGTTTTCTAATTTCTAACGCAAAATCAACGAGTAGTACGCACTTAAGTACTCGTTTCTAATGTATTGGGAATATCTTCTTACATTCTTCAACGACCTTCGGGTAATCCAATTGCAAATATTGTACAAGTAGTCCCAAAATACATTACACAATACAAAATGTAGAAGAGAAACATAACACACTTCTCCAATTCCGCTCGGTCTAGGTGTTGATTCAAACATACATATTTCCAATAATGGAAATTAGTTAACACCTTGAATACTAAATTCGAATAGAAATAGAATATAATGTATCTGTGTTGTTATCTTTTTCATTGTGTATTTTTATTTTCAGATATCAGGAACTGCCGCCAAGTTAGGTCATCCTAATGCGTATCACCATTGCACTCTTTTGGTTAACTCAAACAAGTTACACCTCAGCGAGGCTTTAGTCCGCGAAGAAGTAAGTACAGCCACATACTCGTTCATTATTCATTCTTATCGGTTTGTATTGCTGTCTTGTCTTTGTTGTCTGATGTGGGTATTTATAGAATATTAAATTTTATAATACAATAGTGGCAACAGCCAAGTGTAGCATATTTTCTGCGAGAAATTCTTTTTTTATTATAGATAAATGTTTGTTCGTTTTCCAGGCTAATTACGTCAGCAAAGCAACAGCATCCGTAAGATCTCCCATTAAAAATCTAAATGACGTAAACCGGGCTGTGAATGTTCCTCAACTATTGTCCGCTGTTGGGTACGAGTTTCTGCGAACCCCTGCAACGGAACTCTGTGATGGTGGTCGCGATCAAACAATGAAACAAAGAGGATTCCAACTCGTCAATCCAACTGAGAAATGGTTTCCAGGTATAACAGAGATCCGCGATACATTTTCATCGTGGGAATGGTGCATTGGGAAAACTCCAAAATTCCACGTCGAGAAAGAGCTGTATCTGAAAGCGGATGATAAAGACCATAAAGCGATTTTGCGTGTTGAAGTCGAAAAGGTTTTTTTTTTTTCAAATGAAATTTGTTCAATATGATGTTAATTATATATTGTTTTCAATCAGGGATTGATGTCGAATATAACAATTACTATGCCCACCAATGAAGTCATGCCAATTGTATCTAGACTGCAGGACAAGCCGTACACCGAAGACAATCTTCAGGGAATCATAGGTGCCTTAAAGTTGGTATCAACGGACAATATAAAACAGGCAATGAATGGAGTCTGACGTCTTGAGATTTGATTAATGTGTTTGCCAGCCCTTTTGTTTACCCGTAGCATGCCTTTCATAATTTGTTGTCCAAATGTTAATCAATTTGTTTAAAGTATGTGGGCAGCTTAATTTCCTAATTTTACTTTTTCCCTTCAACTTTTTTGGCATAATATAACGAGTATTGCTTTAAGACTGAAATGTGATTTTTTTCGGAAAACAATGTATGCAAGATTATTCGTTTTCTTTTTGCGCGCACTCAAAATTATACGGCCACACATATCTTTTTTTAATATGTATGTATATAATTAGAAAATTATGTTTAACATAGACAAACTATATGTTGCATACTCGTGACACCATCATTAACTTGTTTAAAATAAAACTCTTCAAAAAATGTACTTTTATACTGTTGTTTCTTTCTTAACTACTTAATTACAAAAGTGTGTGATAAAAGTGATGTAGAGATGTAGCATCTTTTGCACGACTTTCTGAGAATTAGCTTATTGCACATGCAAAATGCAATCAACATCTACTTTTGAGTGAGAATGGGAGCGTGCGATGAGAAATGTATACTTTTAACGTCAACCTCTATCTTACCTATCTACGTGTAAGTTGTGATTGAATCTTACTACTACATATTTTGCATAACTGGGCTCGGCACTTTGCCAATCAAACTCATAAAAATAGCTGACATTATCCAAAATGTCTCATTTAATCACAATCCGATTATTACATAATACCATTAAATGGCACTGGCATTAACGTCTCGAAAGCACTTCGCGCCACTGATTATCGGCACACCTTAAAGACGAAATTTCAATTGGTCGCGCTCGAAAAGTTCATAGGTAAGGTATCTTCTCATCTTGCACATCTTTCTTGTTTGCGGTGTCGTATAAATCACGAAGGAATCTTTTTGCAGACGAACGCGGTTACCTGGTTTGTAATTATAATTAAAACCCATGCAATGGTGCAAGATTTGTAAATAGATTTATACTTCAGAACAAATACATGATGAATAATTTCATATTAATTGTTGAATTCAAATGAGCAGCATCTGCAAATTTGATAGAGATAATGGCAATGGTTCGAATTTGCATTTTTGTATGGCTTAGCTGTTATTGTTAACATATTGTTAAATTGTTAGTACATATTAAGTTACTTTACTGAGATTATCACCCACCACTGAAACTGAAGAAAACAAGTTTATCCACCTATACACTTACCCATAGGCAGACGACTTCTTTCGTTTGTTAGTTATAACCCGTGCAGAGCCAAAAGTGTTGCCATTGTCTAGAGTTTTTGGAAATACGTTTTATTTATAAATCAGTCAAAGTAACACATACATTATGTGCATACATATTTACCAGCACACTTGAAATACGTGGATGGATTTTAAAAAGACTGCCGAATAGAATGATCTCAAGGTTATATTCCATATTGTCTCAGCAGCGGATATTTGTTAGACATACGCAAGTGGTGAGACTATACAAAAAATTTGTTTCTATTGTATGTAAGCTCATTTGTGTTGTAGTTTTTATAATAATACTAACAAATGTGAATAAAGTTTGCATTCGTCGTATTTTTCTGAAAGTGCAGGAAACGACGGCTGTGTTAGGAGCCAATAGAATGTTAATCCTCTTCTTTTATTTACAGACGAGGTTATGATATGAACTAATGGAATCATTACCCTCCTACTTTACTGCTTCCCTACTGGTCCACCTATGCGGTTTGCCGGTTAGACCTCAAAAAATATCGGCAGAACCTCCCGATTTCAAATCACTTGGTCACTGAGGACAATCAAATGCTCGCGTGGTTGTATTTATGTGATCCAGGAGTTTTCAGGCATGCAACTTTCGCGATTGTATAACAACGTTGATTAATATTGCTTGTTTACGGGGTTCGCAGGATCTCTTCTTTGAATAAGACAAGTACCTACCAACTGAGCAAATAGTTTGAAGGATATCCGTAGTTTTAAGCTAATTCACAGAGATTGAAACAGATTGTCGCTTACATGGCAGAAAATGCACTATAACCAGCAAAGCTGTCACGAAAATGTTCGATATCAAATGAAAGCTTTATGCCCACCCGAAGTGGTTCACAATCTGTATTATTAACTGTACTAATATGATAGCTCATGAAACCTCTATGAAAATAATTACAACAGGAAAAGAAAATGGCAATACTGGAAACGTTTCTCAAGATTACTCTTGCCTTCATCTCGCACAGAAGCCACCTTTACAGCTTTACATTATGCGTTAAAGCTTCGAAATTCTCTAGATTGTTAACATACAAATCTGTACCACAACAGAGGTATTAATGCACTCTGCAAGAGTCGATCGTTCCGTGAGTGTTCGTCTTTGGCTTTCGTTGGATATTACGGACAAATTCCGAATTACTCTTGTGTGATATTCCAAAGTAGTTGGCTGCTTTTGCCGTACGAGAAAAGCGCCCAGATTCGTAATTAAAATCCAACTCACTGGTTGGTTTGCATTTCAAATTGTAAATAATGAGGTTGTGTACAACTCTGTCGCGTAAAATAAAAATAGTAAACTAAAAAAGTTTTTTTTTTGAAGAAGTATGTATGTGCAAAATGAACAAAGATAATCGTAAGTAACAATATTCAGGATATACCTATTTGAAGAAGTATTGAGATCTTATGTGCGCTCACGTAATAGTGGAAAGGTCACTTTGCATTTTTGTGTTATTATTCAGGCAGTGGTACATTTGATTTCGTTGAGCACTTGTTGTTGATCTTGGAAATGATTTGAAAAAAAATGAGTAAACCGTGGTATTTTTTTCGCGAGAGCTAGAAATGTCTTAGAACAAGTTGTAAAATAGTGATATTTAATTGCGAAGCTAACTGGACACTTAAATTAAAAGAAATTCATCTTGCTCTATTCAAAACTCTTTTCGGATCTAATTCAACATGCAGCAAAATAGTTGAATCATCATCAAACGGATATTGTTCTTGTGTTAATTTCGAGGTGAGTTGAAACATAGAGGATTACATAATGATAATATTGACATTTAATTGCACCACATGCACCTTTTAAATACGTTAAGAACGGTGGATTTCAGCCAGTTTAAAAATCGATCGATAACACTTCATTTTGACCTGAATTCCGACTAATTTTAACATTTTGGTTTGCTTGCACTGATTTGCAAACACAAAGTTTAATCCAACTTCATTACTGTTGTATTTATTAACTCTAAATTAACATTCCTAATTCCCAAATTCAATATGTGATCATTGAAATCATATTTATTTTAGATTTGACCATCATTTTTAAAATCCATGACTGATGTAATGCCGTCTACACAATTAAAAATGCCATTACCCCATTCTCATAACTATGAAAACCAAAGTATTCAAATGCAGGTAATCATAACAGAGAATGAGAGTAGATTGTGTAGAACCAAACTAAAAACATCACCTGAATCTGCGGAAAAGTCTCTGACAAGAGCACAAGACTTTGCCAACAATGACAACATCACCAACGTCCACAATGGGACATTGTATCTAAATCAATGCAGAGATTTCCGTATCGACCCGCAACATATGAACAACGAACATGTGAGTAGAATAATTAAGCTTTATAATACAGTTTACATTTTTGTATCTATGGAATGCCCATACATATACGTGTATTTGAATGAATATAATATGTTAAGGGTATTCAAATATCAGGTTGGATCTTGAGTTTCGCGAAATATTTGTTGTGAAGAAAACATAGCTGATTTCTCGAAGAAAATCATCTATAATGATAAAGAGCATTTCCACCTCAGCCGGCCTTGTTAAAAAGCCAAGTTGCCGCATTCCGATTAATAAAAATTCATTGGGGCTTGCGGGGAATCATCTACTCTTAAGAAAGTGACTGTTTGATGCGGACGTCCAACTGATGGTGTTATTGAAGCAATATTTTTCGAAGATTATACCGGTAGCGATGTTACGGTGAATTCAGTAAAAACACGTTAAATTTTAATGTTTATTCGCAACATTTGTATATTTTATTTAAATAAAAATATACATATATAAACCATTTTCATGTTATTTATGCGCTTCATCCAATCTCTTAACCGAACACTCTGTATTTTTGATAATTAATGACTAGGTAGGCATAACAAGGGTTCGCTGTTGATTCTTTTAAATTATAAATTTTATTTAGATAGATAATCATAGCTTTGAAAGCTATTATTAACATCAATCTGTTTTTAGACGTTAGATTTAAGAAAATCCACAGCCCACTATTTATAAGCATTCAAGTTAGTCAATTCTTAAACATTCGTAGGCAATTAATTATATAATTTTAAGCCTTTGAGTGAATTCTGAGATCTTGCAATTACAAGTTTTGGTTATCTTAGGTCATTTATATTTCTTATGTATTTATAAGGTTCGATTTCTCTTATACAACTAATACATTTTGTTACATACTTAGGCATTGAATTGTTTTTAATCTTGAAAACAAAAATTAGCATATTCATATTTATATATTAGCTTACTACACTTCCTATCAATTTATTTTGTAACATTTTTAATCTGCCTACCTGACTTTTGTTACACATATTATATAGTACGGTTAAGCAATACTCCTAATGGGACTTGGTGTAATCGTTTTATGCATTTTAAGTGCAGTTTGCAGTAAAAACAATATAATAATAATATGAAGCATGAGCGGTACAGGGCTTAAAACCTAGCTAATCCAAAAAAAAACTGTGCGAAATTATATTTCTGGCTCAATGGAAGGGACCTGCTTTTCATAACAATTCATACTCTTGAATGTTTGTCAAACTTTCGCAAGAGATGGGGCACTGAAATATATAGTGTTACTGCTGTGATTTTAACCTGGGACTGCGACCTCTCGGTTTGCAGTTAAACGCACTAACCACTGCGCCCACGCAGTCGTTAAAAAAAATGTTTGGTCATTCAAGGTACATATACATGACGAAAAACCTCTTCCAACAGTGTCTGCGAATATTCAATTTTACGGCGATTCTACTTACTTTTAATTATCAGGTAAAGAGTCTCTGCCTGAGATACTGCAGCCCTCCATCCTCTGGCATCCCGGCACACTGCTTTTAGTTTCCCAGACCAAACGCTCTGGCATACGCGGTGGCTTGGTCTTGGAAACGGAACTTCGGTCTTCCTAGCTTTCAAAAACCTTGGGGCAGGTAGTCGAAGATCCTCTTGGCTCATCATATTATTGTCACTGTGGCCGAGCCAATGTAGTTGACGCCGATTCGGAACGTCAAATTCGAGAAATTTCTCATTTTTGAATCTTTTTTTTTTTCTTCTTCTTCTGCGTCTTCATCTTCTTCATCTTGTTTTGCCAGGCGTGCGATGTCTAGTTCTAGCTAAGCTGGGGAGCGACGGTGTAGAGGTTAGTGTGTTGGCTTGTGACTCGTGCGGTGCAGGTTCAATCCCCATGGAGAACAACAACACATGCCACTTATGAATGGAGAGAAATGAATGACACCTTTTTTTCTCCAACCTCTACACCAAAAAGAGGATTTCTGCCTGTGAGCAAAATGGACCGTTCCGAGTCTGAGTGCTCTGAGATTTTCACAAAAAAAAATCTAGCTAGGGTCGGACATTCGCAGAGGAAATGGTGAAGGGTTTCCTTTTACACTGGATTTTGGCATCTGCGGCAGTGTGGGTTAAATGCGATACCCAACTTGGCAGCGTAGGTGCCCACAAGTCAATGTCCAGGCAATCTCTTGTTGGGTTCTGTTTGTCGCGAGTTCTTTTGCATTGAAGCAGTGCCATATCTTCCTGGATATGACGCAGCTATTTACGTTGCTCCATCTGGAGTTCGCCCGTGAAAGGCAGGACTGGGATCTTTTTCCTTTGACAGTTCCTGTAGGAGGCATCTTTGATCATAACTCTCCCACTTTACTTCAACCCTATTGGTTATTATTTGATCTTCCTCGAAGAAGGCATGCCCGATGACTGGACTATCAGCTCCATATGCTCCATCTACAAGAAAAGTGATCCTATATGTCTTGCAGAAATATAGAGGCATATCCCTGCTTAATGTCGCTTATAAGATCCTATCCAACGTACGGTCTGAAGCCGTAATCGGCACGTACTAGTTTGGCTTCCGACTATCGGCCCATCGACAATAGATCAAATCTTTACACTTTGGCAAATCCTGGGAAAGACCCATGAATTTAAAGTCGAGTCAAATCATCTTTTATTGACTTAAAAGTCGCCTATGATGGCATTCATCGTCAGTAGCTCTACGTTTTGACGTCCGAATTAAGGATCCCGACAAAACTGATCCAGTTGTGTTGCGTCACGCAGGAAAACACACGGTGCAAGGTACTCTTTACTAACTTAACGGGCTTCCGACCCGTAGAAATTTGCCTGCGATACTGCAGTTTTTCATCCTCTGCGATATCGGGCACGCTGCTTCCAGTTGTCGAGATCAAGTTCGCGGTTGTATCTTTTCCTTCTTCTACAATCTTGTTGTCGAATTCTTTGCATAGAACAACTCTTCTGTGGCCCCTTGGGAACTCCAAGTAACTGCTCAATGACAAAACGTGATGTTAAGAATTGATTTCCTGACTAGTCATGGCTTTCACAATTGCGGATTAAATAAGCTGATATGAGCTGAATGCCCAACCAGGGCCAAAAAAAGAATAGAATACCTCACCAGATACTCGTATCTTAAATATATGTTAAATATATATCTTAAATATCGTGAATTCATCGCTCATCGGATATAACGATCACAAGGTTCATTCGGTACCTGAATCTGGATCGAATAACTAGTTAAAGTGGTTCTGTGCTGAGACCTCTCGTTTTTTTGTACAAGAGTCTGCCGCAAACAGCGCTCTTCAGCTTAGCCCGACAGAAAGCTGGAAATCCAGTTTTGCGGGACTGTTGCAGCACCATTTTTGATTTCGGATCGTTGCTGACATGCAACTTACACCTTCTTAGCTCCTCGGTGAGTGTGGAAGCTTGGCATTTGGTAAAAACAACAAACAAAAAAAACCAGCCAGTCTCTGGCGTCGATGTGATGGTGACGTTTCGCGAGATCTTTTGTTCTTAACCCTCCCTACTTTAAGATATACATACACTTCGCTTCAACTGAATAAGCACAAACATTTTCTAAGCTGCGTTGTCCATTTGTTCAAAACCTTGTGCCGTAATATATCATTTGATGATGCTAACTGTTTGCCTATGATGTTGAACAAATAAATCGGAAAGAATAATTCAAAAAGTACCGCTATTTTTTTTTTGGTTCCTTGCAAAGCATTCAATATGGAAAAATGTAGTTTTATTTTGCGTCAATTGAATAGACACAAATATTGAAATTGGAAATAAATGTTATTGGGATTAAATGTAACAAGTTTTTCTTAAAATAGTTTTTTATTGGTTAATTTTAGTAGTGGGTACTGCCACCTTTATTCGTAATAGTTTCGTAAATTCGATCCGGCATGGAATGTTAAAGCATCTTTATGTAGTCCAACGAAATTTCCCTCCAGGCCAATTTAATGGCTGCAATAAGTGATTCGCTGTCCTCAAACTGACAGCCAGACTCATAAACTTTTCGTACTAACCATCCCCAAACGTTTTCTATAAGGTTCAGGTCCGGTGAGTATGGCGGCCATTGAAGCAACTGACATTCTGCTCCTCTATCCAATTTTTTACTATGCGCGCCGTGTGGCGTTGTCCTGCTGAAAAGTTCAGTTTATGGGTCCAAAAATGCCTGCAAATTTAGGGAAATTTATTTTCAAATTTCCTTTATAACTTAATGCAGTTAGTTTTGAGGTTTGGAACTCAATATCAACAGTGAAATAGTAGCTAACTGCTCCCCATACCATAACACCATCTTCTCGGCTATGATGCCGCGCTAAAAATCGTTCTTCTTTCCTCACATCGTGGAAGTAATAATTAAACCAATCAGGGCTATTAAAATTAATTTTCTCATCCAAAAAAACTACGTGACGCCATTCATTTTTCCAACTCATATGGAGTCTAGAGAATTCTAAGCGCATGCAATTCCGTTTCTCGTTAAGTGGTGGTTTCTTTTGAATTTTCATCCGTTTCAGATATTTGGCACTATTGATAACCCTTCGCACTGTTGAAACGCTTGCAGTAACACCGTCTTTCTGCTTTATTTTTGCCGCAGAGTCGCAGGAATTGGAAGCACATCTTAAAATTGCTCTTCGATCAACTGCTGTTGTTGCCGTTTTTTGACCTCCTTTCATGTTTTCTCCGTGCGAATCTTTGCTTCTTAAAGAAGAATAGACCACACTAAAACTTCGTCCAATTTTGTCAGCTATAGAACGCCCGGTTAGTCCTTGTTCTTTTAGTAAATCGATTTTAGCTCTTTCAACACTATTTAGAGATTTTGATCTACCCATTTTTCTTTGAAATGCAATGAATCAAATAAAATTCACTTAAAGCACTTCAACTGTTGATCTAATGTGTCAATCTCCACAGAAAACTCATAAGCAGTAAAAATAAAGACCTTGTGTCTATTCAGTTGACGCAAAATAAAACTGCATTTTTCCATATTGAATGCTTTGCAAGGGAACCAGGAAAAAAATAGCGGTACTTTTTGAATTATTCTTTCCAAATTATTTTCTCAACATCATAAGCAAATAGTTAGTATCATCAAATGATACATTACGGTACAAGGTTTTGAAAAAATGAACAACGTAGCTTAGAAAATGTTTGTGCTTATTCAGTTGAAGCAAAGTGTATATACGAATACCTATGTATATTTTTTTTTTAATTTTGAAGATGAATTCGAAATTAGGTTAAGTCAGGGCTATGACACTACTCTCAGAAGACACTAGGCACCATTATCGCGATCCGTGGGAAAACCAACTTATAATAAACTCGTCATTCTAAACCTCTTCCTCAAAGCATTTTATGTCCCTACAAAAACTCACTAATTTGTTGTAGTCGATCGACGCTATAACTGTTCTATACTATCAATTAAATAGTTGCCCAGGCGTCTTCTTCTATGCCGAGCGACACCCTCGACGCAAATATCATTGCAGTATCTGCACGTGTCCGTTTGTGGGAGCCCTAATCTTTTGGTGTGCTTTCTTAGAAGGTAATATCCGGAAAGGATGCCGATTGCCATTCTAAGCTAACATCTGTTTAGTTTCAGAACCGCCCCAGTTTTCTTTTTGTTCAAGTTGGGCCACAGAGCTTTGGATATCTTGTGCCCCACTTTGTTACTCCAACTTCGACTAGCCATTTTTATGGCCGCCTCCGATAACTTCCTTTGACTACACAAATGGGATGTTTTATGTACACTCCCGCGCTTTGCAGACGCAGTTCTCCCATTTTTCTTGCCAGTTTATCCGCGAGCTCATTGCCCTCTATGTCGCATAATGCCTTAATCATTGTGTGGCAATAATATACTATTTCGGATCCGATGACGCATGATTCCAGCGGCCTGACTGTCAATGTAAAAAGTGATGCACCGGTCGGATAACGACTTCATTAGCAGTAATTACGCAGCCTTAAGTATTGCCTTGACCATTTCAAAGTCCAGTGATCGTTCGATGTCTATCAAACTGCTGATGCAAGGTGAGGTGTGGAATATTGTCAGTGCATATGTGCCCCAAGATGGAAGCGAGCAGAGAAAACAAGAAGCATTCTGGCCAGATTTTCACAACCTCATCACGAATATCCCAAAAGAAGAACTTTTCTTTGTTGGCGGAGATTTGAACGGACATGTCGCGAAGACAAACGAAGACTATGAAGACTGCCATAGAGTACTGGGATACGACACCAGGAACTCTCCGCGAGCATGTGCAATTCATACGGTCTTATCGTTCTAAATACCATGTTCGTCAAACAAAGCCGGCACCTGGTCACTTATAGCAGTGGCGGAAATGAATCCCAGATTGATTACCATGTCATAACACGTTTCATGAAGCCTCGGGTAAAAGATTGCAAAGTGATCCTAGGAAAGGCAAACGCTCAGCAACACCGCCTCCTCCCGCCAGATATTTTTATGGCGGCGGGGACAAAGATAATGTGACCATATTTTTTTTATGTCAAAGCGGGACGCTTGTGGAATTAAGTAAAAATTTTGTTTTTGGTTTCCATTGCAGTAAAATAGAGACCACATTTACTCATTTAATCCTCTCCCTGAGCAGGTGACCGTTGTTTTGAAATCGGCTATACACATGCACAATAGGTTTTCCACCCCATCCACATTCAACTTCAATCGTAAGATACAAAGTTTTTTTTCATAATGATTTTATAAAGGAGTCAGGACTTTAACAGAAGTTTGTATAATTTTGTTTTAATGCTGATTAACCTTTTAGGAACAGCTTTTTTTTCGTGATAATGGCTTATGTACTTTGTTACGTTTGATTCCATTTTTAATGAAGTTATCGTATTCCGACTTTGATGGAATATGTAGGTAAGTCGAGGTTCGTCTCTAATAACATATTTCGGTCTATTTGCTAAAGCGGGACATTTTGGTATCCGCTGGGGACAGCGGGACAGACGCTTAAAAGCGGGACGTATGGTCACCTTAGACAAAGAGAAAGACAAAGCATTTACTGCAAATATCCAAAATTATCTCCATCATATCATCAACGAAGTTGAGTAGTGCAGAGTGCAGAGCACCAGATATGTGGAGTTCCCTACAACGACCTTGCTTGGATAGAGCAAAATCACAGATAGGGGCTTTAAAAGGACACTATCAACACGGCAAAGAAACATGGTGGTGGACAGATAAAGCTAAAGCAGTGATAGGTGATAAGAAAGCGGCATTCAAATCTTGGTCTCCACTTATAATGCAGATGAAAAGCTCTCCTCGATTGCAAGAGGCTCGCAAAGAGAAAGTGCGCTCAAATTCAGGCAATGTATCGGGAGTTAGAAGAAATTTCTTCTTCGGCGGCTGATAGAAACCAGGCTGTTCACGAACTCCTACAAACCAGCTTGAACATGGCACAACCATTTTCAAAATAGCTGCTCAGAGAAGAAGGAAAATCCGTTCATCAAAGTTCATCAACAATGCTCAAGGGCTGCCTCTTGTGGATGACGAAAAAATACTACAACGTTCCTAACAATAAAGAAATATACGACATAACTGTCGAAAAAGTTATGAAGGCGGTTAAAGACTCCAAAAAGCATTCCAATAACATTCCAATACCAACGCGAAAGAGGCAGGCCTAAAAACTCCTGGATCACACAAAGGCAGCAAAACCAGCATTTGATTGGCCTCAGTGTCGAAGTGATTCAAAATCGGGAGGTCTGTCGTTATTTTCAGAATTGCCAGAAACTTCGACTGGAAGACACTGCAACTGTTTGGAAACCGCAGTGATTCAATCAAATCTGTTTCCGCAGAATAAATTCCGAATCCTGTGTCATCATCGGAATTGGAGCTATCTGTGAATACTGCAATGTCACATAAATTGATGACTGCATTATTCTGTCACTCCAGTCTATCATGATACACCACTGTGTAGGGTATTTCGAAGAATTCCAAATTACCTGAATATAATTTTGGTAATATGTAAATGTCAAATACGTATAGGTATCCCACGAATTAAGTCTCTGTTGTGGCTTCCTCTATTTTAATTTAAAAACTGTTGGGCAGTGGATGGTGTCTGGTCTGGTTTACACTTTTCTTCGATATATTTTAGAGGCCGTTTCCTCTTCTGTTTCTGGAAAGCACTGCTTTTACATCGGCACGGGCACTTTTACTCAATGCAATTAGATCCCCTGACTACAGCAGCGCTTTCCAAGCTGAATTCCTGGCAGTGGCAACAGCTGCTAAACGGGTTGCAATAGCGGCAATACCACAAGCTGATATCAACTTTTTCATTGACAGCAAAGCGGCAATAAAAGCGATTCGCGCTATAGAAGTAAAATCCAAGCTTACAAGACTCTGTAACAGCAACGGACTCTTGGTGCGCAGCACAACTTAGGACTCTGTTAGGTTTTCGAAGACAGTGGGGTGCTGGGAAATAAAAGCGCTGATAATCTGAGAAGAATGGAATCATCCCTTGAATCAAACCAAGCAGACACAAAAAAAAACCCTGACCTGTGAAGAGCAATTTTAAATCAAGTTTTTCCAAGTAGTTTATATATAATTTCTGTTCAAAATATTACATAAAATCAATTCTCCGACAATTAAGGAAGACGAAAAGTTTGTTGACCCCGGTCACGTTCCGCAACGATTATGTTTTGAACTATCCGACAACTCTTTATCCCAGAGGAAGCTTCAAGTAGCCTTCAATGATGCTGTGCGATACATTTATGGCATTCGTAGGTACGATCATATTACCGAACACTCCAGAAGCCTACTTGGTTGCACTCTTCAACAATACATCAATGCGAGAAACTGTGTATTCTTACATAAAATCATTAAAAATCAATCACATTCGTATTTATTCAATAAACTTAAATTTTCTCGATCTGAAAGGACTTTTAACATAAATCTACATTATTTAAACTCGTCTCGTTTGTTTTTTATTCACACTGTTAAATTATGGAACTCATTGCCCTCACGAATTAAGACAATCTGTAGTATGTAGTAGGCTGGGTACGGTTCAAACAAAGGACGGTTGAAACAACACAAATATTCCAGGAACAGTAGGCGGTACGCGAGTGTTTCCCGAAGGCAAACGAAGCGAAAATATATTCGAACATCGTCAGTCTTGCTTAGCACGTAGCACGTGCCAGTTTTTTAAAAGAGCACTTTTTGTGTATCGATAACCAAAAGTAAGTATTTTTGAGCGGTTTTTTTCTTAAATATATGTGTTTCTATTCATTTTAGAGTATTGAGTATATGTTTGTGTTTGAAACGAAGAGTGTAGAACGCATCGCAGTGACTTGTTTCAACGTGTTGTTAATGTGACCATAATTATATACATTTTTGTAACTAAAGCGGGGTTGGGGACGGTTGAAACATTTTTTCTGGGTGCGGTTGAAACAAAATGTTTATTTAGTTTTCTCGCTTTCCAGATGCCAAGAGTTGGTGCAAGAAAGACTTCCAGAGGACAGACTGACTTGACAAATTACAGTAAGGCCTATGACGATGTCAAAGCAGGCAACGAGTCGCGAATATTCCGATTAATTTATTATTTTTTATAAAAAAATATGTTTGAAGTAAGGTTTTCTTTCGGTCTATTTTAAAATTATTTTTGTTAAGTTTGTTTTTTTTTGTGAAGATGTGGATTATTTATTTATTTTCATTTTGTTTGTTTTGTTTTAAAATTGATTTTTTTTGTATTTTTTCTTTACATGAATTATTATTAAATAAAAATTAAATATAACTTCGAATACTGCAATATGTGATAAGCATTGTCAAACAGTGTCATATTAATACTTAAAAATAAAAAAGTAATGAATTTAACGTGTTTAACACTAGTATATGTTTATTATTTCCATGTGTTTCAACTGACCCCAATCGCTGTTTCAACCGCCCCTGGTATGGGTACGGTTGAAACAAAAAAGATATTTTTTTAAATTCCATGTTCTACAAAAAATAATGCACGGAACACTGAAAAGGCACTCCCTATTTGTAGATGGAAACCCGCTTTTTCATTGAACATGCCTTCTTCATCGCTTGGATTACAGAAATCAATATTATGGACGATATAAGCGAAATTGTATCAACCGTACCCAGTCTACCTCCTAACTTTAAAAATGCAATCCTCGTCTACTTCTCCACAACCTCATCACGTCAATAAATTCCCTTTGCCGATCTGTCCCAATTCGCCATTTCTTTTTCTATTTATACCCATTACCTTCTTTTTTCCATCTATTTCTTCCGTTGCTGGTTATGTTATATCGTTTTTTAGTTTTAAGCAGTTATCAAAATCTTTCTGACTGTAAAGTACTAAGTACTATAAAAAATATTTTTTTATATATTACTAGCTGCACCTGCCCGGCTTTGCCCGTGCCCGAGAATTCTATTGACCAATATGTTCGAGTAGACTTCCTTATAATTGTCTATAGCGGGTATCCGGCGTATGTCGCTGCGCCTAAAAAAAGAAGACCGATTTTGACCAAAGTTCACAGAAACACTCTCAGGCCAATACCGAAGCTTGCCTGATTTGAGCTCAACCGGTGAAAGGGACTGCACGTTTTTCTCCGCATGGCTTAGGCCGCTCACACAACTTCGTTGTTCCGTTTAGTGTAGGTGCTTGTTGTCTGGCAGGCGCCTATGTCACCTTACTTCTGCGAATCAAACAACAAAGCGAAAATAAAAAACTTCGATTGAATCACTTTTCATTCACTTCCCCACCGATTGTTATCAATGTTGGAAAAGCAACTTTCCGATGTCCGATTCACAAAAAAATGCAAAAAATTTCAATAAGAGTTATTTGAATAAAATATTGAACACACGATATCTCAAGAATGAAAGTGCGCACAAATTCTACAATAAGCTTGAAACGTTCGTGTGGTCTCCCTCTTTCACATGCTTATTCGGATAACAAAATAAGTGGCGTCTGTACGGTCTCTGTATCTGCGTCGTAATTTGCACGCATACGCACATATGCATGTGTACTCACTCAAATGCCCATATCTCACACACCGATGCAGATATAGCCAAACATAACAACCTTCGTGCAGACGTCGCCTTTCATGGAAAAAAATTTCATTGGAATCGGTTAACGCGTTTGGCCAAAAACCGGCAACAAACACAAATATGGATTGATTTTTATATATAGAAAATATTACACAAAAAAACTTTTTATTATTTCACTTAAATTTGTTTTTTTTTTCAAAGCACATGATACCTACTAATGAAACACACAGTGTATAAATACATTGTCAATTTTTTTTTCTTTTTTAAGAAAGACATAATTTACACACCGATGCAGATACAGACATCGCACATACATAACATCCTTCGTATAGACGTCACCTTTCTTTAAAAAAAAAATTTCATTCGAATCGGTTAACGCGTTTGGCCAAACACCGGCAACAAACGCAAATATGGATTGATTTTTATGTACATATATATATAAATAGATATAGATATATTCTCATATCAATTTTAATTCACAAAAACTCACAAAATCGCAATGAAGAAACCCGAATTCGACAGCGCCACCAAACATGAAACAAAATTGGCTTCTCCATTGATCGATAATAGATGGCGTTACGTTGCGTGTCTATCTGACAGTTCAATTGTGATACGATATGCTACATTCAAATGTGATTCTTTATTTGGTTGTTGCCAAAATAAATAAATACAAAATGAAAAAAAAAAAAAAATTAAAAAAATCGAAAAAACCTGTCGTAACACGCTGGCTGGTCAAAATAAGCTATTTTGAATTTTAAATTTTTTTTTCTTCTAAAACCCGTGCTGAGAAAATACCTTTCCAACAAAGAACAAATCATCAAAATCGGTTCGGCCAATCTCGAGTTATGCGGTTACATCGCTTCGGACACTTTCTTTTATATATATAGATTTATTATCTCCCTTCTTTTTACAATTATAATTACAAAACAATAATAGTGACACAATTCTAAAATGCATTATAAAAAGGAAAAAGATAACAGGAATTCATTCTGTAGCCATGTAAGACTAGTGGCGAATGATCCTTTTAAATTATCTAGTTTAATAAATAATTTGTGGGGTAAAACGTAATTTTAAAAGTTTATTAAGCGAGATATGGCTCTGTAAAATTAAATAAAGAGAAAGTATTTTTTTTTATTTATGTATGTATATAACCAAAGAAAGAAGAAAAATTAATGAATTGATTTGACAAATGCATATATATAATATAATATTGAAGTTAAAGAGGGGTATAAATAAATGACAAATTTTTTAGTTGATTTTTTTTTTAGTTGTTACTTAAACAATGTTAATGAGTAAATCTTTGACTTGTGAGCTATCCATTTCGAAAAGCCAGTTTTTAAATTTATTTAAAAAAACGTTACATTTATTTAAAACTTTTATGTCGTGTGGCAGTTTGTTAAAAAGTTTAGGTGCAGTTACAGTATAAAAATTTGAATAGTGAGTCTTATTTGAGGTTGGCACATTAACAAGAGCTTTAGTATTGACTCTTAAGCTATATACACTTGAGCTTCGGATTGTCGATGTAAAACCACTGCGGATGAAGAACACTTTAAGTACTTTATAGACGTAAAGATGCTTAAGGGGTAAGATGCGGAGTTCCTGAATCAGGGGCCAACTGCTGGCTAACCTATTCTTGTTGCAAATAATCCTTAGTATATGCTTTTGGGCTAATACAAGAGGCTCAATGGTATTGAAATAAGTCCCTCCCCAACTCGATATACCATACTGCAGTTTCGAATGTACGAGTCCGTAGTATATCTTTAACATCAGATTTTTAGAACAATACGGTCTTAACATGAACATGTTTCGAGTAATAGCCATCATATATTTTTGTAACTCAGCTGAATGTGCCTTCCAGTTCAAATTCTTGTCGATTAAAACTCCTAAATATTTGAAACTATCAACTGATTCAATTTTAAAAACATAGGGACGGACTACAGTCCGCTTGGGCGAACTGTTGGATACCCTATTCTTATTCCTATCCCTCATGCGTGGTTTCATAAGCTTTTCAAATAATTTAGAAAAGGTGGGAAGTAGGGAAATAGGTCTATATTGACATGTTTGTTTTCGATTGCCTTTTTTATACAATGGAATAACTTCAGCAGCTTTTAGCGATTTTGGAAAAATACCACAAATCGCGCTCTTATTAAATATATTGGATAATATATCTGTTATATAAAATGCAATGCGTTTAAGGAGACAATTTGTAATACTATCGGATGTGCATGATTTCTTATTGTCAAAACACATAATATATTTATAAACTTCATATGAAGTAAAATATTCGAACACAAAACTGTTACTTTGAAACCTATCGCAAAATATATCTGAATATAGGTCACAACTACAATCAAATTGCGGACGAGAAGAGCAGGGTTTTGATTCAGTGGCAACAGATACAAAGAATTTATTAAAAGCGTTAGCAATATCCGCTGGGTTTGAAACTACAGTCTTTTCAATTTCCATTTCTATTATTTTTTCCCTGATGACTTGCCTATTAAGGATATTATTAACCACCCTCCATTCCTCCTTAATGTTTCCTCTGCAATTCTCGAGCTTCATAGAATAAAATCTATCCCGACAAGCTTCTACTTCCTTTTTAACATCGTGACTAAATTTGGTGAATTTTTGCTTGAGTCTTAGGTTGCGAGGGTTGCGTTTTAATTTTTTCCGCAACGAGTTTTTTTTCCCAATCATTTTTAGAAGGGTTTCCGTAATCCACGGCTTAAGTCGTTTTGATTTCAAACTATTTTGCGAAGTACACTGAATTACGGTGGAATTTTTGATGTGGGTTTTTAAAATGTTTAAAAAGTTATCGTAGGCTAGCGAAGGGTCTGCTTCTTCATACACCTCTTTCCAAAATTCAAATTTTAAATCATTATTTAGTTCCCTGAAATCAACTATTTCTTTCGTCCGAAATGGAATGTACCGATTAGTACCACCTAAATTATTTGGTATTAAATGATCTAATTTTAAGCTTATGAGGCAATGATCTCTAATTTTACAGTCCATAACATCACCAGAGATTTTGGGTTCAAATTTCTTATTAAATCTTACAAATATGTGATCTATACACGTCTGAGTTTCATCTGTTATTCGAGTTGGTTCATTTACAAGTGAATTGAGCCCATAATGTACAAACCACTTTGTTTAATAACAATAAATTGAAATTGAAATAAATTGAAAAAAAAACATAGGGACGGGCTACAGTCCGCCTGGGCGAACTGTTGGATACCCTATTCTTATTCCTATCCCTCATAAGTGGGCGTGACAAAAGTCTAAGTATGGTTAAATTGTTAAGAACGCTCTACATATTTTGTTATATAACATTTAAAGGATTTTATCAAAAAAAACGCTCCCTAGCTCAAACTTGGGTGTTTCAATAAAATTGTTTTATTTAATTGTGGGCGTGTCAGTAGGCGGATTTAAAAAAAAATTAACACATGAGCATAAAGGGCCCCTAGAGAGTATATATTATAAATTTCAGCTCCCTAGCTCAAACTTTGGATTTTCAAAAAAATTGTTTTATTTATTTGTGGGCGTGTCAGTGGGCGGATTTTGAAAATATTTATACATGAGCTTAAAGGGCCCCTAGAGAGTATATATTATAAATTTCAGCTCCCTAGCTCAAACTTTGGATTTTCAAAAAAATTGTTTTATTTATTTGTGGGCGTGTCAGTGGGCGGATTTTGAAAATATTTATACATGAGCTTAAAGGGCCCCTAGAGAGTATATATTATAAATTTCAGCTCCCTAGCTCAAACTTTGGATTTTCAAAAAAATTGTTTTATTTATTTGTGGGCGTGTCAGTGGGCGGATTTTGAAAATATTTATACATGAGCTTAAAGGGCCCCTAGAGAGTATATATTAAAAATTTCAGCTCCCTAGCTCAAATTTTGGTTTTTCAATAAAATTGTTTTATTTTTTTGTGGGCGTGGCAGTGGGCGGATTTTGAAAATTTTATATCCCGAGCAGTTTTAGGAGTCATAGATCATATATAAAAAATTTCAGCTTCCTAGCTCAAAATTCGATTTTTTCCAAAATTTTGTTTTTTTGAGTTTGTGGGCGTGTCTGTGGGCGGATTTCAAAAATTCGTAAACTTGATTATTTCGGGACCCTAGAGAGTATATGGTTAAAATTTCAGCTCTCTAGGTCCAGTTTAAAGGCCTAATTTTTGCCGACGGACGGACGGACATGGCTAGATCGACATTACTATCGATGCTGATCATAAATATAGTAACTTTTAGGGGTCTACGGGCAATATTAAGGTATGTTACAAACTATGCGTCAAAATTAATATACCCCTAGAATAGGGTATAAAAATGAATTTCAAAGTAATCGGTTCTCGTCAAATCACCGTAATTAAACGACGTTGGGCTATCGTTATGTAAAAATGGAAGGCGAGTGACATTGAAGGAAACATTTTTGTTGAATACTTTTAGTAACTTCGATTTTCAATAAAAAGTTATTATTTTCAAATATTTGGCGGAACAAACAATTTGTTAAAATAAAAAGGAAACACATTCAGTTGTTTCAATTTATAATATCGACAAAAGAAAATTAATTGATATTGCACTGTTTATGTAATTATATATTCGTACGCCGCGTTTTTGGAATATATGGTTGGACAATTTTCATTCTCAGAACACGATTATCAATTTCTTCGATCAAAATCGTTGATCATTTCACTTTGTTTTGGGTTTATTTGTGACATTTTTCATTGAACGTGAAGGTGGATGCAGTTCAAATTGATGGAAAATTGCGCCTTATTTTAATTTTGAGTGGCAACTTTTTCATGTCGTTTTTCTCGTTATTCGTAATATACATGGGTTATAGGTATCGTTACGGCAAAATCGTTAGTCGTGACTCTCGTCTCGTAATTCCCCATCAGGGCCCAGTCATCAAACTGTCTGACGAAGAAATTGTGGAATGCGACAAAATTGTGCAGAAAATCGAGAAGCTCGAGTTTGAGGTGGTCCGAAATCCCAGTTTGACCATCAAATCCAATTAAAATCAGACCCAGGACGGCGAAAAATGAATACACTTCAATGACATGCTGGAAGAAGTCGAATATATATATGATTGAGAAAGGAATGCAGTACATGGAAGCAGCTAAAGACAGACCATCCCCGGCTAGGTCGCACCTGACGGCGATGATCAAAAGAGCCGAGCGGTAAGCCCCCCCCCCACCCAACCATTCGCGGATATTGTTGTCGCCAGATACCCTACAAGACAGTCATTGCCAACCCGAAGCCCGTGAACAAGTCCGCCATGGAAATCAAGCCATTCTCCAAGTTAGATCTATTCAGGAAGTCGAGCCAGCGCTATGCGCGAAGAGACAGTTGAAACAAGTTCGTCTCCTCGGTCAGAAAGCAGCAGTACGCCCATGCGATAAGTCCCATCAGAGCGTACATTAAGAAAACGCCAACCCCACCGCTGGTTTCCACCATCAAACCCGGTTGCTGTCCCAGGTCCAACTCGAAGGCCTTCAGACACCTGGAGTACGACTGTCGTGTTAATCCGGCGACCCAGCATCGTCGGGAGCAACAGACAAGAAGCATGCCTGCAGCTTACCCAAAAAGTCGTACATATCGTCCGATTACAAACATATTGTGGGTCAGTATGTCCTTCCCAGTGGACCCTCGATTCAAATGTACATCTTTCCTTCGCTAATGCCCGCTATAGTACGCCACGAGGGGAAAGTGAAGTTTCCCCGCATATGCGAGCAAATGATATCGAGCCGTCATCCGCGACGGACCGATGGTAGTCTGGACGGATTGAGCATCATTTCGGCTGATGTGTCGGTGTCACCGTCAAGGAGAGGGTGGATGGGCCCGTTCAGACAATACACTTTTAATTTATGTTGTTCTTGTCGTATGGCTATACTTTTTTTTATAAATATTAATAATAATTAATTAATGGATCTTGCGTAGAAAAAAAAGAGCATGTGGTGACGAGGATACTCCAGACTTCCTCTGTCGCTGCCATTTAAGAAATAAAATCACCGGAAGGCACTTTTTCCTAGATTTAGAAGACCTATATAGCAAGTCTGCAATGGCTTGCACAAATGCATACATAATTGCCGCTGAATGGCTCGGAAATCCATAGGTTTTTCGTAGGTTCCAACACAAGGTAGTAATAACTCCCACGGCGTTACTATGGGTCTACATTGACCTAAGTGTGACGGGTGACCCTCAACCCATTATCCTTACCTTAGTGATACTTTAAAGGTAGTACAAGAGTTCTAAAAAGTCGCAGTGCTGTGTGGATAATATCTTTACCAATCAACACCCTACCCCAATAGATTCGTAACTGCACCGAATTTCGTTAATATTAAGAATCACCTTTTGAATGCTTTCGACAGTAATATCAAAATAAAAAATTCGTAATTTTATCTTTATAGTCTTACGGACATCTAACAAATGCAGGACACCATCCGCCAAGGAGTTTTCTTGCTTTAAAAAATTCCAGAAAAAAGATGAAATGCTTGGATTCGGCTTATTTAAATAAAATGATAGATCAAAATCACTTAGATCGCTTTTGGGACTATCTCAAGTGGCCCCTTTTGTTATTGCTTTTATGCACTGTTATCGGATTTCTAACATATACTTGCGTAAATAGTTTAAATAGGAGGAACGTTGTGCTTAAATGCCTCAATTCAAGTACAAATGTTAATTGCTTAGCTGCTACTAAAATTGTTAAAAATGCATCATCCGAATCACTGAACTTATATTCAAAAAGTGAAATATCAACTTCAGATGAAGAGGAAGAAGTTACTGAAGAAGTTGTTCTCAAGGCATCTACCACCCTGTTACATCCAATTATATTTTCGCAACTATTACAAGCTAACTTGAAAGGAAATGAATCTAAAAACGGCTACACCACTATTAAAAGGAAACAAAATCAAGAGTATGAGGAAATTGAAGCCAATGATGTCACAAGGAAAGAAAGTTCTTATGGTCAAGAACCGATTCCGATATCCGATGTCAATGATAAAACGGACACACTAAACCTTCTCGGATTTACGTCTGGTCATCAAAATAACTTTGGAATACCCATCGAAGAAGACGAGAGAATATTAAGGCTGCTCAATGAGGAGCTTATTAAACTTGAACAACAAACGGTAAGTAATCTGTAAAATATACATTTACTTGAATGATTCCACACAGTATTTAGGAGTCGTCTAACGTTGATGGACGGACAGAGGGTTCCGTAAAAGTTTCACCAACAGTACCCCTGATTTTTCATGATCTAATAGAAACATCCACTTTAAGCACTGGGCCATCTGACGATATTCAATGTCAATCCACATCACTCAGTATGTGTCGTGGAGTCCTACAATATGACCTGACATCTTCAGGATCAATAATTCGAAATTTGAACTCGTTAGAAATTAAAATGTTCGAACAGCTCTTTAGATCAAATTGTTCCGCTCGAGCAGCGGAATTTGTTTGTTCCGCACTAGAGCCAGAATGTCGTCCGACGCAAATAGGCAGCTTGCAGCCATGTAAACGAATTTGTAAATGTAATTACTGTGATTGTTAAGCCCAATTTAAGAAGCCCTTTGTTTAATGTTTAGTCAATTTCAGCTATTTTGGAAGCCTGCTCCAGTTTGATTGTTAGTTCGGATATTCTCACGTATACATTCGACTGCGATAAGTATCCAGATTCTGATGATAAAAATGTTTGCGAAGATCCGACCCGACGAAAGGACTGCTATGAAAATGAGTTCAAATGTGGTGATTTGTCATGCATTCCAAACCAGTGGCAATGTGATAATATTAAGGATTGCAGTGAAGGAAACGATGAGTTGGGCTGCCTCCTTTGTAATCCTGAGGAGTTTCGTTGTAGATCAAATGAGAAATGCCTTGAGGACAAGTACAGATGCGATATGAACGAAGATTGTGTGGATGGCTCCGATGAGCATGACTGCTACTCTGAAGATAATACCGAGGACCCACAACAGTATCCAAGGATGTTCTCCTTTGCCAGTTTTCTTCCATTGAACAATACAAAAAATGAAAACTTATTCACAGTAATATCAGAGGATCGCCTAGCATTAGGAAGTGAACTAAACGAATCTTTGGTGTTAGGTGGCGGAGGTTTCGCTGCCATTACTCCAGAAGATGTGCGAAGAGGACAATCCTCTAACGATAGTTTAAATACACCGAAAAATTTGGGTAAGTAAATATACTTTAAGAACTGCCATATAAGTTTCTTGAACGATGTTTGTTTTGTTTTAGCTAATTTCCAGGACAGTAAGGAGATCATGATGACAAGTGATTCGGAAAACAAGTTAAAAGTGTCGAAATCTGGTAATGCGACTGAGAAAATCGTGAGTCAAACCGAAGCAACAACCACTTGTGTAGGCGATCAGCTAAGGTGCGTGAGTGGAAGATGTATTACTGTTGAACAGCTTTGCGATAAGGCAAGTAGACAAACAGTTTACATCAATATTTAATAGCAAATAACATTTGTATACATTAAAGATAGTGGATTGCCCCGAAGGTGAGGATGAACTTATGTGTACCTATGATGAACGTCCCAAGGCTAAAAAGCATTGACGAACAATTGGATACGAACAATTCAAATTGCCTCTATTTACAACAATGATGGAATTGTAAAATTCTATGTAAATAGTATTAGTAAAATATAACAACAACTTTGTACATATAATACAATTGTAATATATTAAGAGTCAAGTCGTAGTGTTGAAACATTGATACATAACTAAACAAATGCCGCCGTGTTTTAGAGTAAGTTATCAGCTAATTATCTAGTTATCCTTATCTAAAGTAAAGCTTCCAACTATTCTCTAAAAATACACGTGAAAACATACCGTGTAATGTGCGGTTTGGAAGCAGTTCTTTCGAATTATTCCAAATATTAACCGGATTCCGACAATGAGATGCGCTTTTATGTGACTTCTTCAATCTTGTTTTAGAGCAGATAGTGAGCAGGGCAGGTGTCAACACGGTAGACACTATTTTCGACAGATCCGTCTAACTACTGAGATACTCGGACGATATCGACAGCTCCCATCGTGCCTTGGTAGCGGCTTTTATGGCGATTGAAGATGAGGCAATATTGGTTGGCCGTGAGGTCAACGGGGAAAAAACAAAGTACTTGCTTTCAACAAACACAGAAACATCTGTACACCAACTAGGACAAAACGTCACTGTTAAGAGCAGCAACTTGAGGAAGTAAGGGAGTTCGCCTACTTCGGAGTAAACATGAACTCCAGGAATGACACCTAAGAATAATAACATTATTAAATGATATCAAAAGTCCTAACTCAGAAGACCGTACAAGGAAGAGGGCGTCCGCAGTCTCCCAGCTCAAGGAAATCGAAGCAACATCCGGAGATTTTACATGAAAGCGAACAACTGCCTGCTAGCTTAAAGACCGGAACGCAGGCTCTTCGAAGCAGCGACGGAAACCTAGTAACCGAAGCGCAGGGCATAGTTGATGAATTTAAAGAGCCTTTCCAACAGCTGCTAAATGGGCATCATGTAAAGAGAAAGTGATAGGGCAAGAAGTGAACCCACGTCCTGTCAATGAATAACAGATTTCACAACCCTGTGTAGAAGAGGTTAGATTAACTATAAGAAAGCTAAATGACTGGACTATCTGCTAATTTTGGCATATAAGATAGGTTAGGTTAGGTATGTGGGTTGATGAGGCAGCGGTGTTGATGCTGCGTCATCGCACTCAGGTGAGTGTTGACCCATAGGGGGTCCACGTGTGTTAGGTTGTGGTGTCTTCTTTGTCTCGTTGGTGATGTCATATCCTATCCAGCCATCCGGTTTTTGCTGAGAACCTGAAAAGATTGGAAAGAGCGATTACGGATAATTCCGTTAGACTGTGGAAAAAATAGCTTCCTAGAGTTCTTTTTCTCAATTGACTGAGGCCTCCTCATCACCACAGCCCCTACAAAGGTCGGTGTCAGTAAGACGCACTTTCAGTCTATGGCTCCCCAGTAGGTTGTGTCCAGTGAGTATTCCCACCAACATCGAAACAGATTTCCTGCTTTTTTAAGGAGCTTGTGGGTTCTGGCTTTATCATAGTCTGGCCACATTACCTTGAATATTTCGCCGGTAGGGAGGGTGTTCCACCTGTTTTTGGCGATTTCCAGGATCCTGCCCCACCCGTGCTTTGAGGTCACACAATGGTCACACTGGTCCTCATGGAAGAGCCCTTTCTTGCCAGCTCATCAGCAATTTCATTACCCCGAATGACCCTATGACCAGCGACCCAGCAGAGCTTCACATTATGTTGATCGCCAAGAACCCTTAGCTCTTCGCGGCACCATTTCATAAGCTTAGATTATATCTCGCAGAGATCGCTTTAATTGCAGCCTGGCTATCAATGAAAATTGTAATATCATCACGTGATATCGCCGTCATTGAAGCTAATTTGGCTGCCTCTGTCACTGCCAATATCTCCGCCTGGAAGACGCTGCTGTGATCAGGGAGTCGAAATGTGCTGTTTGGCTTTAGTGTTTCCGAAAACACTCCAGCTCCAACGCCTATGTCCATTTTCGAGTCATCTGTGTAGATAGACATGGATTCGGCTACATGTTCGCTACTCTCCCATTCCTCTCTACTAGGAAGAATGAAGGAGAATGGTCTATGGAAGTCAAGGTGCACCAGCATGTAATCAGTAGATACAGTTGAGCAAAAGTATTTACTCAGGATCTGTGCGTGCCCCGTTGAGTTCGTTTTCCAGCAGTTTAGCTTAATGATCCGAAGAGAGAAGTTGCCGATTCTTGCATGTATAGGTCCAAAGGAAGCAGGTTGAGGATGATTTCCAGCACCGCCGTTGGGGTGGTTCTCATTGCACTGGTCGTGCATACACACGCCATCCTTTGTACCTTTGTCATGTTTTTCAAGTGGATAGGACCCCAGTTTTTCCCGAATATTCGACTACAGGTGTAGAAAGCCATTGTGGCCTTTTTATGCGTTCACACACATTTAATTTCCAATTGAGTTTCCTGTCGAGTATGACACCCACGTATTTGGCGCACTCGGATAGTTTAAGGGTTGTCCCATCGATACCCGGTAGGCTGAATCTTGGTATTACTCCTAACCCACATTGTTTTGCCCACTCGTTAAGAGTTTTAAGAGCACGTTCAAGTAGCTCACTAATGGTGGGCAGGAAATTTCCTGTTACAAGTATTACTACGTCGTTTGCGTAAGCAATAACTTTTACCCCACTGTATTGTAGCTTTATGAGTATCTCGTTAATGACCAACAGAGGTGAGATAACCCCTCCTTGTGGTGTGCCTCTGGATGCGATATCTTTGAGGTGTGTATTCCCAAGCTTCGCATTTATTTTTCTATCGCTAAGCATGTTCTCTAATTTAATTAGAGCATGATTTACGTTAGTCTTTTCCAAGTTCCTTTTCACCGCGCTCGTCTCTACATTGTTGAAGGCTCCTTCAATGTCAAGGAATGCAGCCAGTGTGTATTCTTTTTCGTGTATAGCTTTTCGATGGTGGTAACGACATCATGCAGGGCAGTTTTAACTCTCCGCATATAAGATACTATCCAACGTACTGTGCGAACGTCTCAAGCCGTTGTGCAACACACTAATCGGCATGTACCAGTGTGGCTTCCGACCCTTAGACCAAATCTTCACACTAAGGCAAATGCCGGAAAATGATCAATGAATTTCAAGTCGAGGCCAACCACCTTTTCATCGATTTTAAAGCCGCATATGATATCATTCATTGTCAGGAGATCTATGTAGCGATGGCTGAATTCGGGATCCCGGCAAAACTGATCCAGTTGTGTCGCGTGACACTTGAAAACTCGCGGTGTAATGTGTAGTTTGGAAGCAGCTCTTTCGAATTATTCTAAACTTTTACCGGATTTCGGCAAGGAGATGCGCTGTCGTTTGACTTCTTCAATTTTGTTCTAGAGAAAATAGTGTAAAGGGCAGGTGTCAACACGGAAGGCACTATCTTCAATAGATATCCGTCCTATCGGCCCCTTTCTTGGCAACCTCTGGTGTTCCACAAGGCAGTCATTTGGGTCTTCTTCTCTTCATCCTCACTATAAACGACCTTGAAAAGATCATTTATCACTCCTCTCTTTCTCTATACGCCGACGATACCAAATTCTTCAAATTCGTTTCTTCACCTCATAACTTCTCTCTCCTTCAACAAGATCTTGATCGGTTTTCAACCTGGTGCCTCAAAAATTGCTTATAGCTTAACATTTCCAAATGCCAATCTATTACCCTATCGCGCGAGCGCAACAAATCCCCTCCCCGTCACTACCTTCTCCACGGTCAACCAATCTCTTTCGTTCAATCTCTCCGTGACCTTGGAATATTGTACGACAGTGGGTTAAATTTTCGTTTACGTATTGACAAAATAATTCGTGAAGCCAATGCATCACTTGGCTAAGTGACTAAATCCCTCTACACCACTTTTGTTCGTCCCCTCCTTGAGTACGCCAGTCAAGCGTGGTCTCCTTTCCATCAAGTTCATGTGCTCAGAATCGAGAACATCTAACGTCTCTTCCTTCGATTTGCTCCTCGAGGATTGCCTCGGAATGATCCTTTTATGTTGCCTCCATACTCAGATCGCCTAAATCTCATTAACATGAACTCTCTTGACGATCGTAGGGACGCTGCAGACATTCTTTTCATTTATCGCCTTCTCTCAGGCTTCGTCGACTGCGACTCTCTTAACAACTCTATTTTCTTTAAAACTAATACCAACTCGTAATTTACGCTGCCCTCGTCTCTTTTACCTTCCAACCCATCGAACCTCATATGGATCCAACGAAAAAATCCCCCGTATGCTGCAAAAGTTTAACTCAAACCTTTCCGTCTTTGATTTCAACCGTAACCCTGCCCGCCAGGTTTGTGACTTTACTGCAATTGCAGTAGATCTACTGCTATTTTTTCGAAAAATAAATCTACTGCCTTTAAATAAAATCTACTACACTTTTGGTCTTACGAAAAAAAAATCATGCAATATGTAAATGTGATCCACAAAATATTTTTTTAATTCTATCACTGAATGCAGTCATCTTCCTGATGAAATCCACTTAGTACCTTATTATAATGTTAATACGGCTTTCGGCAATCGGCTATATTTTGATGGCAAGTGACCAGAGTATATCCATATAATGAGTAGGGACACTCTCTCTACATTTGCATTTCCTACTATGTACTACAAAGTAAAATGCAGAAAAAAACCTACAATATGTAGAAGCAGGTCAAAAGGATGTATTTTAACGCTTTTGGAACGACCGCTGTGGAAAAAACGCTACACAGTATATTTTCCTTGTACCACTACATGCGGCATGCTTCGTAAGACGAATGATTGTGGGTTTTTTCAAAATGCTTTTTTAAAGGCGCATCGTGCAGTGCTACCTGCTTTGCTTTTTTTAAAAATGGTTTATGGCTGGTTTTTCTGATTATTTTTTTACTGATTACACCTAATTATGAACATCTACTCTACAATATGAAAATAAATGCTTCTTCTTTGCTTTGATTTCGCTAAAAATAATGCAATCCGGTGTTCGGCCTAGTAACAATAAAAATGATTTGAATCATTATTTGCTAGTTTTTACGGTTGTTGGTCACACTGGGTTTGCTATAAGGTTGGGAAGGGCGGTGCTTACGTTATGTACGAGTATTTTTAAAGGCGTATTGACCTTAATTCTTGTCAGTCGTGCAAAACAAGTGAAGCAAACGCAATACTGTTAGTTCTCAGAGCAAACAAATAAGAGTGTACGTGTTTTTTAAAAGATAAAGTTCAACTGTTTTTTTAATTTAAAAATATTGAAGAACAAATGGGAAACATACTTTAAAGTATTTGGCCTGCAGTCGAGAGGAAAAACAAATTGTGTGGAAAATGCCTTCGCGGTTTTACGCAACCGAAGAGGAAATAACAAGTTACTAACTCCATTTCAATTCATTTGTTCATTTAAAAGACCATATTAGCAGCAAAGTACATGGAGGATATAACCCCTGAAAACTGCGAGCCAACTGTGAATTTAGAGCTTCTAAACGTTGAAATGCAGTAACAGTCACCCAAAAAGAAGGACAATGTGAAAAACATTTTCAAACCCGAATCTGACTATAAAACTGTTGATTGCGGTAGCGAAAATGCAGGCTACATTAAAAAAAAACCTCAAAAACACGAGTGTGAGCTGAAATTAAGTCAGAAACCTAGTGTTTCCTCCCTATTCGCAGATTTAAAAAAAATTCTTCTCAAGAGTTTTTAGATGCGATATAGAGAGCCTGGAGCATCAATTTATTTCTCGTTTTTCCAATTTGTACTTTTGTAATAATTTTGGAATGAAAATAATATATAAGCAAGAATTTGATTACTTTTGCTGTAAAATCAAAACAAAGAATTATTAGAAATTAGAAAACAATGACTCATTCATACATGAATTTTTGTTTTGTTCCGTTTTTGGTATGTTAGAAAAATTAATGTTTATTATGTTATGTCTTACTTATATTTTGTAAATATAAAAATCTACTGCGAAACAGTTGAATCTACTGCGTTTTTTTTTCAAATCTGCTGCGGACATTTCTTCAAAAAGTCCCATCCCTTCAAATCGCCTTCAAATCGATCTTCTTCACCATTCCCCTAATCCTTAAGCTTTAGTTTTTAGCCTTCTTATTTTTTAAGTTTTAGTTTTTAAGTTAATCATTAGATGTAAGTTTTAGCTCGTAGTAAGCCAAATAAATGAGGGATGTATCTACCCTCACAAAAGTTTAAAAAAAAATTAAAATTAAGCTACTGGGGTATGCGGGCGATTTCGAGATCATCGGCCGATCCCAGCGTGCCGAATAAGAAGCTTCTACGGCGATTGAAGAACAGGGAAAATTGGTTGGTCTTGAAGTAAATGAGGACAAAACTAAATACAAACTGTCAACAAACAAACAAACATCTGTCCGCCGCTTAGGACAATAAGTCACTAATGGTAGCAAAGACTTCGAGGTAGTTAAGGAGTTCATCTACCTAGGAGTAAACATCAACTCCTTAATTGACACCTTAGTGTAGATCCGACGGGGAATAACCATAAGAAACCAGTCCTTAATCCTGCCAGTCCTGCTTTATAATTCCGATTGCTGGACGATAAGTAGAAAAGGGGTGCTAATATTGGGTTCTTTTGAAAGAAAAATACTCTGTCGGATATTTGGTCCTGTGTGCGAGGAGGGCGAATGGATGAGCTGTACCAAGATGTGGATGTAGTCCAAAAAGCTAAATCACGTCGACTTCATTGACTCGGCCGCATTGAACGAATGGACAATAATGCTCCAGCGAAGACGATCTTTGACTCCCAGGCCACAGGCTCGAGACGAAAAGGAAGACCGAACCTCTTCGCCTTTCGGCGGAAAAGTATGATATGTACCCTAGAAAAAAATGAGATCAATTTTTTTGGAATAAGGAGTAATGCCCAAAACCTTTGTATATAGAGTTCTATAGTAGTCTCATCAACATGAATTTGAAAACGATGAACTCGACAGAGGCGGGAGCAAAGGTGGTGGCGTTTGAAGGTTTGTGTCTTAAATTTTGCTGTCTCTCTTTATCGAATCATTCTGATATTATGTAAGTATTTATTTTTCTGTGTAACAGCCGAATACTTTTGATGATTTGTATTGTTGCGTCGATCCGGCAAATATTATGTAGGATGAGAGGGATATGATGGAAAAATTAGAAATCTGGCTTTGTCGTCTGCGATTAGAATGTATTATGAAAGAGGCAATTCATTTGAAAGGAAAAATTTAATAAAAGCTAATTTCGGTATTTTCCATCAAATAAGTAATTATGAATTTATGGATTTTTAGACTTTTGCTATTGCAAAAATGTACCGCGATAGTAATGTGTATCTACTATGTCCGTCCGTCCATCAACCCGTCGGCAAAAATTAATTCATTTATACTGGAGCTAGAAAGCTGAAATTTAAACCATAAACTCTCTATAGGCCCGAAATAATAAATTTTACGAATTTTTAAAATCCGCCCACTGACACGCCCACAATTTCAAAAGAACAAATTTGTGAGCTAGAAAGCTGAAATGTTGAATATATTGTCTTAAGGCGCCCGAAATGCTGGGGGGGTTAACATCGCATCGTCGCCTCGGCAAGTAGCATGTATGATGAGGGGGATGGTGGAAGGGACGAAAAGTTTTGAAATGAAAAATTTCATAAAATCTGATTTCAGTCTTTTTCCTCAAATAAGAAATTTTGAGTTTATCGCTTTTTAGACTGTTACTATTTTGGCTATATCTTGTCGAAAAATGTTCCGATTTATCATTTCTTTTGTAATTGATTCAGAAATATTCAATCTAATTTATAAAGAAATGACATGTTACTTTGTGTCAGTATTGCGCCATGCTGCACCACCACTTATGGGTTAATAGTTAATAGGTTTCTACCTATACGATCAATATTTATTTTATTTAAATTTTATTATTTATTTATTTTCTTCTTAAGACGATTGGAGTTGGGCTTTTCGATTTTTGAAGTCTTTGACCGCCTTCCTAACTTCTTCGACAGTAATGTCGTGTACTTTTTCAGTGTTAGAAACGGCTCTCGGAAAATATATCCTAGGCCATTGTTCAATTAGAAGTTTTTCGTCATCCACAAGAAGCAGCCCTTGAGCATTGTTGATTAACTTTGGCGAACGGATTTCCTTCTCTCAGTGGCAAATTTTGAAAATTGTTGTGTTCCTTTATGGATGCGAAGTGAATCAGTTTTGGAGACTAATTATTTAAATACTGTTAAAGGTTTTCTGGATGTTCTTAAAGTGAAAAAAAAACCTTCAAGATCATTCCTATAACAGCTTGCAGAAGTATCTTCAGATGGAAAACAATATTTCGCCGGAACATTAAATGTTTTGCATTATTTACCTTAGTCTTTGTATATAGACCTATTCCCGTTCAAGCTGCTTTGTCGAGGTTCGTGGACAGCCTGGTTTCTATCAGCAGCCGAGGAAGAATTTTTTTCTAACTACCGATACAGACTCTCCACAAACTTCATTTTTTGAGCGCACTTTCTCTTTGCGAGCCTCTTGTAAAGTCTGTATTCCGATTGACCTTTTTCATCTCCATAATTAGTGGTTGACTAAGCTTTGAAAGACACTTTTTTGTCACTAATTAGTAATTACTGCTTTATCTTCATCTGCCGACCAAAATATTTCTTTGCCGTATTGACAGCTTTGTTGATGCAGATAATTTTGCATAATTTGCAATAAATGCTTGACTTTTTTTTTTGTCCAGATTGTACCATTTGGTTCTCACAAACACTTTTGTTTGTTCAGTTCTGTTCGTCCCCGCCGCCATAAAAATTTCTGGCAGGAGGAGGCGGTTTTGTTGGGCGATTGCCTCTTCCAGGATCACTTTGAAATCTGTAACGCAAACGTGCTACCAAATGGCAATCAATGTGGGTTTCGTTTCCGCCACTGCTGTAAGTGACCAGGTGACGGCTTTGTTTGAGAACGATAAGACCTTATGACTTGCACATGCTTAGGATACCTTCACCCGGAGAGTTCCTGGTGCCGTATCCCAGTCCTCAATTGCAGTTCTGATAGTCTTCGTTTGACTAACCGACATTACCGTTCAAATCTCCGCCAAAGAACAAAAGTCCCGTAGTAGAACATCTTGAAAGCTTTTGTCCTAACGTTCAAGAAACGCGCCCGATTTCTGGTGTTTTGCGAGATGATATTTTCCTGGGATAGACTCACAAAAATTAAAACTCTGGAGGGACACCTCTTCGACTCACAAAAAAGGATATTCTGAAGGAGAGATATTTCAACCGCGGACATTATAAAAAGGAATTTAAACTACAGTAATTATTACTAATTTTTGGAGTTTAAGTGGTCAACCGCTAGTGTTTACCTACTCCACACACCCATCAACGCAAACAACTTAGAGCATTCTTCAATAGAATTCGCTTAAACATCTCAAAATAATTGCATATCTTCTTATGCAGTGTTTAAATATTTCTCCAGCCTTTATGCATAAATCCTTATTCATAAAATAGTGTAAAAAATATAGGGACGGGCTACAATCTGCTTGGGCGAACTGTTGGATACCCTATTCTTATTCCTATCCCTCATAAGTGGGCGTGACAAAAGTCTAAGTATGGTGGAATTGTTAAGAACGTACTACATTTTTTGTTATATAACATTTAAAGGATTTTATCAACAAAAAAAAAACGCTCCCTAGCTCAAACTTGGGTGTTTCAATAAAATTGTTTTATTTAATTGTGGGCGTGTCAGTAGGCGAATTTAAAAAAAATCAAAACATGAGAATAAAGGGCCCCTAGAGAGTATATATTATAAATTTCAGCTCCTTAGCTCAAACTTTGAATTTTCAAAAAAAAAAAAAATAATTGTGGGCGTGTCAGTGGGCGGATTTTGAAAATATTTACACATGAGCATAAAGGGCCCATAGAGAGTATATGTTATAAATTTCAGCTCCCTAGCTCAAACTTTGGATTTTCAACAAAAAAAAATTATTTATTTGTGGGCGGATTTTGAAAAATTTTTATCCCGAGCAGTTTTAGGAGTCATAGATCATATATAAAAAATTTTGCCGACAGACGGACGGACGGACGGACGGACGGACATGGCTAGATCGACATTACTATCGATGCTGATCATAAATATACTCGTAGTAACTTTTGGGGGCCTACGGGCAATATTAAGGTATGTAACAAACTATGCGTCAAAATTAATATACCCTTAGAATAGGGTATAAACATATAAGTTATGCACAGTTTGTGTCGATTAAAGTATCAAAAAGAATACATTAATCAATTACATTTAGCTGTCCAAACTGAAATCAATTGTCTGTGGAAAACCAAATGAAAAAATTCAGCTTATAAAGGGTGATTTTTTAAGAGCTTGAGAACTTTTTTTAAAAAAAAAACGCATAAAATTTGCAAAATCTCATCGATTCTTTATTTGAAACGTTAGATTGGTCCATGACATTTACTTTTTGAAGATAATTTCATTTAAATGTTGACCGCGGCTGCGTCTTAGGTGGTCCATTCGGAAAGTCCAATTTTGGGTAACTTTTTCGAGCACTTAGGCCGGAATAGCCCGAATTTCTTCGGAAATGTTGTCTTCCAAAGCTGGAATAGTTGCTGGCTTATTTGTGTAGACTTTAGACTTGACGTAGCCCCACAAAAAATAGTCTAAAGGCGTCAAATCGCATGATCTTGGTGGCCAACTTACCGGTCCATTCCTTGAGATGAATTGTTCTCCGAAGTTTTCCCTCAAAATGGCCATAGAATCGCGAGCTGTGTGGCATGTAGCGCCATCTTGTTGAAACCACATGTCAACCAAGTTCAGTTCTTCCATTTTTGGCAACAAAAAGTTTGTTAGCATTGAACGATAGCGATCGCCATTCACCGTAACGTTGCGTCCAACAGCATCTTTGAAAAAATACGGTCCAATGATTCCACCAGCGTACAAACCACACCAAACAGTGCATTTTTTGGGATGCATGGGCAGTTCTTGAACGGCTTCTGGTTGCTCTTCACTCCAAATGCGGCAATTGTGCTTATTTACGTAGCCATTCTACCAGAAATGAGCCTCATCGCTGAACAAAATTTGTCGATAAAAAAGCGGATTTTCTGCCAACTTTTCTAGGGCCCATTCACTGAAAATTCAAGCGTTGCTCGTTAGTAAGTCTATTCATGATGAAATGTCAAAGCATACTGAGCATCTTTCTCTTTGACACCATGTCTGAAATCCCGCGTGATCTGTCAAATACTAATGCATGAAAATCCTAACCTTAAAAAAATCACCCTTTACATAATATTCGGAAATTTATTTGTGCAAGATAATGCAATCGCAATATGCACATAATATGATTTTTGATACCTATTATGAATGAATGAATACCTACCCCTCACCTACCGCAAACTTTCATCAAAACCAACAACTAATATACCATCCATATACTGCACCCCTCTCACCAACACATCATATCCCCATCATGAGAAGTAAACAAAATAAATTCGATAAATGAGGAGAATGGAAGACAACAAAAATAACTACGAATATGCATATTCAAAGGCATACTAGGATTTTGTAGAAAAGGTTCTACAATATGGTTGTATAAATGTAGCTTTTTTTAATGACATACTTAAGTCGCAAGATGGTGCATAAGTCGAATACTCGAAATGAGACTACTATAGAACTCTATATACAAAGCCAAAACACATATGCAGAATTATTCTTGCAGTGAAAATAGAACATACACCTTGAATGGGCCAGAACACAAGTAAGCTCTGCAGCCACTACAATTCTGATAGTAAGAGTTACCTCTTATTCTAAATTCACTATATAGAGTGCAGTCGTCAATTTCACCATACCTGAAAAGAGAAAAGAGACAAATTTGATTGTGATTTGCTTTGTTTTTCCACTCGTGAAACATTAATTTTTTTTTCATCTTCGTTAAAATGAAGAGATTTTTTTTTCCTTTCCTTAAAATTCGCCCACTGACTGACACGTCCTGGTCCTGGCACAAAAGGTGTGGCAGTGGGCATAAAATATTTCTGTACATGTTTTACATGTAGTAATACATTTAGTGAAGCATATAGAATTTTTAAAGAGGTTTTTCTGTAAAGGTTACAGCACCCTATTGCGCTTTTGAACACAGTGCACAATTAGTAACAGCAAACATTTCATTGCATGCTTTCAGGTGTTACTTACTATTAGAAAGAATAGCGCAATAGGTTAGAAGTGTTTTGGGGCAGTTGTAGGGTTTTCTCCACGTGTTGTGTCTAAGTTACGAGTACTTAGGGAGATCAAGTTTTCATGTGCCTGATTTTAAGTAATTGACTTGGCTTGGATTTGTATACACGAACTTGCAATCAGTAAGCGAATACGCACTACTATTGCACCGTTGCGACCGACGATTAATAAGGGCTATTATACGAAAATTTAAGTATTCATAAAATACCTTTGTCTCGAAGCTGTGATATAAGACCATAGAAGCTTCTCGAAGAAAAGGTCATCAGTGCCGCATAACTATCGACCCTGACCTTTGGAACACTAACAACTATTACGATGGTAAATTTCGTATGGAGATGACAGAAGATTTCTTTCTGAGTGGGTATGCAGGCGACATTGCAGTGTTTATTAACGGCAAAATATACAGAAAGTGCGCAAAGGGAGCTGAACCAGGTCATGAGACTGCAAGGATGCAATAATGTCTTTAGGACTGCAGCTTAACACATTCCTGCGAAGCGATGAAGTCCGCATCGTAGTCTCTCGAAGGACACGAAAAAAGGTGGAAATTGGAGTGAAAATGTCAAGGCAGGAGCAAAACAGTATACGAAAACACGGTGAAGTGAACTTCTACGTCATCCAGATTCGCAACGGACGCGGTTACTTAAACGCTTTCTTCCACACGTCCGGTAAACAAATAGCCCGACCTGACAGTGCGGGGACTTTCCAACAGACGGAAAGTTCTGCGATAGGATATGGAAAGAAACATCGGCGTCTAACTTCAACATAAGCTAAAAGATGCTAACGAGCGATCCGAACTTAAGTCAAATCTCTTCTTTTGTGAAAAAATATTCTCAGGACAAAAAGAGGGAAGAAGATTCAAACAGAGAGACAGAGCACGATAGGGTTCGCAGGCATCCGAGTGCAAAAATGGCGGCTTTTTATCGACTTTAAAAACGGCTTGAGTATGACGTAATGTAAAGATTTCAGTGGGAGTGTTTAGTGCTTGTGAGTCGGACATATCAAGGGGTGATGACCTGCCACTTGACTGCACATTATATATTCGCTCCTTAAAAAAACAGATCAACTTGGAAGATCGTCTTAAGAATTAAATGGGATAATCTCTAAAAATCCATCAGTCGCTCATCTTACTAGGAATGCCCATCATCTGCTGGTGCACTTTCGCGACCTTAGAACATAAAGGTTCTAAGTGCCAATTTTGAAAAAAAATTAATTATAATCAAATCTGGGTAAATTGATTATACTCTTTCGATTCGCGCTCTTTATTTTGCCCCATCTCTTTCCGCTTTTGAGATATCCAGGGCTACGGAGTTCTATCTGCAATATTTCCATTTAAGATTAAGTCAGAAAAGGTTCTAACTGCCACTTAGAAGCTTGATTACCAAATTCAAAAAACAAAAAATGAAGATAGAACTTTGGTGCATTTTTAAGTGCAGTTAGAACCTTACTGCTCAGAATGTATTTATTATTTTTAAGTAGAATCGACTAGGTTTTGAGATTTATTTCATATTCATTAGAATTTTTGGCAATCAAAATGACAAAATATGTAGCTAGTTTGATTTCAATTGGAAATGTTTTAACACGTGTTTTAAAGAAAGAAGTGCTTAATTTACTAGATTCAATTTGAATATTAAACAAGTGTTATTACGAAGTTATATTTAAATTTTGGTAAGTTAATTAAAGTAAAGTTTAAAAGTTAATTAATTTATTAGGTACAATATTAGTTTTCTTTTAACAGAAAAATTCCCACCTAAAATGAATTTTGAAGAAATTATTACTGCTTAATGCGTTGGTGATGTCATCGAGTTGGGCCCTTCGGAAATAATAGAAGAGTTCACAGTCGACAAAAATGTGGGTCAAGACTCGAAAAAATTGTGAAACCATAAAAATATTAAAACAAATGTTCGGAAAACAAATCGTCAAGCAGGAGAGGCTTATGTGAGTGCCAGGGGAAAACCCGTGTCTAAAAACAAAATTAAAAACACAAAGGACTGTTTCTCAAAGTGTAGATTTCATTGTCAAAACCTTGTATCCAAAGTAGAACGCGAGGAAATGTTTAGGGGTTTCTACTCTTTGGATCAAGAAGGCATAACTAATTTTATTCTTAAATCCACAACACGAACTGAAACTATTCGAAAAAAAAGTAAATCGACTGCTGTCGCGTCGAAATTTTTCATTTCGCTATTTTATGGATTTATGTGAAAATAATAGGCTGCAAGTTTGTAAACCGTTTTGGCTTGGAACCTTTTGCATATCTCAGACACCAGTATACAATGCTCACAAATTTAAAAATGATGTTACTGGTATTGCTAAAAAAAAGTAAAAGTGGTTTAAAAACAAATAAAAGGATACCAGAAAAGAAGGTCTTAGAAGTCAAGGCTCATATCAATTCGTTCCCAAAAGTTGAGTCTCATTACACTCGAGCCAAAACTTCAAAGTTGTACTTAGATTCTAACTTAAACATAACTAAAATGTATAATCTTTATAAGAACCAAACTGAGGATCATGTAAAGGAGAGCTTTTACCGAACAATTTTTAATACTAATTTCAACTTAGACTTCCATCGACCAAAATCTGATAGATGTGGGAAGTGCGAAACTTATCTAGTTGCGACGAAAGAAAATGAATTGACTGAGTGTATGAAATCAGAAATGGAAATCCATCTTAAACTTAAGTCTGGCATGAGAGAGCAAAAGGCGTCGGACAAAAGTTCGAAAACCCCTGTTCTTACATTTGATCTTCAAAATGTTTTAACTTGTCCAGGAGCAGAAATCGGTCCAATGCTCGCACATTTTTCGACAACGAAAACAATTTATTGTGCATTATTTTTTATTAAATTTATTAATCATTATAACACTTTTTCGTTTTGAATTATAAATGATATCGTCTCGGACAACTGATTTTCACAACTAAATTTATTAACTTTTTAAAGAACTTTATTTTAATGAATTTGGATTTTTTATGTATTTTGTTTGTTCATCTATTAATTTATTTTACGTACTTTAAAATTAATTTTACCATTTATAATTAATTTTTAAAAATACTCTTTTCTATGTTTTGAAATTATTAATTGAGATTCGTAATAGGGTGCATGATATTTTTATTTAAAAGTTGAATCTTATTATTTTGTCGGATTTCAATTTTTTAACCCTGAAATTTAAGATCCGAAAGTTCTTTGTAAAGAAAAAAGTTTGTCAACAAGAACCTTAGTGTTCTAAATTATAGCGTCGTTTGGTTGGGCACCAAGGTTCATCGTCGTTTTTTAAAGTCGGATTTTAGAGTCAAACCATTAAATTTATTAGGGTTTCAAATTAAAATCCTTTTAATCGAGTGTAAACTCAACGAATTTTTCTTAAACTTTAAGACCTTTTTAAAACACCACCCGAATTAAAGAGTTCAAAAATTCAAAAGCGTTTTTCTCAAAACACACGTTTGTGTCCATAGAACCTTGTTGTTCTAAGGTCGCGCTTTGTCAACCGCCAAGACATCTCAATTTCAAAACACATTTTTCTATAAAACTGGGAAAGGTACAATTTGTAACCATTTAAGCCCAGAAGGAACGCTCATTTGCAAGCATTTAGAGCAGTTGTAGCCGCAATATTGGTAATATCAATCAACGTTCCTTCACAATCGCGAAAGAGAGGCAGGCCAAAAAGACACCTGCATTATAAACGACAAAATTTATCAATCGATCGACATTTTGGTATTATGATTGTCAATTGACAAATTAAACGCCTATTGTGAACACTGACAAGCAAAATACCAAATTTATTAATAAAAGGTTTCATAATGGTTCAACAATATTTATGATTATTTTCTTCCTTTTCCTTTAATGGCGGTGAGGCTATGATCAGGATAAAAGGGAGCATAGCCCTCCTACTTAACTGCATCCCTACTGGTCCGCCTGTTGGGCGCTAGAAAACAGCGGCAGTCCTCCCGAGTTTGAAACACTTCGTCGCTGAGGCCAATCAAATGCTGGTGTTGCTGCATTTGTGCGATTCAGTAGTTTTTAGGCCTGCCTCTCTTTTGCGTTTGTATTGGAATGTTGATTGATATTTTGCAGTTTGATAGGGTTCATAAGATATCGCCTTTGAACATAACAGTACCAACTGAGCCGGTCGCGCTAGTTTTCTTGAGATGGGTTCTTTGACCTGAAGGCTTCCTCGAATCTTGGAACTTTTCAATCAGTCTTTGTTACTCCTGCTGTCATGCGAAGCATCTTCATCTCAGCTGCCACTAATTTGCCCTCATACTTTTTGTACGCTGTCCAACATTTTGAACCGTATGTGAGCGCCGGGCGCAAAACTGCGGTGTAGAGCTTTCCTATCAGCTTAGGGGAATTTTTCGATCGGAGAAGATTTCCGAGTTTTCCCGTCACTTAATCCTCCCTACGCTTACGCGATCCTTAATGTAGTCATCACAGCTTACTTCGCTACTGATAATAGATCCCACATATTTGAATTTTTTTCACTTGGGAATCACTCCTCCATTCATATTATTGTCTGGAATAGGTCGGAGTGGATCAGAGAACAGCCAGTATAAGTATTCTGTTTTCTTTGGACTAATACCATACTCATTCCCCTCCAAAATGACCACCCATACTCCATACATTAAGTGCTAGTTGCAGGGACGTTGGATCCTCGCCTATGATGGCTTTATCGTCAGTAAAGAATAAGTGATGCACTCTGGGATCTGTCACTTTTCCTTGAAGCAGATAATCAAGGACTGTGATAAATATCGAGGATTTAAGACACTTCCCTGGTGTACACCGACTTTGATAGCGAACTCATTGGAGACGCCAATGTGGCATCTTACTCTTGCCTTTACTCCCTCATACATGTCCCTGATCATCTGTACGTAGGTTTCTAGAACTCCTCGCTGTCTTAGCACCACCTATAACAGATCCCTTGGTTCTCTATCAAAGGCCTTTTCAAAATCAAACAAAACCATATGCAAATCCTTGAAGGAATCACGATGTTTTTCCATCATGATCCTTATACTTTATATTGATTTAACTGCGACAAACCCGCACTGCTCTTCAGATAGGCGTATCATTTTTCACATTCGGCTATCTAATACCCGCTCAGAGATCTTCAACGTTTGGGACATCAGCTTGATTGAACGGTAATTGTCAGTCTCGCGTATCGCCTTTTCCTTTGTAAAAAGGAAGAAGAAAACTTTCCCTCCCCTGGTTAGACATTGCGCCTCTCATGAGTTTGGAGATCAGAATCATGACCCATTTGGAATCGATGTCTCCCATCTTTTTACAGAACTCAGACGGTATCTCCTCCGTCCCAACTGCTTTTCACTTTTTGGAGTCTTTGACCGCCTTCCTAACTTCTTTGACAGTAATGTCGTGTACTTCTTCATTGTTAGGAACGGCTCTCGGGAAATATATTTGAGAAAATGTTTCATTTAGAAGTCCTTCACAATACTGCTGCCACCTGTGTAGTATTTGTTCGTCATCCACAAGAAGCAGCCCTTGAGCAGTGTTGATGAACTCCTGTTCAAGCTGGTTTGTCGGAGTTCGTGAACAGCCTGGTTTCTATCAGCAGCCGAAGAAGAAGTTTCTTCTAACTCTCGATACAGGCCCTCCACACTCTGCTTGAATTTGATTGCACTTTCTCTTTGCGAGCCTCTTGCAAAGTCCGTATTCCAAATCGAGGCGAGCTTTTTCATCTGCATTATAAGTGAAGACCAAGATTTGAATGCCACTTTCTTATCACTTATCACTGCTTGAGTTTCAGCTGTCCACCAGTATGTTTCTTTGCCGTACTGATAGTCCCCTTTCGAAGCCCCTAGCAGTGATTTGGGTCTATCCAAGCAAGGTCGTTGTAGGGGATTTCACATATCTTGTGCTCTGCACTCTGCATCCTCAACTTCGTTGATGATCTGATGGAGATAATTCAGCATATTTGCAATACATTCTTCGCCTTTCTCTTTGTCCAGATTGTACCATTTGATTTTGGCAGACACTTTTGTTTGTGAGGAGGAGGCGATGTTGCTGAGCGATTGCCTCTCAATGGATCACTTTGCAATATTTAACCCGAGGCTTCATGAAACGTGTTACCAATTGGTAATCCATCTCGGTTGCATTTCAGCCGCTGCTGTAAGTGACCAATGGCCTATATCATAGAACTATTGGTATAATACTAATAATTTCCAAGTTATTAGTTCTAAAAATGTATTGGCTAATAAAATCGTATTTCATAAAAGAACTGTCGGGTTCTAATAATTCCCTTATTCAATACCTATACAATTTTTGATTAAACACCGTTTAAGTTTATGCGCCCTATTAAACATCTGCACGGCAGGATCTTCTAAAGCATTACACTTAGGCGTAATTAGCCATCCTTTAAGAGGGTAAGCCGAATCACCCAAAAGCACTGATCGTGGGTGTGGGCACCAACCATTTTCCATTTTTTTGAGTATGCTATTAATTAGCGCGCGAGCATCGTGCACTTTGCCGGGCCATTTAGCACTGCAATAATAAAATTGTAGATCCGGTCAACAAACCAACATACAGTTAATGAAATGATTTCCGTGACGATCGATGAAACGGTCTTCATGATTTTTGGGTGCATCAATGTTGATAAGAGTACCGTCAATATAGCTAATAACAGCAGGCATTTGAACTTGTGTGTGCGAGCGCATGAGATCGGACGTGTCTAAAACTGCTCTTCAAGTTTTAAGAAGAAAAGGGGAAAAAAGGCAATCGCTATTGCTAACATTGAGAATACTAAAACACAGGAACGCGGTTAACGATTCGATAAAGCTTTTCGCGAAAATTTTGTTTATTTGAATAAAAATAAGTGAAAAATTAGATCGGAAAACAAAACAGTGTTTAACTATTGTGCCGTTGCCAATACAAGCTTGAGTTGGCGACCATGGAGTGCCTTGTCTATACGAAGGCAAGTAGACAAACAGAGCTTGTATTCCCTGCAAACCAAAAGTCAGTAGTTTCTCGAAAACACTACTGGAAAGAAACATGTTTTTGTGAATGTGTTTGTATTCTCTTTAAGTATTAGTATTCGGCTGATCGATGCATATGCTTTGCGAATGTAGAAGTACAGATAAAACCTGTTTCCCATATAAAAAGGGCAAAATTGTGATAATCATTTTTGCCAGTATTGTTGTTGTTGTTTTTACACCGTGACAATCCAAATGCAGTCGATCTATATCTGGACAATAAGAATCGACCGAAGCAGTGTTGCCGAAAGTACTCCCATAGGAGTATTGTACTACTTTCAACACCTCCGTACACCCGTACTCCTTCTTTCACATTCGTAATCCTATTTTTTTTAAACACCTAAAATATCTTACACTTGCAGCAAACTGTAAACCTGAACAAATTTAATTCACTTAAAATTTAATGCAAATTTGACAACACTTTTATCTTCTTAACTTTCGTCAAAAACGGAATTTCTCTCTTGCTTGTTTGTTATACCCTATTCTAAGGGTATATTAATTTTGACGCATAGTTTGTAACATACCTTAATATTGCCCGTAGACCCCTAAAAGTTACTATATTTATGATCAGCATCGATAGTAATGTCGCTCTAGCCATGTCCGTCCGTCCGTCCGTCCGTCCGTCGGCAAAAATTAGGCCCTTAAACTGGGCCTAGAGAGCTGAAATTTTAACCATATACTCTCTAGGGTCCCGAAATAATCAAGTTTACGAATTTTTGAAATCTGCCTACAGGCCCACAAACTCAAAAAAACAAAATTTTGGAAAAAATCGAATTTTGAGCTAGAAAGCAGAAATTTTTTATATATGATCTATGACTCCTAAAACTGCTCGGGATATAAAATTTTCAAAATCCGCCCACTGACACGCCCACAAAAAAATAAAACAAATTTATTGAAAAAACAAAATTTGAGCTAGGGAGCTGAAATTTATAATATATACTCTCTAGGGGCCCATTAAGCTCGTGTGTAAATATTTTCAAAATCCGCCTACTGACACGCCCACAATTTAAAAAAACTTTTTTTTGAAAATCCAAAGTTTGAGCTAGGGAGCTGAAATTCATAATATATACTCTCTAGGGGGCCCTTTATGCTCATGTGTTAATTTTTTTTAAATCCGCCTACTGACACGCCCACAATTGAGCTAGGGAGCGTTTTTTTCGATAAAATCCTTTAAATGTTATATAATAAAATAGCTAGAGCGTTCTTAACAATTCAACCATACTTAGACTTTTGTCACGCCCACTTATGAGGGATAGGAACAAGAATAGGGTATCCAACAGTTCGCCCAAGCGGACTGTAGCCCATCCCTATGTTTTTTTGTTTCGTTGATTTCATCTTTCACGCAATTTTCATCTGTCAGTTACGTATTTATTTTATTGTTACCTGAGATTGTATTTTGTCAGTTGTTTTTAGGGTTCCGTAGCCAAATGGCAAAAAACGGAACCCTTATAGATTCGTCATGTCTGTCTGTCTGTCCGGGCATGTCACGGACACTTTTTTCCGAAACTATAAGAGCTATACTGTTGAAACTTGGTAAGCAGATGTATTCTGTGAACCGCATTAAGATTTTCACACAAAAATAGAAAAAAAAGAATAAATTTTGTTGGTTCCCCTTACTTAGAACTGAAAATCAACAATTTTTTTTCATCAAACCCATACGTGTGGGGTATCTATGGATAGGTCTTCAAAAATGATATTACGGTTTCTAATACCATTTTTTTCTTAACTGAATAGTTTGCGCGAGAGATACTTCCATTCCCCCCTCCCCCTATAACTTCTAAAATAAGGGAATGATAAAACAAAAAAAAAGAATATGATGTATATTACCATACAAACTTCCACCGAAAATTAGTTTGAACGAGATCTAGTAAATATTTTTTTTTATACGTCATAAATCGTACACCGCAATTTACCTTTCATTCAATCAACTCAAATATAAAAAAAAAATATTTAATTTCATAAACATAAACCTTATGCGTAAACCGTTCAAAGTTACAACGAACTAGAAGAACTTTTATATGATGTTACTTGCTGCTACGGAACCCTTCATGGTCGAGTCTGACTCGCACTTGGCAGGGTTTTGGTCAGAGATATTTCTCTTAAAAAATGCCAATGAAACACTTTTCCCTCTGACAAGGGATTTTGTAAGTGCTTTGTTTAGTATTCCGCACAACAGTTTCTCATCAAAGATAAAAAACGGAACAGATTGGAGGTAAATACATTGAATGCAAATCAATGAAGCATTTTTAAATAATGTTGAAAAAAAATTGTGTACACATTTATTTTGAAGACTAAAAATTGTTTGTACTACTATTTTTTCAAAATACTCCCCATTTTTGGCTGCAGTACTACCTTATAATATTTCTCTCCGGCAACACTGGACCGAAGTCTAGACATTTTGCAAAATATGCAAAAGCAAATTTTAAAATTACTCGAATCAGTTTAATCTTTTAGATCGGTCGGCAATGATGATGAGCGAGAGCTTCGTCTAGAAGACTCTGTGTTTGCCGGAAAATTGGTAAAAATAATTTAATTGTAACAAGTACATAACTATTTACAAAAAAAAAACATTTCAGGAAACTTATTTAAGGAAATACAGTGGAAAATTGGAAAATGCTTTCCGTTTCTTAGCTACGACGTGGTGTATGTGGATTTTAATTTAGATGGACGAGTCGGAAAGGGATGGCTGAACGCGTTAATTTTGTATAAAAAAAAAAATTGTTTGGTACCTATGTAATTAAATTCGTGAAAGTTGTATGAACAATTTAGCATAACTGCTTAACTTCCATTTTCAGACGATTGTGGTAGACTACTCGGCCACGAAAAAATTGAAAAAGAGATGCGACGATGCGTCCTAAATACACACAACCGCCAATGGCAGACTAAGCCCGCCAGAGGCCCGGGCGGCAAAGCTGAATGAGGCCCCCAGCTTTAAAAAAAATTTAGTTTTACAAGCTTTTTATTCAGTTCACATTTGTATGTATAAATAATTGTTTATGTTTATTTCGTTAAAATCTGGCAAGTGAAATTTAAATTCGAATTTAATTATTTAGGCTAAATAAACATGATGTTTTGCGAGTTCCCTGAGTCGGATTCAATCCGTGGTGGTGCGGTTCCTTGGAATGTAGGTTGTTTCGGGGTATTTTCGAATTTGGTCTAAGTGCCTGTGCCATGTTCTGCCACCATCTAACTCAACGCAATAGTGCAGTAAGCACTTTTGTTATACAACCTTGCCAAACCTCTATTTCGTATTCTTATCAAAATAGTCCCTAACCGCAACTCTCGTCCCACGGCGAAAGTTTCTTCCAGCTTTCTCAGCATAAGGAACAACGTTAGTACTTATATTGGGTATTGGAGGAACCATTAGATTCAATCGTGACCTTATTTCTCGACCGAACATAAGTTTGGAAGGTAACTGATTGGTTGTTGAATGAGGAGTTATTCTGTAACGAAGTAAAAATTTCGAGAGATTTACATCTCTCTCCGAATTATTGCACTGTAACGCCCGAAGTGCCTTTTTTAATGTTTGAACGTAACTTTCCGCCAACCCATTTGTGGCTGGATGGTATGCAGCTGATCGTTTATGTTTGATCATATTAAGCTTTAAAAAAATCTTGGAACTTGTGTCCTGTGAATTGGGTACCATTATCTGTTACAAGTACTTCGGGTATTCCAAACGTAGCAAATATGGTTCTACACATTTTAATTGTATATCCGGCCAACGTGAAATGGCATCTACTAAAATAAAATAGTAACCACCATGCAAGGGTCCACAAAAATCAGCATGTTCCCTTGATAACGGGCCTTTTGCTGGCTCGCAATGGTAAAAGGACTCTATTGAAATGTTGCTTTTGTTTGAATTACAAATAAAACAGTTCTTAACTTCGTTTTCTATATCCCAGTCCATGTTAGGCCACCAACAAAAGCCTCTGGCCAGTTGCTTCATTTTAACAACTCCGAAATGAGTTGAATGAAGTTCCTTCAATGTTAATGTTCGTAATGGGCGTGGAACTACCACTCTTGGCCCTCTCATAAGGCATCCGCGTTGAATTGAAAACTCATTTTGGTCAATGTTAAATCGGTTTGGACGCGGAGCTGTCTTTCCTGCCCTTAGATATGATAAAAGTGTACATAATTCTGTAACGTTTTTAGTTTCTCGTTGTATTGATTCGATTGTAATCGGTAACGCTCCTATCTGTTTGATGTCTACCATTTCCGGTTCATCATAATCGTAAACAGATTCACTGCTCACTGGAAGTCGATATAAAAACTCTGCATTGAAATGCGATTCTGTATTTTTATATTTAATCTCGTATTGGTACGATTGCAAGAAGACAGCATAATGTTGCATTCTGGTTGCACACAAAGTCGGTAATGCTTTTGACGGGGAACAAATTTGTAGGAGTGGCTTATGGTCAGTATAAAGTGTAAACATATGACCCCAGAGATACTGGTGGAATTTACGTATTCCGAAAATTATATCGTATGCCTCCTTATCAATTTGTGAATATTTTTGCTGTGTTAGTGTTAAGCACTGTGATGCGAAGTGTATTGTACGCTCTGTTCCGTAAGGATACACATGGGATAGAACCGCGCCGACACGCCGTAAGGAGATGCATCTGTTGCGAGAATGACAGGTAATTGTGGGTTGAAGTGAGCTAAAACTCTATCCGACTGTATCTCTTTCTTCACAAAACTAAAAGTCTTGACAATCTGGTGTCCAATTGAAAGGTGCATCCTTAGTAAGTATTCCATATAATGGTTTTAATAAAGTACTTATTTTCGCAATGAACCGTCGATAATAGTTTACAAGACCAATGAAGTAACGCACTTCCGTTTTGTTTTTGGGGATAGGCGCGTTGTAAATCGCTTCAATTTTACTTTTTGATTTTTGCAATCCATGTTTTGAAATAATGTGACCACAAAACTCGATTTGATCGGCCAGAAAAGAACTTTTATTTAAATTTATGTGAAGGTTGTGCTTTCGAAAAATTTTAAAAATGCATTCTAATCTTAACAAGTGGATCTTTGTATCCACTACCGTAACTCGTATGTGGTCTATAAAAATGCTTGTACCAAGAATGCCTTTTAAGAGTTTCTCCATCTCTCTTTGCCATAAAGCAGGGCCAGCGGCTATACCGTACATCATCCTACAATATGGAATGGATATGGATAAGGAAAACAAATTACGAATCGAGCGAGAAAAAAAAATTAGATAAAATAAATCAAAGATATTTTTTTTTATTTTTTGTAGCGTGTTATATGTGTTTTCGTGCCTTCAATTTACTGAACTCCTCAATAACTTCTGTGAAATCGATTTCTTTAGAAGTTTTTCTTTCTATTGAAAGCACGGCTAGATTAAACAGTCGCTTTTGATCCATTGTAGATTGAAGATAATTTTTAATTACATATAGTTTAAGTTTCTCTTAACTCCTCTTGCATGATGCAACCGAGATTCAAATGGTCAAGAAGTATTGACGTATGAGCGATATACAGGGTAACAATTCACTGAAGTCCCATTTTATTATAAATTGAAGGATTTGGGGCCCCCCAAGACCGGAGGCCCGGGGCGGGCTGCCCCTTCCGCCCCCTGGTTAGTCCGCCATGACAACCGCTACTACAAAAGAAAAAGAAAATCGGGCGAATAATTATAAATATAAATAAATATAAATATAACTTATAAATAAAACCGAATTGAATTTAAAATGTTAACGTGTATTGATGTTTTATTAATTTAATATACAAGGTGGCGCAAAAGTAATCCTCTTATCAGAAAATGCTATACATTTTGCGATTGGCCCCTAATGTCAGTTCTGTTTTGACATTTGTGTAGTAAACACATGCGAAATACACGTTAATAAACAATGTTACGCTACACTGCTCCAGAACGCGGAATATTGGTGACTATTTATTTGAGCAATAATCGGTCGGTGACCAAAAAACATCGGAAGGTTATTTTTGCGCCACCTTGTATTTCATATTTTCATAAGACATTTATTCATAAGATACGATTTACAATTGTTGTGTTATCTGCAAAGCCTGAAAGGCTTGTCTGCAGAAGACTAGTTACAAAATTAGGTTATAAATATTGTTGAGTCTCTTGTATGTGTTGGTATTATTTTTTACTTATTATTATTAAATACATTAAATTACTATATTGAACTTAGATAAAAATCTTTAGCTTTTTTCACAAATTGCAATTTATTTAGGTTGCGAATTTCATTCGGAAGTTCGTTTAATATTGTCGGTATCGTTACGTTGTATCTTCTCGTGCCATACTCGTTCCATGACCTCGGGATGGTATATCGCTGCTGTTCTCGTCTTCTGGTGTTGAACGCCTGTTGTGTTGGTATTAGCAAGGTATTATTGTTATAGAAATTTGTCAATGTCTCAATTTATATAGTTGTGAGATATTTAGCAATTTCATATCGTTCGTGATTTGTTGTCCTTCGTATTGTTGTCCAAAAGTCTCTTGATGTATCATTCTTTGAATTCGAGTTTGAAGTTTTTGTAAAGGTTGCATTTGCTTCGCTCTTCCCCAAGCCAATATTCCATATCTCAGATTGGATTCAACCAATCCAAAGTAGCATTGTCGTAGCACCGTTGGTGGGCAATGATATCTTAGATGTGCGAGAGCAAAAGTCGCTTGCCCCAACTTTTTGCTTAACGCGTCTATATGGTATCCCCATTTAAGATTATAATCCACCGTAACGCCCAGATATTTATACGTCGATACATTTTCGATATACATAGGACAACTATCTCTGTCTCTTAAAAGTTCATGGCATCTGCTACGGTGCAAGCAGGGTACGTCATGCATCTTGATTTGTATATGGGTTTTCGGGATATGTGGTGGTCGAATGTGCATGACCTTTGTTTTTTGTTCATTTATGACCAACCCATGATCATGACACCAAGCTACTACCGCGTTGAATTCTTTTTGTGTTATATCAATTGCCTCTTCCACATTTCCGTGCTCTGGTTCAGGACTGATAGTAGATCGTTCATGTAAATTATGAATAGTAGCGGGCCCAGTTTTGAAACTTGTGGAACGCCGTAGGTTAATAGCTTCTTCATCGCTGGTATGCTCAGCTACCTTGACTTTAAATTTTCTGTTGCTAAGGTAGCTTTCGAACCATGGTAAAAAATTACCCCGCACACCTATTTTATCCAGTTGCCTTATAATCTGTTTGTGATTTAAGGTATCAAACGCTTTCTTAAAATCAATAAATAAAACAATTGAGTTGTGATTTTTATCTAGACTGGTGTAAAGTGAGCTTGCGAAATCTCCAAGCAACCTGTTTATGCTTTTATTTTTCCTGAATCCAAATTGGTTTTTATGCAAAATTGAGTACCTTTCGATATAATTCGATAGTCTCTTAGCTACTACTTCTTCAAGTACCTTATCAACAGTTGGGAGAATTGAAATCGGTCTGTAATTTAAAACATCATCCTTCTTTCCACTCTTGTATATAGGACGCACAATCGCTGTCTTCAGATTTGTTGGTACTAACGCCTGATCTATGCTCATATTAATGAGGTTGGCTATCACAGGGGACAGTGTTTCCGAATTAAATTTAAGGTCTTTAGGTCTTATTCCATCTATTCCAGCTGATTTGCCGATTTTCAATGAATTGAGAATGTTCATCACTTCTGTAGTAGATGCTTGTTCTACATATTATATTGATCGTTCAATGCTATTACTTGAGTGCAGATACGTTCGTTGATCACATTCGTGTACGGTGTTCATCACTTCGGCTGTCAATACTCTTGCGAATTTGTTGGTCAGGTCCATTACCCTAAACTCGTTCGGAAAGATCTTCTTAATTACGTCATCGAGGTTTGTTGGTTTCTTCCACAAGATTGTATTCACCAGTTTCCAAGTTTCTTTCGGATTTATTTTTTGCGTTTAGAAATAAACGTTTATAGTAATTAGCTTTTGTATTCAATATTTTTTTGTTGAGCTCGTTTCAAAATCTTTTAAACTCGCTTTTGTAGTCTTCATTTTGTTGATTGTTTTTGTATCTCCTGTATAGTCTGTCTCGTTCTTTGTATGCATTTTTCAGTTCAGTGTTTATCCATTTATGTTCAGTGCTTCTTGTTTTTCTTACAACAGTTGATGACGAAACTATTTCGTTGATTATTTGTTGGAATCGGCCATAGAAAATATCGACGTCTGTGCAAGTATTGAGTTCATTCCAGTTGTAGTTGTTGATTTTTTGTGAAACGATTTGGCACCAGTAGAAAACAACTAGGTACTTCTTAAGTACTACCATTTAATAAGAAAAGAAGTACATCTTAACTACAACTTCACACATTGAAAAAAAGTACTTCTTTAGTACTACCTTTACTAAGAAAAGAAGTACATCTTAACTACTGCTCCACGTTGAAAAAAAGTACTTCTTTAGTACTACCTTTACTAATAGGGCCCATACACTACACATGCCTGCATGCGCATACAGTGCTTGCGCATGCAATCTCCCAGTGTATGGTGTGAACTGTGTGTTTGTGCAAGCTGCATGCGAAATATCAAAAAAAATTGATATTTTCTTGCTTGTGCATGCAAGCATGTGTGGTTTTTTTTTCTTGGCTGTGCCAATGGATGTGGTAATCTTCAAAAGATGGCATGCACGATTCACAAACCCGAATAATCGATGCCAGGAATGCGCCTACGTACTAATCCACACCCAGCAAACGTCAACCACTCTCCCCGCGGGACTGCCGTTAGGTATTACTTCGCGGGGCTGGTTAGCAATTCATGCTATGCGTCTTGTCTTGTGTCAGTTGCTTCTGACGCTTCTTGCTGAGGTCTCGATTGACGGGAGCAGCTTGTATGTCCATCTGCCTTTTGTAGTGTTGTTCCACCTGGTTTGCCATATAGCAATTGAAGCGGCCCTTTCTTCTACTTTTATTCTTGCCATTTCACTTGCATCTTGTCCGCCCGGGGTTTTTCTGTTGTAGATCCTCAACATCTCGCCCGCTAGAATGTCTATGGGTATCAGATCCATACGTTGCTATCGAGAGCCTTGTACGGTTCGCTGATCAAAATTAAGTCCGCTTTCTTATCTTTTGCTGTTTGTGCCAAGTTTATTTGTATAATCTTCATGATTTTCTGCTGGTGATGGCTCTCCTAAATACCGCGCATTTACTGCTTCCGGCTATATGCTTCGCCTGTTCTGGGTGGTTCTTTTTACAAAACATGCACGATGGCTCCTTTAAGCAGTCTTTTGCTATGTGGCCTTCCGTTCCACATCTCCTACAGAACTTCGATCGATCTTCTAAGCTTTTGCATTGTTTGGCTAGGTGGCCAAACTCTAGACATTTGAAGCATTTTCTAAGCGATATCCGCTCACGAATGCGGCAGACAACCCAGCCTATTTTTATTTTCCTTGTTTCCAACAGTTTACCTGCGCTTTCTGCTGGAAGACTAACCGTTGCGGTCTGTGTACCGCCGTATGCTTTCCGCAGGGACAGAATATCTGTTGGCAATACCACTGTTCCAAATTGCGCTTTAATTGCCTCGCATATGTCTTCTTTCGAGGTAATCTCATCCACGTCTTTGAACTCGATAATAACGCGATGAGAGAGCGATCTTACGCTTGCTCGCTCCTTTAAGCCTTCACTGATGACCGTTTTGAACTCGGCAGTTTTTTCTCCAGCTTCTTTGAGCTGTATGAGAAGTTCACCTTTCTGTGTCCTCCTAATCCTGGATACTGCTTTGCCCATTTCTTCCAGCTTGGGGTCTGCCTTAACGCTGCATAGTATATCCGCGTAGGACAAGTCCCCCTTTGATTCGATAACGATCGCATCGGGTCTACCTTTCTTAGCCGGCTGATGCTTCTTAGCTAGCTCTTTGTGGGCGATTTTAGATGGACCTTCTTCCTTGGGCAACTGCTTGTTTCTGTTCTTATTAGCATCGTTGGCCCTCTTTTGCCTGTTCGCCGGGGTTCTAACGCCGGCCACTGCAGCTTTCTCCTTGGATTCTACTGCAGGATTTTCCTGTTTTCTTTTCGGCACAGGGGTTTCGATTTCTGGATCCTGTCCTCTTTTAGGTTCCAGGGTCGTCTTAAGCCAGGGTGAAGTTTGTGAGTAGTTGTTTTTTCTAATCACCTCCTTTGCCCTCTCGTCTTTCAGTCGAATCGCAGACAGTTCGTAGAGAGCTTTTATGCTTTCGATGGCATCTCTCATCGGTTGATGAATCGATCGCCTTTTTCCATCTTCCAGCATGTCCACTAACGCTCTAATATGCTCTCCAAGTTTATGGAAATCAGATCCTCGCGTTGCCTCGTTGTTCTCTGCGCGAGGTAGCTCTCCTTGCACCGTGTCTATTTGCAGTGCTGTTACTTGGCCAGATGGTGACCGCAGCATTTTTGAATTCCTCTGAAAGGGATTCACTCCATTTTCGACAATTCCTTCTGTTATTTTTGTTGTGTTCATTTCTGTTGGGTCCCAACTAAAAACCGTTATCGATTTTCGAATGTGTAGTCACCCAAAGATCCCATGGCTATCTATGCAAGCAGTGAGGCCATGCAAGGGTTGACACAAGCCCTTATGAGGTTTTGTGTCAGTGCTAGTGTTTTTTAAGGCCTGCCATGGTTTTAACGGGACGGGGGCGTTTGCAGCATTAGCCTGAAAGCCACTCCAACCGGATTTCACTCCTACATTTTTTTTTTTTTTTCAAATTCTGGCTCGCCAAGGCGATTTATAAAAGGGGGGGTACTTCGACCTAAAAGATCTTTTGTACCGTATGGGCCAGAAAAATTTTAAACTAGTAAAATTTCCACTTTCCGTGTAAAGCGGACAATTTTACCAGTAGAAGAATTCTTTATGTCCTCGGGGCTCAATTGTTCCCTGAGAAAGATCTTCTTTCTAATTCCATTAAGGGCTGGGCATTCACATAAAATGTGTTCAGCTGACTCGTCCTCTTCAAGGCAGAGTCGGCACTCAGGAGAATCTGCTATTCTCATTTTGTGTAGATGATATCTTAAACCGTGGTGACAAGTAAGGTAACCTACTAGGTTTTTGATATCATGCCTGCTTAGGTTTAGACATTTGCTGGCATTATGATTGAAGGGCCGAATGGCCTGTCTTAGACCTGGGATGTTATCCCAATGATAGATACATTTTCTATGTTCCCAGCTTTTAATTGCTGCCGTTGCTGCTGATCTAGGAGTGCAGCAGAAATGTTCGGGACCTATGCAAGGTGTTTCTGAACCTTTTCTGGCCAGTTCGTCGGCCTTTTCGTTACCTTCTACCCCGACATGACCCGGAACCCACCATAATTTGGTCTTGTTTCTTGCTCCGAGTATTTGTATGGTATTGAAGCAGTACATGACTGATTTGGAGTCAATGGTATACGAGCTAAGGGCGTTTATAGCTGCTTGACTGTCCGTGAAAATATGGATGGTTGCACCTTTTATGCCAGATAAGATAATGTGGCTGGCGCATTCTTGAATGGCGTGGAGCTTCACTCCTACATACTCAGGTAACAGAATACTACAAACGTCAGCCCACATATCTTAAAATCCGATTCGTTTTTCCAGTATACCGTAATTACGACCTTACTGGGCTCAGTTGTAATGCCTAGAGCGGAGGTGCTCAAAGACGATTCCATTGGAATACGGTTTCCCACGAAGCCATCTCTCGACTTAGAGTTGAGAAATGGAGTAGTACTTTGTTAAAGACGGCGCTGATTCGTCTTGTCACAGAAAGTTCATAGGGGTTCCTGCAACCTTTTCAGTCACACCCTCCTTTTCTGCCGCTCTTGCTCGGTGACTGCTTATTGGTTATTCGCAGCTAACCTACATATCTGCAGGCCGTTCACCATCCGCCACCTGTGACCCCCACAGTAGCCTGAGCACGAGCCCTGTGAAGCATGTGTGGTGTGTGTGCTGCATTGTGCATGCAAGCACGATTGCACTGGTTGTATGTCCCCAATGATGGTGTCGATATCATGAGCAGTGGTGTCGGAGCTTGACATTTTTCAAAGTTTTCTGTCCAGCGGTGAACACACGACTGAATATTGTGCAGTTTGCATGCGTAGTTTATGGGGAAAGCGCGTTTGCGCATTTTTGTGCTTGTGCATGCAGGCATGTGTAGTGCCCTATAAGAAAAGAAGTACATCTTAACTACTGCTTCATACGTAGAAATAAAGTACTTCTGAACTAGTGCTTTTTACGTATGAATATCAGTACTTTACTTGAGGTTTAAGGAAGTAGATATTTGATAGATGGGTGCTTCACGTATTGTCATGTGCAGCAGGTATATAACTGAGAGTGCCTATCCTTTTTCAATGGAAAGGAAGTACTTCTTTTCCGTACATGTTTCACCGGTTATATTAGTACTTCTGCGTTTGCAGGGTTGTGCCAAGGCGGATGTCTGAGTGCATTTCATACTAAATATATTGGCCTTGCGTGATACGATGCGATTGCAATAACAAAAATAAAATATTTAATAATTATGTGCGATATATGTCGGGAGAAATTTTTGTCTGTGCAAACATCGATTGGAAAAGATAATGAAAGAAATTAAAGATAATTTAAGTGAATTAGGAGCAAAACTGAATAAAATAATAGAGAAAGGTTGAAATAGTGCGGTGGCTAATGAAAAAACAGTAATCTCGGAAATCAAGAAAGCTATTGGTAGTAGTTTGAGTGAAAAAAATACATTTGCAAGCGTATTAAAAAAAAGCGCAGTTGTGATTAAGCCAACATTAAATCAAAGTGCAAAGTTAACAAAAAGTGAAATAAAATCGAAAGTTAATCCTTCAAATTGTGGTGCCCAGGTATCTGGAATAAAGAAGCTAATCAGTGGACCTGTAATTGTAGCGTGTAGCAACGATCAATCAGTGGAAAAGCTTAAAGATAATATAGAAGAGAATATGGGAAATAATTACAATGTGAATGTGTTAGATCGCAGAAAGCCCAGAATTAAAATAATAAACATGACAGATAGGATGGAAAACAGTGTTGTCATAAAGTGTCTCAAAGAGCAAAATGAAATTTTAAAGTTTTCACAGTTGGAAGTTAAAGCCATGTGGAAAAATAAATTTAGAAGGCAGGATTCCTTTACTGCAGTAATAGAATTAGATGTTGAAAGTTACAACAAAGCTATGTAAATTGGTAGACTAAGTATTGGGTGGGACCAATGTGCGGTAAAAGATGAATACTAGTCAAAAGTGCAGACTGAGAATAAAGTGTGTTATAAATGTGGAGGTTTACATACTGGATCTGAATGCCAAACAGAATTGCTGCAATGTGTAAACTGTGTACAAGTAAATCATGATCTAAAGCTAAATTTTAATGTTAACCACCATGCATTTGACAATGAGTGTGAGATGTATAAAAGAAAAATAAGCATAGAAAAAAATAAACAGTGGTAGCAATTAGGGCAAGAAGGAAAAAAAGAGAAATCCCTTATTTTCTATTTAAATGTGCAGAGACTATTGGCTAACAAAAGCGAAGTGGAATTTGTAATAAATAAGTGTGATCCTGATATTTTAGTGCTTTCTGAAACTCGCATTACAGTAAACATAGAGACTGTGAAACAAACATCAATGGCTATACGCACTTTATATTTACATCAATTTCAAGACACACCGGTGGAGTGAGTATGTACATTAAAAATGGTATAGATTACTCAGTAAAGAACGTAAGTAAGCTTGATTATATTGCATGGTTTTTAAAAGTTAAAGTCAAGATACAAAATGAATGGGAGTAGTGTATAGGTCACCAAGTTCCACTGTCAATGACTTTTTGGAAGCTTACTCAAATTGGTACTCGCAGTGTTTTGAAAACGATAAAAATATTATTATTACCGGAGATTTCAATATAGACTATTTGGCTGAAGACAATAACGAATCAAAGATGGAAGATACTATAACGGGTCAAGGCCTTTATCAACTAGTAAAAGAAGCAACTAGGATAACTCAAAATTCAAAAACGCTTATCGACTATGTTCTTACTTGTGCTATAGAATTAACGTGAAGGTCGACTGTGATTATAAAATATCAGATCATGAAACAATTAAAATTGAACTTAATAACGTAAAAAAGATAAAACACAGAGAAAGAAAGTGCAAAATAATTAAATACTCTAAAGAAACATTGAACAGATTATTAGAACAAGTAGAATTCTCCAACTTGTTTTTTGTTGATGATAGTGAAACACTTTTTGAAATGTTTAATACTAGAATTAAGTGCTGTATTGATGCAATGACGTCTGAAATAAGTGTAAAATATGTGGGGCAAATGTAAATGGTTCACAAAAGAACTAGAAAGTTTAAAAATGGGAAAAATAACAGCGTTTAGGATTGCAACATTGAGTCGTACGGGACACAACTGGACCAGATACAGAACTATATGCAAAAACTGTAAAGAAGAAATAAAAGCTGCAAAAAACAGATACATTTGTGAACAAATTGAAAGCAAGACAGGTGATCAAAAAGGCATTTGGAGAATGCTAAAAAGATTTATATTAAAGCAAAGTGTTCACAAAACGTACGCGAATAACCAATTTTGTCATGAGAAAGTCAGAGACCCAGTACAAATAGCTAATAAGTTCAATACCTACTTTGTAAAAAGTGTTTGTGATATAAATCAATCTATTCCTTATTTGCAATACGAACCTTCTGTGATAAGCGTAGCTACTAGATTTAAGTTTAAATTCTGTGATGAACAAACAATCTGTGATGTTATAAAAAAGTGCAATAATAAAAAAGACATATTATATGGGATAAATAGGGACATCATTTATGAGTCATTAGAAGTTATAGGACCAGTAGGTACTTCTGAAAATATTAAATTCATCACTATCACCCATGTTCTGCATTTCGATCGAAATCGAATTTAATTCACTTTTCAATTGCACTCGGAATGAAATTTGGTGTTATGCATTTCGATCGTTTTAGATTTTTTTCAAATTCACTTTCGAACTGTCAAAATCCTAAACAAACACAATGTTTGCTTTTAAGTCAACATGGCAATAGTTTTAGCAATTTTCAATGAAAACATAGGGACGGGCGACAGTCCGCTTGGGCGAACTGTTGGATACCCTATTCTTATTCCTATCCCTCATAAGTGGCAGTGACAAAAGTCAAAGTATGGTTGAATTGTTAAGAACGCTCTACATATTTTGTTATATAACATTTAAAGGATTTTATCAAAAACAACGCTCCCTAGCTCAAACTTTGGTTTTTCAATAAAACTGTTTTATTTAATTGTGGGCGTGTCAGATCTTGAAATTTTTTTTCCCGAGCAGTTTTAGGAGTCATAGATTATGTATAAAAAATTTCAGCTTTCCAGCTCAAAATTCGTTTTTTTCCAAAATTTTGTTTTTTTGAGTTTGTGGGCGTGTGTGTGGGCGGATTTCAAAAATTCGTAAACTTGATAATATCGGGACCCTAGAGAGTATATGATTAAAATTTCAGCTCTTTAGGCCCAGTTTCAAGGCCTAATTTTTGCCAACAGACGGACGGACATGGCTATATCGACATTACTATCGATGCTGATCATAAATATAGTAACTTTTAGGGGTCTACGGGCAATATTAAGGTATGTTACAAGCTATGCGTCAAAATTAATATACCCTTAGAATAGGGTATAAAAATGCTGGATTCGCACCTGAACCATTCGTAATAACACCCTACAGATTTGCTCCAATTGACAATATTCATTTCGATCGAAATGCAGAACACACAATTTCACTTTCACCTTGCAAATTCACAAAAAGTGGAATGCAGAACATGGGCCTATATCATGGAATTTTTCCAAACGGTTGGAAGGAATCTACAGTTATACCAGTTGAAAAGGTGAAAGGTACTGTTAGCGGTGAAAACTTTCGTCCAATCAATATGTTACCGATGTTTGAAAAAGTTTTAGAACGCGTCGTTAGCGAACAGCTTACGGAGTACATCGAAAAAAATAATTTGTTAGTTGAGGAACAATCAGGTTTTAGAAGCAGACATTCTTGTGAAACAGCGATAAATTACCTGATATATGAATGGAGGAAAAATATCGATAAAGGCAAAGGAGTCATAGCTATATTTCTCGACTTTAAGCGAGCGTTCGAAACTATAGATAGACAAATACCACAAACTAAAATTCCTTTGGAGTCAAAGACACAGAGTTAAAATGGTTTCAATCCTATTTGCGTGGCAGAAGTCAACGAACAAAGTTTAATGATTGCATATCAGACTCTGTGGATGTCGAGTTGGGAGTACCGCAAGGTGCTATCTTGGGGGTTGTTTTGTTCCTGTTGTATATAAATGATGTAAAAAGTGTTTTGAAGTTTTGTAAAGTTGTCTTGTTTGCGGATGACAGTTTAATATACATTACTGGAAGTGACGTAAATGACATGTGTGCAAAAATAAATTCAGACTTAGAAAATATAACTGTGTGGCTAAGAGCAAACAAACTGAGTCTAAATGTTAATAAAACGAAGTGTATGAAATTAAAAATATGTGATCCCATTTCCGTTTATATCAATGGTTGCCGAATTGAATGTGTTGAGAACATTAAGTACTTAGGGGTTGTTATAGACACTGATCTTTACTTTAAAGACCACGCAAAGTATATCTGCGCAAAAATTTCAAAAAAAAAAATTGTTTTTTTTAAACGTATTAGACCTGTTTTAACTATGGGAAATGCGATTATGCCGTACAATGTCTTGGTGTTACCGCACTTTTTGTATTGCGCAACAAACTTATATGGATGCCAACATCAAATAAAACGCCGTATTCAGATACTACAAAACAAAGCGATGAGATCGATCCTTAAGTGCAGCCGATATACCCCAATACAACAAATGTTAGAAGCATTAAAATGGATGAACGTTGAGCAACAACTTACGTACAATGCAATTATATTTATATTCAAAATGAAATACATACGGAATGCTACCATCATATTTGGAAGACAACATTACCATGGTTGCTGAAGTACAGCCGTACAACTTGAGAAACAACGAAAACCTCAGACCAATCCGGTGCAACAGAAGCAGAACCAGGGATTCATTGATGTATGCAGGACTGAACTTCTTCAACAACCTACCAAATTAGTTAAAAGCGGAATCGAGATTTTTATTCTTTAAAACAAAACATAAAGATTTTCTGAAAAACAATATTGCTTATAGTTAATCATTATTACCTTCTGAAATTTGTTAGAGTCAAACATATAAAAAAAGAAAGAAAATTGTAAGGTTATTTGTTAAAAAGTTCAAGGAACTAATAAACATTATTATTATTATTTATTGAGTAGAATCTACTCTCAACACCGTCCAAGGCATTGGGCCAATTTACAACATATGGGAAAACCGTTTCGTTAATTAGTTAAACTACCTACTTCCTTGATTACACGGCAAACTGTTGTTTTTGAAACGCCGTGCATATCTACTAATCCGTGGTATTGACATCCGTTTCCTAACCAGTGAAGTGCTGTAAGTAGTCTTTGGTTAGGGGACAAAGCACAATTTAATTTTGTTGGAGTTTCAATGTAAGGTCCTGTTGAAGCCCTATTGATGTATTCAAATGTAGATGTCGTTATCAAAACCTTGCATTATAAAAGATATCACTCAATGCATATTAGCTTTATTTATTCATCATTCATTGCATTCACCTTAGTTTCATTTTAAGTATCGCCTCTCTGGAAACCTGGAAACCCTGCAAAAGACAAAAACCCCGTTGGCAGGCAGATAAAAAATCGACAGCAGAAGAAACAGCTTTCAGTTTCAATTTCATCACGCATCAGTCCAGTTGTTAATCATCCTTCTAATAATCAGGTGCGTACATAGTTCGTAGTAGATCAGTGCAGTATTTATTTCAAATAACGGTTGCATTTGCATGCAAAAAAAAAAAAAAAACTGACACTTAAACGTAGTGCGGAAAAAAACGTGTATATGTGAAGAAAAAAAGAAAAGAAATGGCAACAGAAAATTACCTTCATCTATAAATTAATAAAAGAAAGTTCGAGTTTGCAGTTAATAATCCAAATCGGATTTGCAACAGGTAACAATCAAGGCCATTAAGGTCCCTTTTGTAACAAAATAAAATTATTAACCGTGCAAAAGTCATAGTGTTCTTTCATGTTCAAGGGTGATAGTGCCTAATTGCACTTATTAGAGTCCTGTTAGAAATTTTTTCTTCGTGTTTTAACTAGTAGGTACCGTTCATTATACCGGTCAGGGCGTGCGTTAAAGAAAGTACGGTACTATAAGAATAAACGGTATAGCCATCCAAATCGTGCGTTAGGGGAAAATCAATAACAGAAAATCGCCAAAATGATCGGAGTCGATGATTTTATCTTGGCCGCAGATCAGATGGTAGAGTTTTACGTACAATTTGCGGAAACACCCGTTATTGAGCACTCTGTGGATTCCTTAGAAGCCTCTAAAGCGGTCCCTAGATGCTCAATATTATTGTCCGTCTATGGATAATATTGCAAGGTTGTGCAATATATTGAGGAAAATCAAAACCCTTTTGATATTTATTTCACAATATAAAATATTGTTTCGTCTGTGGGTACAATTGCACAATATTTGTTTATTTAATTTTCAAGTGTCGAAGAGTAAACACCTCCGCGAGTGATTTCAGTGAAAATGTCACAATCAAAAGAGGACGAGAGAAAATTTATTTTAGAGTGCATCGAAGTGTTGTCTACACAAGTATCAGCTGCCAACTAAATTATTGTATAAAATATTGAACCGTCTGGGGGCCTAGCCAATAATAGTGTGCAATATTTAGCACAATAATGTTGAGCGTCTAGGGACCGCTTAAGATAGAACTTAAAGATCTGTAGATCGAAACAAAAAAAGCATATACATTCGCCTGGCGTTCAGATGATTGCGCTTCTTCAAACGACACGCTAAAGCAGTGGTTCCCAACCTTTTTAACAGCACGCCCCCCTTAGGGCGAATTGGAGAATGCATGCCCAAATAAAAATTGCAAATGTTAATTGAAAAATATATTTAATGCATCGAGAATTTTAAATATTTTTGCTTGTATACATACATTTTTGTAAATTGATTGTGAAAAACGTATTTTTATTTGTTAGTAATGTAAGATGTTTAATGCTACTTTGCAAAAATGTACAATTCAAATTGTGTCCACGCCTCCCTTTTACAATCCCCATGCCCCCCTGGGAGCCGTGCCCCACCGGTTTGGAACCACTGCGCTAAAGGCTGTTAAAGAAAAATATAGACTATCTTCATCATCATATTTGAACTGCTTGAGTGAGATTATCAAGCTATGCAAGCAAGTATCCTCCATTCAGGAAGAAAAAGTTCGTCCCGAAGTAAATGTTTCTTCTCCTTGCATCACAGTGCCACCATGTGATACCGAGGTTTTTTATGGGAATTACTTAACATGACCCTCCTTAAGGGATATGTTTTCTGCGGTTTACATAAGTCACCCAAAGTTATGCTCGGTTCAGAAATTATTTCATCTTAGGTCAAAAACTCAGGGGGAAGCTAATAACATTGTGTCGAAATTCCCGCTAACCGCCGATAATTTTGATTTAGCCTGGGAAGCGTTAAAAGACCAGTACGAAAATACAAGAATACTGGTCAATAACCAATTGAAGAGGCTGTTCAACATAACCGCAATTAGTAATAAAACTGGGCCAAGTATAAAGTCCATTCAGAGGGAGGTGAATGATTGTCTTTCCTCTCTGCAAGCACATAAAGTAGATACGAGTTCATGGGATCCTATACTAATTTATTTATGTTCAAGTCGATTACAAGAAAAAACTCTTTCACTTTGGGAACAATCTATTGCGAAACCCAGCAATATTCCTTCATGGAAGGAAATGGATCTGTTTCTTACAAACAGATATCGAATTCTCGAAACTGTATCTGATATAAAATTAATACCTCGTCCTAGACTATCGCAAACCAAAGTCCATTCTCACAATAACGCTCGTGAACAGTACTATCAAACCTTTCATGCCAAGTCATTTGTGCACAATTGTAAACTTTGCAATAGGTCCGTTCGCGTACTTTATGTGTAGAAAAATGAAAAATGTCAAATCTCCAAAATCGAGAGAGAATCCTCTCATTTCTAAGAAAAGTACGCGAACGCTTTTGTGTAAAAATGTGGAAAACGTCTTAGTTTGGCTTGAAAAGAAGCAACTGCTGTTTTTTTTTGCTGGCAAACTCATAGCATTTCATCATTTGACAGTTTTCATTTTCTTACCAGCTGAAATTCTGTGTGAAGAAAAATTAACGAAAGTACATTTTTCTTTCTTTCATCTTTTTACCATTTTCTCAGTACGCGAACGCGTTTGTGTAGTTTTGTACGAAAGTTTATATAAATTTACGTTTGCATATTAGTTCGCGAACGGACCTAATGATAACCACCCACTTCGCCGCTGCAACATATTTTTACAAATGCCAGTTAATGAAAGATTACGCAATGTTAACTCTCTTAAGTATTGCAGAAATTGCTTGGCTACTTCACATCTTGAAAGAGAATGTAAGAGCTCCTACAATTGCCTTCAGTGTAACGCGAGACATCATACCTTGCTCCACCAGGTATCTACGAATCAGGCATTTTGCGCTATGGCCTCAACTAGTATGCCTCAAAATGATAACGATGTCGCCCAAACAATACAGTCCACTTCTAATCTGATCACAGATCCATCTTGCCATCTTCGCTCCTATTTTACGCAACATAACAATCAAGTCATTTTAGCTACTGCAATTGTTCATGTCGAATGCCTCGGAACCTCGTTTGCATTACGCGCATTGTTGGATCCGGGATCGGAGGTGACCTTCATTTCTGAAGAAGCCCAGAGACGGTTGCGACTACCTGCTCAACCAATTCAAGCCCAAATTTCCGGCATGAATACAGTTGTCACGGCTACGTCCTCAAAATTATGCTATTTAGTTCTACACTCAAAATATTCATCTGAATTGGCCGTTCATGTAAACGCGATTGTTTTGAATCGTTTAACAGGGAATCGAAAAGATGTATTGCCAAATTATGGTTCATCCCGACCATACGCCGTATCAGAGAATTATTTTTAGAAACTCAGAAAGAGATTCTATTCAGGACTATGAACTTAAAACAATTACTTTTGGATGATATCAAACCAAGGTTCCCTCAGGCATCTTCCATTTTGCAGACAGAGCTGTATGTGGACGACGTACTGTCGGGAGCCCATGACGTAGCAACAGCGAAATTCGCGCAAAATGAGTTAGTTGACGCTTTGCTCTCAGTTGGATTTTTACTCAGGAAGTAGACTTCAAATTGTGCAGATTTGCTGCAACACCTGCCCTCCGAACATTTACTTGATAAAGACTTTTTAAAACTCGAAGAAAAGTGTTCAACTAAAATGTTGGGCATCCAATGGAACGCCAAAACCGATTGTTTTCATTACCTCTTTGAACCGACAGCCTTATTTATTTATTTACTAGCTGACCACCCCGGCTTCGCTCGGAGTCTTTATTAATAAGAACAAAAAATTAAAATAAACATGCGAAAACAACAGCAATGTTGCTGTATAATATAAGACGACATTCAAGACCAATTGCGGTAAGTCCCGTTATGAAAATATATTAAAAAAACAACCTTTCTCTCCCCCGCCGGCAAGCGTCTTGCGCGTTGCGGAGTTATTTTGAAATAGTGATATGAAATAAATAAATACAAAAACAAAAATACTAAATATCTCCTAAGATGTTGATTGAAAGCAAGTGATGTCAAGGACAATTTTGTTTACAATTAAATACTTGTGATTAATAACATATTTATTTGGATAAGGATTAATATTATGTTGATAAAACTCCTTCGCAAATATTGCATTAATTTGGAACAAATTTGATTACCATAAAAAAGGTTATAGTGAGTCAATCTTAAAAGATAAACATATGCTGTCACTTTTTATTAGAATTTTTAAAGAGGGACAATTCCATCATATATGATTTTTACGTAACTTAAACCGTTTACGCAGCAACGCACGCAGCGGAAACTCTCAAAAAGGAATAATTTTTCCGTTTTGCAACATTTTCCAATGATGCTTCGCTCCTACTGGGCTTGCAAACAATCATTTGTTGAAGAATACGGTGTGACTTCTGATCGTGTGATGGTGTAGTGTGTGGTGTATGTGCAGTTGTTATGTGTTGCAATTGATTGTGTTGGTGTGATTGATTGGTGTGAGTGATTGGTTGTGTGTGTTGTATCTTTTACCTTGCAAGTCGGCATGAAGCCGCCTTCTCGAATGATATTTGCTCCAAAGGAAGTCATGCGAAAGCAGTTATTGTATTCAAGGATGCGTTGAAGAAAATGGTTGGAATCGGGATCACTTCCATCGAACAATGGTTTCAGTGGCTGTGGTGGTGTAAGTAATGGATCCAGCTTGACTTTTCCACTTGCGCGGCACAATCCAGCCGTTTCTCTTTTGAACTTTAACGCATTGCAATATCGGCATACCGTCATCATTGGTCCAATATCTAAATTGTCATCATCACTGTAGTTCGCAGTGGGATCATATTGGAATGTCAAGCGATTGTATGATGCCAATGATCTTCGTGTGCTCACGCGTTGTCTCAATCGGGCATTTTCTCTTATTATATTTTGTCTTTCTTCGCTTAAGTTCTGTGAATACACTTGTTGTTGGCTTGCATGTCTTGTGCGGCGGCCGATGTTCGCACGTCGTCCTTTAGGCATTTTGGACTATGGACAGACTGGTGAATTTAACCTCAAATGCACGATCCACATTATAGTTACAGTTCAACTTACCACCTTAAGGACAAATGCCTGCTGTTGAAATATATATATATATGTTGCACAATACGCGTGATTGATTTGATGGTTTCCAATTGAACTGTTAGTAAACGTATAACTTTAACCTCAATTTCACAACTTCACAGTGAACACAATACCGGTTTTAAGTTAGCGTTTGAAAGAACGTGCACATAATAAATGTCACATGAAATTAACTGAGCAGAGTACAATGAGTAGCTGTCAAACAATGTATCACGCACCGGTGCCATCTACTTAAAATGAAACGTACTTATTTTTGTGAGGGATACTCACACACCACGTACTGGCGCCATCTCCTCCACCACCATGCAAAACCATATTGGTTTGTAGTACATGCTATGTATCAGAGATTGCGCTGTATGTGAAAAATGATTTCCCCTGTTTTCCTGCTTTTCTGTTGAAATTTTTCCTGAATTTTGTTTGCTATAAACCTAACGGAGCCCGAGACCTTTCCAACGAATGTAAAACCGTGGCAATCGGTTCGTGCGTTCTGGAGTTATAGCGTCAGGAAGGAAAACCCGACTTATTTTTATATAATAGATTTTATTTTTATTTTTATTTAGTGATTTGCCTATACAGAGTAAGATACAATATCTTATAAACTAGTGAAAGGCATAAAATAGTCGAAGCGAGTATAAAAAGCTACATGAGTTACAAAACGAGGAATTCATGTTGATGAGAAAAAAGAAATAATGAAAATATACAAAAAATATACAAAAAATATACAAGATATACAAAAAATCAATACAAAATTTTAAGAATTCAAGGAGAGATACGATTTTAATTCATTTTTAAGTTTAGTTGTGTTATTTAAACTTCGGATAGAGTAGGGTAAGGAGTTCCACAACCGTGTGGAGTGAATAAAAAACTGACGCTCAGAAGTTAAGCAAGAGTACCGAGGAGGGATCAATTGAGCAGATCTGCTTGAGGTGGGATATCTTATTTTTTCGTATATATAAGTCGGTTGATGTGTTAAAAGTATGTCCGAAAACAGGCAAAGAGTTCGAAATTTGAGAAGATTGTCGAAAGTCATATTGTAAAGTTGGCTGGAGTATAGTGATATTCGATCAAATTTACGCAATCCGAACACATATCGCACAATACAATTAAATGCCACATTAAGTTTTCTCTTGGATGCATAACTACAGCTCGCAAAAATTTCACAAGCATATGTTAAGACTGGCATGGCTAGAATTTTAGCAAGTAAGACTCGTGTTTTAAAGGGAGCAAAATTTGGGTCGCCCACAACGTTCGGATAAATCCATAAGTATTGCCGACTGCAAGATTAATGTGGTTTTCCCAGGTTAAGAATCGATTAAAGGTCACCCCAAGGTTCTTGACGAATTCTACATACTCAATAAGAGCATCTTGGAGTGTGAGGATAGGAAAATAAGCCAGATCTAGGGGCTTTCGCGAAATCACGATGCACTTAGTTTTATCACGATTTAATATCAGTTCATTTTGTTGAGACCACTGCACTATATCGGCAAGATCATTATTTATCGATTGCGCGGCGTACTCTATTAAACCCAGAGGACAGCTTAATACGAGCTGAGCATCATCAGCATACAAATGAATTGAGCTGTTTTTGATGACATTAGGAAGATCGTTGATATAAAGGGAGAAAAACAAAGGCCCTAGTATGGATCCCTGAGGGACACCACTTATGATAGGCAGGGGGTTTAAAAGGGATTGATTAACTTCTACGGCTTGAAATCTGTGAGTTAAGTATGACGATACTAACTTTATAGCACAAGGCTCGAAATTATATATATGAGACAACTTGCGGCACAAAAAAGAGTGGTCAACCAAATCAAACGCCTTAGAAAAATCAAGAAGGACTAAGAAGGACACTTTGTCTTCGTCAAGAGCTTGCCTAATATCTTCAGACACACCTATCACAGCAGTGATACAACTTTGTTTTTGTCGGAAACCAGATTGCTTAGATGATAATAGGTTGAAAATGGCGAGATGACGGCTAATTTGCTTTTGGAGGATCCTTTCAAAGGCTTTTGACAAAAAAGGGAGTATTGAAATCGGCCTATACTCATCACACTTGGAAGATTTTGGGATGGGGATAATTTTTGATGATTTCCATTGTCTAGGAAAGATCCCTGTAGTCACCACAGTGTTAAAGATATGAGTAATAAAAGGTAGTAAAATGGGTAATACGATTTTTAGAAAAGATGGATGAATGTCATCAAGGCCAATAGCATTCGATTTGATAGATAGAATGCTTTCAACAACATCAGCGCTGTTGAAAGCTGTGAAGCAGAAACTAGGACAGCAAGCGTAGGGAGATGAGTTGCCACTTTGTTGTAATGACTCCAAACTATTTGACAATTTCTGCGACGAAATAAATTTTGAGTTGAGTTCATTAGGATCAGGAGCATCAACGTTATTGTTTTTGAATTTACCAATGCCAATATTGCGCAGATTACTCCACAAGTGCTTACTTCGTAATGAGGCGTTTAGTTTACTTGAATAAAAGTTAGATTTTGCGGCTCGTATTGCAGTAACAACTTTATTGCGAAGTACACAGTAGGCTTTTCGATACCCTACCAAACGGAAACGTTTCCAACGAGTGTAAGCAAGGTCACGCTGTTGCATTAGTGAGCGGATTTGTGGGGAAATCCAAGGAACCTTACGAGGCAACACGATTTTAGTGTTTAGCGGAACGTACCGATTGTATAGGGTTTTAATTTTGCTATTAAAAAACTCAACTTGTTCGTTTGGAGAAGGAAAATAGTAGATTAAATTCCAATCAATACTTCTGGTATGTTCCTCTAGCAGCGCATAGTCAATATTCTTAAAATCTCTATATTCCATTGTTCTTACAACACTCACAGTTTCAAAGTCAAATGCAAGATATATTAAATCATGCCTAGAGAAAGCAGGTGCCTCGAGCTGGTAATAGAAAATGATTTTGTTTCTATTACTGACTAAGAATAAGTCCAGCAGCGTAGAAGACTGATCAGTGAAGTGAGTAGGATTTGTAGTATTGACTGAGACTAAATTAAGAGAAGACATCTCATCCCTTAAATGGCTGTCAGACAGGAGATTGCTGTTGAAGTCTCCACATAAAACAACATTAGGACACGTAATAGAGAGTTCTTCCAAGGTAGTGAATTGTGAAACGTTAACATTTCTATTAGGCCGATAAGCAGCTCCAATCAAGAGTTTTGATTCGTCATTGATAAGTTCAACAAACACATGCTCAATCTCGCAACCATCAGAGGAAATGCTGCGAAGTCTACATTTGATATTGTCCCTGACGTAGACTGCAACGCCACCACACAAGCGATCAGTAAGATCAGAGCGAAAAACTCTATAACCACCTAGACGACACATTTCACCACTGAACGAAACCCTAAACCAGGTTTCGGACACACATACTACATCAACCGCTGATTGCTCAAACAGATAGCGGAACTGATAGATTTTTGGTAGAAGACTCTGAGCATTAATATGGCAAATGTGGAGACCAGTGTTATGGCTTCTAAAAACTTTTAACATTATATTAAGGTTAGAGTCCATGTCCATTTACAGGTAAAGAATATCGAAATAGAATAACACAACTTTACTTTTACAATTAAAAAAAAAAGAAAAAAAAAGAGAGAAAGATATGATGAAGAAAAAATAAGCTTAATGAATAAACAATTTCTTAGTTTAATTACTTTAGATTAGGTACTCAAAAAAAAAGAATTAAAAAAAAGAAAAATAAAATAATGTATATATGGAATGCTAAAATCCATTTGTGCCTTACAGGCACAAAATGGCATCGAAACCAAGAGATCAGCTCTTTCGGTAATCGCGCGGTTATTTGATCCAGCGGGGTGACTGGCGCCTGTAATCATCATTACAAAGGTTATTATGCAACAGATCTGGTGTGATAAAACTAGCTGGGATCAGCCACTCGCCTCTAGAACAAACTTAAGGTGGAGAACTTTCCTTAAACATCTTTCCGAAATTCTAACGTCGTAGTGTGTAGCATAGGGTCTGAACCCACCTTTATAAACAGAATCAGGCAGGAAGTCATTGACCTGACACTGACCACCTGTTCACCTGATATAGTTATAGAAAATTGGAAAGTATCTAATGAAGTCTCATTCTCGGACCACCGCTACATACTCAAAAAGAAACTAGACAGCCTCCAAATCAGACAGCCTAATTCACCGGAAGAATTAGATGAAATGGTGAACGCAGTAACGTCTGCCATGAACAAGGCCTTTAATAAAGCCTGCCCCACCAGCAGACACAAAGAAAGAGGTAAACCCCCGTGGTGGACCTCCACTGTAGCTTCTCTGCGTAGAGATAGCAGGAGTAATTTTAACAAGGCCAAGTCTTCAAGAAACCCAGCTGACTGGGATAGTTATAAAGACAGTCTTAAAAACTACAAAAAGGAAGTAAAGAGAGCACAGTGAGAGTCGTGGAAATCTTTCTGTGAGAACATAGAAAAAACAAGCGACTCCAGTCGGCTGCGTAAGATCCTCTCAAAATCTTCACAAGTACCTAGCGTCATACAAAGCCAAGGAGGAGTGTGGACCTCAACCAGTGAGGAGACCTTAGGCCTACTACTGGATACCCACTTCCCAGGCAACAAAGTAGAGGTAAATCACCCTACACATAACCATCACAGGGTCCAAATGGTTCCGGGGCATATTGCTAACAATCGCAAACTGGCGTGGGCGATTAACAGCTTCCTCCCATATAAATCACATGGACTAGATGGAATCACACCCATAGACCTACAGAAGAGTATCGAGACTCTCACACCCTGGCTACTGGTGATTTTCAATAGCTGCATAAAACTCAGCTTTACACCCACAGTTTGGAAAACGGTAAAAGTGGTCTTTATACCAAAATGCGGTAAAGCTTCACACTGTTCTCCAAAAGACTTCAGACCTATCAGTCTAACTTCATTCCTCCTGAAAACATTGGAAAGACTTGTAGATTACTACATACGCTCAAACCTGGAAAACAATTCCCTATCGAGGTGTCAACACGCCTACCGAAAAGGCTTTTCAGTAGAAACAGCACTTCACTCGCTAGTCAGCACTATCGAAAAATCGCTGTATCACAAAGAATACACGATGGTATCCTTTCTGGATATAGAAGGGGCTTTCAACAATGTCAATACAGAAGCCGTCACGAACGCACTCCTCAGACTAAAGGTGGATAACTGCCTCTGCACCTGGATAAAGAACATGCTAGACAGCAGGCTGATCCAAGCGGAGCTTGGCAGCTGTCTGACCAGGAGGTCAGTGTACAGGGGCACACCACAAGGAGGAGTGCTCTCACCACTACTATGGATCTTAGTAGTCAACGAGGTCATCTCCAACCTAGAGGAGAATGGATGCAAAGTGACGGCCTACGCGGACGACATTGCCATTGCCATAACGGGGAAATTCCCCCACACGATCAGAGACCTAATGGAATCGGCTCTCAGGAAACTATCCTCCTGGTCCATTAAGGTCGGGCTCAATGTTAACCCATCCAAAACCGAACTGGTTTTATTTACAAGGAAAATTAAGGTTCAGGAGATAACGCTACCTACGCTCAACAACGAACCACTAAAATTTTCCAGCCAAGCTAAATACCTGGGAACGATCCTAGATAGCAAACTCAGTTGGAAACCAAACATCCAAGACCGCATAAGGAAGGCTACGATTGCCATCTACACCTGTAAAAAGGCCTTAGGCTCCAGATGGGGTCTACAGCCTAAGATAACACACTGGCTGTACACGGCGATCGTCAGGCCTATCCTCACTTACGGTATCATAGCATGGTGGCCTGCAATATCGAAGCAATGCCACGCAAGCGCCCTGGAACGTATCCAGAGGGCAGCATGCATATGCATCACAGGAGCCTTAAGATCCACACCAACGGCAGCCTTAACGACTTTTCTAAGCCTCCTCCCCATTGATATCTATGGGAAGATGGCGGCCACTAAGGCGGCCCTGAGATTAAGAGAATCCAATTCGTGGCAAAGCTCACACTTCGGGCACAGCAGCATCCTAACTGCCCACAAGATCCCCAAAAATACGGATTATCTAATCCCAACACTAGATTTCAGTAACAAATACAAGACGGCCATCCCAGACCGAGCCAGCTGGGAAGACGGTCGCATTGTAAACAATGACGCCATAGAAATATACACCGACGGGTCAAAGACAGCCGACAGCAGAGGGGCGGGCGTGTTTTCAGACAACCCTGCGCTCAATGTCGTACTACGACTGCCTGACCACTGCAGTGTATTTCAGGCAGAAGTCACGGCTATCCGCGAAGCAGCACGCAAACTATGTTTGAGCCCGATAGATGGAAAAGCTATCGTGATCTACATAGACAGTCAGGCAGCGATTAAAGCCTTAGAATCACCAACAATAAGATCCAAGTTGGTAAAAAAATGCCGCGAATCTCTTAACGAGATCGCGGTCAGATGTAACACTTCACTGTGTTGGGTACCCGGTCACAGTGATATTCCAGGCAACTGCAAGGCGGACGAGTTAGCCAGACGGGGTTCCGCACAAGAACTCTCTGACAACAGAGAGACACCGGCGGTACCCATTCAGACACTGAAACTCAAACTTCTAGATAACGCGTTAATAGAAGCAAATAACAGGTGGAATAGCATCAGTACATGTGTGTCCTCAAAGCAAATTTGGACCAAATACGATGCAAAGAGAACATCCAAACTTCTCTCCATCAGTAGGAAAAACATCAGCTCTGTAATCGGAACAATTACCGGCCACTGCCTTTTAGGCAGACATGCCACCAGATTGGGAGCTCCCTCGAACGACTTCTGCAGAAGCTGCAGAGACGTCGAAGAGGAAGAAACCACCACACATCTCCTGTGCAACTGCCCCCCACTAGCCAACTCAAGGAAACAAATTCTTGGCAATTATTTCCTCGATGATCTAAGCGATCTCAGTGAGACAGATATTGGCTGTATCAGCAAATTCGTCACCAAGTCCAAATGGTTAAACTAAACTAGAGGACGGTTTGGACGATGACTTGAGCCCCTCCCGCTCCCCTCCCGCAGATCACCACAAACCGATTCCCCTGTAAAGGAAAAGAGATCTCACTGTAGTTAGATTGTATCAGTCACTTCAGTCAGAACTCCACTCCGAGGGCGAGACAGTAACCCGGCGGATCGACTGAAACAGACTCCCCCGGCCTTGCTGCCTTACCGCTATGCAGACAAAACGAGAACAGAGTTGAGGTTAGATTGTAACAGTCATCCCACTCTGTTTCTCTCCCATGCCCAAAACCTGTACCCCAAACCCCCCGAACTCAGTCACCATAATCCAAATCGACTATCAAGGCCGCCCATCCCTGCTGTGGTTTGATTGCATCAATCACCTCATCTCGAGAGTCGCCACTGCACTAGTCACTCCAATACATCGCAACCATGCGAATACAGCCAGGCTGCACACACTGACCCCTTCAGGAGTATCTCCCCCCCATAAAACCACTACCTCGCAGGAGGCAATCACAGGGAATCCAGTAGGCCGAGCGACGACCGGCAGAACAACTTACCCCCCCCCCCCCCCCCCCCTTTTTGTGGTATCACAACGGGCCGAAACTGCTGCCTAAGTGTGCCTGGGCTCACGCCCCCGCAGCCAACTTACCTAACCTAACCTAACCTTTCCGAAATTCAGTCCATTCACGTTCCACGGTAGTTTGAATTTACGCCTTTAGATTTTATACAAGTAAACGGGCTTAGCGATTCATCAGAGCAAGCATATGCTTCTGCTTTATATATGCGCGTAGTGAGGGGAAATAACAGCTTTTCCTCTCACCTACTTTGTGCTAAAACAAAAGTTTCTCCGGTAAAACAACTTAGTGTACCCAGATTAGAACTATGCGCATCATTATTACTCTCTAAATTTATTAAAAAAATCATACCTCGGATGAGTTGCAAAACCTATGACTTATTCTTGTGGACGGATAGTTCCATTGTTTTGGCTTGGTTGAAAAAGCCACCAACTACATGGAAGACTTTTATTGGGAACCGTGTTTCAAAGATCATGTCGAACGTAGACAATACGGAATGGAGGCACGTCAGATCTAGTGAAAACCCAGCGGATTTGGCGACAAGAGGGGTTTTCCCCTTGGAGCTGAAATCGAAACGTTTATGGTGATCAAGCCAACTGGCCTCATTTGGGACCAGAAACCCCAAGGGCGAATTTTTAAGAGCTACGTCCCATTAAATCGTACTTGACTACTCGCGAAGCAAACATCGAATCGCTTATCACGAAATTCTCAAGTTGGTCTAAGACCCTCCGAGTCATGAGTTATGTTTACCGGTTTATACACAAAACCATCCCCCGGTACAAAGACAAATTTAGCTACTCCACTAGAGGGCTGGATCACAGGGAAATTGGTTTTATCACAAATCAGATCATCCGCTTGACTCAACAGCTATATTACCCTAAAGAATATTTGGCGGTTTCTTCAGGATTGAAACTGTCGAGTAAGAGCCAGTTGTTGACTTTGAACCCGTCAATGGACTCCGATAATTTGCTCCGCGTGAATGGAAGACTAGTCAACTCTACACTTTCATACAACGAAAGGTTTCCTATTATTTTGCCTTACCAAGCATATATCAGTAAACTGTTTATAAGATTTGTTCATAAAATTTCCATACACGGTGGAAACCATATTGTTATTCGACTGAATCGTTCAACGTATTGGATTCTCAAGATAAAAAACTTAGTCAAAAGTTGTATAAGAGAGTGTAAGGTATGTACCATTCACAAAAGGAAGATGCGAAGCCAAATAATGGCTGCCTTACCGGTTGAAAGAACTACCTTGACTATACCATTCACCAACACGGGTATCGATGTCGCAGGACCCTTCAACGTAAAAAGTTTTTCCGGAAGAAATTGCCGCTTATCAAAAGGCTACGTGTGCCTGTTTGTTTGTTTTGCCACAAAAGCAATTCATTCGGAAGCAACTAGCGATTTGTCAACTTCGGCCTTCTTGGCGGCTTTTTCAAGATTTGTATCCCGGCGTGGTTTACCAATAACAGTGTTTTCGGACAATGGTACGAACCTTACTGGAGCCAGCAAAACTATTTCAAGGGATTTTCGTAAATTCATATCCTCATTTTCTACTAGCATTGGAGATCAGTATTACCCCCAAGGTATTACTTGGAAGTTTATTCCACCCGGTGCTCCACATATGGGAGGATTATGGGAAGCTGGAATTAAAAGTTTTAAGATACATTTTCGTAAGATCACTGGTGATAATAGATTTACATTCGAAGAACTGTCGACCTTGCTTTCCCGTATCGAATCATGTTTAAATTCAAGGCCCATTTCTCCGATGTCAAATAGCCCGAATGATATGCTACCACTAACGCCTGGTCACTTTTTACGAGGTGCTCCATTATTAGCACCACGCGAACCTGACATTTCAATGAGTTCCTCTTTGGTTAATAGATGGGAGCGGGTTAAGGTACTACATCATCATTTCTGTCTACGATGGAAAGAATAATACCTCAAAGAGTTGCACAAAAAGTATAAATGGAAATACCCGCAACGGGATGTGTCCTAGAAAGACTGCCTCCCAATGAATGGCGTTTAGGTAGAGTCATCACGATCTATTCGGGAACTGATAAACGAGTTCGAGTAGCTGATGTTAAGACCCAGTATGGGGTGCTGAAGCGTCCTATTGTAAAGCTTTGCGTTTTAACTTACGAATGAATTTCGTCACTGCCTATCAGCGCATTAAGTTTTGGTTTATTTGCATATATATTCTATTTTATTTTGTTACTGCACTGATCTATGAATTTATTAAGCTATGTACGCTACTCTGCGCTGGACTTCTAAATCTAACATTATTCCTAATTACTATTCTTATTTTTCAAGTTGTTTGCTCAACTTTAGTATGTACTTAAACAGTAGTGAGTGGAACCCCTCCTTTAACAAAAGGTTTCCCCCTTTACGAATTTTTAAGTTTAAAAATCAATATTTACATATGTATATATTATATAGTGGATAACTTAACGATGTATTGCAGCCCAATGCTGCAAGGTGGGCAGTAATGTTGAAGCCATATTGATGTATTCAAATGTCGATGTCGTTATCAAAACCTTGCATTATAAAAGATATCACTGAATGCATATTAGCTTTATTTATTCACCATTCATTGTATTCACCTTAGCGTAGCTTTCATTTTAAGTTAAGATTTGTTACTCGCCCACTTTCCATTAAGCCATTCTAGAGGTAAGATGCCCACCAATAAACCATATTTAAACAACCCGAAATTCACCTACTGACTCTTTATTTCCAATCACCCACACTCGCCCCAACAGGTCCCATTCCAAATATTCAAGAGATTCATTTACTGGTATTTATTACATAATTGATTCTTTGTTTGAATACCCGACAGTGATTTACTCTTATAAAATCGTATTCATTAAACTCATCATCACTACTGGATAATAATTTAAATACACGATGATGGCTACAAATTATGTTTACGCACATTTCTGGGGCAATCGTATTTGACTAACCGCACTTTTCTTACTAGACAATTTGTACCCAAGTTTCTCGATTAATAGAAAAAAAAGAATAGTTATTAGTACAGCAGAAATAATTACTAATAAAATTGTTTCTTTGAAACATGATCGTGCTACAGTAATAACTTCACACTAATATTTATTGGCGCTGTAGAAATAAGATATTAGCGTAGGAAAAATATTTATGAAACACTAATAAACACAAAATATTAGAAAATTTGTTAATAATTATTAGACTAATAGTTTTATGAAATAGGCTCCAGGTGCCGGCCTTGTTTGACGAACATGGTATTTAGAACGATAAGGCCGTATGGCTTGGATATACTTAGGATATCTTCACCCGGAGAGTTGCTGGTGTCGTATCCCAGTCCTCCATGGCAGTTTTCATAGCCTTCGTTTGACTTCCCGACATGTCTGTTCAAATCTCCGCCAGCAAACCAAATTTCTTCTTTTGGGATTTTCTTGATGAGGTTGTGAAAATCTAGTCAGAGAGTATTTTTTTTCTGCTCGCATCCAACTTGGGGAGCAATGCACTGACAATATTCCACAGCTGACCTTGCATCACGAGTTTGAAAGACATCAAATGACCACTGGCCTTTAAAATGATCAAGACGCTGCAAAGTGGCTCTGCCGCAAGGACGATACCGATTTCGTTCTTAACCTGTTCTCTAGAACATCTTGAAAGCTTTTGTGCAAACGTCCAAGAAACGAGCCCGATTTGCGGCGTTCCGCCTTTTCGTTTCCTGAAAACAGAAAATGTCCCCTCGCCTTCTGACCATCATCTCTTCGAGCTCGTCGCTACGACCACTCATACTACCAAATCTCGATCTGTAGGTTTCGCCTAAGTTTAAACATGGCTTTGCTATCCCCCGTAAACCGAATAGCTTTGACCCGAGCATTTCTGCTCGTCCCAGGGTTAGTACCATGATAAGTAGTGCTTAGTGATTTAGCCTAAACGAGTTCAACACGTAGATACATGCTGATTTTTTTTCTTGTTTGATGTTTCTTTTACGACGTCGGTGATCTTCAGTCGTGTCAACGGACGGATTTGCATTCTTACTTACGGGACAGCTTTAAGATGTTAAATGTGTCGCTAGGCTCACATGGATGTTTAAATTGCCTAGATGTGATTTTCCCCCCTTAGTCAGCTTTTACGACAAGCGCTGTTTATCGGGGTGAGCTGTTGTGGTATTCGTAACCCGTCCCTACACGGGGAATGATTGATAACGATAATACCGATTAATCAATTTGGTTGACCATTGTCAATTGTTGTCAAGTTAAGGGTCAAACCAGTGAATTCCACAGGCGGGCCAGTAGGGATGCAATGAATGAAGTGTTACGGTTTTGTTCCCCATATCATAACCTCGTCGTTAAAGAAAAGAAGAAGTAACAGTTTTAAAATATCGTATCATTTATGTATTAATTTTTTTTAGTAAAATTAACAATTAACTGTTCGCATACGCATAGTCGTATTTAAATCCACACATACAATATCATAACCAATGAGGTTCTACCGAGGTGCGATTGTTGCTTGTTGAGACTCAGGTTATTTACTTGGTGACCATGTGAACATAGCCAATACCCACGCATGCGTATTGTGTACCAAATAGTGATTTTAAACTTTCTAAGGAGCTTGTTGGTTTTCATATGTATAATTTTTACCCAAAGGGGCTGGCAATATGTATCGCATGTGGTCTATCTTTAAAAAAAACTTTCGATTTACTATGTACATAAAATCTATTATTTCTTTATATTGTTACACAAAATTAAAATTTAACCCGCGATATGCGTACAGACATACTTCTTAAAACTAGCTTTACAGCAATTACAAGACGACAAACAAAATCAATTTAAAGATGGCTTAGGCTGAAAAGCACACCGGATCAGTTAAAACGTTTTATCTTGACTAATAAAACAACAATATGTACATTAATTCTTATGAGCCAACCTACACTTAATCAGGCAAAACAAAACTAATGTTTTCGTGTCGATATGTTGCATGGCTAGTTGTCGAGCAGACATCACTTTGGATACGGCCAATGTCGTTGTCGATTATTACACACTTTCTTATGGCGCAACACGAATCAGAAAAACATAATTCATTGTCTGAATAGCTGGACTGTTGTTTTTTTAGTTATTTGAGATTTTTTGTGAGCAATGGACGTAGGCCGAGAAGTTTTATTTTGTGTGCTTCATATTTTCTACAAACCTCAATAAAATTAAATAAAATGGAACCTTGTCGTCTGAGTCGGACCCACATGTTAAACAACACTAAAAATAAGTCGCGAACTGATATTTGTTTTTTCTCAACACACACTAAACGAAACAGAAAAGTGAATTGATTTTTTTATGTTACATTGTGTTGAAATCTTGCCTATGCAACAAAAAACGTTTTCACTGATCCGGTGCGTTTTCAGCCTTACTGCATGACAAAACGAAACTCGTTGCTGATTTTATTTAATTTTTTGTTCCTTTCAAATAAATATCACATCTAAAAAAATATTGCCATATATTTTTTTGAGGCACTCTTGTTAAATCAAAATGGCAAAAAACTTGGCTTCTTCTTAATATCTTCTGATTGTATTTTTTTAATTAATGTATAGATATGCAGTTAATACATCTTAATAATAATTGTTTCATCAGCACAGCACCAAATCTTTATAAATTATTAGCATTTCCTAGTTTCAAAATACATTTGGGGAATGATAAAATACCTTTATGAGTTTAGGTAAATGTAAGCACATCAAAATACGATGCAACCTTTTTTTTTTTAAATATCTACATTTAAATATTAAAACACGTGTGAGCGGCTTAAGTGCATATTAATAAAATCGGATATACAAATAAAATGCAAAATAATACCACAATGGTATAGAAAACATCTAAATACTTAACTTATGTGTTCTGTTTTGATTAACTCAACAAGATTCTGATAGTCGGGATCATTCGAAAAGAAATCGGTTAAATAGCGAAATGTGGGACGGTCTTTTGGCTTATAATTCCAGCAGTTCTCCATCATTTTGTAAACATTTTCAGGACATTTAGGCGGCCTTTGTAGACGTTGGCCACTTTCTATTAATTCAATTGCATCAACCCCTCTTATGTCACCATAGGGTGGCTCTCCGAGAGAAAACATTTCCCACAGTGTAACACCAAACGACCATACATCGCTGGCATGTGAAAAATATCCATTATTATAGCTTTCGGGAGCATACCTGCGAAATGAAATTAAATCAACTGTAGTTCGGAGGTACTCTGAAATGTTGCAGATATTTTACCATTTAATCGGCCACTTCCCACCTTGAGTTGCCTGGTAACAATCGTTATCAGTTCCCATTGCTCGCGACAGCCCAAAATCACTTATTTTAGCTTGATTTCTTGATGCGAGCAATATGTTTCTAGCAGCCAAATCTCTGTGAACGAAGTGTTGCGATTCCAGATAGTTCATACCTAAGTAGATTATGATATAAGAACCAATAACAAAATATAATAAATAATTTACTTACCGCAAGCAATTTGCGATGCCCATATCTTTAGCTCATAGTTTGGGTTGATTTTAGCCGAATTCTCAACAATAAAATGCAGCATTGACCCGAGTGGTACCATCTCTTGCACCATCATTAAGCTTTTTCCCTTCGAGATTCCGATTAACTGAACTATGCAATGATGCTTTAATTTTATCATGACAGATGCTTCGCGCAAAAACTCTTGCTTGTTACTAAGACAATGCTCATCGCGAAGTGTTTTGATGGCAACAGGACACCGGAAATCACCTTCAGAATTTGGACTCTTTCTCACTAAATACCCTTTATAAACGGAACCGAATTCTCCTTCCCCTACTATATTTTCGAGCTCTATACAGTCATTCGGTATGAAATAGTTTAATTTTGAGCGACTGCTGTCAGCTGAAGCAGACATGGCAGATGCCGAACTAATTTGACGGCCGAATAGATCTTTAAATGCGCTGTCTATGCTTGTCGTTGATATTATTGAATCCAGTCTCTCAGGATGGTTAGAAAATTCTCGAAGCTCAGCTGAAGATTCCTCCAGTAATTTTGAAGTCTCTTCAGAAGAAGGTAAATCCAAGAACTTTCGAATATCTATTGTCGGTATGTATGCTTGCGAATTCAATAGCGGAAACGTTCTAAAGAAACAAATACGTGGTTAAGGAGAATACTCTTAGTTGGTGTACTTACTTCATATTGATTGGAGGAGGTGCATCTACAAAGTAATCAGATTGTTCTGCACCGCGCTCGCGATCAATAAGCACATCCGTTTTTGTAAAGTAGTCCACCTCTTCATCAGTCTTCTGGTCTAAATCGCCATCTGTTTTTATTTTATTGTCTTGGTCAGCTAATTCTGTATTTGGCACCACAGAATTGTTTTTCGGTACATTATAAAATGCATCTGAGCTAGTTTGTATTGCTGGTTGGAGTAGAAAGTCAGTCGAGAATGACAAATTGTTTATTAAAGATTCTGCTTTCTGCAAGTCATCCATCCTCTCATTTTCCTTCTTTAACTGCAATGCGTTTTTTTCCTGTTCGGCTTTTGGTGGAGATCGAATTTTTACCTTGCGCAGGCTTTTCATTCCATCAATGATTACATTTCTTTTTGCTGGCTTTAAACTTCGGAAAATAAGCATATCTCGCTTTTCCTTTGGCTTTTTGGGTGATGTCCCAGTTCCGAGCATTATACAATCATCGTTTTCAAATAGTCCAACACGGTTCATAGCCTCATCTCCAGGATGGCTGATGTTAGGATTACAAGCCGATGATGGCTGTGCGATATTTTTCCTCGATAAAGATTTTGGCATAGTTGAAAAGAGGGGCAGGGGCGGTTTCGGTTTGGGGGGAACCGGATATTTAAGATTAATGGGCAGCCCATCAGAAAATAAGCTGAAGTGTTGCACCAAATGTTCAAGAGAAGGCAGATATGGCCCCTCATCGATGTACAAATAATGGTTCTAAAATGTAAATAAAACAGAACTTTTCCAGGCACACATTAAGTACTTACCGATGATTTGATGAGGAAGTTTTTCGGGCTATTCTGGCATAACATAGTCAGAACATAACCGTGGCGGCTTGAGAAGCGTACCAAAAATATTCCCGATTTTTCTGTGGCGAGTCCAGTGTCTGCAATGGCGTTGCTTTTACCCTCTGTAAAAATGGCACTTGAGGTTGCTTGTTCTACAGCACCTGGCTCTTCAGTTTTAATCATATTGTTCGTATCTGTTTCCAAATTAGTTGCATATTCTAGTAATGCTTTAACTGCTTCTTGCCGATCTAATGTACCATGATACCACTGATGTCTGTATGTCGTTGCTGGTGGTGGTTGGTAGCTGTTGAAAAAATCTACAACTTCAGTATGATTCATTTCTTTGGCTAGGTCGATGGGAAATTCTCCAGAATTGGTTCGTGGTAAATGCGGCGCTTGTGATACCAATAACTCTTTTACAACTTCCAAATTGCCATGGCGTGCTGCATCGTGCAATGGCACATAGCCGCTGTTTATGTTACGTACTTGAATGTTAGCTTTAGCCCCAATTAATATTTGAACAAAGGATGCTGATTTTGTGCGACAGGCATACTACATAACAACAATTAATAGAGCTCCAGTAGAGCATTCTTTTTTATACTTACATGTAATGGAGTATTGCCAGTGCTATCCATACAGTTGACGTTGACACCAGCATTGAGCAGCAATTTCAAGATGTCTTCATTACTATATAAGGCAGCCAAGTGGACCGCAGTTTGGCCATCCTGATTTTTAGCGTCTACATTGCGATATCCACATTTCAACAGTTCAGACACTACAGTTTGATTTGTTTCTTTGGTTGCACGATGCAACAAATTCGTGATACCATGACTTCTTGAATCGTTGGGTGGAGGATCATTCTTTATCATCTGTGTTAGTTTGGTAACTAATCCATTTGCAGCTTCTCTGTAATAGTCAACTAGCGACTCAAGGCCATGCATTATCTTCACTTTATCGTCAATAGAAAAGAAAGCATCTTCTCCGTGTCTTCGAATCTGATAGTGACAAACATCATTCTGATACAATACCGAAAGGACAAAGTCCCCTATAGCGGTATTACTTTCACGGACTAAGAATGTTCCATCCTCATTTGTTCCTATAAAAAAGACGGTAAGCAACAAGGAAACTATTGTTTTTAAAAATCAACCTTCTTTGAGAATTTCATCCGCTCGCTCCCTAGAGATTTTCCCATGGAACCAAAACAAGTGCTCGTCTCGACTCATAACAATGGATTTCGATTCATTTGCTCGCGAAAGTACCTATGTATGTACCTGCGGAGTACTTGGTCATACGAGATTTTTCACCATTTTAATGCAATATACTTCCTAATGCAAAATAATACTTTAAGTAATTTACGGACTTGCAACTGAATTGCTTACAAAAGGGAAAACAATATACAAACAAACAAAGAGACAAAAAACAAATTACTGAAAAATATATAAAAAGGAGATTTATTAATGGTTGTGAGAAATAAAGTGACAAATCAACACAGGTGGAATTGTAGGGAGGGTAATTTCACTGGAACACATATTCAGCCAAACCCTTCCACTTGTTGACCATCTTCTTGTGTTGTGACATTCGTGAATCATTTTCGATGTCAAATATTAAAAGAAAGAATGAGTAAAAAGTATATTTTTCCTTTTTATCTAGTGCAGAAAAAAATCTCATACTGACATCATTAAATTTATAAGCTTCTTTGGCAAACATACTGCGTGGATTTTTTTTGTGATGACATTTTTTAGGTCTGTTTGTATATGATGGACTAAAACTGTATAAGAATAGTGCAACAACATAAGTTGGTGAACGCTTTCAGATTGTTCCACATTTTCAAAAAAAGTTGACATTCAAAATGGGAATAGGGATAACAGTCACAAAAATGGAAAAGAAATTCATTCAAAACTACAAAACACCACAAACAAGAAAAAGTGGGAGTATAAAATCCAATATCATTTTCAGTTGTTCTTGGCAGCCTTAATTTTTCTGTTTTGGTTTTTAATTTTGTTGTTGAATTTTCTTCGTTGGAATTTTGGAAGTTGACATTCAAAATGAGAATAGGCATAACAGTCACAAAAATGGAAAAGAAATTTAAATGCCCAATTTTTGTATAACGTCCTCAGAAAATTAAAAAACGAATTAAAACAACTTTGACAAGTGAAAGTGTGATCTGTTCCTTTATTGTCCTCATTTGTTTGAGATTCTGTTTTCCACTAATACAACGTAATGCATAACACGTATTCAGTATTAACTGTTGAATTCCACTTCAATTCGATTTCTGTTGGGGTAAATACGTGAATCAAATAATGTCGATTCGTTTTTGGTTTTCGTTGTGTCTAGAACAGAACTGCCGATCATTGCAAGCACGGCATCTTTGTCAAATATGGTAGTATGAAGTACCTGTTTACCGTCGGTATTTATCTGGGGTAAAAACGGAGTGCTTTCAGAGTGCACTGAGGGGATTTTTGTGTCGAAACAGTTAGAGTGCACTCGGGGTAAAAAAAGTTACCATTCGAATTTGACAAATTTCGCTAAAATTTCAATTTGATATTTGGATTCACTCATGTAAACGGGGTATATGGTACCTCCTAAAATGGACTGACACTAAACTGTGACGTCATTCCCACTTTATTGAATTTTTGGCACACTTTGAATCACACCACCTTACACCTACCTAATCGGACATTGTCATTTTTCAATTAACATACTTTTTTCTAGTCGAGAATTGTCTGGTGCGGTATTCCCGTGCTGTGTTAATCTATATATATAAAATATACTATAAAATAATGGAGGTGATTAGTTAAATAACGTTGAATATTAATTGTGTTTAAAAACAATAACGGTTCTTTCAGATTGAAGTCTTAAGTGCATCGAACTCAAAATCCTATGGATTTTGCCGAGTTAATCCTGGAGTTACAATTTCGGAGTTGCGGTCTACTATACACCAGCAAATGACTAAAACACCGCACGCAGACCGCCAGTCATTGCGACTTGAAGCAAAGGGTAGAAGTCTAAAGGACACCGATACTCTACAAGGACTTGGCCTACGAACCGGTGACAAGGTGTACATTAAGGATTTAGGGCCGCAAATCGGCTGGAAGACAGTATTTCTAGCAGAGTACGCTGGACCACTCCTGGTCTATATCATAGTTTACAGCAGGCCGTCCGTTTTCTATGGTAGTAGTAATATTGCCCCAATCAACTTGACAACACAGTAAGTTTTTTTTTACTTTCCCCTTATGAACTCGAAAGTAGAGTTTCACTTAATTTGACCTTTTTTTATTTTTACCGTCCATGTGGCAATTAATCTATAGAGATGTGAATTTTTTAGCTTTAAAAGTGGAATAAATTAATTCCCCTTTAGCTCATTAATGTTAATTCGGCGTGCCACTGAATTTTCAATGAATTCAATCTGGCTTTACGGTAGTAATTATACCATTAGAATAGGATATCGATTCACAGTTGCGTTAAGATTCCCTTGGTTTTTTAAACTTCACCTAGTCTTGTAGACTGCAGAGGGTCACTAAACAACCTATTTGGGAAAAACGTTTGGGTTGTCTATGGTCTCTTGTATTCGCGTAGCTTTTCTCTGCGGTCCGGGGAAAGCTGATTTCCGTTATCCAGACCAAGCGCTCTGGCATCAGCAATTGCTTGGGATTTGAAACTGAGATTCGGCCCTGACTTCAAGAATCTGGAAGCCTGGAATTGAAGAACATCTTGGCTGAAGCATTATTGCTTATTAGTTCGATGTCGACATCCAAGTGTTGGTACAGCTCAAAGAGTTTTCAATCTATTTTCTGTACTGCTTCTTCATTGACTGGATAGAGCTTTATGACGTAGTAATATTAACATAAGCAAAAAGGGTGAAATCAGTTTAACCCATAAAGCGGGCACTGTCTTATTCGAAAAAAAGTAAGCTGACATTGGCGCCTGCCGGACAACCAGCTCCTATCCCTAGGGGGCTTAACCATGCGGAGAAAAGGGATGGATCCCAACAAAAACATGCATTTCTTTTTGTTAGGCGCATCAACGCACGTCTGAACAGAAAAAAACTATTTACGAATGTACGCTAAGACGAAACAACGTTCTAAGGACTTCGATTGTATAGCATATTTCTTAGGAGATACCTAAATGTATCAATAGCTCTTATTTTATATCACTCGCATCTTTTAATTTTGATGAACAAATGTTTGATTTCCAGCATAGCAGCAGGCTGCTACACTTTGCATTATGTTAAGAGACTGCTCGAAACCATATTTGTGCATCGTTTCTCTCATTCCACGATGCCTTTAAGCAATTTGTTTAAGAATTGTTCATACTATTGGGGATTTACTGCCTATGTGGCATATCATGTGAATCATCCGCTCTTCACTTCGCCTTGTATGTGTCAAGTATTCGGTGGATTGGCTGCATTCTTGGTAATATTAAACACTACGTCTTAGTCAATTACAAACAGTGAATTTAAAATTAATATTTTTTAACATTTTAGTTGTGCGAGATTGGAAACTTTTCAGTTCATCTTGCGCTACGGAACCTCCGTCCACCTGGCACTAAAGTCCGGAAGATACCAGTAGCTGATGGGAATCCATTGACTAAGCTGTTCAAGTATAGTACTTTATATTTATTTAAACAACTTTAAATGTAGCTGCATGTTTTTTTTTTCAGTTTTGTTTCCTGCCCCAATTATACTTATGAAATAGGAGCATGGGTATCATTTTCTGTCATGACATCCTGTCTGCCAGCTATGCTGTTTGCTGTTGCAGGTGCATTCCAAATGACGTTGTGGGCTCTCGGCAAGCATAGAAACTACAAGAAGGAATTCAAAGATTATCCCAAATCACGCAGAGCTATTTTCCCATTTTTGTTGTAAAAACTGTCAAACATTTGCAAACAACTGTTCTTTAGTTTACGAGTAATGCCCATAAAAAGGTTTAACACTTTCTTAAAAAAAAAATATTTAGGTATAATGGTTTCTTCATAAAAAAAGACAACACAATTACTGGGTAATTTGTTTTAGTTTTAAGCATATGAAGGGAATAATTAGAAATAAAAAAATATTCATACATGGTGTGTTAGACAAAACCTTCCACTTATGCAAACGTATGAGCTAATCAAACATTATCATAAACGTAAGTATCTAATAGCTAACCGCAGGTTTTCTATCATGTCTCTTTCCGATGGAATAGCTAATAAACTTTTTTTTTATACAAAAAGCCGGCAAGTCTAGAGACCTGCGCAGTTAACATTTGGCCGAACACATTGCATATCAGATTTCATTAATGTTTTGGCCTGCCATGTATGAATTGGCCGTGGGCAAGTTCTAATTCCAGCAGAATGGCTAATGTAACTACGCTGTTTGGTGAAGTTGGTCTGCGATTGAAGCCGTTCGACCTTTTACGTGTGGTTTTGTTAAAGGTGTTCCAATCGCCAGCCGTTGTAAAAGATTTTATGGAAATTAAGACACTTTGCATAAAATATGACATCAGACAAATGTCTTGACTCTTATTAACGAATTTTCATTGCACCACGTAATGTTTCTGGTTGCAGGCTCTGTATTTCGTGTCGAATATTCTGCTTCTAATAGTCTCTGGTTTGTTAACATTCTACATCTGAAGGTCTCAGATTCAAGTCCCGCCGAGTCTAAGTAACATCTAAAATGTTTTACCCACTCCCCCCACCTCTTGCAAACGTCTGACAAATATACAAGAGTATTAATTGTAATGGGAAGCTTCTTAAATTTGCTGTTCGGGTTCAGCTTAAAATTGTAGGTCTTTTCCACTTCGCACCAGCAAATGGTTGGAGAAGCCTCATATATATTTTTTTATTTATTTACATACACTTTGTCTTTTAAATATCCCCATAAAAAAAAGTGGGTGCAGTTAAATCTGGCTAAGGGAAATCTGAAATTTTTGAAATCAAACGATCGACAAAAAATTTCGGAACGACGACACGTTAAGTCAGCTGGATCATTTGCAACACTCTGCCGCACAGCTAACAACCTGTCTTCAGAGCCCATATTTCGATGAGCACCTCTTCCAAGACGATCGCCCCATTGAACCTCGTTCCTCAAAATCGCCGACCAAAATCCTAATCATCAAGGCTTAGGATCTGATCTTGAATCCAAATATTGGCTATATTTTCGCTGCGTCGTAACAATCGATCGTTGACAGAGTAGAAAAAATCGATAATTTTAACGCATTGTTGTGTACTGTATAATTTCCAGAATTCTATTATAACCTACAAAAAAAAAATTATAGTCGTAAATAAAATAGTAACTCGTGTTTAACATTGGTTGGTCTTATTTGGCCCACCTTGTAGTAGGGATGGCGGTTTTTGCAAAATAATCGGATTTTGATTACCTCCCTTAACCGCACCAAATAACCAGTTTTTGTAAAAAACTGTTTTCCGTTTTTTTAGAACAACGAACATATTTTTTCTTACTTTATGAATTAAAAATAAGTACTTTTTTTCAAAAGAAATTCTTGATGTTTAATACTTACATATGTTGCTGCATGTTTGTCATGCCTCTTCCCGTTTTAAGCTTTTTTTTTTAGCACATTGAACGTCGAAAAGACAAAAACGAGCGAGAAGAAAACAATAATTATAAGCAACTAGTTAATGATTTTCCAAAAGTAACCTGTTTTAACTAACTGTGCGTAGGTATTCGACTATTTAAAGGAAATGGGTGTTGTATCTTAGTGAGATCATCTTTTTACCACTACACTAACTAGCTTACGACTAATTAGGTATGCGCAGAAGTTGAAAGCGGTGGAAAATGTTGCGAATAAACATGACGCGAGCGAGAAGAAAATGTACAGGACGTGAAAGAGAACAAATATTTTTATATGGAGGATTTTTCAGCGTTGTCTGCATTTTTTGCTGGTGTGAAATTGGCAGTAAATAACCACCACCCGGTTATTGGATTAAAAAAAACGGTTTTAACAGAGATAAAAAAATAACCGAACAAAACCGGTTAACCGAAACAAAAACAACGGGTTTCAATTTTAACCGACCCGTTTTTCCTATCTCTTCTTTGTAGAGCTCGCACTTGATCTTCCGGGTTAGGAGTTTTGAACCCATTTGTTTTGTCAAACCGAAGTAGCAACGGTTTCGTAGGTTAATTCTTCATCGGAATAAGGTATCATTCATGGAGTTGATGTTTATTCCTAGGTATACTCCCGTATTACTTTCCGTAATCGCTTATCTAATACCCACTGAACGACATTCATGGTGTGTGACATCAGCTTGGTTGAACGGTAATTATCGCAGTCCCCCGAATCACTTTTTCCTTTGTACAAGCGAAGAAGATAACCTTCTCTGCACTGATTAGGCATGGTATCGCCTCTAATTAGTTTCAAGATGAGAATCATAAGCCATTTGAACCCAATCTTTTTCGAGAACCCGGAAGGTACCTCGTCTGGCCTAACCGCTTTTTTGGAATCTAGCTTTTCGACATTAATGCCGGGTACTTCTTTATTGTTAGGAACCGCTCTTGGAAAGCATATCCGAGAAAATTATTTGTTGTTGTACCAACAGAAAATTCTACCCAACTTTATCTACTGGAGGCGGTAGAATAAAGTGTCGCAAGCTTATTCATTGAAAATGCATTTATAAATGTATATTACTTTATTAAGCAAGATGTTATTGTTTTATTTTATTTTGTATAAATGTATGTTTTCCATGTTTTTTTTTACAAACAAAAAAGGGGTAACAACTGGTTAGGAAAATTAATTACAATAATTTATTACTGGTAAATATTTAATTTAAACGAAAATTAAGATAATAATAATAATAAGGCAAAAATAAAAACTGAATTCTACATATATAAACTTAAAATTATGACTTTTAGTAGGACTTAAACGTTAAATTATTAAAATAAAAAAAATTATAAATGATTAGTAGATTTGTTATTCATTCTTTTTTTGAATATTTTGGCGGACAACACACCTATTTCCATCGCAAAAACAAACTGGCGATTTCATTTAAACAAGGAAAATAGTTGTGATTCTCTTTCAAATATACATAAATATATATAATTATATATTAGAAAATGTATAAAAAACGATTACAAATATTTATCTTAATAATTTTCAATTTGTATGCATTGGAATTAACTAATTGTATATACAAGATAGGCATTTTTTTTTGTTTTAATTCATGAATGGTTTGCTTTGTCTTTTGTTTGTTTTTTTTTTGTTTCCATTCATAAAATTTTGTTAGTTGTAGAATTAGCACAAGCTTGGAATTTGCCTAAAAAATGTAACCAAAAACAAATTATATATTGTGTAGCGGCATTTTCAATTCAAAAATTATTCGAACAATATTAAGCCGATAAATTTGAAAATTGTGTCTTAAATGTTGGTAGATTTTAAATGTTATTGATTATTCAAAGTCTAAACGGTTCTCGTTGATGAATTGGGGTTGTGCCACGTGACTTACGTGCCGTGCCAGTAGCAGAACCTGATGTTTCCGTTGATGATGCTTTCCTGGGTGTCTGCATTCCAGAAGGCGTTGAGCTGCCACTAAGATTTCTCCTAAAGAGGCAAATATATTATATTTGTTAAATGATGTTTGATAGCAGCGATATAATAAAAACAGTCAAAAGACATACAATTTGCTTTTGTTATTCTTTTATAAAAAATAAAAAACAAAATCAATCAATAAAATTCCACAATTTCTTGCATGCAATTTTTAATTGTTGTTCTATACAGAAAACTGCAATGCATATTTAAAAAATAAACAAAAAATATGTTATCGGCAAAATAGTCGATTTTCCTGTTCACACGCGAAAAAATTCAAACAAATAATTGAAATCAAACAGGCATCTTAAATTAAAAGCGAAGAATATATACTATGAAAATAGATTTAAAAAGGTCATATAGGGTCATCAACAAGAGGTATCATTTTAAATTTCGCGCCATTGTTGAACTGCCATCATTCAACTATCATTGTGATGACTTCTGATAAGTAAAAACTAAGAGGATAATAAATAAAGAGGATACTCGAATATGTGGATAACTTTGAACATCTCAGACAGATTAGTGATGTGAATACTCCAATTCGTGCGAGGAGAGCGAATGGAGAAGAAGATACAACCGCAAACTCTATGAGCTGTATCAAGATGTGGATATAATCCAAAATTGATACTCCAGGCAAGAGGATCTTCGACTCCTAGCCTCCAGTTTCGAGAAGACAAGAAAGACCGAACCTCCGTTTAAAGACCAAGCCATTGCGGATCCCAGAACGCTTGGTCTGGAGAACTGGAAGCAGCGTGCCCGGGAACGCAGAGGATGGAAGGCTGCAGTGCCTTCCACCCTTCAACCACGGCCGTTCAAAACGATCGCAACGCCGTCCCACACTTGAGCTGTCTTTAATTTGTATTGTGGAGCATTCATCCTTTTGCGATGCCTCCATTTTCCTAAAGGAAATATAAAAGCATCGAAAATTGTTATTGGGTTGTGTGTTGTTGTCTTTCGCACCTAAATTCATCTGAATAATTAATTTATTATTTTTCTGTTGGCCACAAATAAATATTATAAAATAATGATTGGAATCACATTTTTAAATAATTTTCCTAATCATCCGCGCGCCGAAACCACCATAATATCCAATATGCCAAAAAGGAATTTGAAATTCGCTTTCCTTTAAGATAATTAGGTGAATATAAAACAAAACTGGCAAAAACGAAAATAATAGTACCAAGCTTCAAATACCAAAAATGCCATAATCAGGCCCCAGGTGTGTCCATTTCGAGACGATTGCAGGATTTGGACCCGCAACCGCTTTGCACCGCATTTTACATGAGGATCTTGGCCTACATTCTTGTAAGGTCCAGTGGATAGAAAGCAGAACGCACATGATTTAAAATGACCTCTTGTTGCATGACCCTACATTTGAAGCTACTCGAATATATGTTTATACTGCTACGATTATTCTCAGTTAATATTGGATACCTTCCACTGGCATGTAGAATTCCAGTTCCAAATTAATTCTGATAAATGTGGAAAGCAATGGGAAAAAGCACCAGTGTATTTCAGGCAGAGTTTTTGCCATTCAAGAATGCGCTAACCTTATTCACAACTGTGGTATTAAATGCGCCAACATTCATATATTCATGGACAGTCAACCAGCTATAAATGTCCTGCTCCCATACCATTGACTTTTAATCATTCATACACTGATTTTATATTCTTCAACCACACGGCTAGGCCATTGGTTAAGTTTTTTAACCAAATTTTGGTGGGTTTCGGGTCATGAGGGAATTGAAGGTAATGCAAAAGCCGACGAAGTGACCAGGAAGAGCTCATAAACTCCCTTTAAAGGTTCTGAATATTTTGTGCACTCATAGGTCGGCAGCAAACGCAGTTATAAAAATCTGGGAACATATGAAATGTATCTCTTATTGGGAGAAGATCCCAAGTCTAAGACAGGCCAAACGTGTTATTCAGCCCTTCAAAAACAAATCTAAGTAGGCATATCAAAAATTTAGTAGGTTATCTTACAGGTCACCACGGGTTACGATACCGCATTTTCAAAATGAAATTAGTCTACTCTCCAGAGGGCCGGCTGTGTCTGCAAGAAGATAAAACAGCTGAGCACATACTATGTGAATAAACAGCCCTTAATGGATAAAGAAGGAATATTCTCTCTAGGGAACCGAAAAAGATATAAAAATATTACCTGTTGATCGGACTATCTTTTTCAGACGGAAAGTAGAAATAATATTAGCCTAAATGCTTTCCGGTCCTATGGCTCAATAGATCTTATAGGCCGATGTGCCATTCATCGTTTACTCATAAGCTGTAAATAAAAATGCGAAAACGCTCTGCCAGAAACATTCGGCATCAGTAATAATAAAAGGCGTTAATGTTTACGAGGGTGCGTATGTTAATGCGCAAACATCATGGACAAAAGCAGCACATCCGAACAAGAATTATAAAGTGATACCGTTTCGATTTTGTAATGACGTTTACGAATTTACCATATCTACCTGCAGGGTTGACGCTTTTTCAAGCTATGCGTTTCAAGACCCTATGTTCTGTGTTATGGCTACAAAAGTTTTAGTAATTATTTAAGTTGTCCCACACCTGTACCAAGATTCAGATTCATTAGGTGCGTACGTTATCATGACTGTAAAAAATGTACCACTACCGTATTATCATGTTTTTTGTTGGTTATTTTATATTAAAAAAGAAGTATGTATGTACTTGTAATTGTAGGACAGATGAAATTGTTCCCAGTTAAAAATATATTCATATGACCAACTTAAAATTACTCAGTACTAAAGCAGCGAGGAATGAACCTAAGGCAAACAACTAAGGGATGATTGATCACTTGAAATAGCTTAACAGAGTAACGCAACTCAGTTAGTCGAGTGGATATTGTTCTTTGAAAGAAAGCAAATTATCCACATTTGATATTTTTTTTTTTAAAACTCTTGACCCGCCTAGGCGAAAGAATACGACCTGGATAGATCTATTGTACCAATGGTCAAGAAAATTTTAGGCTAGTGCATTTTCCACTTTTCTAGAAAAGGTGATAATGCTTGTAGCAGGGAACCTCTTCAAATCTTCGTTACTCAAGAGTTCTTTGAAGAAGATCCTCCTTCTGATTGCACAGAGAGCTGGGCATTCGCACAAAATGTGCTCCGTGGTTTCGTCGTACTCGAGGCACAGCCTGCACTCTGGGGAGTCGGCTAGTTTCATCCATATTTGATATTCATGTCTTTTAGGAATTCGTTTTACATAAGGTACATATTAATTTCTTTTAGGACTTACTATGATTTGTAAACGCGCACATTATTTAGATGTTTAGTTTTATTTAACCTATTTTATATATTTAATCTATTTATTAACCGGGAGGACTTCCAATGTTCATTGAGATCGAACCGGCAAACCCCACAAGCACATAGCAAATATAACTTCGCACAAAGATATGGTTAGAGAAGCTAGGTTTTAGGCCCTGTATGGGCCGAAAATATCTAGTATTCATTTTTATTTATAACGCCCTGGCGTTAAGGAAATGAAGAGAAATTGATGCATGTTGGTTTTAAGTGTTTTTAAATCAAAATGGGTAGGAAAAACAGCGTGCTCGTATATGCATTCCACATTCGTTGGAACTGCTAAGGAAATATTCTTTGTATTCACTGAACGTCTGAAAATAGGCCCGAGGGTAAACGATTGGCGGGTTTTGAGGTTGAAATGTTCTAGGAGTGGAATGGAGCTGCCTATTTTATTTGGAAGATAGCATTGTCTTTTCCAAGCCTTAAATTCCACACTTTTGATTGTACCCCACTGTCAAGATTGGCATGAAGATTGGAATTTTTTGCAGGTGGCAATGATGCGATGGTAGTGTATTCACTAAGGGCCAAGATTTTTAAAAATTGAATACACATAACAAAACAGATCTCCCTAAAGCAATTTAGGCGCCGCCTGTGGAGAAAAAACCCTATCGAAACAAATTTCTTTTCTATCCTTCTATTCTTTCATCTTGCACAAAATGCCTGCGCATTATAAGGGTAACTGTAATAATTAAATCCCTTTAGCGCATGCTTATTATAAAAAAAAATGAGCTTAACATACATCGCCGTTCCAGTTCCACATCCGAAGAAGAGTGGGCGTGAACTAGGAAAAAGAAATAGAGAAACTGAGGGTACTGTCATCAGCGAACGAAGGAATCGGATTGGGAGATCAGTTATAAAGATGGGAAATAGGTTCGAAGACAAAACAAAGCCTTACGAAACATCAGCATTTATTTGGTGCCAAACTCTGTTAACTGCCTTTAAAATAGCTAGCGCTACGGTTTTCACTACAGTGGAGAAGAGATTGATTTCACTTTTCGGTTAGATAAGCCATAAAATCACCATTGCTGGGAAAACCTTACTACCGGTCATTTATAAGTTTTCCTGATTCAAGATATTTCAAAAGCTGACGATTCATCACCGTCAAGATGGGACGTAAGTGCAATTCGTCGGTAGGAGAAAAGAGAAGAAGAGGCAAGTCTTTTGGGGTGAGGCTGGAAAAATTCAGTTTTCCATTTCCAGGGAAAGAGCCATCGTAGAAGAACACCTCTTTAGAATTGTAAAGGAAATTCCACCATCTGGACCAGCGGATTTGATTTTGTCAAGGTCTCAAAGGACCCTTCCCATTGTAAGAGTGCGAAAGTGGATTAAACGCTCTCGAGTACAGGGGGATATAAACTACAATTTGAAGTCGTTGAGCAAGCTGCAAAGTGAGCAGCAATTATATTGGCTTTATCTGCAGAGATGACAGTTGGAATATCATTGTAACCGAGTGTCAGGATAGATGACGAGATCGAATACTTAATGAAGAGACGTGGGACTTTGTAGTATTTTTTGTCTCAACTTTTGTTAATAGTAGGGTTAAAAACGATTAATATGGGCATTGTAGTCATTTCTGAGTCGTTTAAACCATTTTTGGTTCTCCCCAGATGGGTTGCGCTTATATAAGTTATATACAGTAATACCAGGATTTATACTCCCTCGTAATCCGTGTTGCTAACCAAAAATTTCAGACTTCAAAAACTTTCATTCCACTATGCGGGTACGGATAGGTAACTTAAATTCTTAAGTGCCCAAATAAATAATTAAAACTCTCAAGGCAGTTATCCGGGAGCGCAGTACCTATAATCATGATTCTATGTCTTGCAGAACTACCGAAGCATTTCCTCTCAGGAGATTGATTATCGTCTGCAGTTGTGCAGTAGAAAATACAGGATGAGATTTGAGAAATGAATAAATCTGAAAACTTTGATGAAATGTGGTAGTGCGTTTTCAGTCAAAAATTATCGATGGCTAAAGAAATAAGTTTAAATTCTAGGAAATTTGTTTAACGGGTTTGCATTTTGTTAAAATGTTGTTCTAAAACCTCAAATACATTTGCAAGAAAGAAAAACACAATTGATGCCGGCCAAATGATGTGTGCAAACACGACGGTTGCATTTTTGACTGATATGTACAAATTTTGCGTTAATATCAGACTAATTTTTGATGTTTTCAAAAACGACTAATGTAAGAAATATGGTTTGCTAAACGGGTGAGCAATCAACTATTTGACTCATTTATACATAGCGTATCAAGAACTGTAGCCTTGCACATCTCAAAAGCTCTTAGTTGAGTCTGGTATAGAGGCCTACTGAGTAAATTGATAACTTACGGAATACATAATCAACCCAGCCCTTGAATACAGCATTTTCTTAACGATGAAGTGACACCTTTTCGATAAATGCAGCAGCTATAGAATTTATACTTTTTCCAACTTTTTTTCTACTCGATATTAATAATGCAGTATGTATATAGCGTCGCTGATGACTAGCTCGAATGAGGAATCTGTCAGAGCAATGGCAAAGATGCGAAAATACACAAGGTGGGTGTAGAGCCAATCTATTTTTTTCCGAAAATATACGTCGACTGTTCTTCAGATTAAAGTGGAACACTAGCCTCAGTGAATTCGGGGGTAACTTGGTATAACCACTTATCGATTATTCCAAAGTGTGCTTCAGTGAAATTGAGTTATTTCTTCAGAGATAAAAAAATTATCTATTGCTCCTACATCAGTTGTTTAGCTTTGAAACATTCTCTAAAATATGCGCGACAGTATTCAAAGATAAATACTCCGTCTAATTGATGATCCAGAATTGACATCCAATCTCCAACCACTGGCTCATCGAAGTTTTGTCGCTGACCTTTGTCTATCCTATAGATACTACCATCGGAGATGTTCTAAGGTATTAAACGAAATAATTCCTAGAAACGTATCATTTGCCAGAACTCACATTATATATACGATTCTATCTCAGTGACTTCTAAGTCCAACTGGTTGAGCGGGTAGAGGGAGAAGCTCCCCTGATAAATGTGGCATCACAATAGTTCTCAGTGTGTTGGCTATTAGCTGACAGCCACCTTAACCTAACCTAAACTGGTATTGCAGCTGAACAGGACAAACATTTGCATTCCGCCTATGAGCATTTTGTCCTTTTTTCATTGACAACCAAGCGGCAATAAAAGCGATATCTGTCTTAGAGATAAAATCGAAGCTGTCGCGAAAAGCTACGGGTTTTTGGCGCGCAGCACAACGTAAAACTCTGCTGTCATACAGCCAAGGTTCATATCTTGAACCAAATCAGGGCGACAGTACAGTGAAGATTCGCCCTTGTGACCTTAGATATTTGTTCGCGAACAAAATACTAGAAGCAACAAATGAGAGATGGAGTTCTCGAATCCTGTGCCATAACCAGGAAAATGCGGCCGAAACGTTGAAGAAAACGTCAAATTGAGAGATTACTACAAACGGACAAAAAGCTTTGTCCTCTCTAGAGGGTGCTTTCACAGCATATAACATGCTGAAATACCATGCCAAGAAAATCAGCGCGGATGAAATTTGCAGAGGTTGTGTTGCACAAGTTTGTAAAGCGACAGGTTGGCTTGCTAATCCGTAGGCTTTAATAGGTTTCCAAGTAGGGTAATTACAAAACCCAATGGTATCGCAATTGATCTACATTGATCTAAGTCTTAGGAGAGCAGGTTTCTCCTGCCTCGTCAACTTATGAAGGACAAAATGCATGCTGGACGATAAGCAGGAAGGAAAAAGGATATTAGGCTAAAAAAACAAGGACATATATATAACAGCAAACTCTATGGGATGTACCGAAAAGCTAAAACACATTGACTGCAGTGAACGAATCGGCAAGAATGATCCAGTCAATAGGATTTTCAATTCCCAGCCTCGAGGTTCACAAGGACTATTTAAAATTAACCTCCGTTTCGTTTTGAATACCAATACCAACCCATCGCAGATCCCAAAGTGCTTAACTTGGACAATGGCAACAGTGTCCGTGGGGGATCGCAGATGATGGAAGGCTGCAGTGTCTAAGACAGAGACTCTGTACGGGTCAGCAGCCCGTCAAATATAACAATGTACACGTCATTTCGGCACAACAATCTTTACAAAGGAACATATAATAGCGCAGTTGTTAATGCACATAGAAACAGAAAGGTAAACAAATTGAAAACATATTCATCGACAAACAAAATAGAAATAAAACCAAAAAACATTTATATTTCGAATTACTTGCGTTAAAATTTACCCCAAACTGCTTAAATTTATACTGTTCGTTGTCGAACTGGAATTACTGGATGGCGAGGGAAACGACTTGTCGTTCGATGCCTGCCTTATTGGAATCCTTGAAGGGCGGCTTTTAGATAAATGTTAGAATATAAATATAAGTTGAATCAAGAAATGTTATTTGTTTTAAGAAATGTTTTATTGTATCAGAGCGTTGTGTTTTTATGTAATTTTTGGATTTTGTGTGAAATGTATGCCTTTTTGAATAATAAATTAATAATAAATTAATAATAAAATAAAAAAAAGAACAAAAGCAAAAGAAGTTTAAATAAAAATTATTTTTGGATTAAACTAGTAAAAAATTAATGCACATGTGTTTACCTATATCGGAAGCCAAAGCCAGTTAATGCCGGTATGCTAGAGGATCTACTCATTCCACCATTGCTGTGATCGTGAGTTCATTGTTTAGTTAGCATGTTTAGTATTTGTTTTTTTTTTTGGTTGATATTTTGTATTATTAAATGCAGTAGATCAATTTCAATGGAGTCGTTATTAATTCGTGCATTATTATTATGTATGCGATTTTGAGTAAAATAAATAAAAAATAATAATTTAAAAATATATAATAAAAGAAAGAAATTTAGAAAGCAAATAAACCTAAGGCAATGGCATATATAGTTTCTGAAACAAAATTGTGTTGGACTTCATGGTTACTCTTTATGTTATTACCTTGTTGGGGCAGGACTTGCAGAGCCAGACGCAGTTTTTCGGGTGATGGTAATTGTGCCATTTGTTCTTGATGTCACTGGGGTTACGGAAAGTCTGGACGGTCTTTGTGCAATTCCATGGCTTCCAGTGGGAGTGGAAGTCGAAAGAGGAGCTTTGCGTTGCGGAATGCGTGATGGGGTTTCGTCTTCAAATAATAATATATATAGTCAGTTGAACATTCAATGGAATATGGTCAAATTACCTGTACTATCCAATGATAGTGTGGATCCATGCCTTGATGGCGGCTTCGATCCTTGACGGCTTGCTGGTCTTGAGTTAGGTTTCGATCCCGCCCTTGAGCCGGCTGGAGTCAGGCCGGTCCGAGCATACGACACCTTTCTGGGAGTATATCTTCCAGATGGTCCTGCCTGGCTTCCTTCATTGTCGCTCAATGAATCTGGCGTCGAAGCTGACAGTGATGATCGCGAGGGTCGCGACATTGGTATCGACCGTATTGATCTTTCTCGAACCTAAATATTCCAACCAAGTTTAATTACTCATTCAAATTGTTTACAAGTTTAATATTCATTATGTATTTAAAAATGTTTGATATTGTGAAGTGGAGTTGATGAGAACAGTGCTCTTGCCTATAGCACAACTTACCCAATGCGTGGAGGGATGACAATGTGGTGCATGTGGACTTAGGGGCACAGAACGACTATTATTACTGCGCACGAAAACCGTACCACCTGCTCCCATATGTAAGGGGAACGCACACGGAATTTGTTCTTGGGCACGAAGTCGTTCAAAGATTGGCATAAGTTCAGCCAAGTGTTCGTCGGCTACATAACAATCACGGGATGACAACATTTAATAAACCGGATTCTTAATCGATATTACACCAAGACTATGATCATTTAATTTTGTTCAAAACAAAATATTTAATTTGTAGTATGTAGGGAAAGTCCCCATCATAATGAAATAAAAAAACAGCGATGGCATTTATTTTAACTTATTATGGGGTATCAAAGTAAATCACTTATCTTTCACAAAATAGCCATGCAGAAGACAAATATACGTATTTTACAAATTCCATATAATTGGGTATTTCGGTGAAAATTATATGAGAAATACAGCAACAATTAAGAAAACTTCCAATAAAAAACTCCATGATATAAACATAAAAAAAATGTGCTTTGTACAAACTGAAAATGATTTTTTTTGTTGAAAATATGATACAGCTTGCGCGCTTTTGCTGTGTGATAAACTTAAATTTGTTTCTTGCAGAAATCCTCAACGAAAAAACACAGACATATTTACATCATGCTTTGTAAATAATACAAAAAAAAAACTATATCAATATATTACATCACACCACACATCATCATCAATACATCAATTTGTTGGCTTAGCCTGTGTTAACAAATCGTCAGGGCAGAGGGCCTAATGTTACACCATACTTACCAATATCTGGTGGGCAGAGTGATTAGATTTTTAGCTGCCTTGGGATTATATTTAAACCAAGAGTATGTTTTTTTTTGGAACATTTACTCAACATCGACAATGAGTGAATATGCAGTCCCAATAAGATGAATTTAAAATAAAATCAAATTTTCGGTTTCGATTATGATTATATTAATGAGAATGCGTAATTAGGACTTTAGGGTGGTTACCTTCATGATGGGACCTTGTCCACTCATGTATGAGGGGGTACTAGCTCCGTTCTGTGAGGAGGAAGTCGGCGTTGATCGGCGCGGTGTAAAGGCCGCCATGCTCTGCGACACTCCATCAGCCAAAATGAATTGTTCTCGCAGCTCAATGTTAGTGCGTCCCTTAGCTAATTTAATCGATTTTTGATTTAATTTTTTTTTTAAATTGCATTAAGTTGCAGGATATTTTTGTTTTTGTTTTGGGATGGCACATAGAATTGGTAAGATTTGGTTGTGTGTAAAGCAGCCGATTTCAGCAAAACATGATTCAGTTGCGTACCGTTTATCGATATTGTCGAAGGAAGCGTGGTGGGAATGGACAAAACAATAAGTGAAAAAGGAAAAATACAAAACAAAACAGAAAAAAATAATGATTACGTAAAGCAACGAAATTAAATAAAGCAAACACAAAACTCTGTAAAGCATTAGCGAATCTATGAAGCGAAACAAATACTTAAACATATATCGTTTCTACTTACAGTGATATTTTGGTACACTTAATTAAAAAAAAACGTATAAGACTACTCAAGCAAACCAACCATTTGGTTAAAAAAGCGCAACAAAATTAAATGTACGATAAAATGTAAAAAAAAAAAAGAAAAGTTAAATGAAATATGGATGTGTAAATGGCAATATGGAAGTTTTTTTTTCCAACTTTAAGAATGCGTAAGTGGACGTATTTTAAGCCACATACGTATGCATGTTCCAAGTATGCACTGTAGTTGTGTAACTTTTTCGTGACAAGCCTGCCAAGGCATAAAACTACCAGTCGTTTTGCTTTTGTGGCAAGCGTTCTTATATAAAACAAAGTGCACCAGCAACACGTAAAGCTTTTCACTGTCCCACCTCTTGCGGAAGTCTGACGAACATCCAAGAGTATAAATAGTCATGAGAGGTTTTCAAATTTGCCGTTTGAAGTCGGCGAAAATTGTGGGGCCCATCATTCCTTTCAAAAACAAAGCTATTAGCTATTATATTAATATGTACAGTGTTACTAGAATAAGCAATCATGAATGAGCTTTAAACTAGAGGATATCACAATAGGCCCACTTGTGGACGCGGTGATCCGGGTTTCTTCTACCACCTCTACTCTACACTCTACTGGAACCATAGATATGTGATTGAAGATAAGCACAGCCTCAGAAGTAATTCATTCGTTCTTATAAGCATTTAATGGTGCTAACATCTGATAGGTTTATTTCTTGTTAAGTTTATAATTTGTATGAATCAGTAGGTGCCTTAGAATTAGCTCTTGACATATTTAAAAGGCAAATTTAATTATTGCGCAAAAACACGTGCTTCTCCTTATACATATAGTAAACATTCTTACATATTTAATATTTTGAAACTGTCCACAAATGTGAATGAAAATCCATGACACGACCGGAGGTCACCGGTGTCGTTAAAGCTCGATCAAAGAGTAATCAATCAAATCGTAAAATTAGCAGACCTGAATCACACGAATGCAACAACACCAGTATTTGATTCGCCTCAGTGGTGAAATGATGCGAAATGTGGAAACGTGCCAATATTCGTTGAAGTTGAAACGGGAGAGTCATGATCTCTTAATTCTGACATAGCCCCGCCGCCATCAAGGAAGAAGAAGAAGAAGGTAAACATTGGTAACGGTGCGTCCAAACTTCTCATCGCTTACCAGCTTTCCGTGGACATTCACACCAGTATTCAGAGCAAGCGTGATTCTAACTGAGGGTAACCGTTGTGAACATCGCGCCGCTTAAAAAAAGACAGTTACAAAGAAAAGTCGAAAGATTCGGACAAACTGCATAAATTATAATTTTTGTATGTACTCTCGATGATAGCTGACGATAGTAACGACACATTTCGTTGATTTTTGAATGGAAAGCGAGAATCTAGGTTTAGTGATGTATCCAATTTTTTTTTTTTTAAAGGAAATCCAAATCCCAGAGCACTCAGACTCGGTAACGTTCCATTGTACTACCAGGCAGAAATCCAAATTGGTTAGTCAAGGCATTTTTGGCCAACTTACAAGTGTTCGGTTTATGTATATAGTGATTTATGTATCTTTTTTGTGTGGCTAGCTTTCCACTAAATTTAAAGGCACTTCAAACCCCATGAAATTATTTACGAACTTAAGAGATTAGGTAACCTTTGTTTTGTAACGCGATCACCAAGGAACGATAATTTTGTTACTTTGCTGCTATGTCTGGAGCTACACGCTTACATGCTATCAACAAACAAACGAATATCTGTCCACCGCCTAGGACAAAACGTCACTGTTGATAGCAATGACTTTGGCAGAGAATTGCCTTAGAAAACCGCTGCTTCTTCGGTTTGGCTAAACAAGTAGGTTCAAAACTCCACACTCGAAGAACAAAATGCATGCCTACAAGCTATTGAACCCATAGATTCCTGCTTTATGGCGCCGAGTGTTGGACGATATTTGTTCCTGTGTGCGAGGAGGGCGAATAGAGGAGAAGATATAACCGCGAACTAGATGAGCTTTACCAAGATGTGGATGTAGTCCAAAAAGCTGACGTGATTTAGCTACATCTACACTACTACATTGGCTCGGCCATCTTCGACTCCCAGCCGGCAGGTTTGAGAAGGTAAGGAAGATCGAACCTCCGTTTTAAAGACCAATCCATCGCCGATGCCAGAGCGCTTGTTTTGGACAGCAGGAAGCAGTGGGCCTGGGATTGCAGAGGATGGAAGGCTGCAGTGTCTCAGGCAGAGACTCTTCACGGGTCGGAAGTTAAGTAAAAAGTAAGTAAGTCTCTAGCTAAAACAAGTTCCTTAAAGCAACTGCCATCTTTCTTCAGAAGACAATGCACAGGTCATGTGTACACGTATATACGGCGGACAACGCATAAAGGTATTTTGAGGAACAATTATATAAAATTTTCTTTATGCAGTAAAATATAAGCTAACTTCGGCAACTTGACAGATTTCACTGCATAGGATTTTAGCACAATCGTGCGTAATAAAGTTTTTATTACTCTTTCGCTCTCTCGTCTGGAGAGTATAGCATGTTGAGAACCTCATATGTTAGAGCTCACGTTTATGCAGGTTCTTCATAAATTCGGTGTGAATTTAGAGCAAATTGAATGTCAATACACTACTTATTGGAATACAAAGGGTCTACTATAGCAACACACCCATTTTTCGCTGCAAAGTTACAATTTGCCAAATTAAAATTGCAAACGGAAAGGAGTTGGGTAGCTAGGAAGTAAGTAGAATAAAGACATTTACATTGATTGGCATAGGATTGTTGCAAATCCATGATTTGATCGAGAGTCATTCTGTTCAAAATACAGCAAGCTTCGTGTTGTTTTGGGTCGTTGGGGTTCGGAATCGGCAAAACCAACGTCACTAGTTTCGTCACATGTATAATGATGATGATGATAATGATAATGACGAACGTGATGAAGTAGATAATAGTATACGTAACATGCATTTAATTTTACAGAAAAACGATTCAAATAAAACACGATATTTGAAGATTATTTTAAGAAAAAATCAAACAAAATATTAAATGTAATTTTCAAGAAGGTTTAACGGTTGTTTTAATGTAATTCGACGAACCGGTTGTGGAGCGTGAAAATAGAAATGTTTAAAAGTATTATAATGAAAGTACTTGTTTCGATATTAATAATTTAAAGGAAATTTCTCGAGTCATATTTCTCTGTAAAATTCATAGCTGATAAAGAAATACATAATTAATAATTATTGTTGTGAGCTAAGCACCCATTTTTGTGCAAGCTCCTACCACAAATTACATTCGCAGGTAATGATACTGCCTAGCACACCCGTATACAAAATGTAGCAATGATAATACTGAAGCATGAATGAAATGGGTTTCTGTTTTAGTTTTTTTACTTGAACCCCACAATAGCTCAACAAATGTTAATTGCATCGAGTAATGGAATAATGCATTTGGTGATGGTATTAAACTATGCATGTGTTTTTAATTTGTAAGATATATGATGTTTTTTGTCGTTAGAAAAATTTAGTTATGCTATAATAGTATTAATATTTTTTTTTTTGCTTATTAAATGACCATTTCCTTTGGTTGATTAATATTTTTCATACTAGTTTATCGATAAATATACGTGGTTAAGTTATTAGTGATTACGACGCTTACCTCGGCAGGGATCGTTCTTCTGTAAGAACTCATCTAAGGCAACCCAACCGCCTCCAACGCGCACCATGACAGTGCTACGAAGGATGCGGACTAGTCGAAGCTTCTGCGAATCGCCGAACTAAGATAATAATTTGAAAGTGATTTATTATGCAGACAATTTGGTCGAATGTTTTTAATGCTTACCCTGTACTTTCCTTCGCCGACCTGGAAAACGCGGAACTTTTGTCGACATGTGCAGAGCATTACTAAACGTTTGACTTCATCGTGAATCTTGTCGGTATCATGTGCCGGCTTGCGCTCCTGCCAGTCTGGTCGAAGTGCAGCAATAAATTCTTGCCAATCGATAAGTCCTTCCCCATTTCTGTCGAATAAGTCTGCTACTGCACCCATTTCCATTCTAGATGTGTCGAATTCTTGAAAAAAAACAAAAACAATCAAGAATTTCGTTCATAATTCAAATGGAAAGAAAATATTTTACTTGTACTAAGAATTCCGTCAATGAATACGTCTCGTGGTATAAGGCCATTGTTGTCTTTGTCCATTTTTCTGAAGAGATCTGTTAACCTTGATTTTTTGTGGTTCATGTACTTCAGGAACTAAAACGATCGGGATTTTTAATTTTAATTTTAATTTAAAAAATAAATATTATTCTCTTACCCTCTTCCTCCAATCGTCCCAGCTGAATCGACGAACTCTTTCAACATCTTGCAAGTACAAGAGATGGTCGTGCAAACGACGCTGTCTTTCCCATGCCAATAGCCACACGTGGCGCCACTTGTCCCAAAGCAATTTTGCCCTTGATGAACGGAACTCAATTTCCGGAGCGACGCTAAAAAGATAAATTTGTTTAATTCACTTATAGCAACAAAATATTCTGCACCGATTAATAAGCCACAGAAATGCTACAGTAATAACACAAGACTTAACACGACAAACTTATGAAGCAACAAATTAAGTTAATACCCATTTATTTGAATGCCCTTACCTTGGTGAAAATCTTGGACCATAGTGTGGCAAGCGGTCTCTGTCAGGAGTGTCACGACTTGGTGTGATACGACTATTTGCAATGGTAATTCGATTTTTAAGCACACAACACACACAATACATGAAATAAAATAGAAAAATAATAAATGAGAATACAAGGGAAATATAAAAAAAATGTCTCAACACGATTACATCCACATTGTGGACCTAAAATATCATGCATTGACAGATTATTGTGGTTAAGCAGCCAATTGCATTTCAAAAAATGCTTTCTGTGTTTAGATATACTAACCTCTGCTTGCGTCCATTGAGACCTTGATCACGAGAGCCCTTAAAGCTGTGGAAAGAAAATACACGCTAGATTAGCAAAAACACTTGTTTAGCTAAAATTTCATGAGATTAGATATGTCAGAATAAATTGAAACATAGAAGCGGCTTTTAGGAGTTATTGATATATATATAAGTACATATCTACGATTGCGAGTGAAAATCCTTTTTTTATTATGTTAGGATGAGTGATAAATACAAAAAAAAGAATGCCTAACATACAGGACAGTTTATTCTGTAATAATGCATCACTTTAAATTCACAAAAAGCACCACAGTAAACGTTATGCGGTTAAATAGTTGTTTGGTTGGATGGTTAAGTATTATAATTAACATTAGTTTAGTGGGTAATGGGCAGTCGCTTAGTAAATTGATCAGTTTTTTTTAAACGAACCTTTGCCGTCTCAATGCGCCGGCATCTGGAGACTGTTCGCGTAGATCGTGGGTTGATCCTCGACTGTTATACACGCGTTTTTTTTTTATTATACAAACATTTTATAAATTTGTTCATTTATGATAAATATAAGTCCAGTTGATTGTGTGTTCAAAGTAGAAAAGAGTGCAGTGTGACACATTGTCGACAGGAGGATACACAAAGACAAGAAATAAAAAATAAAATAAAAATATAGCAATGAAAATCAATTTACAAAAGAAACAAATACGAACCAATCAAAAACAGATTGATAGGTTTTTCGATCTATGGCTATCTGGCATAATGGTATGCGGTACTTACACTGGGGTCTTTGCGGTGCGCGGCATTTTGCGAACATCTCGGCTTCCAGGTGGTAGCTGTTTGGGTTTGCAGGCTCTATCTACCTCTAACTGACGGCGCGCTGTATTTTCCATGAATTCCTTGTGATCCTCTATCAGTTTCTCTAATGGAGGTATCGATTCAGGCAGTGATTCTCGTTCTAAATCTAAACGAAACAATATAGCATTTAGTAAGATCAACGCCCCATTATCTCAAATAAGTGCTTACTCAATAGCGTCGACTCAAGACCATTCAACCATGCTAACAGATCTTCGATATTTTCATCCATGTCCTTAAGCGACTGCAAATGGTTTTCAAGCTTAGCCTCGCGGTTAACCGCCCACTGTGAAATTTCATCCCAGCGGGTTTGGATGATTTGAAGCCAATTCTTAATAATTGGAATGGCATCTGGATAGGCTTTGTCAATTATCTCTTGTGCGAGGGAGAACGTTTCCGTTTTCTGGAGCTCACGTTTATGTAGATCTTTCATGAATTCCGTGTGAATTTCGAGTAAATCACGAGCAATCTTTTCATCGTCGGGGGCGTTTTTAGCATATCGCAGTTTGTTCTCAGCATGATCCAGCCAGTCGAAGAGGCCTTGCACTCCGGTGTTAAGACGTTCGGCATCTTTCAAAGCCTGCCGTAGCCTTTCACCGCGTCTAGATGTTGAATCTTTAACATCGTCCCAAAGGAGTTGCAATTCATCAAGAGACTTGGCAATGCCTGCATTGGCTGGGGATTTTTCAAGGTCACGTCCAGACCTCATAACACCTTGCATTTGTGCAGATCTCTTCTGTAAATCTTGTTCCAAATGCTTGTGATGATCGCATAGGCCACTTACAGTTTCAAAGTCGCCATGAACAGGTCCATTTTCACTTAATCGACTCTTCGTTTTCTTCAACCAGTCCAAGAGTTCCTGCAAAGCATCGGAGAATTGGCCGGATAACAACAGTGCCTCTTCTAACTTTCTTTGACGATCAACACTCTTTGACCAAACTCGAGTCCACGTTTCTTTCAGCTCAATAAGCATTTTATTTAAAACGGGTTCATCTGGTTTCGGAGCTCGATCCATGAGATTCTTTCCAGCACGCATTGTAGCATCATACTGTGGTTGTTTTGCGTTCAGTTGGCGGTGGGTATCCTTTAACTTGAGAATATGCTTCTTGATTTTTTGCGGATCTTTTGATGTAGCGGCTTCTTCGGTGAGTTTATTAAGGACTCCCTCCACTTCTTGGAGCCATTGAAGCATACTTGACCAAGCGTCATTGAATTCACGCGCTTCTTTATAGCCATGATCAAGTGCACGAGTACGTTCGGCTGCTTTGCTGACGACACGTTCCCACCGATGTTGAACGGAAACAAGGAGATTCTTAATTAAAATAACATCTTGCTTTTGACTGAAATATTTAAGATGAGTTCCCTTCTTGTCCAAGAGAAGCATAGCCTCCCGATGAGTGCTGACATCCTTTTGGAGTATTTTGTGCTCTTCAATTTGTGTCTGTATTGTTTCAAGAACACGAGACACGGCCGAAGCGCTTCCAAGTTGCTTTTCAGCTTGGGTAAGCCACTCAACAAATGCCTTCAATGTGTCATGGAACTCCGTTGCTTCTTTAAGGGCAATTTCCAGCTTGATTTTCTTATCAGAAGCTCGTGCCACAACTGCATCCCATCGTTGTTTTAGTGTGCGTAAAGTATGCTGAAGGTTACTAGATGGAACTTTCATTTGATTTTGACGTTTAATATATTCTTGCCCCTGAGCTTGAATGGTCTCGACTTTAGCACGATTATCTTCCAACTCATTATACACTTCCATAAATCTCTCCAGTTGTTCGGTAGCTGTTTCTGGAAGCCCACCCACGGGTTTGCTTGTTCCAATCACAGCGTCTACATCCCCTAACCATCCAAGAATATCTTGAACTTCGGAAATATAACCTTGAGCTTCGCGCAACGCTTCCTCCAATTCATGTTGACGATCTGACGATTTCTGAATAAGACTACGCCATTCATCGTTTAGTTTGCGTAGTTTCTCTTGGGTAGCAGATGCTTCTAAGGAGCCCTTTTCTGATTCAATTAGACGGCGACCGGCATCAATTAACGTATCCACCGAACTCTGATGTGCCTGTATATCGTTGGCTAGAACCTTCAATTTAGCAAGTTCTACTTCAAGCAACTGTGGGTCACCGGGGATCTGGAGAATAATAAATTAAGCTATAGAAGCAAATTCTAGAAATTAAATGCTTGGCACTTACTGGTCTTAATAGATCCAAAGTTTTGTCTGTCTTGTCAATCCAGACAAGCAGCTCATTGAGCGCATGCTGGAATTGTCCAAGATGGAGAAGTGCGTGTTCCAATTGCTTTTGACGATCTACCATACCACGCAAAAGATTTTCCCATCGGCGATTCACTGTAGCCAGTGGCTCTTTGATCGACGCTGCCTGTTCCGGAGAAGTTCTCTCGGTCAATTCGGAGGCTTGTCTGTTGGAGAAAACATTTGTTAGAATATATAAACGGGTTAAATTTTAAGTCTGGTAAAACACAACACATTGGAAGATTTAACATCATAACGATGTATGCGCAAAACTTTATATTATATTCAAATGCATGCAAATTTGTTTAAATTCACTAAGCATTTAACCACAAGTGGAGGACAAATATGCATGTCATTCAAGGGACAGCTAAATTTGCAGAAAGCTTTTTTAAACATGACACAGCGAAATATATTTAAAAAAAACAACAACAAAAACATATTTCTAGCAACTGTGAAATTGAGGATTTCGAATTTAGCCAACAAGCACAGATTCAGTTAAAATTGAATCAATAAAATGGTTCAAAATGCATCACCATCAAATATTTGTTATCACAAAGTTATATGCCTACAATCTTATTTGCTTTGTATGCATAAACAACAATAAATATCATGCAGGCCAATCAACAACAATCTATGAGTATTTTTATATGAATCTTGCCTTTCCAGGGTTCTGTTGCAGGTGATATTTGTGTTCGATATTATTTGCGAATCATTTGTGAGCAAATAGATAATAGAAAATATGTGTACGGTCAAATATAAATAGTTTACCAAGTCAAAAGAAACAAAACATTATCTTACCTGTTTAATGCTTCTACTTCAACCATGTGTGGATCAACTTCGTCCTTGAAACGCTTCAATTGTTCGATTTGCTTCTTAACAGCGTCGATATCGGAACCAATGGCTCCGAGACTGCTAAACCGTTCCTCGGCCTTGGACAAGAATTTCAAAAGATTTTGCAGAGTTTCGTGGAATTCCATTGCTTTCTCCATAGCATCGATCAGGTTTTCTTCGCGTCTGGCATAGAGGGCCGTTATATTATCCCAAGCATTGTCCAAATCCTCAATGTGTTTCTTAACCTCGGGTTTGTCTGGTTCTCCACAAAGTGACATCAAGCTGTTGCCAGTACGTCGTACTTCTTCCACTTCTGGCTTCGTTTGATCGATTTCATGCCGAATCTCTTGCAGTGCAACTTGTTGCTTTTGAATATCTTGTGGCTGAGCGGCTGGTGGTTCTTGCGAGGAAAGTGTTTCTTCCAAGTCTTTCAATGTCTTCATGATGGCATTAAGTTGTTTCCAGAACTTTTCGGCAACTTTAAGAACATCATCGAGAGAATTACCGCGCTTCTTTGTGGCTTGTTGAACATCGTTCCACAAATTGTTGAGTTTCTCTAGTTTTTTCTTTATATCACGTACTGCGGGATCGGATTTATTACCAGCTTTAGCAATAACTTCATTTGCCGCTCGCTGAACGGCGGCCAAGGCTTCTGTTCGCTTGTCCAAATCATCCGCAATCGCCGAGTTGTCGTCGATTTGTTCTCTGATCTTTTGTGGAAGTGCTGAAACTGGATCAAGATGATTGACTTGTTCCACTGCGTTGGCCAATGCACGAAGCATGCCTTCCAGCTTGTCGGAAAATTGACTGGATTCCTGGAGGGCATTATCTAAAGCCTGTTGACGTTCACGTAGTTCTGTTCGTAATGCAGCGAATCGAGAATTATCCGCATCCAGAATTTCATTGATTTTTGCACCGTCGTCTTCGGAAACAATTGCACCCAAAGCTTCACCGGTCTTGTTGAGTTTATCCAACAGTGGTTTGTGCTCCGAAATAGATTGAACGAGACGTTCGTTTTTATCTTGCTGGGCAGCAATTTGATCGGGGCGTAGAGCGGGCATGCTAAGCATTGAAATTTGTTGCTCCATATCATCCAGCCAGACCACTAAGCCATTATGTGAATCCGCGAAGTGCTCTGAAAGTGGGAGGGCTTGTTCCAAGATGCCAAGTCGCTCGCTGCATAACTGGACAACAGTGTCAACTACTTCCTTCAGATCGTCGAGCTTTTCGCGGAGAACCGATGTATTTTCATTTTGCGGCGACTCACGTAGTACCTTTTTGGCGCCAGCTGTGACATCACGAACGCGACCCTTCTGACTAGAGATGTCATCGTTAATTGATCTGTGCTCTTGCAATTGTGTGCGTACAAGTTTTGGTTCCATTGCAGGAAGTTCTGCTTCTCTCAGACTTGCGTCCATATCTCTAAACCACTCTAGTAGTTCATCAATATCACTAGTGACTTCCTTTGCGCGTTGGTTACTTAGGTGAAGACGTTCGGCCTTTCGTTGTATTTGTTCAACAATAGAGTCGAAGCGACGATTGTCCCTCGTCACTAAGCTTTCAATTGTTGCGGCTCCTTCACCAGGAGAAATCTGGCATAGTTGAGGCCCAACCAGGTTAATAGCGTCCAGAATTGGACGCATGTCAGCCAATTCCGCTTCTAGACGCAAGATGTCGTTTTGACGAGGTTCACTGGTAGACAGTGCACTTTCAGCACCCTGCATCCAATCAATAAGGCGGTTGTGTGAATCGTGGAACTGTTGTACGAGTGGCAGTGCATTTTGGGCATTCCTTAAATGATCTCCCCCTTTGTTTGTAAGTTCGCCGTAACGGCGTTGCAGAGAATCGAGTTTGTCCTTAAGTTGGAGGGCCTCATCGTTGGAAATGTGTTTCATCAGTTCAGATCCAGCTTCGACAGTAGATTCGACATTGGGAGCATGGTTGGCAATATTCTCGTTCAGTTCTAGCAAATTATCCATTTGTTCTAAAAGTTTCTCTGTATGAACTGGTACGAAACGGAATCGTTGTAGTTCTTTCTCCATATTTTCCATCCAACCAACAAGCTCTTGGTATGTTAGAACCAGATGACGAAGACCTTGCCTTGACTCGGCAAGTAACTGTCCAACATTGTCACTAGCATCAACCAGCGTTGTATATCTTTCAGTAATTGTTTTAACTTTATCACCCAGAACTACAGCTTCATCGTCACTTACTAAGTGCATAAGTTGACCCGCAACATCTGCCAATTCGGAGAAATCGGGTTTCTTCGATATGATTTCATCATGCATATTGGCATGCTCACGAATTCGTTGTTGTATCTTTTCTTCATCGGTGGGTATCAACTCCATATTCTTCACTGCTCTCTCAGAGGTATCTAGCCAATGGTTTAATGGATGGAATTTGTCGTGGAAACGCTTAGCCACTTCCATTGCTTGTTCTAAGTCTACCTCGCGTTGTTGGGCGCCATCGGTTAAAGCGTCGAATCTATTCATGAGTTCCTTCAGCTGTCTCTCCACTGCGGTCTTTTCAGCTGCATCACAATTTCCAGCGACCTCTTTTCCTAAATTAAATAGAGATGACATAGAATTCTGACGATCTAACAGCATTTTCTTCAGGAACTTCTGCTCCTGCAACTGGGCTTTCACAACCTTATAGTCGGCACTTGGGGGTTTCTGATTGGCAACCATTTCTTCAGTGTCCGATAACCACTTAGTAAGACCATCCAGAGCCTCTTGGAACTTTCCAGATTGTAAAAGAGCTACATCTAGTCGTCGATCACGTTCATTTAATCTCTCCTTTAGATCATTCCAACGGTCGTTGAGTTTTTCCAAATCCTTCTCAATAGCATTTGTTGAAACGCCACTTGATGCAGACCTAACGAGGTCCCTGCCAGAGCGGTTAACAGCATCGACATTTTGGCTTAGCGGCTCCACTTGGCGATCCCGGAAACGTCTGAATTCCTCTTGTTGACTTCTAATTTGATCAAGCTCTAAACTTACTGGTTTCATTCTCTTTAGCTCGTCACTTATATCCTTGATATCATCCACAACACCCGATTGTAAGTCGTAGAATTTGGTTAGATCCTTAAGGGCAGCTTTCAAGGCTTCATCTTGATCACGAGTACGATTCTCCAAACGGCCAAGTGTTTTTTTAAGAGAAGCAACCTGCTCCCTGGTCTGCGCGGTGTCTGGAGAGAAACCAGAGTCAACCAAGTCTTCACTTGATCGTTCAACTTCTGCTAACCGATCTCCCATACGATCAAGTTTACCTTGAATATTTGAAACCTCATCCATCTGAGTTTGTACTACCTTTATTTCGCGAGCAGGAGGTGTTAGATTATCGACCACATTTTCCAAATCAGTAAGGTCGATTCCCAAGCTTTTAACTTGTTCATTGAACTGAGAAACTGCTGTCGCAGCTGACTGCAACTCTCCGCAGCGATCGTCTAAACGTGATTGCAAATCAGCAATTCGATCCTCAACGCTATCTATTTCACCAGTCAAATGCTCAGCATCACCACCTGACGCACGTGCTTCCGATGAAATATCTTTGGCCATAGCGCGCAATGATTGCAATGGTTTTTTCAAATGAGTGACCTCTTCTCTAATCGCTTTAACGCGGTCCAGAAGTTTGGAATCTTTTGCAGCTCCTCCCAATGCATCATGTGCAGCCAAGCGGTCTTCGCAGCGCCCAACAGAGTGATCTAAGTTCCTCAACTCTTCGTTAAAGTCACCAAGTCTACGCGAGCAGGTTTCAATTTCTTGAGCTCGGGAAAGCAGATCGTTGTTCAATTTCTCCCAGCGTTCACGAATATCTTGAAGTTCTGCTTTAATAGGATCTTTATCAACATCGCAACTCGCAAGGAATGTGTCACCTAAGCCCTTCGTGTTTTCGTATTCTCCTGATCTCTTCCATACCTCGCTTCGGAATGTCTGCAAAGCCCGCAGTCTATGCTCTAACTGAGCTTTGTTAAGAACACCAGGTCGTAGATCGGAAAGTTTTTCTTCGGCGTCACGCAACCAGGATAGGAAAGCTTCTGCGCACTGAGAATACTTCTTGCAGTGTTCCATACAGGTTTGTAGTCGAGTATGGCGATCAACTGCATCACGACGCAGCTTATCCCATTGCTGCTGAATACGCTCCAAGTCACGCTGTACACCACGGTCTGGAGTTACACCAGGGCGGCTGGTCAGATCTTTTCCTTTGTTGACCAACATAATTACCTCATGTTCCCGAGCCATAACTTCACGGTAAATAGGCTCATGAGTATCTATTTGATGTTGAAGTGTTGGTTTGTGCGCGGATACCAACAGTCGTTCTGCAAGGTTAGCTAGTTCTCCTGATAACCATCCAAGTGTTTTCGAGCAGCTTTCAGCGAACTGACGACCGTCTCTTAGTGAAGATTCGGTTTCTGCCTTCTTGTTGTCCAACTTTTTCTGCAACGCTTGATACATTTTTTCAAGAGCCATCACGCGGCCGTTCACATCCGCACGCGATGCAGGGTCACCCAAAATGTTGCAAAGAGCAGCAGCTGCTTGTTCGGCGTCAGTTAAGAGAGGCCTTTGACCTTCGAGCTGTCTTTCAAGATTTTCAATTTTTCGTAAGTTGTCCTGAGAATCTCCATCGACAGGCAAAGCATCTAGATTGTCACTGATGTTATGCAACGCATCACGTAGACGACCAATTGCAGCATCGAACTCCTTGCTACTGTCTGCCGCTCCACCGAGACTATTTGCACGTTCGTCCAGTCTCGCAACCAGGTCGTCCCATTTGCTTTGAACTTCCTCCAGTTTAATAGAAACGGCTTGTCCTTCTGGTGAAGATTCTTTAAGATGCTCTAAAACCTCACGTCCAATTTCTTGAAGATGGTTAAGCTGTGGCTGTTGTGAACGGAATTCTTCACGAAGTACCTGCACCTGTTGTACTTGACTTTGTACCATTCTCGGGTCTGAAGAGATCGGCCCAAGCACTGTTAGCATTCGCTCCTTGCTATTTAGCCAATTCTTCAAATTGTCATACGTGTCCAGGAAGTCCCGCAATTGTTCCGAAAAGTTGATGCGACTCTTGCAAATGTCGTGGATATTTTTCCACTTCTCGACGATGTTGTCATGTTCTTCGCGTAATTGTTCAGCACCTGGTACATCAGGTTTGCGGCGTAATAAGTCCTTTATTTGAGCCTTGGTCGAATCCAACAAGCTTTGTTTTTCATACATATCTTCAAGAATCTTACGTGTCAGCTTGGTGCTTCTTTCTGCTTCATCCTTATTGGCAATGGAATCTTTTGGCACTTGACGTTGGATTCTATCTAAGAACGATGCTAGATTTTTAAGACTCTCGTTGTGTTTCTTAATTTCTTCGCTCAAGCTTTCTAACTCGTTTTGACGATCATTCAAACGAACCCCAATAAGACTGTAGCGGTTATTGATTTCGCTAAGTTGTTGCTGAATTGGTGATAATTCGGACAGCTGGAATCCATCCTGAGAAGATCTGCGGCTACCAAATCCACTGGAAACAGGTGATAGTGGCGACAGAATACCTCCCTTTGTAGGACTCGGACTCCTAGCATCACCCGACATTCGACGAAGTGGGCTGACACGTTTGACTGGACTATAGGACGAACGTTTACGTCCTGGGCTCTCCGGACGAATTAATGCATCGTATTGGGTACCCAAATCATTTACCTTATCTATAGTAGAAGCATAGTCTTTGTAGTCTTTAACAATAGGTTTAAGCTCCTCAAATTGCCGGCGCATGATGTCGAGGTCAACGGCAACTGGAGCCAAAGAATTCGTTCGCGCTTCGATGCTGGCTAACCAAGAAAGCACCTGGTCCTTAAGACTTTCATAGGCAATTTGCTGTTCGGCCTTTTGCTTCGAGAGTTTCGCTTTCTCTTCCAAAGTAACGTCCAAGTTGCGCCACAATGATTCGAGGGCTTTGACACGATCTCTTACCACTCCTGTATCTGTTACATCGCGGAGACTAATAAGCTCTTTTCCATTTCGCACGCAGTTATCATACAGCGGATTAATTTTATCTTTTCTACGAGATAGATCGATCATCTTACGTGCTAGTTCTTCAGTGTTAAGTTGACCCAGATCTCTGCTATCCAGAGATTCTTGCAATGCACCCAATTCTTGTTCGACAGTTGTAGTTTCATCGCCAAATTTATTCAACTGGTTGAAAGTATCTTCAAGGAATTCTTCCCGTTTCATGACCTTATCAAGCAATTTTTCAAATTGCACGGTCATATCATTAAGCTTAATTTCAACTTTCTTGGCGATTCGTGCATTCGATGCTGTATTCATTAAATGATGAGCTGAAGACGCTACACTATCAATGCTGGCTTGATGCGATTGCAGATCGGCGAGAAGGGTTTTATTCTCACGAACTTGTTCTTGTAGACGTTCTTTAATCAATGAAGCAGGTCGGAACTGAACCTTAAATTTGTCTTCGGCTTGATTCACCCATCCTACCAATCCATCTAAAGCATCTTGCACACCCTGGGACTGAACGAGAGCGGTATCCAGTAGTTTGCAATGATCACCTAAGGCTTGCAAAAGTTGATTATATTTGTCTACAACCTCTTCGACTGGCATTTCCAAAGCATTGATTTCTGTGGGACTCAATTGGCCCCCCAATGACCGGAGTAGGGCAGCTAACGATTGCTGCGCATTGTCGACCAATCTTCCTTGAGACATAAAATCATTATGCAATGATTTCGCCTCATTCATTTGCTCCTGCACAGTTTGTGGATCAGCACCAACTGGATCGTTTAGAATTTGCGAAACACGTGGTTGTACACCACGCAACCAATCATTAACCTTTTCCAATGCATCTTGATACTCTCGTTGACGCCCACCCAAGCCAGAAAGACGATCCGATAATGCATTCACGCGATGCAAAAGGTCTTTGTATTGCGTCGAAATATAAGACACTTCATGACGAATGGGGCTCTCTGCACTCGGTAAAGGTTCAACATGCGGCAATCTTTCTGGTAAAGACGTTCGGAAGTCATTAAGTACCACTAAGAATTCTTTGCTTTCATCCACAAATTTCTGAGCGGCCATGGTTATGAATCTTAAATCAGCTTGATGTCCGATTACATCGCTAACAAACTCTTTGATAGAATCAGATTGATTTGAGAGTCGTGTAAGGTCGGACAAAGATCTTTCCTTATCTTCCAGCGTTCTTCTTGCTGACTGCAACCAGCCGGAGAACACTTCAAGTTCAGTGCGCAGTTTAGACAATTCATCGCGACCAGATTCTAAACGTTTCAACAAACGTTGGGTGCGATCGCCGGCACGATCAACGCGAGACCGCAGTTCTCGACCGGAGTTCTCCAGAGTTGTAACTTCCGGAGCAGACAGCACATCTCCTCCAGTAAGGACGATTTGACGAATTTGTTCCAAACACGACGATACTGGCCGCGATTGATTTTCAATTTCATCTTTAATTTGCTGTTTGAAAATATGAATTTTGTTAAATTTTAGCAAAAAAAATAATCACATCAACTAACCTTCAATGAGTTGATTTGATTGCGGAGGTCATCAATTTTCTCCTTGGGTCCTCCGACGCGGGCGATCTTCAATTCAACTGTAGCTACCCATTTAAGAAGGTCATTAACATTTTCCTCGCATAGATTAAACTTCTCAAATACGGCTTGCTAAACGTTGGAAATTTTCGCAAAATAAATATAAATCAGTTGGATTCTAAGCCATCCGAAACAGTATTGGAAGAGTCGGATGAAATGGAAAGGAAATATGTACAAAATATATTTCGAGTAAAGTTTTCAATGATTTCTGACTTGATGTATATCATTTTTCTTTTGTTTTGAGAGAATCTTGATTATTCAAAAACACAAAATATAAATAAAAACATGCAAACATATAGCGCAAACAATATTTTAAGCAGAAACAACAAAAACAAATAAGCAAAATAAGATGCATGCATTTAACCCATTACCAAGCAGTTCATATTGTAAACAAATTAGTTGTTCATTCAATAATTCCAGAGAGAAAAAAACTGTAGAAACCTGAAAACGAAATCGGAAAAACATTAAAGCTGAAAAACAAAAAATGGCAACACAGAAAGTATACAAAAAATAGGGAAAAAAATAATAAAAAAAAACAAAACGCACATTTACCTTATCCACTGAAACGTTTTGCACTTGTTATTTTCTTTTTTCAAATAACCTACAAAATTGTTTCAATTCCATGTAAAATAAATAAATTAAATAAAATAACACAACACGCACGCGCCAGTGTCCTTTGATGATTTTTTTTATAAACAGCCCAGAAAAAATCACATGCGATTTAAAAAAAAAAAATGGAGGGCAAATTGGGAAGAATTAAAATGATGGTGAGTGGTAGGGTTATTCTATGAGAAAATAAGATTTGAAGAAAGCCAGTTTGATTCGTATTCATGCCGAAGCCATTAGTGATGAAAACGCACGACACATTCATAACCAAAATGAAAGGGCGCGAACTCTTTATCGATCTTATTTGGAAGAAATGTTGAATGAGACCATTTATTTGCAGCCTTCCGCATAAATGAATGAAGGGGAGTAATACACTCGGCTTGGTGTAAAAGCAGGCATCTGTTTTTATGATCACACAATGTCACAGTATTGTATAAGATAGTTTATTTACAAGGAGACTTGAATGAAATGAGGAAATAATAAAGGGGTTGTGTTCTTTTTTTATTGCGAAAAGTTCAGTTCGCGCGCCTCTTGCCGAAAAAAAAAACAAAAAAAAAATGCAAACTTTAAATGCAAGACAATTTGGAAAACATAATTTATTTATATTTATATTTTTTTAAACCAGCAATTAGCAAAAGAAGAAAGTAAATGAAGAATAATTTCCAAAAAGAAAAACAAATTATAACACGAAACATGCTTTGCTAAAGTTAATTTTGCAGGCTCTGCGAGTAAATCAGTCGCAAATAGATATTGATTTGGAGGAAATTATAATTATTATTATGAAAGAATGCTTTTGTGTTTAAATGAACAAGATTTGGAGGAGTGACATTGTGATGGCAATGACTTACCCTTTGTTCGGCAGGTAGGAGATAGCCTTTTTCGGTGGCTTTGACAAGATCGAAATTATTTTTAGGGTCGTTTTTATCGATAAGACGACCTGCGACAGGATCGATTAAGCCACTACTTATGCTTGCTATAAGGGAAACGATTTCGCCGGTACTGGGATCTCGCACCACTGTCGAAGTAGGGTCAATGAGTCCAACGGTAATAGCTTCGGCGATTGTTTGCTTTTTTCGATTGATTATATCGGGGTTAGATTGGAAGGGATCGACGATACATCCTGTTGTTGGGTTGTATAGATTAAAGTTGATCGCTTCAAGAAGTCCAAATGCACGTTTTGGTGTAACGATTAGACCGGTATCGCACGCCTGCTGCAGGGGACACAGTTTCGAGGTCTTAGTGTCGATGACACTGGCCTTATTGGCATCCATAAGCCCTTTGCGGAAAGCCTCTGGTAGGCGTACAAGCTTGCCTTTTGCAATATCTTTAACAAGCGCCGAATCAGGATCAATCACACCCTTACTAGCAGCATCTCTAAGAGTATCGGTCACGAGTTTTTCCACCAGACTCTGTTCTTCATCTCCGGGTTGGGTTATTGTATAGGTCAGTATTCCGGTCGATAAATCAAGGCTCTTGTTATCGACAGCTTGATCGAATGATATTGGTTCCCGTTGATATATTGTTAATGATTGATCGAACGCAAAGAATAATGCTTTAGGATCGACTAAGGTCTTTTTAGTTAAGTCGACCGATTCATTTTCAATAGCGTTTTTCAAAGGTACAAATTTAAACGTTTGGTAATCGCGTACCACGGCTGTTTGTGGATCGATAATACCGTACCGTATGGCTTCGTCAAGACTCATTTCTCTAGGCTTACTGATTACAACACTCACTGGTGACTGAGCTAATAGTTCGATGCTCTCGTGGCGCTTAACTACTGAACGTTCGGTAATTCGCTTATTGACAGTGACTAAAAGTCCGCGAGCGAATGCAACGTCAAAGTTGTAGGATGTTTTTGATTTGGGATCGAGAACGCGACCTTTTTGGATGTCAATATCTCCATTTTCGATTGCAACATTTAGAGGGCTGTCAACACCTGTGATCAGGTTCTTAAAGACAGTTGTATATGGATCTAAAAGTCCATTTTGAATGGCTCCAATTAAATCAAAATATTCGCCACTAATAGGATCAGTAAATCTTCCGGTGTCTTGTTTAAATAATTTCATGCGGATCAACAACTCTAAACTCAAAAGTCTGCGGTTTGTTACTATCAAACCCTGGGCCCTAGCTTCCTGCAAATCTAGGCTTTTGTTCGGCAAAATATACCTTCCTTCTAAGTCATCAATTATGTTTTCGCTAATGGCTTTATTCAATCTCACGTACTTTCCGGAACCTGGATGTTTCACTAGACTAGATGACAAACTTAAAATATCTTCAACGCAAGCTTCCCTAAGACTTAGGTTTCTACCTGTGACAGGATGGATGAACATTCTTGACTTTACATCGTAGAAACCCATTGAAAGCAACTCATATAAACCAAAGCCGGCACTTTCAATGTCAACTAACAAACCTAAGCTCATTGCCTCACCTAAGGAAACGAAAACATTGCTACCAGGCTCGCGGAAGACGCCTTCTCGACGATCGATTAAGCCAGCACGGCACGTTTCTGACAAAGAAAACATTTTCTCGTGCTGCTCATCGAAATAACATGGTAACTGAGGGTTGATGATGAACTTTCGCATTGCTTCAAGGAGCGTTATTCTTCGCTCTGTTTTCGGTTCAAGTAATTTACCAGTTCTATCATCAAACAATCCCTGGTGCAAGGCCCTTTGTACACTAATTGGCGCCCGATTGTCTGTTAAAATGCCTATGTTAAATGCGTGCTTCAATGTTATCTTCTGGCTATTGTATGTGAGTCTACCACTTTTACCATCTATAACACCACTCATAGTTGCCTGAACTAAATCTAAATCTTTGTATAAACCCGTCCTTAAATCACGAATCTGGACACTTTCGTTGTCTATGAATTTTTCTTCTACTACCTCAGCAAAGCACAGCTTTTTACCCGTTTTTGGATCCATAAACTTTCCATCTACCTCGCTGTATACATTCTTTACGACAGCCTCGAAGAGTCTGAGAGGTTTCTTGACTTCTACTAAAATGCCGCGATCGAAGGCCTCTTTGAAATCAACGCGAATACCCTGTGCATCAATAACTACACCACGTTTACCATCAACAGTACCTGATTCAACTGCCATTTCGAATGGCAGTACACTTCCGTCTACATTAACTATAGTTGAATCGGGGTCAAGGATTCCCCTACGAATAGCACCTTCAGTAGAGAGTTTTTCACGAGTTATTGTATTGCTAAATTGGCCAGACTTGGGATCATAGAGCCCACGATACACGGCATCAGGCAAACTGCGTCTACGCTTTTGAGGTATAAGAACTCTATTTTCAAGAGCTTCGATTAGTGTCTGTTTCGATCCAGTAAATGGATCCACAATTAAGCCGCCAACTGGATCAACCAATTTAATTTCAATTGCATCAGCTGTAGACACTATGGAACTGGTCCTTGGATCGAGAATAACTAACTCATTAGGATTGATAAGTTTACCCGAAATGGCGTTTTTAAGGTTAATTTGCTTTTCGTCAATTTGGAAAAGACCGGTATGTGGATCGTAAAGACCTCTCAGCAAGCAGTCCACCAAAGACAATGGTGGCTGGGTACTTATTAAGTAGCCCTTTACAAAGGCTTGGTCTAGCGTCAAATCAGGCCTGGAAAGTTTGCCTTTAACCGTGTCAAGTAGACCTTCTTTCGCGGCTATCGCTGCGGGCACAAGCACGTCTGTATCATAATCCTTTATAAGGCATGAATCCAGTTCGACGAATTTCTTGTCGACAGCTTTTTGTAATGACATTTCTTCCCCAGATGCAGGATTTAGAACCTTTCCAGTTCCGGGTAAGTAATATTCACGCTGTAATACTTCAATTAGGCTCCAAGTAACTTGGTCAGTTTGAACCAGTTTTTTCTCAACACCTACGTCAAATGAAACGAGTTCATTCAATTTGGTGTCCTTGATTTGGCCGGTCTCCTTAACCACCAACTGGTCTTCAATAGCATTGTCGAGTGAAAAAGTTTTATTGCTGATTGTGTCCACAATCAAAGAGATCTTCGGATCGACCAAACCAATTTCAATGGATTTCTGAACATCAACTTGATTCTGAGACTCGCTGTCGTAGAGTTTGCCCGATTTTGGATCGTACAATCCTTTACGAACTGCTGCCTCAAGTGAGATTGGCCTCCTGGAACCTGGCACCAAGAAGCCTCTTATGAAAGCCTCCTCCATAGATATTTCCTGGAGTGTCTGAATGTCAATGACTGTGCCGCTTCTAAGGTCTACAACTCCCAACTCAATTGCCATACGCAAGGGAATCACTTCACCACTAACAGGATCGCGTACCGAAATTGACTGTACGTCGATCTTTCCATTGTTGATGGCTTCCGCAATGGAGCACTGTCGACCATCGTCAAGAACTACCCTACCTGTTTCAGGATCAATAACATTTTCAATGGGTTCTACCTTTTCTTCTTTTGGCGTGGTTCTGATTATCCATTCACGAGCAACACACTCAAAGAACGGAATTTTCTTCCCTGTTTTTGGATCAACCATATGACCAGAATGTTTATCTAACAACGGACGCTCAAGGGCAATGTTTAAGGGTTCGTATTCTTTTTTATTGAAATTTTTGACATGAATCGACTCCGGATTGAAAACATTCATCTCGAAGACGAGTGTTTGGAATGAAATCTTTTGCCCGGTTGAAGGATCAACAAAGCACTCATTTTCAATATCGTATATTCCTAATTCAGATAGCTTTTCGGGGGTAAGTTCATCCTGAGCGTCTATAAGATACTTGAACTTTTGTAGCACAACCAAATTTTCGTCGAGAACTTTAACCTCATCTAAAGGACTCAGTTGTTCGTCATCCAAGAGCTGTTGAACATTCTGCGACTGCTGTTCACCATCGACAATGATTTTACACTCACTTGGTGAAATGATTTTTTGTGAAATCGCATCACCAATTGCTAGGGTCGTGGGAATGGCGGGACGTTCATATGTGGTTTCGGTAATAATTTGTTGGGAATTTTCAATTTGTGAAGAATTATCTTGGGGTTTATCATCTACTTTGTCAGTTAATTTATTGGCGATATTTTTGCAAGCATCTGCTACTGCCATTCCAGCCAAAATGGGCGCACCAACTACAGCCAATAAGCCAGTCTTAGCAGTATTACTTATTGTATCTAAGATTCTTCCATCGCCACCGGTTGCTTCTTTGTTCAAGTCCTTCGATTCAATTACAGTCTTACTAGGAACTATGATTTCGCTTTGAAGAGAAACTACATTAAACGATTCTGATTTTGGATATTGATCAGATTCTGCTATCTGTGTAGTAGTAGCTACTTCACCGACAATTTTGTGATCAATCTCATCGATGTGCTCGGCTGTGTTTTCCACTGAAGTTTCTACAGTAGTTGTAGAATGAGTGGTAACCGCAGTCACTACTGAGCTGGTGTTAGATTGTTCCTCTTCTGTTTTGCTAACAACTTCAACTTCTTCTTCGATTGCGTTCTTTGCAACTTGCGGCAGTTCTTCAATAGTTTCTTTTATGGGCAAAGTGATTTCGGAAGAATCTGAAATAATCTTCTCGGTTCGGACGGATGTAACACTTATTGTCGTCGTTGTTGATTTTGCAGGTACTTCTTGAGTTATTCTCTCTTGTAAAGAATCGGCTATGTAGATTGGTGCAGTCGGTTCTTGCTGGGCAGGTGTTTTCTCGTCGGACAATGTTAAAGAAGATATATCGACAGTTACATTTTGAGGAATATCTGTCTGTGATATACTATTTACTTCATCAATTGTCGGTGATTCAGTAGTGGTCGTTTCTGATACCTTTGTAATTCGGCCGTCTCCATATATTATATTTGTTGGAATTTCATCTTCGATTATTTCTCTAGAGAAGGTTTCACTTATGGCCTGCATTTTGGATTCATGCACTGTTGTGGATGTAACTATGGTGCTTTCAACAACAGATGTGCTGGTTTCAATAAGATTTTCGTCGGTCGATGGTATTGGAATCACATTGGATAGATTTTCGCTATTTATTTCAATCACATTATCCGCAGTGTGAGGAATTGGAATGGTTTTTGGTGCAACATCACTTTGAACAGGATCGTTCAAATTTTTGGACTTTATATCTTTTTGTGTTATTTTTTCATGAACTAAAATTGCTTCTTTAGGAACTGTTGTTTCCTGCTTTAATGGTAATGGTTTTGCAGGACTTTCTCTTAAACTCGACTCTTCTTTTGATGTCAACGATGGAGTGAAAGTCATTACCTCTGTTTTCTGTTGAGTTTTCGTTGATTTTTCGGTTACCTTTTTAATAGTATTTGCTATTGCCATACCAGCTAAAACTGGGGCACCCACAACAGCAAGCAGACCCATTTTTGCAGCGTCTGTTATACTAATTGATGTGCCAGCCTTTTGTACAGCACCGGTTTTCGGATCAATAAATCCATCCTTAACGCCGTCCTCTAGTGTTTGTACTTTACCCGATGTTAAGTCATAAACTAACGACTTTGGATCGACGATACCTTCTTCCATGGCTACATTTAAGCTCACAAGCCTACTGGAATCCTTCGGATCACGGAATTGTTGAGATCTTTCATCGTAAATCTCCTGGAAATCAGCGAGAGTCGTTTTAGTGATTTCCTCGCTGGGCGTTTCGCACACATCAACTTCCAATATTCCTTCACTAATTGCTTGTTGAAGAGGCATTTTGTTACCTGAATTGGGGTCCAAGTAAGTTCCTTCAGCTACATTAACCAGACCTTGTCTAACGGCATCTGTGAAGTTTTGTTTTATCTCTTTTGTTGCCAGAACATTCTTTGACTCTGACTCTTCTCTGAGAATGCCATGCTCCTTTGCTTCGCTCACTGTCATAATTTCGCCCGTTTGGACATTTTGTACTTCATCGCTTGAAATTAAAGCAAAGCCTTGCATCAATTCAATGGTCTTGGTTGTAACGGTATGAACTGAGGTGACAGTTTCAGTCACTGATGTAATTGGCCCAGTCGAATGGGAAACGACAAATTCAGGAATGGGTTTTACAATCAAAATACCACTTTCGACCGCTTCTCTGATGGGCATGATTTCACCAGTTTTTGGATGAGCCATTGCTTCCTTTTCGGGGTATATTAATCCCCTTTCTATAGCTTCTTCTATCTGAACCGCATCTGCATGAGGTGGGTAGGGTATAGACATGATGAAGTTGTCATCTATAGCTTTCTTAATTGTTATGACCTGACCAGTAATTGGATGACGGATTTCCTTGTTCTTAAAGTCGACTAGACCTCTCTTTACAGCAATGGGGAATGTCATACCTGCTGGTGGAATATCTTCAAGAATCTTATCATTTACATTTCTATCGAAAACACCCTTTCCAACCGCTTGGAGAAGATTAATTGGCTTTTTGCCAGTCAGAAATAGTGATTTGTCTTCGTCAATTAAACCCTTTTTAATGGCTTCTTCAACTGTTAAACCATTTGGTTTAGCTAATTTTGATTGTCCGTCAAGAACTTCGCAAATAATTGCCTCCCTCACTGAGAGCTGACCTCCCGTTTCGGGATGCACGATACTTACCCCATTAGGATCGATTAGACCCTGTTCCTCAAGCTTCGGCACTGAAAGACTAGCTGCCAAAGGAATAAGAAGTTGATTTGTTCCTTCTGGATCGAGAACGCCAGTTTCAACAGCCTGTTGAATATTCATAACTGTGCCACGTTGGGGATCAAGGATTTGTCCGTTACTGCCATCTATGAGTCCTAATTCTAGAGCTTCCTTAATAGTCACAATACTACCTTCATTATTCGTAAAGTTTGACTTATTTTCAAGTATTTCACAAGTTAGTTCATCTATAAGTCCCTTCTGAAGAGCATCTTTAGGCTTTATAATTCTCTTACGCATCTTTTGGAGCACAACCACTTTTGATTCTCGCTCTGGTGTTAGGGATTTATCTCTACTTATCTGGGTTCCTATTTGGGCAATGCTCTCTCGTTGAGGACTCCTTGTACTAGGGGTAGATGTTTTTGAATCAAAAGAAAGTTGATCTCGGGAAACAATGCCACGTTCATAAGCCACCTCCACTGGGATCTGTTCACCAGTACGAGGGTCCACAACAAACCGCACAGTGCGTAAAGCACCTTCCGAAGCTACCAGAGGTACTCCCTGTACAATTAACATACCTTGTTTTGCTGCAGAAATTGGGTCAATTGGATTACCCGATGCGTCAAGCATGGTTCCAGTAGCGACGTCCAATATCTTTCGTTCGATTGCCTGAAAAACAGTAATTTGTTCACCGGTCTTACGGTCAATTATTTTCACAAGGTTTTCATCGACAAGCCCTTGAATAACACATGTAATAATATTTTCGGTCTGACCATTTTGAGTAAAAATAACGAGTTGCGTCGACGGATCATAAATGGCACCAGGGGCAATTTGTAACGGTTCCGGACTGAGGACTTCCCTTTTCAAAGTCTTAATCTCAACGAATCGTGGAAGAGTTCCTCCCAAACGTGATGATACCTCAACCAAATCCGGTTGGCCTGTTACTTTAGTGATTTTAATCAACCTCTGATTGGATTTATCTACATTCACAGCATATTCCAAGACTATTTTCCCAGCGGCGATTGCCGCTTTCATGTTCAGACGATTATTACCCTCGATATAGTTTCCGGTATTGTCTAGAACTCTCTTTTCAAAAGCGCGATTCGGAGTTATCTTTCTCCCGTTTTTGGGATCAATGATGTACAAGGAGTTTTTGTTGATAATTTGGATTTCTATGCATTCTTGGAAAGTCACCAAACGATCAGTACCAGGTATCAGAAACAGTCCTGTTTCTGGATCGAAGTATTTCTGTGCAATAGCCACAGACAGAGGCCAGCCATCAGGGGGCAATTCCAGTAACTGCTTTTCGGTAGAACTCTGCTTTTCAGTATCGTATCGTTCAGCATTTATGAAATCTGTTACCACAGTTTTTTTCGAACGAATATTAGATTCGGTTGATGTGGTTGTTAAAGTTTTATTATCCAAAACTGGTATGTCTATTGTTTTTTCCAAACGCTCTTGGGTTTTCATCTTAATTGGATCTGGCTCGGGAATTATTTGTTTTGTCACAATTGTTATGGTCGATTTCGATCGTTTACGACTCGATTCTTCTGGTATAATTTCGCCGTCGTTATCCGGCGAAAGCAGGCCGTAACTTAGTGCTTGCTGTACTGAATAAACCTTATCAGTTGCTGGATCTTTAAAGAGTTGACGTTCCTCGTCAATGTAACCACGTAGAACCGCTTCGGTGAAAGTAAGTGGAATTTGTTCACTATAATCTTGGGAGCTGGATCGAACGGTTACATATCGTTTAATTGTCTTGGTGACCGTTTCGGTGGTTAATGTTATATTTAAGAGACTACTTAAAAGTAAGGCACCTTCCGGTGTAATGAATTTACGTTGAATTGCTGTGTCCAGTGCTAAAGTGGCACCTGTCTTTTTATCTAATAAATAACCCGTTTTAGGATCTATAAGCTCGTGATACACTAAGTCTAGAACGGACAATTCCTTACCCGTGGCATCATGCACACCCACTCCCCTATTAAACATTTCAAATACCTCTGGCCGAACGAGACCTTCCTGAATACCTGCTTGCAGCGTGCAAAAATTACCCTTACCAGCATCTAAAAGGAACTCACCATTTTTACGTCTTAAAATGTCTTTACTTAAGGCTTCGTTAAAGCTAACAAAATCACTGCTATAGGGATCCTTAAATCCGTCAATACTAAAAATGGACTTTTGCGAAACAGAACTTATAAGGCCACGTTCTACCGCTTCCGGTATGGTTATCACTTCGCTAGTTACAAAATCACGATATCTACATTCCGATGGTAGAACTACACCATCCGCAATTGATTCGGATAGCGTTATCAGTTCACCCTTTTGTTTTGTCACACACTTTAAATTATGTTCGTCTAAAACACCCGCGCTCATCGCCTGCATAATACTTAATTTCTCTCTACGCATCGGACTAGTTATGCGTCCATCTTTGTCTAGTAAATTGAAATCACACACATCTTTCAATGTAAATGGTTTCACTATCAATTGTCTATTTTTTGCCTCGGCAAATGTAAGTTTCTCCTTAGTCACTTGGTTAATATATCGACCCGTTTTAGCATTTAAAATTTCCAACTTTAGCGCATCGTTTAGCGTCACCTTTACATCATTCTTTGCGTCAACAATTTCGCGTACATTAGGATCAATTAATTGATTAGCAATTGCCGAATCAAGTCTAAATTTATCTCCGGAATTTCTGTCCAATATCCAGCCACTGGTATCTACTAGCCCATGCGCTATTGCGTCCGATAGGCAAAGTGCATTCGACTTAATAGTCACCGACTCATGTCGAATCAGATAGCCTTTTTCATAGGCTTCTGCAATGCTTATTGTTTTTCCCGATTTCGAGTGATAAAGACCCGTCTTTGCGTCAACACTTCCAGCAGAAATGGCATCGGCAATAATTTTTGGACTTTCATCAAACCCATCAATACCAGCATCATTTCGAGTTACCTTAATTCGTTTTTCCGCCTTCTCGTAGCCATTCTCGGCTTCAATTATTTCCCTTTGTATCACTTCTAAAAGGGACAAATCACGGCCGGTGTGATCCTTTGCTGCGCCAGGTTTCAGCAAGTTTTCAGCCAAATTGGGATCGATCGCACCCTTTCGTACGGCTTCCTCCAAACTTACACGACGTCCTTCGGTTATTAAAATTTCTCCAGTTCTTACATCAAGTATTCTTAAATGGATTGCTTCGCCAACAGTTAAAACGCGACCACTTTGCGGTTCAACAATGCCGGGCGTATCCAACAATTGTCGTGAATCTGTACCAATGCTTTCACTGCTACGCTGTACTCGTTTCAGGCTACGAATTTCACTGAACTGCACAAAATTTGGACTTTGTTGCACTCTTGTTGGAGTGTTTTCTTGACTATTCGAATATGCTTGATCTGTACTATCAAAAACATTTGTCGACGAGTTTTGTGTAGTTGTTACTTTTGACGTCGAACTGAATCTATTTTTTTTTTGTGTGTGGTGTGACAATGTTAGTATAAAAAAGAAAATAACGGTATAAAAATTGGTGCTGAATTAGTTAAAAAATCCTTAATTCTATTACTCACTTTGTTGCGCTATACGAAGTTGTATAGAAGGAATCTTCATCATGAGTTGCCGGACTTTCGCCAGTTGGTCCGCCCAAGTTGAATTCCACTCTAAATGTTCGCAGAGGTCTTTGCAAACTTTCGGCATATCGCTGCAAGTAATATAAAGGTTTTTCATAAACATTCGACCGTTTTAAACGAATGTTCAAATTCAATTTGAGATTTGCTTTGGGTAATGTACCTGAAATTCGTATGCGAAGTCATAGTCATCTGAATTCATTATACTGTATAACCGTTAATCTTTATCACGTACAAAAAAATAACTACTTAGATTTTTTCGCCAACAAAGCAAAAAAAAAAAGAAATCGGTTTGTAGAACTCAGCTCAACAAGATGCCATATTATTATTCACAATAATGTAGTTCTTTATGTAGATCCCTTCCATAGGGAATTCGTTTCAACTTGAGAGTATGAAATTTGTGCTTATACGTATACTGTATGTATATTGGGTAAACGTAACTAATTGTATTCTTCAATTTGTTCTAAAAATACAGACAAAACTAATGCTTATGATGTCAAAACTACGACGACAAGGCACTGGTGTGCAAGAAAACAAGGCCCGGCAAAACTATAATAAATGTTGGGACGACCAAATGTATTCGTGCAACCGGCTTAACATGTTTCGTATTATTAGGCAATTAAAATACTTAATTGTAAAACTCTAATTGCTGAATTTGAAAAATAATTAATTTTTTTCAAGATGGAATTTGATTAAATAAGTTAATGACAAAAACTAACAATAGTCAAGTGTATCCGGTTTTGGCCAAATCACATTTCCTAAATTGAAGACAGGGGATTACAACAATCCGTTTTAAAGATTCACTTAACGTTGGTTTTCTATATTCATCAATTGAGTTCTAAGAGTTGCCTTATTTACCGGCATTAACTAATGGACTGATTAAATAGTCATCATTCTATTCATTTTTTATAAACAATGAAATCATAACTTTTTTTAAATAACATTTTCAATGTGCCTGACAAAGAGCCCAAGTTTGCGAGGCGTGGATATTTGACAGGCAAATAAAAAATAGTACGTTTTAATTTATAGTAGCAAATCAGACAGCATAAACATATCGTCATCCACTGATGATGTAATTAAGATGTTTTTATCTGCATTTCAAATGATTTTAACATCCAAACTCTTTATCAACATTTCTTTTCATTTACATGAAATACATCCGAATGTGTAACGCAGTGACATTCTCTGAATCGATTTTTACAACCACACTCAATTCCCAAAATAGAAAGGAATTGGAACACCACTGTTTGGTGTGGTGCATGAAATGTATGTTTATAGGCAAAAGGATGTGGAAAGTTGCAAACTTTTCCGCATCGATTGATACAGCTGATTTTCAATTGTATTATACAAAAATTAAAATTAATTTTTTTTTTTTGTTAATCAATTCAAATTCAAGGTTATTGTATAGAAAACATGTTTAAAAAGTAAAAAGTCACGAATAATAAATTGTTATTTCCGAGACAAACTAGGTGCATATCTAACGAGAACGTTTAGCTATTTGGTCGATTAATTGCTTTCTAAAAAAACCAATACACACGTTTATCACCGACGCACTCAAATGTTACACGTTAAACATTGATAACGAACTTAACACAAAAGAGAAAATGATATATTTTTTTATTTGTGGTGTGGGTTATGACATCAGACATAATTTTATTCGATTTTCCAAATGTGGTTTTGTGTTTTATTCTTTATTTATGAATCGCGACCATACACTTAATATTCTTAATAGACCGAACCTAAAGTATGGCACACCGAAAATTGTATTTGCTATTTAAATATTATTTCAAATGCCAAAATAATATATTTAAGTAAACCCACGTAAGGGAGATGCTGCTGGAAAAGCTCATCCCACATCGACGACCTATTCAAAACTAAATGAATATAAAAACTTTGAATTGGCATACAGCCGGAAATTAGATGCTTTTGTATTGCTCACTGACAGCGCCAGCCCAGAGTATAACACTGTCTGACTCCCCATTGTGTGGGGTGAAAGCTTCCAAGTGCATGGATAGGCAAAACAAAATTGTGAGTATACATACGAAGCTTTTTTATTCGTATGCCGGTACTGCAATACGGTAAGAAAACAATAGATAGGAATTCAATATTGCACACTTTTACTCATTTTTACATCAATATTTTGAATGGCAAACTCGAGAAAAACAACAAATTGAGTCATTCCATCACTTGAATTCAATTATTTGCTATGACGTAGTCGTCTGCCACACATTCCATTGCCTTGAGACGGCAACTTGACGATATACATATTTGCAAATAAAACGAAAATGTATAAATTGTTAAATCCAGACAAAAAGAAGTAAAATAATCAGAATGTCTGCATAATGTACCTACATTAAAAAACAAGAAATGTTCAACCATCGTAGCTAGAAATTAGTTTAAATTCATATCACGCAACATTTTTGAAAAGAATTCGACATTGAACAGCTAAAAACTTTATTCGTATCAACATGTCACTTATGATATCATATCAGGTTAATTTAAAAACACCAACCGCGAAACGTTGCTTATAAAAACTAACTTTTCAGGCTTTCAGTGCGAATATTACGTCATTGTTGGTGGTGAAAAGAATTACCGGGGTCACTACTACAATAAATGAAAAATTCAAAGTAACAAAGAAGTGGGAAAACTGGTTTCTGAGATGTTTCAGAGAGAAAGAATCTAATTTATTTCTTAAAGGCAAACAAGAACCTTTAGATACACATACACAAGTGATTCTTATTCAGTTAATTTTATTTTTGCATTTTCTCACACTGATTTTTTTGAAGACCCCAATAAAAATAAACAGGAATGGAAGAGCATTAACAAGTTGGCAGTCGGGTGGTCGTGGTGAGAACATTACTTCAACTAGAAGTATTTGCAAAGGGATCTATTAGGGATCGATTCTACGTCGTCCATAAGCTCAAACGATTCTCCCTGCAAACTCAGAAGAACAATGATTTACTGATCCGCTAAAGGACGAACTAGCGGAGACAATCGACCGCTGCAAAATTGATTTAACCGCTTTACAGGAAGTGTAATGGGATACCACTACAAAAGGCCTGCGACTTTTACTGGGTCTCATTTCACCTTCCGTTCATAGTTTGACGCTGAATATGTGCACAGACGAGGGTGGGCAAAAGGGTTGCCTATAGATTAGCACAGCAGAAAAGGACTAGAGCCGTTTCCCGGCACTACAAGCAGAAAAGATAGAACGAAAAAGTCGTATAACAAAGGAAGAGCTTGAGAAAATATACGAACATTTTACAAGAGGGTGAAGAGAATAAACCAATATTTCGCTCTTCAAACTGTTGACTGCAAGAACGAAAACGGAAATAACAAAGCCGGAAATCATATGCAGACGCATTCGATGACTATTATTAGCCTAGCGACACATTTATTATGTTTTAACATGTCTAGACATCACCATCAAAAACAATGATGAGAGCATGCACGTGTTGAATAGTAAACAAAATTGGCAGGCTTAAAACCTCCTGGCTCACACAAATGAAACACCACCAGCATTTGATTCGTCTCTGATATGAAGTGATCCGAAACCGACAGGCCTGTCAATATTAATTGCGCTCGAACTAGCGAACTCCACAAGCGGGATGCAATTAAGTGAGATAGTTATGGTCCCTTTAATTTTGATCATAGCTTCGCCGTTAAGGAAGAAAAAGATTAAATGTTAAAGAGCGACGAAAGCCAAAATTCTGTCTTGAAACAGCCTGGTTAAATGTTTATCTGGAAGATAACCTATTCCTACAAACACCGGAGCCGAAATCGAAGCAAATATAACTAGACTCAATTACAACATGCCTCATGACAGGAACTAGTACCATATTTCAAGTTTATAAGAAAGCGGACCATCTCATATGAACCATTTACAGAGGTTTTGGTCCACTAAGCATTGCGTATAATATTCAATTGAATGTGATCTTCAATCATTTAACAAGTGAACGAAAATGATCCGTATTTATCCCTATTATGGTATCCAATCGGAACAGAATTTGCTACGATCTGTACGAACTGTACGATTTCTATCAAGCTACCCGTTTCGTTTGACATATCGTAAATTTCTCTGAACAAATTAATACATGCGGTGTATGGCGTTGTTTATGTTAGCTGATTTTCCGATTGCCCACGACAGACAGATGCTTGCGAAAGATTGCACGACGCGAGAGCAAAATCAAAAATTAATTTTGAGCAAGGAAAGAAAATGTAATTCAATGTTAATTTGTAATTTTTTACTTATTGATTATAGTTCCCGTTCGCGTACTTTATGTGTAGAAAAATGAAAACTGTCAAATCTTCAAAATCGAGAGAGAATCCTCTCATTTCAAAGAAAAGTACGCGAACGCTTCTGTGTAAAAAGATGAAAAACGTCAAAGTTTGGCTTGAAAAGAAGCAACCGCTGTTTTTTTTTTGCTGGCAAACTCATAGGATTTCATCATTTGACAGTTTTCATTTTCTTACCAGCTGAAATTCTGTGTGCAGAAAAATGAACGAAAGTACATGTTTCTTTCCTTCATCTTTTTACCATTTTCTCAGTACGCGAACGCCTTTGTGTAGTTTTGCACGAAAGTTTATATAAATTTACGTTTGCATATAAGTTCGCGAACGGACCTTATATTTACATGTGTGATTCGTTCGTTTAAGTAAAAATCAAAAACAAATCAGCTAAAATATGTAGAACCGACTGATACGGATACCATGATCAAAAAATAGAGCTACGTTCGTAACTTGCTTACCATCGTAAGACCTTTCGAACGTGTTCTATGATAGGCCTTATTCTGTTAGGTCGGACAAATCTGGAACCTTACGCCGGACAAACTTGTACCTTACGCCAGATTCTGAAAAAGACCAAAGAATTCAAAATCGTCACCGACCACGTCTTTATTGCAAGACTGCGTTTGAAAGCATAAAGCAGAACACAGCGAACTCCGCCAAATATAGTATTTAATACTAAACCCCCTTTGTGGGATAACGATGGACAGCGCCCGAGACATGCGTTGCCATGTAGTACAAAATTCTGTAGTTAGCACTGAAAGCATTTTCAATAGGTCGGCACAACTTCTCAATTATGCAGACGACGTGTACATCATCGGTAGAAGATTCAGTCAAACGTCTTTCACGGGCGAACTCCAGATGGAGCGGCCTAAATAGCTGTGTTATATCCAGGAAGATGTGGTCCTGCTTCCATGCTAAAAGAACCCACTATCTAACAGATAGCACCAGTCAGGAGATTGCCAGAATTGTGACGGCAGCACTGGACACTTGCCTGTCGGTACTCACGCTGCAAGGTTGGGCATTCCATTCAACCCACTGCCGCAGCTGCGAATGTCCGGCTCTAGCTAGAGCTAGACATCTCAAACTCGGCAAAAACATTTTTCGACGCCCTATCAGAATTGAGCAATATTAAATTCTGCAATATCAAAGAGTTTCTCAATTCCACAGGCTGAATTTGAAACACAAATTGACACCATTGTTCAGTTGAGTGGTTGCATCAAAACGGCGTCTCTGCGCTAATTGCGTCCAGGTACAAATAGCACCGGGCAGCCACTCTTACCTACCTACTAGCGGTCAAACGCTTTCGTTTTTGCAAACATCAAATCAAATTCTGCTAAAGGGGGTATAGTTAGAAACGAGAATAAAAGAGTTTTTTGGCCTGAGATTACAGCTTACCAGTTAGACTCGGTTGGGAAGAAATAAGGAGACTGTATTTAACACCCGCATCTTCCCAATTTTGATTGTAGGGTACAGACTCATGGACACTGCCAAAAGCGGATTAAAGTATCCTTGGAGTATTCGAGAGAAAAATGTTTGGTACAAGCTATCGTCCTATATGTGTTGAGCATGACAGAAGATCCATCCATGAAGTCTTATAATTATTCAGCGACATCAAGCTGGTCAAAATGATATATAACCAACGTCTAAGATGCTTGGGCCAGTTTTGTATTCATCCAAAAAGGACTATGTAGGAGAGAAAGACCTCATCTAGGATAGCGTGCGCAAGGCGGCCTAATCCAACTCGACGAATGCATGTAGAGAATACTGGCTGATGTTGCTGTCTAAATAGTCTTGCTGGTTGAGGTTCGGGTAAACCCTAATGGTAAGCACCTGCAAACGTAGAGTAAGTGTCTCCTTTGACCAACTAGAAACTAACCCTACAATTTCAAATGATCTACGCATCTTATTCAATCACGTTTGATAAAAATGGCTAACCTTCGCCATTGCCAACAACAAAAATATACACGACTGTACACGACTTTGAACATTCAGACGATCAATGTTTATTGAGAAAGGATGCAGCTAAGTTGGAGGGTTATGATCCCCATAATCCTGATCATAACCTCGTCGTAAACGAAGAAGAAGAAGCTGACGCAGGGGCAAGTATCCCGTGAATAAGGTTCCGCTCGGCTATTAGATGGATATTTCCCGCCTGTATCGACAGTGAATTAAGAAGATGCAGTGAGGAACTCTACCAGTTATTCAACGACGTAAAGCTGGTTAGAAACAGTAACTACATATGGATTTATTGTGCCGTGTTCAAATGTCAAAAGCATTCTATGCCAATTGTAATCTTTTTTTTTGATATTCGAAATTTCCTTATGATTGGAAAATCACACTGAGACAAATAGATGCTTATTACTATTTTACCCAAAGCAAATCAGCAAAATTCATGTAAATAACAAGTTGACTTACCAATCCATCGGCTCCATTCACTTCAATAGCGGTTTTGAGTCTCTGTGACAGAGCTTCAAGCAGTCTTTCATATTTGTTGTTCAGATTGTCCAATCGTTGGGTGTAGTATTGTGTTGCTCCTGGATCTGCATCAACAGGACGCAGATCCCGTCGTGGTGGTGAAAATGACGGCCTGGCTTCCACCAGCCAGTCGATAAAGTGCAGGCATTTGCCATCGTATATCTTTTATTGTTGTTGTTATGTGGTGTTGAGAAAGTTTGTTATTTTAAGTTAACTTGTTAGTGATTTGGTTAAATTTAATAATATGTTTTTCTAAGTTAATTAATATGACTAGAGATAGATATATATTATTAATTTTTGTTGGTTAAATTTATATTTAGTGCTTTTTTTGTTTGTTGTATAAGTAAATATGATTAGATTTAGAGTTCTAGTGTCCGTTTGCATTTTGAATTTGTTGAGATCTTTTCAACAGTATAAAAAGCATTAAATATTAAATAAGCACTCATCACGCACTCAATTTATTCACTCCCTCAGTCATACGAAATAGATACATGTAACTTTTTTTCTATGTCAAATTTAATCTTTTTTTTAAAGTAGTGTTTTCTAATTACCTTCGCTTCTCGAATTAACCGTCCTCCGGTTAAGTTTACATTTTCGATTTTTGGTTTTCGTTCGATAGCAGCGCCAAGAAGGTTCTGGCATTTTTTGTTTGTAAATTTAATAAAATGTTTTATGTGAATTTGTTGAGTTTTTTTTTGTTTTGGTTGTGCCAATATCAGTATTGAAGATACGTTATTGATTTGCGTTTGTATTTTTTGGTGATTTTGTTGGTGTTGTTGTGTAGTGTTTTGGTGAAGATACAAAAAAGTTTTAGATAAAAATATATTAGTACTCAATAATACTCAGTAATACAATAATTATATAGGTTTATAACAATTCACGGCTACGATTATGACTAGCTACAATGGACTTACAATTTTATTTAAAGTGGTGCAAGGAAGAAGGAGAGTGCAAGAATTACAATTACATTACAAATTTAATTTGAATTAAAGTAGTAGCGACAATACACACTACAGCCATTTCACCGCTATTTGTATTTCCCCAGAAAACACAGACGAATATTTAAACGATAACAAAACGTTTACTATTTTAAGGACATGGTACGCACGAACGATTCATCACTCAATGAACCAGTGGCGACCACAATACATCCAGCACCCCGGGTAGTTTATACTTTATATTTTGTGTTTTATATTCATCTTACGAATTGGATCAATTTTATGTTCCACTGTTGGTAACAATTGCAAGTAGGGAGATTGCGAAACTCGAAATCAATAATCAGGTTTAATTTAAAAACTGTACAAGTTTAGGAAAAACAAGATGACTTTTGTGTAGTGGAGGCACTCAGAAGCAGAAAACCAATCAAAATATACGTGCGGAAGTGGGCAGTCGAAATACTTACGTCTAGTTCAAGTGCAGAAGCAGCAGTCGGCATTGCTGAAAGCTTTTCAGTGGTGCCATCGACCCATGTTTCTTCAACTTGAATGCCAGCCTGGAGATTTTTCAAGAGGCCGATTGCCGTCTCGCATGATCGCAGCCTGAAAATATAAATACATAGTTAGACATATAATTATCGACGCATGAATAAGGTGATTAATTGGATTGAATTTAATGAAGCGTATTGTCTCTATATGGATCAACAATAAAAACAAAAAAATATTTCTCACCTTTCCGCCAATTGCGTACACACAGTAATCCACCTTGTGTTCATACGTTCTACGTTTGAGCTCAGTCGCTTCAAATCACCAAGCACTCTTGTTGGAACACCCATTCGTCCGAGCTGATCAGCAGCATCGTTCATTTTATCCATTGATGGTTGTTGCTGTGAGATAATATCTTGCATATTGGTCAACTGTTTAAACACAATATGCAATCCTTCAGCTGAAGACGGCAGATCTAAATGCTTAGCAAGCGCATTTTCGAGCTCTGAAATCACATGCTCATTGTCCTCTAGACCAGCTAGAGAACCTTCAAGCAGTTTTAGACGATCTCCATGCAAATTGCTTTGCGTATTTAGCTCCTTCCACAGTTCTAGCAGATTGTCCAAACTCTTCTTGAGCGCTGGTGTCTTCAGAGCAATAGTGCGGAATGTTTCTTGCAAATGCTTCAGCTCAGGATCAAGAACTCGAAGGCGACGCTGATAATCCTCATGGGTTTGTACGGCATGCTCCAACGAATCGAGATCTCGGGGTAGCGGTGAAGAAAGGATGTGGTCTAACTCGCGTGCCATATCCTCCAGCTTACCTTTGATTAAAATGCATTCTTCGGTAAATATGCGGCTGACTTGCTTGCTCTCCTCTGAAATAAACAACAACAGGATCAATTAATACAAAAAGAATAAAGAAATAGAAAATGTATTGCACCCCGAACTTTTCGACTGGTAAATAGTTTCTTCATTCTACTTGACAACGTTGTGTCTTCAATTGATTCTAAATGAATTCTGACTATTGGTATTAGAAGACGGTTTTTTTTCAACTCACGATCTTGGAAGATCTATTATTCAATTTAAAAGTATTGTTCACATAGAATTGCGGTTAATTGAAAGATTACTGAATTATGCACTCCCACTCATCCTTACCTTCTGCTCGAGCGCGTTTCTCAAATTCGTCGAAGAGACGATTTACTTCATCCATTTCCCGTCTCAATCTCCTTAATTGGGGATCGTTGGGGTCGCCCTCGCTAAGCAATTTATCTGCGTCGTCATTGAGTGCACGCCGAATAGCGGTCCTCTGTTCAGGTCCCATTGCTAAGAACTGATCAAAGTCCCAGCCCTTCACAACTTTAATTGTGGCAAAGATCATATTTTGCCGTAGGCGGAGATGTTTCTTTTGCCAAAGTGCTACTGATCGATCGAAGAGTCGCTTGAGGCGATCAGCTGCTTCAATAGCTTCTGGATCTGGAGGTGGCACCAAAAGACAGGCACTTGGAATAGAACCTTCTGCGCCCCTGCTATTACGCACGCGCCATTTGACGCGCCCCGAGTTGTCGAGAAGAGTGCACGATTCACCCTTGTCAACATTAACTTGCTGACCTTGGTGCTTGTATGCGCATATTGCTTGCACTTGAGATTGTCGGTTCACTGGCTGCTTACGTTTATTCAGTGGCACAATGGTTTTCGCACGATTTTGCAAAGCTTGTACCGTCTCGCCAAAAGCATTCAACTCTTCCCGTAAGTCTTGCATACCTCGAAGAAGAGTTTCTCCTTGATCTAGCCCAAAGTCAGACTGCGAATATGTTGTGTTTAAAACTTCATCACGCTTGGCTAACCACTGCTCGGCGTCTTTTATTTCAGCAAAGAAATGGTGATATTCTGTTGAATGCTTTAGGTGCACCTCCAAGCAAAGCGTTAGTTGAAGTAACCATGCCCATTGCTGTTGCAGTACACTTAAGTGCGCTTCAATGCATTTCGATGCAGGGTGTTGTTGGTTGAGTAATGACTCGCCGCGATCCAAAATCGTAGCGAAATGAAGTTCGCGTTTTTCCAAATCCGACATTAGATTCTGAAATACAAAAAGACACCATGACATTTCATTACACAATAGATTGATGTGTGTATGATAAAGCAGAACAATCACATATCAAAGACAACGGTGCGAAAATGAAACTAAATGCGAACACAAATTGATGGCCGACAGGATAACTCACCTCCTCTCCATTGCCAAAAGATCGCTTGAAAAAAGACTGAAATGTAAATATTTGCTACCTTAGAGCGGATACGTACGTAGAGATTCTCGTCGAGTCGGCACATATTTTTATAACACACTACTGCACATCAATTACACTTCGTATCGCACAAAAAGAGAGCCACAGTATGCTTAAGAGCATACAGCTACCGACTCGGCGAGCGCCGCTTCGCATGTTCTTGCTCTTACTTCCATATTTTATTTGCTAACGCTACTAACTCTACACTTTGCTAAGAAACACCGTTTAAAGAATTTGTATTACTCACCTCATAATATCGATGAACGGATGGGAGGTCGAGGTTTTTGTCAGCCCAGTCGCGAGTGATTTCAATTTGCTCCTTTTCGTTTAGCCACTGTAATTCAGCAGAAGCTTGAGCCAAGAAGTGTTGCAGCGAATCTAAATCAGACAGACGCTTGGTCGATGTGCTTAGCAGCTCAGCGTATAGTTTTTGTAATTGATTCAAGCGTTGTTGGTACAAGGTAAGTTCGTCACCGCTGAACTTACTTTGTTGGCGTTCGGCTTGTTGGATCTTCGAGTGGAATTGATCGATTGTTTTGTGCTCCTGTTGGTGGCGATCAAGTTCCTCTTTAACCGACAACAAATCGGATCCGTAATCTGCAGCAAGCAATTGTTTCTGCAAGAAATAAAAATGTATTTTGATTGACTTAAAAAGAAATTTTATTTTTAATTACCAGTTTGTTTTGGCACCATTCGGTATACTCTTGCAGGTCTCGGAAGTAAGGGTTTGTGTCTATCTGTCTCGATTCGACTACCTTTCTTGTTTGTCGGGTAACAGTTGTCTCGTGAACAGGATACTTAAGCCCGGATAACTTTTGCACCAATGTGGAATGGAAATCGGATCGCAATTGTGACCATCTTTGGTGCAGTTTCTGAACTTTCTTTTGTAAGTCACCAACTTGTGGGTAACGACCCTCTTTCAGAACAAGACAATCTTGGTTCATATCTTGAATAGGCTCTTCCAAATGCCGAATCTCTGTTTCCAGAGATTCGACAATATTTTTGGCATCAATCGGATGTAATCTTTCAATTCGGCGGCCTTCTTCGACGATACGCGTTTCCAGATCAGTCAGTTTCATGTCAACGTGTTTTATTTCTCGTTGGACTTTTTCGCCCAGTCTTTGCAAACGCTCCAAACGTTCTACTTCTTGCTGTAATATATGATCGCGATCGGATAAAGCTGTTTGTAAGCGGTACCACACCTTTTCTATGGCATCAGGCCTAACTTCTGGTTCAACATCTATTTCTCCAATGCTTTCAAAATATCGCTCCAGTTCTTTGTAAATCTGAACTAGTTTTGTCTTTTCGCGTTTTCTTGGAGCAACTTCATCAGTACGGAACCGATCAAGGTCACCTAGCAAACGTTTCATTTCGATCAAAGTAGAAGGAAATGAGCGTTCTTGCAAATAAGCAGTTTTCTCGCGGCACCAATACATGAATTGCTGAGCCAAGTCCCGGTATTCATGGCCTCGACGCTGCGATTCCATGTCGAAAAGTGGATGAATTGATGGTGGCTCTGGAAATACATCGTACAATGAGGATATGTACGTGATCAGAGACTTCTCATCAGGTTCGTTTGTGTCAACATCTGCAAAAATAAAAGTCAGTCATTAGTCCCTAGATCATAAAATGTGCGAGAGCCATTGTTTTTACCTTCGGGGTCAAGTAGACGCGTAACACCGTATTCCTTTTCGACTACACTGAACGCAGATTCCAAACGTTCTCTTGGTCTGTCCGACCTTGCCTTTCGCCAGTCAAGCAAGTCCGGACGATTTCGATGGACCAATGCAGAGAACGCTAGGCCATCCCGCCACGAGCCAGTAAAATCATTAACTCGAACACCAGGATACCGAGCAGTTGAACGACGTGCCCATCTTAAAAGTGCTTCTCTAGCTGATACGTTGTCCTCTTTTCCAACAACAATATCGGAGATCTGGAATTAAAGTCAAATAATTGATATTATACTTGATTTGTTTGTACGTTTTTGTTTTTATTGATTTAAATGTAGATTTAACTGACGCCTACACTGTAGTTTGCCTTCAATTTTGCAATATATAGAAATACCACATAACGAAGCGAATTGGTTGTTCCAGTTTGGTAACCTTGACTAAACTACGCGCTTCCCACCTAATAATATAAAATTGGACTTGAATGGACAAAAATGTTTCTTGCCAGCCATTCACTGCCTTAGTTAATACGACTTTTTAGCGTTTACCAAATGTCGATGGCAATAAAGCTGACGTCATTCGGCATTCCTCTCGAAAAGAAACCAAGCAATCACAAATACTGGCTTAATGTGGTGAATTTCAGCCTACACACGTAATTGCTTTTCATTCGAACACAATGGACACATTTATTGATTTCATCTGCTCATAAAGAGGACAATGTTGTTTAAATTAACGTATGAGCTCGTTCTTTTGATTATTTAAAGGAGGCAAACTGTGTCTGCCACTTAAATAACAAAATGAATCATTATTTTTAATTTCAGGGAGGATATCAATTGTAATACATTTCTTAAACAAATTTACCTTGGGGCGTTTCGCTTCAATAGACTGGGGATAATGGTAACCAATTTCAGTAGTGCGGACACTCTTGGCGGCATGTAGTAAATTCTGAGTTTGAGCTTTCTCTTCGGCGCGACTAAGGGTGGTCACTTTACGAACAAAATGAGTGGTAATTCGTCGATGCCCATCAGGAGCGCGTTGCGACAATTTAGTGCTCTCCATACTGGAGCCGAGTACTTCTGTCGATAATCGTTTGTTTTTCGTGATTGAATGAAAGGAATTAACATCATTACCAATTGAAGGAACGTCTGCCATCAGATGATTACGTCCATTCAAATTTTTGGTAACAACAAGAGTTCGGTCGATTGAAGAAGTTGATGACGGCGGAGGCAACGGTGCACTGTCACCAGCAACAGGATATTCCCTTATGAAAGCTTCAATCGTTTTCTCATGCTTCACCTCATGTTTAAAGCGTATATTCTTATCATCTAGATTCGTCGTAATTGGTGATCCTTTTCTAAGGTTCGATTTTCTGATAACGTTTGAAGTACTTTGATCGCGATTTTCTTGCGTTGCTTTGACAAACACCCGCCCACCACCAGGCTGAAATTCGTCGTCGATTTTATACATTTTCTTTATTCCGAATCGACGAATAGCATATATGCAGAATATTTTTATTTTTCCAACTCAATATGTCAATGTTCCAGCTTGATGATTCTCACACAACTAGCTATATATATGCTCTTCCAATGATGGACTGTTTCCCTTTAGTTTCGAGCGTTTTGCGTGTCAATTCGTAACACTCTCGTCTAATTTTCTACTTGTATGCCAATTATGGTTCTGTTTGGTGTGGCTTCATGAATAAAGAAATAAAACGAATGTAGTGTTAGACCGTAATGAACTCTGTCAACCGGATGCGTGAACTTCTGAGCTTTAGAACGGTAGTTGTTGTCAAAATGTACTGTGATATTCAATTGAAACAAATTGTTATGTTCTTCAAAAATAACCACTTGTTGTTTGTTATCAAATATTTTATCAATTCATTTATTCTGTATTAACAAATAAGATAAGAACGGAAAGTTCAAACTTTTATTAACTTGTTTACTTTGCCAAATGGCCACAAGAATGTAAAATACTCGTAAAATTACGCTATTAATTCTTTCTTCATAGCAAACTAGTTATAGACAAATTTCTCGGCCATTACTTAAGTGCCGTCGAGCGTGAATTCAAACGGCAAAATGTTAGTACCATCCACACAGTCAGGGATCTGTTTCATTAAGCTCTTTTGGAAAAATAGTGACAGTGCTGAGGTTGTAGATAAATTACATCTGAAGCAAATTTAGATATAAACAACAAGTTTCCGCCGTTGTAAACCGTTCACTACCACTAACGAACAATAATAGAAGAACAATTCAATGTAATCGGAAAATCGCGTTAATTTTTTTTTTCTGTTGCGAAAATAAAATTGAAAATTCCACCAGCTCAAACTCGAACGTATTCTCGGCGTCTCAATAGCGACTAACATATGATCGTCAGGTTGAATTCACTTAAAGTCTCCCAGGTGTGTCGTCGAATCGCTTCATTCGGATGGCAGCGTTAAAAAAAAATGTGGTGGCGGTAAAAAACACACTAGCCGGCTCGGCTCTATAGGGAGTTTTAGAATCTATCGTCGCGCATTTCAACACTAAAGTTGAAGCTCATTTCACTCGTCCGTAGAATGAGAATGCCCTTAATTATCTCTGAGGCAAATTGACTGACCAACCGTCTGTCAGGTGTATTTTTTGTTACCCTACCCACAACAATTATTTAAATGAACCACCTATACAGGAACATGTGGGCTACGTTACCTCACCACCAGCACATTTTGTTCTGGTGTATGGTGGGCATAAAGTGGTAGGAGTACCAACTATGCTGCTGTTGTATTGTTATGGTATCACATGTCTAAAAAAAGAGTTATTACGCTACACTGACTTACGTTAGCGAGGCGACAAGTAAAGCTGATTAAAGCCGTCCAGCTACAAAGTGTGGATGTATGTGTTTCAGCTGCTTAACATGACTAGACTAAGCTTTTTGCTGCTTCTTTATTTATTTTTTGGATTTGTTGATAAACTTAATTACAAGTATACGCATGTACGCAAGTGGGGACGACATTTTTAAGAGGGAACAAGTTTTAAGTAGTCATTGATGTTGTTTGTTTATGCGTGTGATGTCATACAGCCGAGCCGCGTTATTTTGACCATCTGCTTTACCATGGTTTGGATATTTCTTTTGACGAGGCAAACTCAAGTTAACAACACTTGATAGAGGAACCCGTGTGAATTTATTAGAGCGCCACAACTTAAAAGGCAAATAATTCGGTCTTAGGGTGTAATGTAAAACACTTTTTTTTTCTCATATCTCATCTACTGTTGTGTAGCAGTAACTGGTAGATACAATTTCTATCCAAAAAACAATGTCACCGGAATTACAAGTTTTGGCTGAATTATTCCTAATCCACTACGTGTATGTGGAAAGCAGAGGTGGCATGACCTTTTTTTAGTTTCATAAAAATCAACAGAACCTGTTTCGCAACCGATATGTATGTGTTTATGAATGAAACAGCAATCAAACATAAAATAGCAAACTTGCGTTGATCGCTAAGAGACGATTTACTATTCTGAAAACAATCTTGCTCTCTATCGGAGCTACGAGCTACGAATATAGTGAAGATTGTGTGTAGGTTAGATCTCAATGCCTGCGCTAAAATTGCCACGGATTGTAGGCTGAATAATATAGACCCATTGGTATGCCGTTTGTATGAAGCTTGCGGTGCATTTAATGTAGGAAGCTCAATCCTCCGCTTTATTTATATATGGACATAGGTAGGTACATTTACTTGTTGTTGAATAAAGGTGTAGCTCTAGCTGGTAATCAAAGTTTAATAGATATCGGTCTTATTCGAAGAAATGACATTGTTTTATAAGAAACGTTGGGTATGTCTGGCGGTTTATTTAAACCCCAATTTGCACTGAGTGCCGTTTTGTTACCACAAACTCACGGAAACCTTGGTGTTAGCATTTGTGCATGAGGAGTATGTTATTCTTATTAGTTCCATAATACTTTTCTCAGAGACTTCCTCGTGTGTATCGAAGAAGGGTTTTTCTAATGCTAATGTTTTTTCCATTCACCAATCAGTGTGTACCTTTCTGAATGGTACCTAGCCAGATGTAATAAATAAAATTAATACAGCCCATTTTAGCCAAAAATCGAGCAAACACGATTTTTAATTGGGATTATGGTACTATACTATACATATAAGGCACAAAATTGAGATAACAATTCAACATGACATTACGATGATAGGGAAGTAGAAAAAAATGGTTTGGAAAATTCTGTTCGTCCGTCTGACTGTTTGCAGATCTGCAGCCTAAGCGGATGGGCCGATTTGCAAACTTGGTTCATAGTGTTTATTTAGTAGTCTCACACTAGGTGTTGTTGAAATTGGAATTTTAGCTCTAAAACCATGGTATATGTCATATAACGGTTTGTTGAAACTTAATTTTTTTAAAAACGGCCCTAACGATTTAGATAAAACCGTCTATATTTTGGTAAGAATGGATTTTGCGAGATTTATCTTAAAACGGTACCTCCTAGAGAACCGATTTTTTAACATCAGAATTTTTCGCTAACAACAAAACCGATTTCAATTAAATTTAAAATTTAGGAAAACTTATATGACCAAATTCATACAGAACTTTTTTGGTTTTTTGAATACATATGCTGGAAACGGGTATATTGAACTTTTACAGATTTTTTTTTCCTAATGAAAACTACAGATTTCCTTGTATTAAAATATGTACTCAAAAAATTGCAATTAATATTTTTTAAAAATTTAAAAAAAAACTGCTTTCACGATTTTCAATATTTTTTTTCCTAGGTAGACTATTGCTGATAAAATACTATTGCATACTTAGTTTTTCCAAGAAAACTCTCAAACAAATTTGAAAAACTAAAAGACTTTTCCAATATTTTTTTAAATAATTTTAAGTTATTATTTATTAGGTACATATCATCATTCTTTAAGATTTTACTACAAAAAGTATTAAATAACATGTAGAATGTAGGTAGGTATCCTTTTTATAAAATTAATTTATAATAATAATAAAATTATTTAATCTTCTGGCCTTCTGCGCTGCAAATATATCTAAAACTTCCTCAGTGTCAATCTCAATTTGTTGATGAATTCGCATTACCGCTAATCTTTTTTCACTGGTAGAATTTCTTAGATAAGTTTTTAGACGTTTCATTGTCGAAAATGTACTTTCCGGTGTGCATGTTAAACCGGCAGTGTCGTAAAAATTTTAAGAAGCTTGTGGATGTCAGGAAATAGATCCTTATTGAATCCCCCAAGAGCTGTTATTGCACTCTTTGAACGCTCTATATCTTTTTGTGTATGGCGTTTTGTCTTCCATAGCGTAAATTCAGCTTTTAAAGTTCCCAATCCAAAAAACATTTATAAAATTTGAAGTTTTCTTCGTTATAATTTTGTTCGTTTTTGCCAAGGATCGATGGAATCAAAATGCATAAAGAGGAAAGTATGGACTTATGGTTTTCAAATCTCATTTTAAGCTCACTTAAAAAGTCATCTAAAAGAGGAATCATTTCATTATACTTATCCTAAAAAAGGTTTCAGGATCTGTTGTGCTCATGTTTTGTCTGTGCTACTGCCTTGACACAATTCGTGAAATTTTAAGTTTTTCATCCACAACATTTACTAAGTTTTGTGCAGTCTCAAAAATTGTTTTGAATTCCGGAATGATATTCCTTGGAATGTGTTTGTTATTAATTCCACATGTTCCAATCCAGACACTAAGTCGCATGAAGGGGATTGTAAGATCTTACAAAGTGGCAATGTATATGTAAACAAAACACGCATACAACACAAACTTACTGCAAAATCACTAGCTGAAATAGATCTTAAAAAGCAACTCGCCTTCGATGACGTATCAGAGTCCTTATCACCACACAACTCTTCCAAAGCATCAATTATCGCTTCAAAAATTTCCTTAAACCTCATCAACCCATTATGGTTTTCCACCCAGCGTGTTTCACACATTACTGTTAAATTTTTCCATTTATTTTGAGGATCATTTTGTTTAATCATTTCCTGCAACAAATGTGTTCGCTTTGCCGATAATTAAAAAAAAAATCCAACGGATTTTTCGGTACCAATAGTGTTGCGAATAGGCTGAATTTGACAAGAATGCCCTAATGCCAGGTTTAGAGTGTGTGCGCTACAATGCACGTATAAGGCTTCTGGATGAGACTTGCGCACTACAGGTTGAACTCCGTTAAAAAATGCCTTTCATAGCTTAAAACTAAAATCAGAAATTTTTAACATAATCATTAATTATTTGAGTACAAATTTCATACAATACATTTCATAAAAAAAATCGGGTGGGTGGGGGTGGGGGGGTATATAGGCGACTAAGGAATAAATCACTTCTAGGCAATTTCAACACTTAGGTGAGCCTAGCGACACATTAAACTTCGTAAAACTGTCCCACCAGTGTGAATGCAAAATCGTGAGTTGACACGAGTGGATATTACCGGTGTCGTTAGAGGAGGATTAAACGATAATCAATAAGAAGAGCATGCATGTTTGGAAATCTTTAAAAAAAGAGGCAGGCCTAAGAACTTCCGGATCAAGAAAACACAAATGCAATAACACCGGAATTTAATTGGCCACAGTAAAGAAGCGATCTGAAACAGATAGGCCTACCGATGTTAATTGAAGTCGAACCGCCGAACCCCACAGGCGGATCACTAGGGGGGCGGTGTAATGGAAGGTTATGGTCCCTCCTTTCTTGATCATGACATGACCTCAACATTAAGGAAGACGAATTGTTCATCGATGGATCACGTCTTAAAACAAAACAAATTGTGACTGAAATTCGACAGCTTCACCCATACTAGCAGAACGGACACGAGATTAATAAATCGGCGGAGTTCCAAGAAGTAAATAAAAAGAAAACATAGGGACGGGCTACAGTCCGCTTGGGCGAACTGTTGGATACCCTATTCTTATTCCTATCATAAGTATGTGTGACAAAAGTCTTAGTATGGTTAAATTGTTGAGAACGCTCTACATATTTTGTTATATAACATTTAAAGGATTTTATCAAAAAAAAAAAAACGCTCCCTAGCTCAAACTTTGGTTTTTCAATAAAATGTTTTATTTAATTGTGGGCGTGTCAGTAGGCGGATTTAAAAAACATTAACACATGAGCATAAAGGGCCCCTACAGAGTAAATATTATAAATTTCAGCTCCCTAGCTCAAACTTTGAATTTTCAAAAAAAAAAAAAAATTAAATTGTGGGCGTGTCAGTGGGCGGATTTTGAAAATATTTACACATGAGCTTAAAGGGCCCCTAGAGAGTATATATTATAAATTTTAGCTCCCTAGCCCATATTTTGGTTTTTCAATAAAATTGTTTTATTTAATTGTGGGCGTGTAGCGGGCGGATTTTGAAAATTTTATATCCCAAGCAGTTTTAGGAGTCATAGATCATATAAAAAAAAATTCAGATTTCTAGCTCAAATTCAAAATTTTGTTTTTTTGAGTTTGTGGGCGTGTCTGTGGGCGGATTTCAAAAAATCGTAAACTTGATTATTTCGGGACCCTAGAGAGTATATAATTTTTGACAACAGACGGACGGACGGACGGACGGACGGACATGGCTAGTTCGACATTACTATCGATACTGATCATAAATATAGTAACTTTTAGGGGTCTACGGGCAATATTATGGTATGTTACAAACTATGCGTCAAAATTAATATACCCTTAGAATAGGGTATAAAAAGATTCGATGCGATAGCAATACTTTTTGATACGCAACTGCAATGTCAAAATAAAGCATCGAACAAATGAAAGATGCGTTGTTGGCAAAGTTGATGCGCATCAATAACGTTTTGTATGTGTTTGGGACTTATGACTTTACATCTAACACGTATCTAATACATTTGGGAACTCAACCATACACAACGTTCAATATCTTTCATCGATGAATACAGTGAACAGTCATGCACGAAAATTAGTCCGTTGAAGGGAGACGATAGTATCTTAAATCAATATACCGATATTTCTCTGTATGTTATTACATTAATATTTCTTTTATTTATTTAAACAAAACAGATCATTCTGTGAAGGAACAAGTAAACTTCTTCGATGTAGCGAGAGATTGTACTACTGGATTTGCCAATGCACTAAATCGGAAAAAAAACTCTCCCTTTGACAACGGAGGAGGAAGAATGCTACGATTTTTTTTACTTACTTTTTGCAAAAACAAGAAATATTCCGAATTATCAATTTCCTACATCTTATTTTTAAAGCTCATTTTCCAAGGCATACTGCGTCCTTTCGAGAACGAATTTGGTCTGTAATTTATTGCTCGCATTTGTTTAAGAGAAGTGCCCGTCCAATGGAATAATGATTTCATATAAATTAAAACTAAACTCGTCGGTCATGATTTTTGTCCATACGAGGGAGGTGTCATTTAGTGAAGGTTTCACTTTCAATGTACTTAATTGAAAAGTGTGATCCTTCCAATTAGTTATGAATAATTTAAATTTCATTCAAGCGGCTGCCTCGACTCGAGAGAGAAATTTCTGTAGTTTAAGGCCCTAAATCACACACAACAAAAGAGGTCACGCAGGCTAAGCAACATCACCAAAACAACCGATTATACTGCTCTCTGTTGACGGTACAATGTTACGATCTTCGCCTTCGAAGAAAAACAGGTCAATAATGCTGCCATTCCAAAAATAGTTTTCATCCCCAAAATACAAAACAGCAAATTTGACAGGAACGAGAACTTCAACTTTTGAAGTCGAATCAAACACTTTTTCAACTTCGAGAGCGAAACAAAAAGAAAATGTAATCAAGTTCACAAACAAAAGAAGACATTTGAATGTTAGGAAAACTGGGGTGAAATCGGTTAAAGTGATTTGAAATTGTCACATTTGTGGCAATTACTAGGTTAATCTTTTCTAATATACTTTATTCTTTAAGTAATCCCACAGGCAAAAGCAAAAAAAGCATAACGTGCCTGTACGTAAGAACTACCATTTTGACAAAACGCTTTTATGGCGTACGCGAGATGTTGAGGTCCACCACTTCATTGCTTCTGAAAGCTAACATATCAGGGACGTGACGATACCCGCGCTCTTTACTTTGCCAACCCCGTATCTACATAAAGAATTATCAAGAATTTAATTCTGAATGAATCTAAATTCGTTTCGTCATCGTTAACGCCCGAGTTGGACAATGTTAACAAAAAATCCAAGGTCTTTATACGAGTTCATCTTAGCGTACTGCGGCTAATAAATAATGTCCATAATTGCTCAGATCATGGAGAGTTCAAGGTTCTCGGGCTAAGGCGCAGGCTCTCGGCAACATTATCGACTAAGCTGTTGGACGAACACGAGGACAAAAAAAAAATATTCGGCATTTATGGCCCATACATGGCCTATAACCTAGCTTCTGCACACATTTGCTTGTGCAAAGTGGAAGGGGCCTACAATTTAAAGCCGGCAAATTTGAGAAGCTTCTCATGACAATTGATACTCTTGGATGTTTGTCAGACGTCCGCAAGAGATGGGGCAGTGGAAAAAACTTTTAAAAGTAGCTTGGCCTCGGCTGGATTTGAACCTGACACCTTTCGATTAGTAGTCCAACACACTTGCCTCTGCGCCCACGAACCTATCTCATGAAGATTCTTCAAAAAACGCGGTTGGCGCCGTTTTTCATAAAACTCAATATAACACATCACCCATATGCAACAAACAACACCTACATAATTGGCCTAAGTGATGTAGTGATCCGAAACCATGAGTCCTGCCATTATTTATTGAGGTCGAGGTGGGTTTTAGGAGTATATTTATGATTTTACACTCTTCTAGAGCTGAGTAGGGTTCATAAGCTAGATGAGTAGATAAGGAGCGCTAAAAACCCTTGATATCATTAGAATTGGTTCACAGTCGTTTGGATGACGGGCTACGCGCAAAATTTAACAAAAACAAAAACTATGGACAGGTTTTTGACTCAAGATCTGGAAGGAGTACCCGGGACTTGCCGGGCCAAGATACACAGAATTTAAGGAAAGGTTTTTATTTAATGCCCAAGCTCAAAGTTAAAGTTTCATCAGAAAACCGGATTGCATACATTGTTTCGTGCTCACATAAAGACGAGTTCAAACTGAATACTAACTAAACACCTGAAGTCCTCCTTGAGCTAAGCTATTGCAATGGATTAGGATTTATAAGCAGATTTTTGATATGGAGTGCTTAAAACCCTCCTCTCTCATTATGTCAACACAATGGATGCCCTGAGTCGTAGTATGTAGGTATTCATAATACGCCACCCCCGAACCCGTCCCTTTAATCCTGATCATATCTTCTTCGTTAAGGAAGAGGAAGACATTTAGCGTAGACGATTCATTAGATACATAGAGCGGCTGTTCGACCGTCTGTCAAAATTTTCAGCGCATTAGAGTTGCCAACGTCAAAATAGCAGGTGGTTCAAAAAGATACCAGCCAATGTTCCACCCTTTATAAAAAATGTACCAACACCCCCAATAAGATTGTCAATTGGTTTGGTTGGTTGATGTTGTCAATTGCAGTCAATTAGAAAAATAATATTGAAAAAATATCGATGATTATCCCCGCTTACAATAGGCATGTTTTTTTTTAGTAAAATGCATCCACTGTTGCACAAAAGAACGATCTCAAGTAACATAGCCAGCGGCCATTGCATAATCGTGTTTGCAGCATGAGCCGTTCGCCTTGAAACTCCTGGATCACACAAATGCAGCAACACCAGCATTTGATTCAAAATAGGGAAGCCTGCTGTTTTTTTCTGGGGTCGAACCGGCGAACCCCACAGATGAACCACTACGGAAGCAGTTAAGTGGAACGGTTATGACCCCTTTAATCAAGATCACAGCTTCGCCGCCATTAGGGAAGAAGAAGATCCAAAGCAGCCATTCGCTGTAGATATTATCGACAGTGGCTGTCGATAGAATGTTGTTTTTTTTTCGTGTAAAATTTCAGCGCTATAACGGCCTAAGTCACAATAGAAAAAAGAGTGTAACCTATTACAGTACGAACTCGGTTAACTTAACACTCTGTTCAAGAGTGGCGACGGTGTAGAGGTTAGTGTGTTGGCTTGTGATCCGTGCGGTACAGGTTCAATGCACATAGGGAACAACAACATGCCACCCATTCTCTAGCCTCTACACCAAAAAGAGGATTTCTGTCTGTTAGTACAATGGACAGTTACCGAGTCTGAGTGCTCTGGGATTTGGATTTCCTTTTTTTCGCAACACTAAAGTCGCCGCACTTCTTGACTCTATAAGTGAAACTTTTCAAAAATGGTACCTTGATTAATATAACTTCTTGTTTATTCACCTGTTAAAGGCATTTGTTGGGACCCTTATAATGTAATAGCTGCACAGAAGGGGCGTTAAGGAAATTAGGGTGAGAAGAAAAAGAGAGATGCCGATGCACGTTGGTTTTGAATGTTTGTAGGTTATAATGTGAAGGAAAAAGAATGCGTGGAAGAGTATTCCACATTCGTGTTGTACGGCTGAGGTTCTTGAACTTCACTGTACGTCCGACCACATGCTTGAGGGTGAACTGATGAGCTTTCGGTTTCAGCGATGCAAGTGCCATTCATGGATAATGGCAGTGTGTGTGGGTTTTGCCTAATGACAGGAAACAGCATTGTGTTTTGGAAGCATTAAATTCCACTCTATTGGTTTTATCCCACTTAAATATGCTGTTGAGATCGGAATTTAACGAGCTTAACATACGTTGCCGTTCCAGTTCCACACCCGAAGATGAGGGGCGTGACCCAAGAAACGAATATGAGAAGCTGAGGGTACTGTCATCAGCAAAGGAATGGATTGGATTAAAAGTAACAGACAGGAGATCATTTATAAAAATGAGAAAGAGAGTCGGGGACAGAACATAGCCTTGGGGAACCAGCATTTATTTGGTGAGTTGCAGACTTGAAACCGTCCAAAACAACTTGAATTGAACGGTCCGAAAGGTAATTTCTAATCCATTGAAGAAGAGTATCATCGATTCCAAATGCACGCTTTTCGACAAGAGCCTGATGGAAAAACCCTGTCAAATGCCTTTAAAATATCAAGACTTTCGCCACCTTGGTGAAGAAATTGGTTCCGCTTTTCGGTAAGATATGTCATCAAGTCACCAGTGGACATGTTGGTGCGAAAACCATACTACCGGTCATTAAGAAGTTTTCGCGATTCAAGATATTTCATTAGCTGACGGTTTATCAGCGTTTCCATGACCTTAGAAAGAAGGAACGTAAATGCAATTGGTCGGTAGGAAGAGGGAGAAGAAGATTCGCCTTTTTTGGTACAGGCTGGACAAATTCTGTTTTCCATCTTCCCGGGAAGTGTCCTGAAGAATAGGACAGATGGAAAAGCTTACGCAGTGGTTTTGCCAGAGTACAAGAACACCTCTTCAGAACGATAGGGGAAATACCATCTGGACCAGCGGATTTGTGTATGTCAAGATCTCGAAGTACTCTAGCCACTGTACGAGTGCGGAAGTGGATTGGTCCCATGGAGTACTCTACGCGCTCGAGTACAGGGGGAGACAAAGCACAATCTGGGAACGTTGAGCTGACTGCAAACTGAGCAGCAAGCAGATTGGCCTTATCTATAGAGCTGACAGCTGGAATATCATTGTAAATGAGTGTCGGGATAGATGATGAGGCCGAATTCTTAATGTTTTTAACAAAGGACGAAAAGTTTTTACTACCTGTGGGACTTTGTAGTATTCACCCCCATTGCGAGTGTCAATCGACAATTGATAATTGACTATTTTCAATGTGTGCTATTGTGAACGAATCATTTTCATTGATATTCTTATCAGTCGCATTTTTTCAATTGACTGCGATTGACAAAATCCTTTAGAATCGTTCGTTCACAATAGCACACATTGAAAATAGTCAATTATCAATTGTCGATTGACACTCGCAATAGGGGTGATTATTTGCCTCAACTTTTGGTCATAGGAGAATTTGACACGATTAATGTGGGCATTGCAATCATTTCCTCAGATGGGTTGACTTTGAATAGCCGAAAGCTTACCTCTTTTAACCTGATAGCCTCTTTGCAGCTTGAGTCACACCACGCGTTAACCTTGGGTTTGATACTTTTTATTCTGTTGATTGTATGTTCTTCGTTCGGTTTGTTATATCTGCCGATAATTCACAATTATGTAGTTTTGTTTGGACCTGGACAAATTTATTTGTAAATTCATACATATGCACATTGCACATACGTAAATATATATGTAAATTATGTTTCTTCAGATGAGTTATGCTTTCATTGGTTCGTTTTCTGATTTTCAAAATATGTGTTCAGCAATAGCGATTTGTATTGGTTTCAAAAATGTTTTTTTTATGTCATTGTCATTATCTCTACAGAAACAAAGTCATTTGCTATCATTGTTTATTTTAAAAAATGTAACCCGATAGGTGCAACAACGTGGATTGTTAGGTGCGTAAATCGAGTTTGTACTGTAATCGGTCTCGGACCGAAATGTTTAAGTTTATAAATAACCCCTTCTTTAATGAAGAAGAAGACCAGCAAAGAGCATGTTGGTCTCTTAGATATGTAAACATTCGGTTCGATTAGTATAGTAGGTTACATTTTTTTAAATGATTTGCTGTTTTGTATCAATTTTAACATATCAATTGAAAATCATAATAGGGTTCAGTCAATTCTAGTTACCTACCAAAAATCATTTCACTAAATATTTATAGTTCTTTAAAAAGAAAAACTTACCTGGAAATGCAAAATAATTGTCCAGATTAACCCGAGAGTCAGCTTTGGATTCCCATCGACAATATCCTCAGCACGTATGTTGACCAATTTAATTTTCTTAAACCGCAAAAAGTCGAGTGCCATTTGAGCATTTTGGAGCATATGGAAACGCATTTTTCCCTTTTCTCTTGGCTAAAAAAGAAAAAAGCAAAAATATTTCCATTAAAGTATTTTCATTTAAATTGTCATCACATGTCAACTTACCAGGTGTTCGCCAGACAGCACCTCCAAGAGAGAAAGCAAATTGTGACCATCACGCAGGTCTTCAAAAAGATCTACAACACGACGATTGGCCTTATAGAAAGAGAACAATGATATATTTGTTAGAATTGTGTTTACAACTTAAATGTATTTTTTTTAAATCAACTGTGCACAACAGAAAAAAACAACCCTTAAAAATTGTTAGCATGCAAGATTTGTTTAATTTTACAAAACCTAAGCAAGTAATTAAATTTTTCAGTGCTTTCTAAAGAAGGCTTTTAAAACAATTCATAATGTATTTATGGGTTAGAGAGGATATCACTCTAAGAAAAAACGTTTGCAAAACTCTTTTAATTCACACAAAATCGAACACAACTATTTTCACTACGGACTTACGGACTGCGGACAACAGGGCGATCCATTTACATAAACACAAACATGTAACATTGTGTAAGTCTGCAATGTATAATTTTTGAATATTTTTTTTTTAAACAAATCTTACTACATATAAACGAAAATAAATGGAAATGTAATGTATACCTTAGCATATTTCCAGTGCTGCATGAAAACATATAAGAATTAGGATTTGAGAAACCAAGTTTTAAATTGTTTTAAAAGTAAAGACAAAAATGTAATCATAGAAGAATCAAAGAATTCTATAAACTACTCACAAACGAATCAAGTACGAGTAAGTGCGAAACGAGGTATACCTTTAGTGCGGACTAAAGCGTTCCTGATGATGATATCATCGACTCAGCATTCTTTCGACAAAACAAGGTCACCAATGTTTAAAGTTACAACATTACTGATTACCTAAGTAACAATGTACATAATTTACATTGCTTCTGAGATGTTTTGGTTAGATAGTCAGTTAACGAACAATTTGAGAAGATAATAATTGATATTATTTAAACATAAATAGAAAATCTATTGCTCAATATTTTTAAATAAAATATGAAATCATTAATAGCTTAGTGGGAAGTAAAGGGTGTTTTTTTTTAATATGGCAACACTCAGACAACTGATGGTTAATATGACAGCTGACACCATATTTTTATTCAGTATTGATTGGCAAATTATGGTGGTAGAGGCTTTTACGGTGATTGAAGGACAGGCGAAATTGGTTGGTCTTGAAGTAAATGAGGACAACGCCAGGTTCATACACGCAATCAACAAACAAACAAACATCTGCCCACCGCCTAATACAAAACGTCACTGTTGATAGTAATTACTTCGCGGTAGTTAACCTTGGAGTAAACATCAACTCCACGATTGACGACATAAGACGGTTTCTCACAAGCAACAGACACATAATCCATTATGTTAAGTTAGATTTTCCTGTTGACAGTGACGTTTATTCTGTCACTTAACATACTGGATTCTGGATGGCAATGCATTTATTGCAAATATACAGAATTATCTCCGTAGCATCATCAACGAAGTTGAGGATGCAGAGTGCAGAGCACGTGGAGCATGTGGAATTCCTCACAATGACCTGGCTTGGATAGAGCCAAATCACTGTCAGGGGCTTCAAAAGGACACTATCAACACGGCAAAGAAATATGGTGGTGGACAGATGAAGCTAAATCAGTGTTAAGTGACAGGAAAGCGGCGTTCGCAGCTTGGTCTCCATTAATAATGGAGATGAAAAAGCTAGCCTCTAATTGGAATACAGACTTTGCAAGAGGTTCGCGAAGAGAAGTGCGTTCAAATTCAAGGGAGCGAGAAATGCCCAGGAAATCCTTTCGCCAAAGTTTATCAACAATGCTCAAGAGCTGCTTCTTGCTTGGATGACGAAAAAATACTACACAGGTGGCAAGAGTATTATATAAGGATTTCTAAATGAACAATTTCCTCGGATATACTTTCCGAGAGCCGTTAATAACAATGAAGAAGTACACGGCTTTACTGTCGAAGAATTTAGGAAGGTGGTCAAAGACTGCAACAAAACGAAAAGCAGTTGTACGATATACCCTCTGAGTTCTGAAAAAGGATAAGAGACATCGGGCCCAAATGGCTCATGATTCCCATCTCCAAACTGATGAGAGGGAAAGTTTTCTTCTTCCTTTGCACAAAGGAAAAGGCGATGCGCGAGACTGTGATAATTACAGTTCAATCAAGCTGATCGTTAAGCGGGTATTAGATAGCCGAATGCGGAAAATAATACGGCTAAGACAGCGAGGAGTTCCAGAAACCTACGTACAGATGATCATGGACATGTATGAGGGAGTGATAAGAGTAAGATGGCCTGTTGGCGACACCGAAGAGTTCGCAATCAAAGTCGGTGTCCCCCAGGGAAGCGTCTTAAGTCCCTTGATATTTATAAAAGTCCTTGATTATCTGCTTTAAGGAAAAGCGACGGACTCCAAAGTGCATCAGTTATACTTTGCCATCATCAGCGAGGATCAATAATCCCTTTATGTATGGGTGGAAGTTTTGGAGGGGAATGGGTATCGTATTACTCCGACAAACAGAATACTTGTGCTACCCGTTCTCTGATCCACTCCGACTTATTCCAGACATTTATATGAATGGAAGAGTGATTCGCAGGGCACTCACATACGGTTCAAAATGTTAAACAGCGTACAAAAAGTATGAGAGCAAATTAACGGCAGCTGAGATGAAGATGCGTCGCAAGACAGTAGAAGTAACAAAGATTGATCGTAGAAGAAGTTCCAAGATCAGAGGAAGCCTACACGTCAAAAAAACTCTCTCGAAATAGTATTGTCATGTTTTAAGGAGAGATCCTACGAACCCCGTCAAAACGGCCATATAAATCAACGTTCCCACAAAAACGCAAAAGATAGGCAGGCCTTACAACTCCTGGATCACAAAAATACAGCAATACCAGCATTTGGTTGGCCAGTGATGCCCCACAGGCGGCCCAGTATGAATGCAGTTACGTGGGGGGGTTATAATCCTTTTAATCCTGATCTAGCCTTACCGTGAAGGAAGAAGAATAACTAATTTTGGAAACAAATTTTCACAATTTGTAAAGGCCACGGGTGTAGGTCTGATGATTTGCAAACAATACCAACTTACTACTATCTTATGGTACGTTTACATTGACACGCAATTCGTCACTTTATTCTAAATCAATACGAAAGAAAAAGGCCGCCAAATTATTCATCAAATAAAGACAAGTATGGACCGAAAGTTATATGTAAAAAGAGAAAGTGGACAGACACGAGAGGCACGGTAATTCACTCGATTCAACTTTAAGCTAATTTCCTTGGAGAATTAAACATTTCGGTGGAACCACTTCTGATTTCAAAAGAGAAGAAAAAACACCCGCAATCAAGTTCCGACCGCAGCTGTGATATGAAATTTAGAAATTCATCATCAACTCACTCAATTCATCTTTAAGTTCATTTTCTTGGAGAATTAAACATTTCGGTGGAACCACTTGCAAAATTAGAAATTTTGTCTCGAAATGTGGAATTTTGAGTCGGTGTAAACGTACTTTTAGGCGCCTTATTCGACATGCACTGTTTTTTGATATTCTTAAAAAAAATGTTCATATAGTGCTACGCTAATTTTACTGAGTTAAGTCGGCTATTCGCAACACAATTGAGCAATCTTACACTATATTTTTAGTCTTTTGAACTCCAAACCCACTGACAGTACGGCTTCGTGGCAGTCAGTGTGACGAAGATCCTTATACAACGCGTGATTCGTCATCATGCGCAAGGCCTATGTCACTCGACTTTGTGAAAAGGTTGCAGAAGGATGACAAGCTTACAAAATTCAAGTATTAGTATAGAAGCCAGACGATCGTGAGTTCAGTTATTGGGCGCTGGAGTAGTTGGAAATCGATCCACTTGTTTAGCGTTAAATTTTGTTCAGCGGCTGTGTTAGTAAGAAAAATGATCGCATTGGGAGTGAAGAAAATCCAAAGGTGATTTTACCGACTTTTTGATATCTACTTCTTAAAAATAAACAAAATCCAAATGTCACCGTTAATGGCGCCCGCTACAGAACTATCAATAATTTTTTGTTTCCAAAAAGGAGTGAACATTGTCTGCAGGACATTTGGTTTTAACAAGATGATGCCACTTGCTTCAATGGCGGCGAATCGAGTTATAAAAGGTAGTATTCAACTGCAACATAATCTTCAGAGATAGACTTATGGCATAGCCTCAAATATCGTCTGAAATAACACTCCTTGACTATTTTCTGTGGGAGTATTTGGAGTGGTTGGTCAATACGGAAAAGCCACCAAAGATTTCAGCCTTGAAAGCCTATATCCAGCGCGCGATTCGCGGTATGCGGCCTTAAATGCTCGAAAATTTGAGTCATATGTCCGAAATTATTTAATCAACAAAACTTTTAGTCATTTGCTCAACTTGTGTGTATGTCTGAATTTCTAAATGTCAACAAAATTCACATCGTAGGGAGCGATGCCTTTTTTATGGACTGCCTTTCCACTGCAATGCAAAATTTCTTTGCACCAGATCTGTCTCTGATGCAGAAGTTGCACTGATTTGCTTAGTCAAATCGTTAAAACTGCGATTTGAAGCATTACATTGCATCACTACATTAATCTTGCGTTACGGAATGCTTGACGTTGCAATACTTTGGCAGTAGTGCATTTAGGAATTCAGGCAATGTTTTATTTATTTCAATTTCAAATCCTACATCTCTTTAAAGAAAACACCCTTTAGGTGTAAAGTTTCTAATTCAATTAAGGTTGTGCGGTTTTCCTCAGATAACCCTGCAGAGAGAAATAAAAACACGCAGAATAGTGTTTAACTGAGCAAGCAGATAAACGTTGCGTTGACGTGCTAAAAAGTGAGCGATTTGATTTTTAACAAACGTAGTTTTATCAAAATTTCATTCTTTGAATTGCGATATTCTGATTAGGTGGGGATGCAGAACGAGTAAAATTAACACATTTTCAGATAGCAAACAACACAAGACAATGATAGTGAAACGTGTTCTACAAACCAATTCTTGAGCGTACTATTGCTAAGACTAAAACATTTACAAGACGTCTTTAACAAATAAATATCCACACAATAGAAAAAAGCACATAATGTCGTGAGTGTCAAAATTCATATGTATGTATTTATGTACACATGACAGCCCCGCAGAAACTTTGAATGTATAAATTAGCGCAAAGGTGCTTCAAATTTTGCAAATGGCATTTTGACATTTATGAAATAAACAGAAGCAAAATCACATAGACAAACTATGGATCGATAAATACTTCAAGAACGCGGAATAATTGTGCCAGTGAGGATGAGAATGATTTTCCATTGAAATTAATCATGAGCAACAAGGCGCATTTTCAACTAGGTGGAGGATACGTGAATAAGCAAAATTTTCGCTTCTGGAGCATGAAAAAAAAAATACATATCTGCAATGCACGAAGAGCTGCACTCTTTGGGGCGCCGTTAAACATAGGAAAGGGATTTGGCTCTTTTTGAAGTAAAACTTCTTTACGCGCTTGACTTGGGGAGTAAGCTGGTGAATGCGACACGGAAGTGTAGACAAACGTAGACTTCCGGCAAAACGGAAGTGTAGACAAACGTACATACAATTTAGTCGGCGGAAAGGTTCGTGGAATGGGTAAACACCCTTGAATCTCCTCAATAGAGGGCAATACTAAGCTCTGATCATCAATCCAAACCGATCCAAAGGAGAAAGCAATATCTGAAACAGTTGCCGACAGATGGAATTTACTGGAAGTGAGTAAAGTCATTGTGTCCATGAATCGCAGTTCATTAGTTGGAAATATAGAGCGTCACCGTCATCGTCAGATTTTTAGGTCGGACTGCAAAAAACAAAGTTTGAGCTAGGGAGCTAAAATGTATAATATAGACTCTAGGGGCCCTTGATGCTCGTATGGAAATATTTTCAAAATTCGCCCACTGACACGCCCACAATTTAAATTAGATGGAGCGAAAGAAGTTTTACTTCAGTCGTGTGGTCTTAAGCACACTCATTTTTTTTTTGATTACGGCGTCGGCCAACACTGCTACTGTGACGCAGTGTCCAACGTGAATAAGATACGTCCGACGCAGGCGATGCGATTAGTACCTGAGATGAGCTTTTGCGATCAAACTGCTGATGAGGGAGGCCGTTAAGAGAACTAACTTTAGGTGGACTAGTGGCAACACTAGCGACAAAACAGATTTGTCCAAAGCTGGATCTGAAACGCTCTACGTATTTGATCTTAATTATTTATTTATTAAATTAATCTACAAGCCGCTTAAAGCTAACAGATATTAGAAGTATACAAATTAATTAAAAAAAAGAAAATATAAAAAAGCATCGCCTTAAATTTATCTCTAGATAAACATAAATCAATATTACTGCAAGGTTCATTGAAAGATATAATTGTTTCTACAGCCGTATTTAGTTCTGTGCACGTTTTGAGAGAAAAAAGAGAAGGGGTGGACATTTAATATTATAACTTAGTATATCTCTTACAAACATTACATCATGAATGGTTCGCCGCGATTTTAATGACTTAATTCCAAGTAATTGGCATCTGGCTAAATATTCTGGGCGGAAATTTCAGCGCATTTTGAAAAATATTAGTCTCGTAAAACGTCTTTGTATTCTTTCGATGCGATCGGAGTGAGTATTAAACGTGGGATTCCAAATGACATCGGCATACTCAAGAATATCGCTTCTCCCAAGGAGAAATATAGAGATAAAAGGGCATATGGATCCTTAAAATCTTTACAGTTTCTGTTAATAAAACCAATGACAGAATTCGCTTTTAAAACAATATAGTCAATATGACTTTTGAAACAAAATTTGGAATCGAGAACAACGCCTCAATCTTTGATTTTATCAACCCTACAAAGTAGATTAGAGTCGGTAACGTAATCAAATTGCGAAATCAAACTCAATTTTGAAAAGGTTATCACATTACACTTCTTTATGTTAAGCTTTAAATTATTAGAGTTACACCATTCTGAAATAGAATTTAGATCTAGCTGAACTAGGCGGCACACCTCTTTGCTTTTAATTTTTAGATATAGTTTCAGATCATTGGCGTATAATAGACATTGGCAGTGCTTAATAGCCAAAGTAATGTCATTCCTATAAATTGTGAAGAGCAATGGACCTAAATGGCTGCTTTGGGGAACCCCAGAAGTTTATTTAATCGATCTGGAGCAGACATTGTCTATGCGTACTTTTTGAGTTCTGCCAACAAGATAAGATGATAACCAAGATAAAATCTTCGAATGAAAACCAAAGTAGTTCAAGCTTTTTCAATAAAGTTGTATGATTTACTGAGTCAAAGGCTTTACTAAAGTCGGTATACATCGTATCGACTTGATATACGATGAGAAAAGTGCCAAGTTAGTGGTGGTAGACCTACCGGAAACGAAACCGTGTTGAGCAAACAGATAAGCACTCTTTAGTGAGGAACTCAAGTTTGTTTTTGATAATGCTTTCGAAAACCTTGGGAATTGCGGATAATTTGCAAATTCACCTATAGTTTTCGACATTATTTTTAGGTCCAGACTTATGGACATAACCTCAGAGAGTGAATGGTTAAAGATATTAAGAAAAGGGAAGCAGAGAGAGTCAGAACAGTAACTAAGAATTATAGTTGGGATGCCATCAGCCCCAGCAATACGATTGCGTGTAAGCAACTTAAGCGCCAAAAGGACTTCATTAGTGCATAACTGGAGTGAGCCAATATCAACCTTACTTGCTATATTGCTAACGAGTTACTATTTAAACCTGATTTAGAGCAAACTGATTCAAAAAAGTTAGACAACAAATCAAGATTGGAACCAAAATTAGTGCACTTATTGTCCTTGAGAAACATTGCATCTGGCATTCCCACCGACTTCCTTTTAGAATTTATAAATGGCCAGAATGATTTACTGTTATATTTGACGTTACTCTCAATATTCATGATATAAACCTTGTAAAGAAATTTACTTAGAGCAGAGAATTCTTTGCGTAGTTTACTGAAAACGGCATAATCAAATGAACTATTTGATTTCTTAAATTTGTTAAAAGCTTTTCGCTTTACATTTCTTAATTTTGAAAGCTGTCTATTATACCAAGGAGGCTTAGACAATTTCTTTTTTGAAAAACAAGGAACGAATTTATCAAAACCGTCATCTAAAATGTCTCTTTGAACAGACAGCACATTGGTGCTACAATTGGTGTAATCACCGGACACTGTCTCATAGGCAAGCATGCAACAAAGCTTGGCGTCTATACAAATGACTTCTGCACAAGCTGCTTGGATAAGGATTAGGAGGAGACTATTCTCCACCTTCACTGCACATGCCCTGCCCTCTCTCAAATTAGTAAACACCCTCACCGGGCACTGTGCTATAGGAAGAAATGCTCAAAGGCTGCGCAATGGCTTCTGTAGAAGCTATAGGGACGAAGAGAGCTCCTCCCTTGCACGTGTAGTACACTCGCCAACATGAGGAAGGCTACACTGGTTGAATACCTTTTCAATAATGAAAATTATCTCAACAACGCCTGCACGGCCGGTTAAAACCAACCAACCCTAACCAGAGTTAAGTAAATACTCCAATGTGAACACTTTCGAGTGCAGTATATTCTTAAACACTTAACGAAATCGATTTATTCATATCACATGGAGAGTAATATACTCATAATTCCTAACTATTGATAGCATTCATGCTTTTGTAATCTGTACCTCTGGGCTAGGGTGGAGCGAAATTTGTTTGCTAATTCGTATCTAATAGTAAAAAAAGGTGCCTTATAGGCTTAAATATATAAATGCAAAATATTATTCGATTTGGGTAACGATAACTGCCTCTGCAAACACACTGAAACTCTTACTAAAAACAAATTAAACCAAAAATCTACCTGTTTGTAATCAATGCTATAAAATTCAATCACTTTTTTTGAAAATCTAGTTGGCCACGCTTTTTGTCTCATATCAGTTCACTATTTTTTTCCGTGTGCATTAAACTAAACTCTTTAAAAAAAACATGCAAAGAACGCGAAGTGTATTCGAATGTCCTATTTTTGGCGATTCTTGTGATATGAAAGCAAACGTTCTGCCCACTTATGAAGATGCAATAATGTACTATGAATGGACGAGACATCAACTTCGTTCGAATTGGAAACTGCAAAAGAGCTCACCTTTCCAGAAGTGGCAGCTATAGTAACATCCAAAATAGAAAATATATGGCAATCTGCATCTATTCCGACTGTTACAAGAACCAGAATCATACAGATGTTGAAAGCATATCATTTAAAATACAAGAATTTACTAAAATCCGTCAAGAGACTCTCCCCAGAAAAATTAAAAAGTTTTCAGCGAAGTGGTAAGTTCCTTTTTGATATAACGGCATGAAAATATCAATATCAGTGTACCTGCACCAAAGATAAAAAGGTTCCGAAACAAGAGAAAGGTTTTTTAGTTGACCAAAGAAATGTTCGAAGTATGGCAATCGGTGGAATTGATGTTACTGTTACTAAAAGGCTGCGAAAGAGTTTGGGAAGAAAACAGACTCGAGAGAAATGCCAAACTGCAACTGCTTTAAATACTACGCCTGCTGTTTTGGAGATTAGTTCTTCTTCGACATCCTCATCGTCAGCGTCTGAAAATTCCAAAAGTACGGTTAGCTTCATTCAGCCGAAAGAAAAACACATTCCTGAGAAGAAAAGAATAATTTCCTCAAGCGTTGATTTTCCTACATTATCGAAGACATGTGATAGGTATGGAGTATCAGATAGGGCAGCAGCAGCGATAGCGTCGTCTGTTTTGTTTGATATTGGGTCTGAAGTCGGGGTCATCGACAGACATAAAATACGAAGAGAGAAAACTAAAACCAGAGAGAAATTAATGAACGAAAAGACATCTGCAGAATTATTTGCATTATACTTTGATGGAAGGAAAGACAAAACCATAAAATTGACTAAAAAAATTGGGAAAATCTACAAAACTACAATTGTTGAAGAGCACATCTTTTTACTGCAAGATCCAGGCTCCATATATATGGGATATGTAGTTCCTAAGACTGGTTCGGCCAAAGGAGTACAAGTTGCAATACGAAGTTTTCTATCAGATGAAGAAATTCCTCAACATCATCTTATGGCTATCGGTTGTGACGGTACAAATGTGAATACAGGAAAGTACGGCGGTATTATAAGACTACTTGAGACAGAACTTCAAAAACCACTTCAATGGATAATATGCTTACTACACATGAATGAACTACCTTTAAGACATTTATTTCGACATCTTGATGGATGTACTTCGGGACCTAACTCTTACACTGAACCTTTGGGAAAAGCAGTTGAAATCTGCGAACAATTACCTGTTAAAACATTTCGAGGTATTGAAGGGAATGTTCTACTAGAAATGGCTAAAGATTTGTGTCAGCGGTTTTATCAGGTGAGTTCCCACAAGATCTGTCAAATAAATCTCCAGGCGAAATGTCTCATGTGCATTGGCTCACACGGGCCAACCGCATAATGCGTTTATATATAACAACAGAGACACCTTCGGAAAACTTGATCACTTTGGCCACGTTTGTTGTTCAGGTTAACGCGCCATCTTGATTCTCCATCAAAAATAAACCATAAACACACCATCTTTTTAACATCGTTATGGCCTCCAGGTCCAGATATCTTCCAGAAGAACTTAAGAACGTAATCGATCCTGTCATTCAGCGGAATGGTTATTTTGCGCATCCTGAAAACATTCTTCTTGCTATGGTAACAGACGACAATAAGCATATAAGAGAACTGCCAGCTCGGCGCATATTAAAAGTACGTAATGTGCCTCGGTCTTCAACACCCAGGCTGTTTGAAGTGCCTCTTATTAACTTCAATGCATCAACGTATATCGATTTAATAAATTGGCAAGAATTCTGACCGACCGATTATGCAAAATTTGTGTGACCAAGAAATTCGGAGCATCGTGGAATCTGGTGGTGAAAGTGAAGTTTTATTTTTAAGGCTCCAGTGCCATACCCAAGCTGTTGAACAGGGTGGCGTCGGTGTAGAGGTTAGTGTGTTGGCTTGTGACCCGTGCGGTGCAGGTTCAATCCCCATGGGGAACAACAACATACGCCACCCAATCACATGCCTCTACACCAAAAGGAGGATTTCTGCCTGGTAGTACAATGGAACGTTACCGAGTCTGAGTGCTCTGGGATTTGGATTTCCTTTTAAAAAAAAAAAAAAAAAAAAAAAAAAAAAAAAAAAAAAAAAAACTGTTGAACGAGCTGTAAAGATAACAACGGAAGCTGCCACTTCTCAGTACACCAAAAAGGGCGGACTAGGCACAATAAAAGCCAAAATAGAATCACGGAAGACGGTGCCTAAATTTGAGACAAAACAAGATTTTAAAGCATCTTAATTATAAAATACATAATGTTTATTGTTACGAGAATGAATTTATTTTTTGATCATATTGAATTAAAATTCTAATTATCAATAGTATAGTTTACCCACTTTTATCTATCTATTTACTTTTATATTATTTTCACCCACATCTGTTTACTAAAATCTTGTATCAAATTTTGATTTTTCAAGTCAGTGCGGAGGCAGAAGATCTTAACCAAATTAATAAAAAAACAACATTTATTTTTCATTTAGCAGAACGCACCAATTATTAGAATTCCGGATCACAAAAAAAAAAGAAATTTTCATACAACCGTGCTCCACCCTGTCCTCTGCACAAAGTTGTGAGGTATAACTTAATAGCACAAGACCAATAATTGAAAGTCCATATAAAATTTGTTATTGGTTTATGGCCATACGATTGAACTGTCAGCAAATCTCTACCTCAAGTTACATAAAGCAACAATCTTAACAGTGAATTCAACAATTAGTAATTAGCTATAGATATATAAAAAATAATAATAAGTGCCAATTGAACAAAAATTACCTTTTTGAGATGCTTGTTGACCCATTTCGTGAATGTCTTCTTCTGTATAGCATCGCGCTCATCTATTAAAGAAAGCAAGAATAACTGGTTACAATTAAGCATTTAAGCATTTATTGAATTAGCTCGTCCTGTTTAACACTTTGCAATGAACAAGAAAAATAAATATTTTGCATAACAATCGAAGTCATACTCGTATCTACAACTCGTCAATGTGAAATTCATTCGAAAAAAAAAATAAAAATATAAAAAAACAAAACAACAATAAATTTGTCAAGTATCAACGTCGCATAGATACCCCCATGCTTTGTTTAGATACGCCTTTAATAACTGAAATGCTTGGCGTTTTGACATAAGTAAATTGCCAAGTAATTGCACTTATTAAGTTAAAATTTACTGTAATTGCTCCGCGCACATCCTACAACGATCTGAAAAAGTGGAATAAATGGAGCCGCTTGTCAATCAAAACGTTTGTGTGTTGTGCATTCGAAACGAATTCGTTGCAAACATACTACCCACATTTATCCAACGCTTGAGCTAATTAAAATTCATTAGGAGGAAATTCAATATGCATAGATATATATTTAGGTATAATCTAATGTAAAGTTAGTATGTAAGCCAAACACAAACTCATTCAATTATTATTATTAATATATATTTCAATCGGCGCATGGAATTCTTCTTTCTTTTTTTTTGTTAACAAATCTTAAGTGGTTCAATTTAATAATCGACAAAACGCCAAGTGACATTTGGCCGCAGAGATTTTATTTCTTAACGATCAGGAGCTCCCCCAAACTGGGGAGGACCAATTGCTTTTTAACGTCATATTATTGAATAAAATTCTATTTTTGGTTAAATTAATAATTGCATGGCATGACATCATCACACTTGTAGTACGATTCGGCGGCATAACGTGATGGAAATCATTTATCCAGGGGAACAAACAATTCAACAGAATCATTTGTGGTAACTTTGTGCGTTTGCTGTGACAGTATCTGCCATCATTCAATTTAAATTTTTGCTGTGAAGCTGAAGATCTGAGAGATTTCCATTGAAAATGTCGTCATCCCATAATGATATCCAGTTTTTTTCATGGAAATGAGCAAAGTCATACACCACCAGACCAGATGCACCTAACCCTGTAAACTAAAATGACATAATCCAAAGCTAGTGGTCGCATGTCCATTGGGGTAAATGTGGCGAGTTTTAGGCTACTTCAATGGAAACCAAACTTCAGAAGAATAAAAATCAACACATTTTTGCATATTTAAAAAAAATTAAACCTCAAGTAGTAGGTATTATTGATGACGAAATCTTCAAAATAGATGTGAAAAGCGGTAAGGTGGTATTCAAATTTTTCCAGCAATGCTCATCTTTGGCAAAATAGGTTATCTGATATAAATGACTTTCAGTATCCTAAGGCAATCAGGTAGGGGGTGATGAAATATGTTCGTTTCAATGCCAGTAAACTGTTAGACATAAGTGCCGAGCTTTTTAAGGCAGCGGGAGATGACCTGGTGAAGATTTGGTCAGAAGAAAGTATGCCTGATGAATGGAACCTCAGCATGGTTTGCTCGATCCATCAGTCTCCTAAATACGTGAACGCCTGAAGTTATTCGTCAACGACCTGATTGGTTCCTACCAGTGCGGTTTTAGGCCCGGTAAGTCCACGCCCGGTCAGATATTCACACTACGGCAGGTCCAGGAGAAAACCCAAGAAGTCCAAATCGATACCCACCATCTTTTTACCGATATTAAGGTCGCATATGACAGCATCTATAGAGACGACTTCTTCATATCCCGAGCGAGATACAATCTGCACATAGCACTGTGCTTTTTTCCAGTAAGTATGCTTTCTACTTGAAACAGAAACCACATTTGGAGAAAAGTTCCGTGGTCGCTCGCTAAAGTTCCCAGGCTTAATATCTGGCTGCGTTATTGGCTGGTTTCCGAAATGGACAGAAGATGCTCGTGCTGCCGTATCCCGACACTATCTGAAAAACTTTGAGATCATCTGTTTGATGCAAAGAAGCAAGTCATCCAAATCATGAGCAAGATTCACGAGACCGTTTCTGAAGCTTGCTCCACGTATTTTGAGCGTTTTAGGGGGGCAACATTTGTTACGCCCAAATCATTGATTTCAGTTTTGGAAAGTTACAAAAGGCTCTACAAAGACAAGCGTCAGAATATCATTGTTATGTCAGATCGAATGTCATCCGGTTTGGATAAACTAGATGAAGCCGGAAATTCAGTGGAGACCCTTAAGCTGGACGTGATTGAAATGAGCAAAGTAATCGTAGTTGCAACTGTAGAAACTGAAGTGGTCGTCGAAACAGTGGCCAAGTCCACCGCAGCAGCAGAGATTATAAAAGCTCAAGTGGCTGAGAAAAAGATTCAAGCCCAAGAATTGGTACTGATTTCGGCTGATAAAGAAGGGCCTGAGGCGAAGTTAGAAAAATCCATCCCGGCGTTGGAGGGAGCGGCTCTGAAAGTACTTATCTTTTCGGGATAAAATTCGTAGGCGTTGACTTAACACTTTTCAACTCTTTCTTTAGACTATCAAAGCAGCAGACATTGCCACAGTACGAAAACTTGGAAAGCCTCCATATTTAATAACTCTTATTATGGATGCAGTATGTCTTTTTTTTCGAAGACGAATCAAAGCTGTTATTCCAGATCCAGAGAAATATTTTCAGGTCTCTTCGTGGGAAGAGTCTCTCAAAGTAATGGCAGATACTGTTTTTCTCCGCAAAATCGTCGAGTATCCAACTGATATCATCAATGCCGAAATGGTGGACTTACTGGTTCCATACTTTGAGTAGGTACCCTTTTTACGTTTCACAACAGTTTTTTTTATTGTACACAGAGCCATGTCTAGTTTTGGCATCCCTGCCAAACTTGTCAGATTGTGCAGAATGACGATCGAGAACGCCCGGTGCTCCATAAAGGTCGGAAACAATCTCACCGAGACCTTTAATGTCAAAAAAGAATTTAGACAAGATGATGCGCTGTAATGTGACTTCTTCAACGTCATACATGAGAAAATTGTGCGAAAGACGCAAGCCAACACTAGAGGCACAATTTTCCAAAAGTCTGTGCAACTACTTCCATATGCTGACGACAATGACATAATTGGCAGAACATAGCGAGCTGTCACTGGTGCGTTTGCAAGTACAAGGTGGCGCAAAAATAACCTTCCGATGTTTTTTGGCTGTAATTTAAATTATTGCTCAAATTATAAATAGTCACCAATATTCCGCGTTCTGGAGCAGTGTAGCGTAACATTGTTTATTAACGTGTATTTCGCATGTGTTTACTACACAAATGTCAAAACAGAACTGACATTAGGGGCCAATCGCAAAATTTATAGCATTTTTCTGATAGGAGGATTACTTTTGCGCCACCTTGTATTAGCACAGAAGCGGCAAAAATGGCTTTAGTTGTAAATGAGGGCAAAACAAAATATATGCTGTCAACAAGAAGGGACACACAACATCGACGAATCGGACATACCGTCACGATAGACAGCTATAACTTTGAGGTAGTCAGGGACTTTGTCCACCTCGGCTCCGCTATTAATTCTGATAATGACACCACAGCTGAAATCAAACTAAGAAGACTCTATATAAGACCCTCATCATCCCAGTCCTGCTCTACGGCGCAGAAGCGTGGACATCAGCAAAAGCGGATGAAGATCTTCTTGGTCGTTTCGAACGCAATATTCTTCGAGTGATTTTCGGTCCAGTTTGCATTGACGGGCTTTGGAGGAGGAGATTAAACAGCGAACTCTAAAAAAAGTACGTATCAGTCGACTAAGATGGCTAGGACATGTAGAGCGAATGGAAACCAACGCTCGGGCACGAAGAGTCTTCAATTCCAACCCGGAGGGACAACGCAGTAGAGGAAGACCTCGCCTAAGGTGGCGCTCGCAAGTGGAAGGGGACCTCAAACAACTTGGAGTGCGCAACTGGAGGCAATTATTGGTGGAGGTCCAGGTCTACTACGGACTGTAACGCCACCTAGTAAGTAAGTAAGGTATAAGTGCTGAATGCGAAATTACAATACAGCAATACCCGGGTGTGTACTCATTCGCTTAGCTACATAATCCACATTGCTATCCAAAAAGTTCAGTTTTCAAAAACTTTCATTCAAATAACCGGGTACCGATAGGTAACTTCCTTCTCTCCCCCCCACGGCAGTAATCCGAGGGATATAAATAATGTTACTTAAATTTTTTGATTTATTTCATTCGGTCGGTATTCACTGACCCAGTTCGGATAATATTACCTATAGTTAAAATCGAAGGATCTAAGAAAATACTTGAAGGTGCCACAACCTACGTCTAACAGCTGATTTCCTCAGGAGAAGGGTATTCACCAACGCCAATGCAATGATTTCCAACGTGGGTGCCCTTATTCCATGTAATCCAAAGGCTATCAATTTATCTGCCCTGCGCAGTAAAAATGCAATATTATTGCAAAATAATATTAAATACAATTAACAAAATTTATTTGCAAGCATCATGGTGATAGTACGTTAGTGTTATAGGTTCGCCTTTCCTAAAGCTGAAAATGGATGTAGGTACAGGAGCAGGAGTTTTCTGCGAGCCCCTAGACATAAAGGACTCGTACAGACTCCCCAATGAATGCAGATCTTTCAAGCCGAAATAGTCGCCATAGACAAGGCAGCAAAAACAATATCCGCGAAGAATCTGGATCCTTCCAAGATTACAATCTTCGTAGACAGTCAGGCGGCGATCAAAGCACTACACAGCGAAACCATAAAGTAAAAAACAGTCAGGAACTGCCAAAAATCCATCAACGAAATAGGCGAACGACACAAGATCACCCTCTGCTGGGTCCCCGGTCATAGCGAAATCGTGGGGAATGAAAAGGCAGACGAGCTGGCAAGAACAGGGTCAGAACTTGACGCAATGGACGCCATTACGTCAATAGACATCCCAATTAGTGCAGCAATAAGAAACATTGACCAAAAACTGAGGGAACAAATTAACACCACCTGGTCCCAAAGGCACGACTGTGTTATATCTCGCAGTCTATGGCCAAGAATCGACGAGAAAAGAACAAAATACATTCTGGGAATGAATAAACAAGAAATACGTATCCTAACCGGTGTACTGACAGGCCACTGCACCATAGGTGTAATGGCAAACAGGCTGGGCATTAGCTCACCAGACCACTGCCGGAGCTGTCAGGATATAGAAGAAACCAAGACCATGGTAGCACTGAATCTTTACTCGAATAAAAACGTTCGCGAACTAAAAAAGCAATAATTCGCCTGGGAGTTCGACCCGAGTCGAACGTTCGATTCGCTAACCGTAATAGGGGGATAAGGCTGCGGAATTACTGCTAATGAAGTCAATATCCGACCGGGGTATTACCATTTACATTGAAGTCAGCCCGCCCTCAAGGTGCTGGAATCATGCGTTATCAGATCAGAAGTAATCTAATATTGTCGAACAATGTTTAAGGCATTATGCAACAGCGCCGTGTAAGTTTGTGCTGGGTGCCCGGCAATGCGATAAAGAGATAGATACATAGTAAAAAAAGTTCGCGGATGAAGTAGTAAGAAAAGGGCAAGAAATGCGTCTGCAAAACGTGGGAGTGGACATAAAACCGCCCCTGTGTGTGGTCAAATGAAAGTAATTAGAAGCGGCCACAAGAATGTCTAGTCAAAGAAGGAGTCATATAGCGGGGCATAAGATGTCCAGGCCCTGTGCCCCAACTTGAACAAGAAGAGAACTGGGGCGATCTTAAAGTTAAGTAGATGTGAGCTTAGAATTACAATCGGCATTCCGGACATTGCCTTCTGGGGAAGTACGACAGAAGACCGGGGCTCTCGAAAAGGGACGCGTGCAGATACTGCAATGATCATGCTTATTTTGAGATTCGAATGAATAGTCAAGTCGTTCGAATGTCTATTTTCGTTCAAATTATACGAGTACCGGTTTTCCTCAAATAAATTTTCTATTCGATCGAATCTCAAAATACAAATTCTTCTAATTCGACAAACTTTCGTTCGAATTCGAATGTCAAAATCAGCATGGATATTTACATCACGAAAGACATTACGTATATACTCTTTGAATGCGAGGGTATCGCTCGGTATTTTTTTTTTCATAATCTAGAAGAGGTAGCGTCGATTGGCTGCAACAAATTAGCGGAGTTTTGTATGGAAATAAAATGTGTTGAGGAAGAGTTTTAGTATGCTGACGAACTACATTGAAGTTCGTTCCCCCGGAATCGCGATGGGCTCATTTTAGTCCCTAGTGTTTCTATTGGCTCCGGGAAATAACCCCCCAAATGAAAAAGGAAATAACTCCCCAAAATGAGAAATAACTCACAGTGAAATTATTCCCCAAATCAAAGATGAAATAAGTCCCCAAATAAGTATGACATAATTCCCCACAATGGATTTCAAGTGTTCAAGGTGTTATGACTCACTATGGCTTTCCAAACTACCCAAAGTGCAATAAGGCTAACTGCTAAAATAAAACCTCGGACCCACTCCAAATCAAGCAGGGGGTTGCAGGGGGCAGTAGCCCCCCCCCCCCCCCCCCATACATTGCACTGTTTATGGGATTCCATAATCCCATCCCATAATCCCATAATGCGTATGCAACCCCCCGCCTGGCATCATTGTTTGATTTGGAGCAGGTGCGAGGTTCTATTTTAGCACTTGGCCTTATTGCACTTTTCGGTAAATGAATTCGTATGGTCTTATTTCACGGACTCAAAGTACAATAAGGCCAAGTGCCAAATAAAACCTCGCACCCTGGGATCCCATAAACAGTGCAATGCTTATGGGGGCATGCTGCCTCATTGCAACCCCCTTGCTTGGGGTCACTGTTTGATTTGGAGTAGGTGCGAGGTTTTATTTTAGCACTTGGCCAAATTTGGGGACTTATTTCATAGTTGAATTAGGGGACTTATTTCACTATGAAATAACCCCCCCCAATTTGAAGTATGAAATAAGTCCCCAAAAAACCATGAAATAAGTCCGCAATTTTGGGGGTGATTTCCTGCAGTTTTTTTTTATAATTCGCGTACGCTAAAGGGGCTTTGTTGTTTCTGTATATGTACAGTACCATTATAATGTTAAACACAGCACATGCATTTTTTTGTTAAACAGTAAGCTGCACCTAGCAATGTAGTATTGTATTGCATGATTTTAGGTGCTACTTACTATTCGAAAGAAGTTTTTGGTGCTTAGTATTTTTTTTTTCCACGGGTGGCGCCTAAATTGCTTAGGGAGATCTCTATTTACGTGAATTCAATTAAAAATCATGGCCCTGGCCGGGATTCGAACGCACGACCTGCCAATCAGTTAGTGAATACACTACCATCGCACCAATGCCACCCGCAACTACTAATCTAAAGGCCTCGGGCTCCACCTTAAAGTTTTTTTCCGCGGCCCCACCTATTGCGAACCTCTGACAAACATCCAAGAGTATAAATTGTCATAAGTCTTAAGCTTGCCGTTCAGATTCGGCTTAAAATTGTAGGTACTTCGCATAAGCAAATGGTTGGAGAAACAAGGTTTATGGCACTGCACGGCCCGTTAATGCCTAATATTTATTTATTTTAATGTCGTAGCCCTGTTTAACCTAACCTCAGCTAACATGATTATTTATCAAAACAAAAAAAAAACATTTATACATATTTTTCGTCCTCAATAAAAGTTGTATCCCTATCCATTGTGGAAATTACCGAAATTTTGGTAATATTGGTCTCTTTTAAAGGTCGAAATATTTCAGCGCTTTCTTATATACCTTTTGTTATGTAGTTTTCGCCTGTAGGACGATCACACTGAAAGAAATTTTCTTTTCTACATTCACGTCCTTATCAATTTCTTTGATTTTCAATAACAAAATTTCCCCAACCTTGTTTCTTTACTATTTTTATTATTATCTCTATCTTTATAGTTGCAATATCTATATTGTAATAAATCGGGTGGGCAATCAGGTATTACCGTATCGGAAATTGACTTAGATCTTACATAATATGGCATCGAATGTCAATTCGGGTTTGACACTTGTGAATCAAACAGAACTAGAATTTGTGCGAATATGGAATGGAACGCTTATTCCTGAAAAACGCGGAATATCGCAAAGTTGGAAAATGCCATAAAAAGAACCCAAATTGAAATCATTATTCAACAATGGCGACGGCCACGTAAGCGATATCATTTTAAAAGCATGATGGAGACAAAACTTGAATGCCCAAATAAACATTTAAAAAAACGCAATAATTTGTTTCCTATTCCATAGATATGACCTAGAAAAACAGGGTCATACATTATGGCCCACCTTGTAGAGTTATACATTTTTGGCCCACCCATTACATCGATCGCCAAAACTCGCAATCAGGCACAACCATTTTTGACGATCCTCCCACATGTACTGTTAAAAAGGAACTGCAACAAAATAAACAAAATTGACAAATATATTCAATAGTCGTTTTTCTGTTTTAGTTCAGAGTAGAGTTGTCAAAAAAAGTCTGTGTTTCTTTTTTCGTTCAGAGCTAGATCAGAGCGCGTTCTATGAGCTCAGAATAAATTCACCGAACAGTCTGAGTAAAAAAATCAACACAGCCAAAGACAAAATGAGAGGAGGGAAAATAAAGGAAAACGAAATCAAAATCAATTAAAAATACGTTTGGGGGTTGTTTTTCTGGAGTAGAAAGTAAAACAATTTAATAAAATAATTTTTATTTAAAAACAAGCACGCTTGGTTCAGAGAATGATCACCTGTTCTCTGCTCTGTTCAGTGCTCAGCTTTAAACTAAAAAATCAAAGCGGCCAAGTGCGAGTCGGACTCGCCAATGAAGGGTTCCGCGCGAATTATAATTATTATTTACTTAGGCACCTATTACAGATTTATTATTAGAAAATAATGGTTCACGGTTTACGCATAAGGTTTAAATGTTTTTTTTTTATATTTGAGTTGATTGAATGAAAGGTAAATTGCGGTTTACGATTTATGACGTATTAAAAAAAAACTACTTACTAGATTTCGTTCAAAGCAATTTTCGGTGGAAGTTTGGTAATGTACATAATATATTTTTTTTTAGTTTTATCAATTCCTTATTTTAGAAGTTAGGAAGTGTCTCTCGCGCAAACTATTCAGTTTAGAAAAAAATGATATTAGAAACCTCAATATTATTTGTGAAGATCTATCCATAGATACCCCACACAAATGGGTTTGATGAAAAAATTTGGAGTTTCAGTTCTAAGTATGGGGAACCCTCAAAATTTATTGTTTTTTTTCTATTTTTGTGTGAAAAACTTAATGCGGTTTACAGAATACATCTACTTACCAAGTTTCAACAGTATAGCTCTTATAGTTTCGGAGAAAAGTGGCTGTGACATTCCCGGACAGACAGACAGTTTTATCATTCAGACAGACATGACGAATCTATAAGGGTTCCGTTTTTTGCCATTTGGCTACGGAACCCTAATAAAAACGCTTTATGTGTGCGGACCACCCCACAGACACAACACTTGGTGTCAAGACCGGATCGAACAATTGAAATCGGGTTTGACACCGCAAATTGGTGGATACACTAGTACACACATGTTACACATTCGCAGCCACATTTATCGAACAATGGTACTGCGTATGGATGGCTTAAGAGAAGAATTAAAAATAATCATAGGGAAAGGCTACAGTCCGCTTTGGCGAACTGTTGGATACCCTATTTCAATTCCTATCCATCATAAGGTGGGCAAAGATCTAAGTATGGCTGAATTGTTAAGAACGATTTACATATTTTGTTATACAACATTAAAAGCATTTTACCGTAAAGACAAAGTTTTTGTAAAAAACGTCCCTTGAAAGTGGGCATCGCAGAATACTTTACATACTTTACGAAAAATAGGACTTTAAAATGCTTTCTCAATAAAACGGTTTTTTTTAAATAAAGGGCGTGTCAGTGGGCGGACTTTAAAAATATATTAACGGCCCCTAGAGAGTAATATTATAAATTTCAGCTTCCTAGCTCAAACTTTGACCCTTCGATAAAACTGTTTTTTTTTTTTGTTAATTGTGGCGTGTTAGTGGGCGGATTTTACAAATCAGAACACACAAGCATTTTGGGCCCCTAAAGACGATACATTAAAAATTTCCGTTTTCGAGCTTAAAATTCGATGTTTTCGATGAATTTGTTGTTTTTTTTTTGAGATTGTGGTCTTTTTTAAAATTGTTACACTTGAATGTTTCGGGCCCCTAGACAGTTTTTTTTTTCAAATTTCAGCTTTCTAGCTTGAGTTTTAGGGCCTAATTTTAGTTGACGGACGGACGGACATGGCTAGATCGACATTACTATGCTAATCACGTATGGGGTCTTCGGGCAATATTAAGGTACTTCACAAACTATGAGTCAAACTTAATATACCAATAGAATAGGGTATAAAAACAGGAGCCGAATAACCGCATCAGCTAGCGAGCAATGAGTTTGGCATTACTGCTTAAGTTTGGCATTTCCTTGTCAGTGATCGTGTTAATTTTCATAAGATGGGAGTGAGCCAATCGTATGGCTAATAAAATAATAGAAAAGTTACATGGTTTTCTTCAAAGAATTCGTAAATAGTAGAAATGGAAAATATTTGTACATTAAATTTACATAGGTATATTAATACGTGAACACAGGAACGTATCGTTAGTTTATAATAAGTGGAGGAGCATAAATTGTAGATTGTTGGAAGGGTTTTGCCCCACAGATTTTTACAAAAACAAGTTATTTGTTTATATAGCCGCTAATGCGGATAAGATTAACTACAGGTGAAAGAGCACGTGTTTTAATGAAATATTGGAAAAATCCGCATAAGTGCAACGGTTCTTTAAAGTCGAAGTAAGTAAAATGTTGTTTGTTTTTTGTTGTTATTTAAAACGTTCGATTGTTTAGGCAAATTCACTATCAACATCTTCATCCAGTTACAAATTGTACTAGAATTATCCTAGTAAAAACCTGTAACCTCTGCGTTTAGAATTATTCTAATACAATTGAAAACTGTTTTCGATATGAGATGCTTCGCTTTATCTTAGATTGGTTTGCATCTTATTTAAAAAAACATAACACCAAAGGTAAAAATCGGGAATAATTTAAGCAGTTCAAAGACAATAAATGTAGGTGTACCCCAAGGATCCGTTCTTGGCCCAATTTTGGTCCTAATATATGTCAACTCTATTTTTGCTATCCCATTTATTGGGAATGTAAAGGCTTTTGCCGACGATTTTGCATTTGAATATGGATCAACCCACCTCCTAAATCTAGTTGCTGACATAAACCACGACGTTCACTTGCTAAGACTCTGGTTCACCAAACACAAGTTTGTAGTAAGCAATAATAATAAAACTGATGTTTTTCAGTTTAAAAGTGAAAGATTCCCCAGAGTTTGACATTATATTTCATGCATCGACCTGTTGTACACATAGTTGCTAAATTGTGTATGTGATGCCCAAAATTCCAGTGTCCTATATGACGAAAATATTAGCTGCAACTCGAATTGCTTCAAAATAGAATTAGTTGAGCACTATAAATATCTAGGTGTTATTATTGATAGAAATTTTTTTTGGAGCCAACACATCTCAAGTTTGAAAAAGTATCTGCAATCTTTTCTACGCATCTTTTATCTTCTTAGAAATAACTGCTCTTCACGGACCCTGAAAACAATATACTTTGGGATTTTTCATTCCAGACTCCAGTACGGAATATATTTCAATAAACTGCATCTGTATTTCTTAAAAAAGTAAAATCGTGGCTTCTTGCGATTAATCACAATGAAATCGAAATTTTGTTACGCTTCATTATTTGAGTTCTTTCTTGCTTAATTTTTTAACTTTTAATTTTATGAATTTATGTTAACTCCTATTAATATATATTTATTTCTTTGTAAACAAATGAATTTTCTATAAAATTTAAGGTGTATAAATACTTAAAAATGCCTGCCCACCCCACAGTGCTAACTTTGAAGTGACATTTATCTCTATTTGTTTAACTAAATAAAAAATGTCACTAACTATTCTCCAAATTAAGATATAAATGAATTGTTACTTAAACTAGATTTTCGAATTGCGAATAAAGAATTAAAAAAAAAAAAACATAATCCCAAGGTGTTTGTTCAATTATTCGACAACTCACTCGTTCACTGATGCGGTAATGGTGTACAGCCTGCTGTATGTTACATGCAAAGTTGTAAAGTACTAAAGTAAATTTGTACTGCAGAACTATACGATACAAATTCCCAGTACCTTGTACTTGAAAAACACATTACAATGTACTAGGAACTTAAAAATTCCAAAGTACCAGTATTTTTCCAAGTACCCTCCTCTAAGTTCATTTACTGGATACTGCAATACTGCGCAGTATGTTTTTAAGTACTTTTTAAGAATTTCTTGAATACAACACGTTCATATTTCTGGTGTCGGGATCGACTGTTGGTTGGTTGATTGGAACCGGCCCTCGATAAGGATGCACTTAGACCAGAGATAGATCCATTGTGTTGCCGATGTGTAAGGTGAGTGGGTCACCCTCTTAGTCAGGGAACCATTTGCTCCTCTGAATAGGAGCTAATCTTTGCCGTGCAAGTGTTGTTGAGATCATTAAGATCATTGAAAAGGTATTCACCCAGTGTAGCCTTCCTAATGTTGGCGTGTGCAGGACACGTGCAAAGGAGCTGACTGATAGTCTCTTCTTCCTCTTCATCCCTACAGTTTCTACAGAAGTCATTGTAGGGAATGCCTAGCCTTTGAGCATGTCTTCCTATAGCACAGTGCACGGTGAGGGTGTTTGCTAATTTGGAGAGGGTTCCTTTCTTATGCCTCAGTAGTCCGATGAACCTGGATTTATTTAATGCCGGCAAGAGCAGCCTTTCGGCGTTTCATTGGTCGAGTTGTTGCCAACGACGCACGGTTGGCTTCTGTTCTGTTACCCAATATAAAAATCCCGACTAGTGTATGTAAAGTAATAATATTAAGCGCAGTTACCCTTAGCACATCACATCTATCGCTCCCGTGCTCCCAGTAAATATACTTATACTGGCACTTGAAAGATATCAGGTCTGGTCACATGTTAACCCTTCTATGTTATCTGCTCCAAGGGAGCATACCTACCTACATAATTATTCACACAGGACGCATACTGCGAATAAAACTATAATATTTGGACAGTATTGGTCGTTTTTCGTGAGCGCCGTCTTTCAGTGGAAAGTGAGTTGGTCTATTGATCGAGGTGTTAAAGGTGCGATTCCCACCAGTAAAAATATTTTTCTATTACCCAACCTCCTGCGACAGACATTAAAGGGTAAAAATTGTAATGAGAAGCTTCTCAAATATGCTGCTCGGAATCGGTGTTAATGGGAAGGTCTATTCTATTCGTGCCAAAAATATAGCTTACTATTGGTTGGAGAACTTCCTTGAAACTCAGATATTCTACAAGTCAAATAATGAAACACGTTTACGATAGGATACCCTGGCCAAATTCCTAACCTTTAAAGTCGGCGTGACATTGGGTTCAGGGTTTTTGTGCATTTTCGAATATTTTATGTTTCAAACAAGATAACCAACATTTTAAAATTAGGTCATAAAGCCCCAAAAAGTGGGCGTGGCAAAAAACTAGGTTTAACCCAATAAGACCCGGTACCAGTTACCCCAATGTGATTTTCGAAAACAAAGTTGCAGATGAGCTAGATTTGACCCAAAGTGATCATAAAACCCCCATGGGGGAAAGAACAACTATACCAACGGATTTGTGTATGTTGAGATCTTGAAGTACTCTTGCCAGTGTACGGGTGCGGAAGTGGATTGGTCCCATGGTGTATTCTACGCGTTCGAGTACAGTGAGAGATAAAAAAAGGGTCTTCGATCTTAACTTCTACATTTTGTCCTAAATACCAGTTTTAAACTTTATTTTAATGGTGTTTGCCAGGAAACAGAAGAAAACTTTCTTGTAAAATTCTTTGCTTCTAGCGGCAAGTCGTGTGCATTTTTTGGGGGGTGTTAAGGTCCTCTTGGTAAAAAAAAACATTCAACACATAAATACTGTGCGGCTTCGAAGGACCTTTTTGAAAAATATGTATCTTGTTTTAAGTTTAAATTGACTTTTTGGGGTTTCAGGGATCTTTGGGTAAAATAACCTAGTGTCAAATAAATGAATGTCATTAATATCATATCTTGGAATAATATTCCATTTTAAGTTATTAACATGTTTATCATTAAGATCAATTTTCGGTCTATGATGACTTTTTTGTGCGACATTCTCAAAATGGCCTTCGGTAACCACGGTACAAAATCGAAATTTGTTTCCAACCTTCAACTGATTTCAGCGCCGTCTGGTTTTCAATCCAAACTATACTGAGTTATGGGTTCACTGACTTCAAAATACCTAGTGGAGATTTGTTTTTGGTTAACAGATAAAAGCATGAATGACTTATTACTGAGTTGCAGAAAAAAACACCACTATAATTGTTTTTTTCGAAAATTAAATTTCAATGCGTACAAAAGTACCCAAACGGGTAAATTGTCATTATAGTTGCAGGTGAATGATGCGATCGCGGAAAAATTTCTCTCACCACATTGAGAGATTGAATTGAAGTAGAATTTAGTTTCACTCTTCCTTCTAAATACATGTTTTGTAAAACATTGTGACAGTGGCGATAAAAATCCCAGTAAAATGAACACAATAAAGGAAAACAAAGGGGCGCACACACACTCTCTCACTTGTCTATCTTGATCTTTCGAATTCGCGTTTACATGCTGATTTGCAATCGAATCACAGAAAATTTTGTAATCGGATTGAGTGAATCCTTCAATCTAGTCGTACGTTTAAATGGAATTCAAGACGGATTGAATGCGGATTGAATCTCTCATGTAAACGGGATATATGCAGTTCCATCTACTTATGCTTTTTTAATCAACAGTTTCACGATATCTCTCACCTGTTTTAATATGCATTTCTTTTTTTTTACAAAAAACGCTTTTTCGGAATTTGTATACCAATTGGGTCTTAATGCGTTAAGCATTTTTTTTTGTCTACAAATTTTGCTATTACGAAACATTTAAAAAACGAGAGACAACTGTCATTGGCAATTGACAGACAGTTCAGTATGACACAGCCTAAGTGCAGCTCGACCGCTGATTGGTGGAAATGGCTTAAATTGTGGAGCTATTTTTGACATTTCGGTTAGGAAGTTAGGTAAGAAATTGTAATGTACTGATATTTCCTAAGATCTCAGGCAGTTATTTCATTCCGTGGTATTTAGGCAATATAGAGTGAAGCCAAAAACATTCTGAATGTGGCAAATGTGTCTTCGGCTGTCAAAGCTTACGACGGATTATGTGGGACTTTTCCATATCGCAAGCCGATTGATTTCCAGCTGTGTAAAAACACAATCAAGAAATAAGGTTAGGTTAGGTCAAAAAGGGGTTGCAATGCTAGTAAGCAGCACCTGTGTTATTTATGCGGAACTTAATAAATCATTTATTACTCGTATCGCCAAACGAGCCTAAATTGGGATGATTATTCTGACTTGGTGTTCACGCGAAACCTGCATTAACGCTGACACCTTCCACTCGTGCAAACACATTTTACATGCACAACATGACAGACCTATTGCTTGAAAGAAACGCCTATATGTATGTATATATTTGACAGAACTACTTTATTGTTTCATAAACTGCGATGTCATCGATATTATTTAATTTGTTTCTATTATTAAGAAGTAGGATTGTGAAAATGATTCTTGTTCGGAAACAGCTGTTTAAAAATGCATTGCATTGAGTATTGAAAGTGTTATTAATCACGCCAATTGTTGCGGATCGACAATATTTATTAATCAACTTTATTTGACTTATCAATGATGCCTAGATACACAATCGAGTTCACACAAGTTTTCGAGGTTTGTTGTATCAAATTAGACAACCTTAAATATTTATTGACACAAGGGATATTCAAATGAATGCTTGCTAGCAACATTTACGTGCATGATTTTTTTGATGAGAAAAGATACCTTAGCGTATATACAAAGCCTTAGCCGATTTTAGTATGTGCGTAGCATTTTTGGAAGTAAACATGAAAATATTGTTGCAAAATTTATTTCTGAGTGAGACTTTCGCAAGACTTAACCTAAATTTAAGAAAAATTAAATAAAATGAATGTCTGATATTTTGTTGCTTCAACGTAAACAATTTTAGCTAGTATTTTAAGATTATCAGAATGATTTTTTTTTTCTTTTTTAATCTTTCACCACTGTTCTCTAAAATTGTTTGTTTCTGGAAAATACAATTGATTCAGTATTTTTAAATAATATATTTTTAGCTTATTTTTGTATTGCTTTCCATCATTTTAGCAGAGAGCTGAACTGAAATCACTTTAAATTTGCTGCGAATGTAAAGCATAAACATTTGTATGAGTTGCGGATGATAACTGTTTCGAAAGCTTGCCGAAATTCATCATTTCTCAGTGGTGTTTTCAATGATGGAAAATATGCAAGAATTGAGGTGCTTCCCCTTTCGAAGGAAATCAAGCGGATTCGTTTGATACTACAACCAAGTGCATGCTATCAACAAACAAAGAAACAAACATCTGTCATAGGCGGTGGCAAAACGTCACAGTTGATAGCAATAACTCTGAGGTAGCGAAGGAGTTCGCCTAATCTGTTAATGTTTAACTCAACGAATGACACCTTTCCCTTTGCTTATTCGGTTTGACAAAAAAATGGGTGCAAAACCCCTGACTTGAAGGAAAAAATATATGCTCTACCGAACCTTAATGCTGCCATTTTTTGCTCTTATGTCACCGAGTGCTGGGCGATACGCAGCAAAGGACAGTTGGTATAGTCGGATGTTTAGTCCTGTGTGCGTTGAGAGTGATTTGAGGTGAGGGTACAACAGGGAACTATCAGCTCTACCAAGACGTGGATGTCTTCCAAAAAGCTAAAACAGGACAAGTATATTGGTTCGGACAAATCAAAAGTATAAAAATGCTCCAACGAAGAGGATCTTCTACACCCAGGCCCCAGGTTCGAGAGGGCAAGGACGACCGAACCTTAATATGTCAGAGCGCCTGACCAGTACTAAGCCAGAAGCATATCCGGGTAGCAGAGGATGGGAGGCTGAAGGCCCTTTCTCAGGCAGAGACTCTTCACGGGTATGGAACGCTTTAAGTACGTAAGTACGTTCAACGGAGAGGGGGTGGCGATGGTGTAGAAGTTAGTGTGTTTGCTTGTGACCCGTGCGGTGCAGGTTCAATCCCCATGGGAAAAACGGAGATAAACGAATAACAAATCGTTTCTCCAACCGCTACACTAAAGGGGCCCTTACACGGTCAATCGAATGACAACAATCACTAGCATGTGTTTGTGAAAATGTATCTGCATGAGTCACACATATTTGGTGAAGTCTGATTGGCGGAAATCAAAGCAAGTTTGATTTTGCATGACGAACGTCATGCGGATTGATATGTGTAAGGGTTGGATTGAAGTAATTACTTCATTGTGCCTCGTGTCACGGAAGCGAAAACATGTCTGACCCCAGGGGAAAATTGAAGGACGATGAAGACCGAGCATTTGTATCGGAATTAATTGAAACCTATCGGTCATTACCGAGTTTATGGTATGTCAAAGGAAAAGATTATTGCGACCGAAACAAAAAAATGCAACATTATGAAGTTTTACTGCAAAAGTATAAAGAAAAGTATTCTGATGCACAAAAAGCGGATGTCAAAAGAAAAATAAATACGTTGAGAACGAATTTTCGACGCGAGCTAAAACGTTTAAATGAATTAAACAAAAGCGGATCCGGTGTTGATAATTTCAGTGAGCCAACTCTTTGGTATTTTAATGAAACTAGTTTCATTAAAGACAGCGAACATCCGTGTACCTACATCTCGCAGTACAATTCAAGAATATATTGCAAGAGCAATATATGCAATACAATCGTCCGTTTCACTCATCGCACATACACCACGAAAACTCACAAAAAATAAAAATTTGACGTCAATCGATTGAACTGTGTAAGGGGTAGCGTCAATCCACACATACACGATGCATGATGTCGACCGATTGACCGTGTAAAGGCCCCATAAAGATTTTTTTCTGCCTGCTAGTGCAATGGACCATTACCGAGTCTTAATGCTCTGGGACTTGGATTTCCTTTTTTTTTGATAATACATACAAAAAAAAACAAAAGGTACAACGGAAATTGGGAAAAAACAGTACACTCCGTTTGGGCTGTTCAAATGAGAAGGGGTCGGAACAAAACGCATTCACTTCAGAGTAATCTTCTTTAGTAACTTTCTCTTAATTTTAAACTAGCTTAAGTGTGCCAGAGTAAGTTAGGAGATTTTGGACCGGAGGGGACTCCAAGAGGGGGCTGAGGGCTTACGACCTCGGTCAGCGACTGTCAGACGCCCTCAAAATGCAATTAGGCACTGAGAAAAAATACAATGAAATCAAAAGTTTATGTTAGCTTATGGGATATAACTATGTATTTGATTTTGTATAGCATACCATAGTTCGAATGGGATAATCGATAATAATCGACTGATTAATGATATACTTTTCTCTGCACTCGGGGCATCCAGTCATTAATGAAATAGCACTGCAAAGTGCAAACTATGTATGACTGCGATGTGTCTTCTTCTGACACTATAAATGTATTCAACACAAAACCCTTTGGCTGCTGCAAATTTGAAAACAAAAACTCATTAATTAACGAACACATTCAAATATTTGTACTAAATAAACTGTTGCCTCTAAACTTTTAACCTACATTACTGCCATCGGACTTCAACTTGCTACATCTTCCACACTTTCTGATTTATTCTTGCTTTGTGGGTAATATGTAAATTCAGTTATTGTGTTGTATACGCAAATGTATTGTTGAATGTTGTACATGCTCGCTTAAGTATGCAAAACACGTTAGTTCATTTTAATTGTTTTAGGTAAACCAAAAATCGGAAAAAAACAAATCTTGAAATTTTAACGAAAGGGAAAAGGAAAATTTGAATTTGAGAGCAGTTTGGTATAAATTTATTATGTACACATGCGTTTATACAACAAAAATCGTGTGATTGGGTTTTCTATTAAAAGCAGGGTTCGTAAAATATCGCTCGCGAACAATAAAATAAGGATCTTTATCGTTCTTTATCGATGTTCTCACGAACCATAAAAAATAATGTTCGCGAACGATCAAATTTTCGATCTTTAAAAATGTAGATCTCTCACGAACGAACTGTATCATTTTTTTCTTTATCTCTCGTTCGTGAGTAATCGGAAAAAAAAGAAATTCAGGTAGAATATGGTTCGCTCGCGATAAGGATCCGTAAAGATCCATAACACAAATCATTCTCTATCAAGTATCCGTTCAGTACGGTTGTGAAGCGATTTATATTTTCAATAGTTATTATTTTGGTTGAAATGGGGAAAATAAAGACATTTGAGTTAAATTAATATGTTTCTTATAATGAAGGAGCTGACGAGTCAACTTGCTTACTTTGTGAGAGAACATTGAGCATTGGAAAACAAGTTCTGCTGGCGGTGCCATCAACTCAAGTCTCTGTTGAACGGGCTTTTTTTTAGCGCTCTACCAGTTTTTTTTTAAACAAAAAACAGAAACAAATTATCCAAAGAAACAATAAATAATGTTTTGTTAGTTAAACTGAGTGCAAATTTATTCCAAAATCTTAATATGTAATAAAAATACTTTTCACTTATGTTCTTTCAATATTAAAATATGTAATACATATAATTTTCATGTAAAATTACTTTTTTTTTCTTATGAGAACCGTTCGCGGATCTCTCCAATAGTTCGCACGTGCTAAATTCGCGAACGAAGTATATTTTACAGACCGCAACAAATTTGATTCGATCGTGAAAACGAATTTTATTTTTAAACGAACCCAAAAATAAGGTTCGCGATCAAATCAGAAATCAAATTGCTTTGCGAACTTTTCACGAGAGAACGAATCGTTTTTCGTTCTGCGAACCTTGATTAAAAGACTCTTTGCTTTGGGCTTAAGTATGTAGGTATTTAATATTTTTAGCTGCAGTCAACTACTTAAGGCCAACACTCATTGCTGTGTGCGACTCTCGCACCACTTAAACTCTATGGTGTCAGGTGCTACGAATTGTATTTGTATCTAAAGCTGCCATCTATCCTTTTTTCAGGTCCCGAAAACCCATTTCACAAAAATTTTCTAAATCGAATTTAAAAAAAAAAAATCCTAACGAATTTGTGGAACATTAGACTGAACGATGACAGCACGCGGCGAGTATAATATACGCGGAAGAAATGTCTCAATTAAATATTTGCGAAGAGTTCTGCCACTATTTGAAAACGAAACCAGATTTAATCCGCCAAATTGCTAAAAAGGAGAAATAACCCACCAAAAGTGATGCCAATGCGAGTGCCATTGACGTTGAAGACGGTGACGAAGAATACAAAAACGACGAAGTTGTAACAATGTTGGTTGGCCCCGCGACCACCACTTCAACTCTATGATCACAGAAGTTACGAATTGTATTTGTATCTAATTCTGCCATCTATCATTTCTTCAGCCTCCAAAAACCCATTCCGCGAAAATTTTCTAAATCCTTAGACGTTGAAGGCGATGACGAAGATTGCAACAACGACGAAGCTGTAACAATGTTGGTTGATCGATTGATACAAGGAATTTTGACGAACAAAATATGAATTTGGGAAAGATTTTTTTTATTTTTTATGTTTGTTTATTATCCTTTTTTTCTCCCGCGAAATTGCCGAATTTAGTGTTTTTTTTTGGTCAAAAAAGATGTTAGCACTATTTATACCAGATTCTTAAAATGTTTTTGCTTGTTGTGGCATTTCAAAATTGAGAAATATTAAATAAATACAATATAAAATATTTCCGGCGAAATATAATGTGAAGTATTTGGGGTAAGGAGTTGCTTCTTTAGATAATGTGAGTACCATTTAATATTTACTGAGAAATACAAAAAAGTACCTACTTGGCTTCACTCAAAGGAACAAGCCTGAAACTGAATAATTTACTTTTCCCGGAAACAAACATACCGTTTAGGGACGGCCAAAGAATATCACTGCAACGGTTGAGATAAACAGCGCTTGCCGGAAAAGGCGACTAGGGGGAGATATGTTGGCTCAGTGGTTAAGCTATGTTCACACGATTGCTAGATCTGACAATATTGTCGTGAAAAAATTGTCATAAATGCCTTACAACCGTGTGAACTTACAATTTTGCCTGACGATGTTTGCTGAAAGCACACGGCCGAAAGAAGCCTTATGACAGGAAGTCGCGGACGCCATCCATATGACCCTGGACTGCAAGGCCAAATGGTCGAATATCCGCATAACATTTAACAGCAACCTTGACAAATATGGTAAAAGAAAATCAGGTGCTAGCGAAACAATCCCTATGATATCGAAGTTAAGCAAATGATGTTTTCGGAAGCAAATAAAGTTCTTCTAGCTAGATATCGTAAAGTCAACACAAGCCGCTCAAAGCTAACAGATCATCGAAGTGTTTTGTATTCATACGCAAAAAATTGCGATTCAATTCTGGCTCTTCAGCTCCTAAATTGATATGGCGGGCCACCCAACCTTTCTTCCAAACCCGCCGACGTTTCTGTTGCGATTCATCCTTCTCGCTACTTTCCAATAAGTGTGCGGCCAAAACAATCGCAAGTGCATCCTTTTGTTCCATTTCGATTTATTTATTTTTTATTATTTAATCTGACAACCGTGTAAACTGACAATTTAGCATTGTAAGGTAGTTCGCTATTGACAGCTCATTTTCAGACCATTGGTAGATCTGACAATATTGTCAAGTCTCGCTATCATCTGAACTTAGCTTTAGTGTTTTGGACTAGTGAGCCAGTGGTTCGAGGTTCGAGTCCCACCCTTACATTTTTTTTCCCTGCCCCACCTCTTGCGAAAGTTTGACAAATATCGAACAGTATAAACCGTCAAGAGAAGCTTTTCAAAATTTGCCGTTCGGAATAGGCCTTAAATTGTAGGTTCCTTTCAAAATATTGCTTCGCACACACAAATGCTATGTTTTTGGCCCTAAATGGACCATTTTAATACTTACGAAAACCAAATGGAAAATATTAATGTTTACGAGAACCGAGCACCACATTTTACATCTTAAAGCCGTTCCGCAAGTGTGCATGCGAAACCGTGTGTCAACAACACTTGAAACCATCGATGCCGTTAAAGGAAGATCAATCACTCAGTAACAGGCGCATGCTGGAGTCTAAATTTTAAGAAAACGAGGCAGGTCTAAAACGTTTAGATCACACAAATGCAACAACATCAGCATTTGATTGGCCTCAGAGCGATCCAAAACAGGGAGGCCTGTCAATTTGTCGAGCTGTACAGTGGAAGGGTTCTTATCCCTATTATCCAAATCACAACCTCGCCGTTTAAGTCGAAGCAGAACAACAACAAGAGAAAGACAACATGATTGGTAAGTCAGCATTTAGATGATACGATTTTCTTCAATCAGGTGAGTGTGGCGCAAGGTGCATGCATAAGCGGCACAATTATGTTGGCTTCGCATACTGTGAGGGTAGCGCAAGGTACTTACATAAACGGCGCAATTATTTTGGCTTCACATACTGTGCAATAAAAAGGTATCACAATTGTCCGCCATTTTGAAATTGCGCATCTGTCAAAATGTGCTTACATTTAAAAAAAAACAGTCACAATCGCCAGCCATGACATTATGCGTAATATAATGCAGGTAGACGCCATCGAAAAAGACTCCCATTCAAAACTCTTTTGTTGCAGACTTAAACCATAATTTAAAATGTTAATTTTGAACGATAATATAAAAACTCAATATTATCGTTCAAAATTTCAAGATTTGTCTTGTTATTACTTTTGAATGAACAAATTTAGGTACATACTTTTTTACGAAAACAAAAATGGATGGCTGTCAGGTAGTAGCAAACGTTTCTACTACCTAACTCTCGCTCCTCAGTGTGTACAGCAACACTATCAAACTTAAGTGATGTCATTTAAAACTGAAATCCGTTTTGCTCGATAATGTGTACCCGCTCAACGGCATTTCACATTTTCAATTTTGTCGATTCGATTTAGAAGTTTCGGTTTTTGTAGATATGTTTAATATAGTTTCATTTAGTCGCCTTATTAATTTTAATTTAATACCTATGGGAAAATTGCCCTTCATCTTCTTTAACGACGAGGTTATGATCTGAACTAGAGGGATCATAACGCTCCTACTTCACTGAATACCTACTGCTCCCCTTGTGAGCACAGTCTTCTTACTCCGTCAATACACGGGGATGTCATTACTCTGGGAATAATTAGTAAACATCTTCCCCCAGCTGCTATTTTTACTTTATTCTATTTCAAACATATTTTCTCGCAGTAGCTTTATGACATCGAAGGGACGGGCTAAGAATATCAATGCAGCGCCCCAAAAAAAAGCCCTTGTCGTAAAATGCAACTAAGGGGAGAAATCACATCTACCATTCATGTGAGCCTACCGATACATTAAACATCTTAAAACTGTCCTGCAAGTGTGCGTGCAAATCAGTTGGTTGATACGACTGGAGATCACTGGTGTCGTAAAAGGAAGCTCAAACAATATTCCATAAAAGGACATGCATTTCTCGAAATCGAAGAAAAATAAGCAGACCTTAACATTTTTGAATTACACAAATGAAACACCGCCAGATATGAAGTGAGCCAAAACCGGGAGGAACGCCAATATAAATTGTAGTAGAACTGGCGAACCCCACAGTCGGACCAGCACGGATGAAATAAAGTTGGAGGGTTATGATCCAATCCTGATCATGGCCTCGGCCGGGTCAACATACGAATTTGCAAGCACACTTGCGGAACAGTTCCAATATGTAAAATGTGTCGTAGGCTGACATGATCGGTAAGTGCCTAGATGTGATTTTGAAATGTGCACCGGGTCTTGGTCTCGCTGACCGGCACAAGACTTGCAGCTTATAAGCGCGAGTGCTGAACACGAAGAAAATATATCAGTCGTATCAGTCGACTAAGTCGACTAAGGTGGCTAGGTAATGTAGAACGAATGGACACCAACGTTTTGCCCCGAAGAGTCGTCGATTCCAACCCAAAGGGACATCGCGAGGAAGACCTCGCCTTAGGTGGCGCGTATAAGTGGAAGTGGACCTAAACCAACTTGGAGTGCGCAATTGGAGGTGGTAAGTCAAAGATCGGACTAACTGGAGAGGCGTATTGGTTGAAGCCCAATATCGTAAGCGAGAACTTGTTGATTTTTAGTTGGGCGCGTTTAATTTGCAAGGCAACTACAAGTTCCCTAATAGTTAACCGTCTATCACTTGTCAAATGTTGGTCACATGAGTTATTCGATCAACGTAAAATAGTAGGGACTTGTAGTTGCCTTGCAAATTGAGCCCGCCATTGTTCACGTTTTTGCATTTTTCCTTTGCCGCGAAGTTGCTATCAATATTAAGAAGATTACAAACCTCCCACTTTACTGTATGCCTACTCGTCCGCCCGTGGGGTTCGACGATTATTTTCTATTTACTCACACCGTTTAAAATTTCACATTGATATGCTAAGCGTATTTGCATATTTAAGTGCCCGAAAAGATTGCCGAAACACCTTCCAAAATCCGTTTTACTTTTCTATTAAAATGCAAAGTTCCAAATATATGCCAGTTACGGTTCACGAGATAGTGTTTTCAAAAACAATGAAACACCGCCCATAAAGCGACAGGGGGGAAGGGGTCATATCAAAAACAAATCTATTCCAAGTGCGCGATAACATAATCACAGGAATACACCCTCCATGTTCCACGATCCTTCGATAAGTTGTGTGAAATGTGCGTAGATCGTAGATGAGTGAGTAAGCCACGACACACTCTTTGTGCTTTCACGTCAATCGAACTACGACGCGACATGGCTAAAAAGTGTTAAGACTAATAACTAATAAGTACTCCTATAATGTGTCAAAAACGCGTATGTTCATTTGTGTTTTTTTTTCTAATCGACCTGTTCTAATCGACTGGTAATGGCTGGCCAGTGACTCTAAATTAAAATAATTTTGGGGAAAATCACACGAACGCTTTTAATAACCGAAGCCAAAACAATAGCTCAAAATTATAGTCATCGTGTGTTAATTAGGGTAAGTACACACTAAGTACTCGTAGCATCTCTTTAATTTTTAAAGTAGGTTCTTACTTTGAATTTTATTGTAAACACCTTTTAACATATATCTACAACAAGTATTAACCTTAGAGTCTTACCAAAATGAATTAGTCAAACAAACCTAAAAGTTGACAGGCCGGGAAATTTATTACAGTTGGAGGGATACAAATTTGTAATTTGTTTTTTTTTTTTTTTGTAAATTTGAAAGCTCTTTTTTTATTAATATAAAAACAAGTTTATTTCATTTTGTTTTCTCTTTTAAGCAAAAATAGATTGGGAATGCTGTGACAATTTAGTGCTTCTGTTGATACTCGACCGATTAGGTCCGCATCACTCTTAAGTGCAATCATTTCTTTAACCAGCGATGCCCTAAATTCGAAGAATACCATTAAGCGGGCGTGCACTGATTTGTATAAGCACCTTTTAAGTCCGGCTACACCTACATGGCTTAAGCTGAAATGGACATTGACAGTTGTAGTTGCTAACACATGCCACAGCTACATTCGTGCTCAAGCCCGTTGATTCATCTTTATCAAAAGCACTTTTCTGATGTACTAAGAAAACTATCAATAAAGCCAACAACAAAATCTAAGGTAAAGGCCTAACGGCAAGTATACAAGCAAATGCTTCCTTCAATTCAATTCAATTTATTCATAAAGGTAAGTACAAGCAAGACAAAGTCTTTTATAGTACATACATGTTATTGAAATAATAAACAATGAACTTAACCTTTAGAGCACCGAGTGGGGGACTTTGGGTCCCCCACGACAACGTTTTTGTCCATATTACGTTTAATAATAACTGTTTTTAGTTCTTTTTTTAGGTAGTCGAGTTTTTTCGCATACATAATATAAATTCAACGTGATCTTAAATTTTTGGTAGTTTTCCAAGAATAAAATAGTAATTTACAAGGTAAATGAGACCCAAGTTACCCCACTTCGTACTTTAAGCATTTTTTTTTAATTGTTTTTATAGACAAAAATAGCAAATAGTCGAAGATTTCTTCACTAAACAGAACTAGAAGAAATGATTAATGACATAATTGAAAGTTAAATCAACTTTTTCTATAAAACATTAAAAACTACTTTTTTTACATAATTTGAAAAATTCATACCTACATTTTTTTTTAATGAATTTATTAAAAAAAACTTTTCAAAATTAATTTGTTAATGTATTTATGCTGCAACCAATAATAAAATAAACTTGATAACGGTTAAAACCTGACTTTAATTGGGGGGACCTATGGTACCCCACTCCGTCTCTTAGGTCTCAAAATTTACTCGGTGCTCTAAAGGTTAAATAAAACTAATCCATACTAATATTATAAATGCGAAAGTAACTGTCTGTCTATCTGTCTGTCTCGCTTTAACGCCAAAACTACTGAACCGATTTAAATGAAATTTGGTACACAGATATTCTAGAGCCTGAGAATGGACATAGGCTACTTTTTACTGCGGGAAAATGCTTCTTCCGCTGTCCAGAAGCGGAGATCTAAGCTGATATCTAAGAAAAGGTGAAACTCTCGAATGCTTTCTAGCTCCTCGCTTTGGAATGACTCATCCAAATGAAATAGATTTTTTTTTAATATAAAGTTCAATTCTGTACAAAGATTTTAAGATATAAATCATCTTTGTAGGTTATCCTGAAGTTGAACAATAAGCATTAAACTATACATTTTATACAATTCAAAAAAAAGTAAAATGTTGAATGATTGAAGCTAGATCGTTGGATTTTCCCAGCGTTGAGTGAAGGAAAATTTGTGTGTGTGTGCGGCACAAAACTGTTTCTCTCTCTGCACCTTTTGCGCTGTGTGCTTTTTCTTTCTTTTTTTTATGCACCTTTTGTAGATTGTGTTGTTTTTTTTGTGGCGCATGGGATTGAGAAAGATAGGGTATGAAATGTAATTGAGATTGAGAGGGAGTCACACTCAGAGTATATCCTATCCATATAATGAGTAGGGTCACTGTCGACGTTTTCTTTATCAGTTCTTATCAGCAAGTATTTTGTTTTAAATTTGAGAAGTGGCAGACTGGCGAAGCAAGCCGAGCATGGGTCAGCTAGTAAAAATATAATGAAATATAGGAGAAGTAGTAAAAGAAACAGAAGAAGAAAAAGTTATAAGAGAGGAGAAAGAAAAGAATATTAGGGAAAAGTAGGTATTTATTGTTGTTATTGTAGATACTCTATTGCGGCATTTTTAAACTTATTAGCTCTTGACAAGCCTTAGTTTTGTATCCATTGGGGTGAAACTAGAAGACTTCCAAAGTTTTCGCTATCCGGCATATATTCGACCGACTACGTAATTTGTTTGGTCTACAGCGGAGAGCGAGCGATTTATCTTGAAACCAAGATTCGTGACAGTTTTGACAAACTTAATTTGCCTATTGTTTAGTGACACGGGTGGCAGTTCTATGGTATCACGACATTTTTTTAATATCAAAATCGGTTGAGATTTTTCTAGATCGATGCTTAGCCCATTGGAAAGGGACCAGCTATACATTTTCGAAAGATCCTAATTAATTCTAGCAATGAGATCCTCCACCAGTCCAATTGGACGTGACAAATAAATCTGGGCATCATCAGCATAAAGGTGAAAAGAGATATTCGAACAGACACTGGGCACAAACAGAATAATATTGGTCCCAAAATGGATCCCTGAGGTACACCTGTTAGTAACGCTCTAAATTCGGACGATTTCCCATTATGGAGCTTCTAAAGAATTAAATACAATTCTCCGTGTCAAGTTCTTCGAATTAATTTTCGCGTTGTTAAGATAGTTTTAGCCTTCTTCATATTCCTACAAACTTCAACAATATCCCTAGAAAGCGTTTAAATGAATATTGCTACTGGGGTATGCGGACGATTTAGAACCTTAATCGTGCCAGTCCTGCTTTATGGTGCCGTGTGCTGGACGATAAGTTGGAAAGTGGAGCTAATAGTGCGTTCTTTAAAAGAAATAATACTCCAACGGATATTTAGAGGTCGAATGATAGACAAGATAAAACCGCGAACTCTTTGCGCGACTCTTCACGGGTTTTGGGTTCGATTTTGTTTCGTGTTTTCCTTCTTCTTCTTTCTCTTTAACGACGAGGTTACGATCTGTACTGTAGGGATAATAACCCTCCCATTTTAATGCATCCCTATTATTGGATAGGTTAGGATCCGGTTTGACCTTAAAAAGTATCGGCACGCATCCGAATTTCATTTCACTTCGTCGAATCAAATGCTGGAGTTGTTGCTTTGCGATTTGTGACGTACTTAAAAAAGCCTTGAAGTGTAATTTATCCAACTATAATGTTGCGCCAATAGTTTTAAAATTGTTTGTTTGGATTTAAAAATAAATTGTATGGTTCAGTGTATGGGCCAGTGCCTAAAACCTAGCTTCTCCAACCATATGTGTAAGCGAAGATATATTTTGGAAGGACCCTACAATTTCGCGCCGACTCCAAGCGACAATTTTAAAAAGCTTCTCATGACAATTGATACTTTGATATGATCAGAAGAAAGTATGCCTGATAAATGGAACCTCAGTATCGTTTGCCCGATCCACAAGAAAGGAGACCCTCTAAACTGCGCCAATTATAGAGGCATCAGTCTCCTGAATATTGCCTATAAGATCATGTCTGCTGAATTGTGTGAGCGCCTGGAACCATTCGTCAACGACCTGATTGGTCCGTACCAGTGCGGTTTTAGGCCCGGTAACTCCACGGCCGATCAGATATTCACACTACGGCAGATGTCTAGTTTTGGAATCCCTGCCAAACTTGTCAGATTGTGCAGAATGACGATGGAGAACGCCCGCTGCTCCGTAAAGGTCGGAAACAATCTCACCGAGACCTTTAATGTCAAAAAAGGATTTAGAAAAGGTGATGCGGTGTCATGTGACTTCTTCAACATCATACATGAGAAAATTGCGTGAAACTCGCAAAACAAAATATATGCTGTCAACAAGAAGGGACACACAACATCGACGAATGGGACAGAACGTCACGATAGACAGCTATAACTTTGAGGTAGTTAGGGACTTTGTCTACCCGGCTCCGCTATTAATTCTGATAATGACACCACAGCTGAAATCAAACGAAGAATTACACTTGCCAACCGCTGTTTCTTTAGCCTAAGACGGCAATTGATTAGTAAGGCTTTGCCAAGAAAAACCAAGGAGACTCTATATGAGACCCTCATCATCCCAGTCCTGCTCTACGGCGCAGAAGCGTGGACATTAGCAAAAGCGGATGAAGATCTTCTTGGTCGTTTCGAACGCAAAATTCTTCGAGTGATTTTCGGTCCCGTTTTCGTTGACGGGCTTTGGAGGGGGAGATTTAACAGCGAACTCTACGAGCTGTACAGCGACATCGACCTCGTCAAAAAAGTGCGTATCATGCGACTAAGATGGCTAGGACATGTAGAGCGAATGGACACCAACGCTCCGGCCCGAAGAGTCTTCGATTGCAATCCGGAGGGACAACGCAGTAGAGGAAGACTTCGCCTTAGGTGGCGCGCGCAAGTTGACCCCAACCAACTTGGAGTGCGCAATTGGAGGCAGTTAGTCAAAGATCGTGCAAACTGGAGAGGCGTATTGGTTGAGGGCCAGATCCACCGCTGTAGCGCCACCTAAGCAAGTAAGTAAGTAAGTTTAAAAATAAATGTTATGCTTCCACGTCACATAGTGCATAAAACCTAGCTTCTCCAACCATATGTGTATGCGAAGTTATATTTTGGGACGAATGGAAGGACCCTACAATTTCGCGCCGACTCCCAGCGGCAATTTTAAAAAAGCTTCTCATGACAATTGATACTCTTGAATGTTGGTCCGACTTTTGCAAGAGGTGGGGCATGGGAAAAATAACTTAAGGGTTACTGGGCATCGGCGTGATTTAACCGAGACATCTCGTTGAGTAGACCAATGCATAACCACTGAGCCCATACCTTACAAAAAAAAACTACTGCACAAAATTGAACTTAAATCTAACCAGAAGTTAGATCTCCACTTCTGAGCTGAGCTCTATTCAGCTAAGCCGGAAGTGTAAAGCGCATTCAACTTATAGTGTTTTTTCGCTGATCGTATAGGGAATATCGCTACAGAAAATAGCAATAGATGGCACTATGTGCAGTTATAAATAAACTTCTTCTTCTTCCTTAACGGCGGAGTTTTGATCCGAACTAAAGCGATCATAACGCTCGCACTTTCCTGCGTCCCTACAGATTTGAGGTTCGCTGTAGGTGTTTATAATAAGGGTACTCAGGCAACGCTGAAAGTTAAGCATCTTCGTAAAAGTTCAAGTTAACAACGAACGTTTTAAAACTGCTTGCGTAAATGATGGTAAACCAATCAGCCGTTGGATACGCGCCTTTGTTTCATCTGTGTAGTGTTACAGAGGGTGTATTCAGTATGCCACAGCCTAACTACAACTCGACCGCTGATTGGTTGAAAAAGTCGTCCACACTCACCATCTTGATTTGCACAACAAAGTCGTGTCGAAAGTTTATCACCTTGTTGAGCTACGACAAGGTCTTCAGCATAAAAATAAACATCTTATAAGAAACTTGCCTTAAAAAAGTTGAAGTACCTATTCAAACCGAGATTCATCATCCTTAATTATAAAGAAAAACAACAAGTTTCTTTTCAATTTGTATGCCTATAGAAAGGCCTCATAAGAAAAACAAAGCAAAAACATAACTAAGAGAAGGAAAGAAATTTCTCTTCAGATTGCTGAACATAGTAAATTGTCGTGTGAAATATGTCACTCGGCATTGCAAGTGGATCGCAAAAGAAGATGATTGATCACGGCATTCAGATCACGTGCAGACAGCTGTTGAGCGGCAACTGAAAAATGTGAAATGCAAAAACAGATCCAATCCCTTTTACTTTTGCTGTTTTCATAACGACACTCTACAGAATAATGCATAAGAAATCAATTTATAATTTAGGTGCAGCCCCCTGTTGTACTAAAATGTAGCAGAAATAATTGGGTTGGTTTTTTATCCGACAGATGACGGATTTCACTCCTTGTAAAGTGTTTTGTTTTTTTGTCTGACACTCACTTGAAGTGAAAGTAACTGTAAAACAAATCGTAAATAATTCTTTAAAAACAAAACAAATTCCATGCGTCTGGTGTCTGTAATATTATTAATAAAAAAAAGTTAAAAAAAAAACTAGATTTAATAGCAAGCTCACAGCAGCAAATATGCGTCACACTGAATAGTTACTGAGTTGGCTGACTTACATACAATGTCCCAATTTTCAACGAAATACTCCCAAATAGACATGGTACCTTTAAATTGTGTCAAGGCATCCTCATAACCACCTTGAGGCGTTCCCTGTTTTGCCTTTTTAGCAGGACTGGTTTCATACTCCTGATCGTGATTGTTGCCAGGTGAAACAGAGATTCGTTGTTGTTGTTGCTGCTGCTGATGATGGTGTTGATGGCGCTGCTGTTGCTGATGATGATAGCGACCACCTTTTGTCGGTGGGCTAGATGGCTCGTTAAATGCTTCGCGTGGATCAAATCCCAGACGATCTTTATAGTACGACTGAGTCGTCATCACGAATTAATGTTGTGTCTCTTATTGCTTGTTTATTAGCTAATGGCACTCCAATTAACACCCGTTTGTTGTTTAACTATTATCACAAGGTTAGCGTTGTCTTTCGAATATGCACTTTAAGTTATTTTTTCCCTTCGTTTTATACACTTAGACAATGGCACGTTTAGAATAATAAATTCATTTTCTCTTTTCTGCCAATTCACACACTATTCACGAACACATGCGAAATTCGTTTGGCACTATTTTCTAAATATTCCCTTTCATATTCTGCTGTAGATACAAATAATCGGAGATTGAGATTATATAAAAGTGCCTATTAAGGTTACGTTCGTTGTACCTAATAAGTTATGCTTAACAAAAGTGACTAGAGTTATGTATTTGCACAAAAGAAGAGAGCAGCCTAATTCGCAAAAGTAATTCGATTAACATGAGCCCAATCGATCGCCAACAAAGTGCGAAAACCATATTTACTGGGGACCTAACTAAACAGCACTAAAAAATTTATGCCGGCTGGCAAAATGCCCAACTTCCGGGACAGAGACACCTTTTGTATAAATACATATATTTTACACGAAATGCAAATTTATTCGTCACCATACAAATTTGTATGACGAGGGTATTCCAAGAGATCTCCCAACATCAGCCGAAGGGTTATTGAACTACACAACACATATGTAGTCGGAGCATCGGAAAAAGCAAAGTTGTGTATGATGTTTTATGACTTTTATTTTTGGATCTCAATATGAATGCACCCCACTCGAAATGAAGTCACAGAGTGCATCCTCTTGCGGCCAGACAGTGTGTTCCTTTGCAAATGATTTCTTTGATTGTGCCTTCAATTGCTCACTATGCAGAGCGCTGGCTTGTTGATTTAATAAGATTTTACACAATGCACCATCAATTAGGGAATACACATATAAATTGACGAACCGCTCCAGAAATAAATCAACGTTTTAACCACTTTGTACAAAATTAACAACAATCAATAATTATCACACGGCCGACACTTGAAGAGTGTTTTTATTTATGTTTCATAAAAGCTGTGATCGTCTGTCAAAGCTTTTGAATTCATACCTACATATATACATCTATACGTGTAGCCACACATATCATCATTTTTCACATAACATCAAGGCCGTATCGTAAACCCTGTGATTAGATACAATTAAAATTGTAGGTATTATCGTACTAGATTTCATTAAGATGGGTGGATGATTTAAATTCACAAAAACAAAATAAAACAAATTACAATCGTAATTTGTAAACTAGAGAATTGAGCACTATTCCAACGGATACATGTGGCACAATACACAGAGATAATAATTTAACGTTGTTTCGTGTCAACCAAACAGGTTGGTGAATGCAGCATTTTCCCTGGCTCATTTTCTCTTATTTCTAAAAAAAAAAAAAAAACAAGTAGGTACTTTGTAAAAGTAGGTAAAAAAATGAAATGCACCCAAGACGCCACTTTTGTTTTAAGCATAACTTTAAATTACAAAACACGAACTATTATTATGAATAAATATTTATATGTATAATTAAAATAATAAAAAAAAAAACTGGGTACAACTGCAAGAAAGGACGACCGCTCGATATCAGATTTATAATGGGACTAAACACAACAAAGTGTCTTAATTCAAGAAAACTGAGTTCCACATCTACAGCGCGAGGTATCTAATTGTCCCACACAACCATCCTTATAAGAATATATATATACACTAACCTATCGCGCACCACAATACCAGCAACCAAGCCGCGGAAAGAGCGTTATTTTAAGTGTATTTGGATATGTGTGTGTTTGTGGAGAAACCATAAGAAAGCCATGAATGGCCTAAGATTGCTGTAGCGCTATACCTTGCCCTGCCAGCTAATCCGCATCCAAAATGAATACACTTTTTTTATGGGAATTTGCTGTGTGAGAGAATACCTGCACGAAAGGTAGACAAATAATCATCACAAGCAACTTTGCGAATGACTCTATGATTATTCCCAGGCGATCAGATTGATCGGAACAGGTATGCAAAAGCAGCACTAATACTTTACCCAGTTTCTCGCACACAAGAATAAGGAAATAGTTGCTATAGTATCTTTGTATCTCTCAAACTCCAGTTCAATTTGAGATTCGACTTGGGAGCAGATTCCAGTGAATTGCGGAGAATAACTATGTTTCGCTGTGTTAGATTGCACAAGTGACGTCAGTATCAGTACAGAGTATGATGTCATGGACCACAAATCACAGGGTGTAAATATCGACATCATCAACAACTGGTTAGTTATATATATGTACATGTTTTAATCACACTGATAAATATGAAGAAACGAAAAAACAGAAATTAATTAAAAGTGGTACATACTGTTTAAAAATTGCGGGTTAATTGATTTTTAATCAATGAAAAAAAACATCTACTGCAAAGTGTAGGTATGCTTATCTATATTTGCTGCCGATGTTTTTGTTTGTAAATTGCGTGCACTAAATGGGTTTTATGTGATTGTTACAGTAGCGTTCTGATGTAAGGAACATTCCGCAGGCTTTTGTGGTTTTTATCAGCTGACACCTGATACCATGGGTGATCAGCAGGTGACGCATGTATACATAGCTGAGCGGCCGAAAATACCCAGGTAAGCTGCGAATAGCAAATAAGTGGTCCCCAACCGAAAACTACCTAGGATGGATTTTCCAAGATTCTAGCCGTTGCTGGCTAGAAACCGTTGGCCTTAAACTAACTGAGCACAAAACAGAAGCGGTATTGATCAGCAGCAGAAAAGAAAAGCAGACTATTAAGCTTACGGCAGGCCAATAAATACCTGGGCGTAATGATAGACCCGAGGCCCTCTTTAAAGGAGCATCTGCAGAACCCAAGCAAAAAGGCAGCGTCAGTGAATAATGCGCTCTCACGAATTATGCCAAATATTGGAGGGCCAAGACACAGTCGTAGGCTACTATTGTCTAGGGTAAAAATAAATATTAGGCATTAACGGCCCATACAACGCCTAAAACCTAGCTTCTCGAACCACTTTTTTGCGAAGTGGAAGGGACCTAAAATTCTAAGTCGAATCCGAACGGCAAATTTCAGAAGCTTCTCATGATACTCTTGAATGTTTGTCAGATGTTCGCAAGTGGAGGGGCAGTGGAAAAAAAACTCTGGCCCCGGCGGGAATTACTGTATGGATCACCGGTATGGGCCGAAGTCATGAACACAATGACTAATAGGCACCAAATTGGAAGGATAAATAGGCTATGTGCATTGAGAGTATCTTTTTCGCACAACCTGCGGTGATGCAGTCTGTGTCATTGATGACACCAATAGATACGAGTATACTGGTCAGAGAAAATACTGGAGCTCCAGAGAAAATGAAAGGAGCCGAAAGGAGGGTGAAGTAGTGCAGTAAGCAGTTTGAGAGAATGGCAGCCGTGTTGGAACTGATGGACCTCTCTTATACCGAATATACATTCATGGATAAGGCGGAAGCATGGAGGAGTGGCATTCTACCTGACGCAGTTTTTAACCGGACATTTTTGTTTCCCACTACATCTTTATCGGTTTAGGCACGACGACTACCGAATGTGACACCACTGCACAGACAGAGAGGAGGGTTTGGAGCATGCGTATTTTTTGTGCCCGTGGTTCCACACCCAAGGGCAGGTTCTGATAGAAGCACTAGAAGGAACATCGACACCAGAAAATCTTTAGGCACACATGCTTGATTCTACGAGTAGCACAAAGTGGAATGCAGTGTGCAATTTTTCTAAAAACATGAATGCAGAATTGAGACGCCTGGAACAGGAAAGAAGGCGAATATACGAGAAAGGCAACATCCACGTTAGTACGTGTAGAGAGAAATATAAAGCCTACGGCTAAAAACGCCCCCAGTGGTACCGTGGGTAATAGGAGTTGGAGGCAGAGGTGGTTTAGTTCGGGTTAAAGTTCGGCTCAGGTTTCGATTATGCGCACTAAGCAAACATTTTTTTCTGGTTTAAAATGGCCTAAGTATTTTTTTCTTGAGGAGATGCAAATTTTTTTTTAGTACAATTATTTTTTTTTTATTATTAAATTATAATTTTTAATAAAATAATAATAAAATTTTTAATAAAATTTTAATGATTTTTTTATCTAAAAGAATTTTATTGAGGAAACTTTTTTTATTTTTTTTTATTTTTAAAGTTTTTAATTTTCACTAAAAAAGTCCATAAATTTATATACGAGTATACTGGTAAAATATTCCCCCGTGCCGTGAAATAAGGCCTTACGCAATAAGGCCAATTTAACGTTATTTCACTTTCCATTGGTGCTGTTTTCAACAATTTGCCCTTGCACCTATTCCAAATCAAACAGTAATCCCAAGCAGCGGGGGTTGCAATAAAAAAAAATTAAAACTAAAAAAAATTTTCATTTCATCAAGAAAAAAATATTATATTTATTTTTAGTCCATTTTAAAGCAGAAATTTTTTTTTTTTTGCTAAATAGGCATAATCGAAGCCCGCCGCCCAGAGGCATTTGACCCAGACTGGGCAGCTACCTGCTCTGCCTCTGAACAGGAGCGGTCCACCAAAAAATCAAATCAAACATGAACGTTGAGAAGATAAATAATGGTAACGGTCCAGCAGCAGACAGGAATGAGGAAGCGGTGTTCTGCGCGTCAAGATCAAGCGGCTGCAATGAAATTGGCTGCTACGCAGGTAAAGCCACAAGAAATTGCTGATCGCTAGATGGAAGGTCAACTGGAACAACTCTAATTGAAGAAGCAGACCTGACTTAAGTCTCACAAACGGTGCAGATAGGGATATACCGGAGATTCGAAACAATCCTCCCCAGCTCTTTGGCCCCAGTTATACTGCCATCGTAAGAAGAAACGGCGCACCTCCATTTTAGCGCTTTAAGATTTGTTTCAACTTATCAGATAACTCCTGATGAAAATGGGAAATCTTCGGCGGAAGCTACACGGACGACAGCATCGATAACAATTATCGACGATAGCTCTTGATAGGCCAAGTACAAAAATGGGTAAGAATCAAGTTACTCATAAACTTGCTGTCAGCCAACAGGTATTTGTGCGACAACACACGCCCAAAAAGAAGTGGATACCCGCTGTAGTAAGGAAACAACTAGGTAGACGTATGTTATAGGTAGAAACCAACAATGGCGGCAACATCAGAACGAAACAAAACATCGATTCGCAGGAGACCATTTAGGTCATGAAGTGCAGAGCATGCCAGTCAGAAATATGTTACCATTTCTGATATGGCTACAATAAGGCGTTTATTCGCCCCAAACTTGATTGCAACGCTCATATCTGGACCGGTGCCCCAATCACATATTTGGAGCTACCCAACGTAATACAAAAACGCGCGATTAAAGTTAGGGGCGATCGAAATATCGTGAAAACGTTTGGCTCTCTTAGTCATCGTCGTAATGACTCCTGTCTTTCGCTGTTTTATCGATATTCCAACTAGAAGTGCTCAAACGAAATAGCCCCTGCATTCGACCCTTAGAAAATTACAACCGCAACCCCCGCCATGCCAGGAATATGAATCAGTTTACCCTTAAGCCAGTTCTCGGAAGTACTTTGAAATACAAAGAATCCTTCCTTAGCCGTACAACACGAATGTGCAATGGTCTTCCCTGCTCTGTTTTTCCTCCCATTATGACTTACAAACATTTAAAACTAACGTTCATCGGTTTCTCCTCTGTCATCCTTGCCTCTTTTTTAAAAAAAAAAAAAAAAAAATAAAAAGGAAATTCAGATTTATCCGTACACATAACAAGCCAGCGGTCCATCGACTTGGACATAACGCAATCTCCACCGGAACCCAGTCCATCTGGTGATCTGCCTGACCATAAGTCAATAGCTGAAGTAGAAGTGCCAAGAAGATCCGATTGGCCTCATTGATGAAGTGACCCGAAACCAGGAGGCCTGCCGATGTTTATTTAGGACGAACCGGCGAACCACACAGGCGTACTAATAGCGATGCAGTAAAGTGGTAGCGTTATAATCTTTCTAATCCTGATCAAAACCTCGTCGTAAACGAAGAAGAAGATGGATGGCACCCGGAAGTTCCCGTCATCAGCAAGCACCACGAGCAGAGTAGTGAAATTCATACGACTGACAAGAGGTGGAACGCAAATTGTCCTCATCACTATTATTGCGATTGGAGCAAGCAAGTACGCAAAAAAAAAAAAACTGAATAACTTTGCAGTTTGTAGCAGCAATTTTAATAGCTAATTTTGTTGTGCAGGGAAGAGCTATATCACCCCAATAAACATACCTTTTGAGGTCAAATCGGCAAACCCCAAAGGCAGGCCATAAGAGATGCAGCAACGTGGAAGAATTCAGATACCCTTTACTCTGGACGAGTGCAATTGAACAACATGACAAATCAAAAGCTGTAGCTTTGGACGCCTCGAAAGCTTTCGATTGAGCCTGGCATAATGGCCTACTGAGCAAACTAACTTCTTACGGCATACTCGATAAGCATCTGTGGTTGGAAGCAGAATTTCCTTCAAGGACGGTTAATTCAAGTTGTGGTCGATGCAGTTTCTTCGGACTTTTTGCTTTTAAACGCAGGAGTGCCGCAAGGATCGTTACTTTCTCCAGTCATGTTTAATATTCATATCTTTCTGCAGTCGAAATAATTTTTTTTTATTGATGACTCTTATTACTTCGTGTTCGAACGACAAGCCTGTTACTGCGAGACCATCTCTCTTTAGAGCCAATCTGGTTGCATTCAAAAAACGCAATTGACGACTTTTTCTGGAAAGAATAATTCGACTGTTCCTAAGATTCAAATGACCTGTCTATTAATCCTATTGAGACCATGAATCTTCTTGGTGTTACAGTGGACTCGGGTCGTCAGGCGGAACTTGGCATGACTTAATATTGTAAAGTCTGCTTCCGTAAAATTAAGTTACCTTTTACGAGCAAGCAGGTACCTTAATCCGCAGCAGCAGATGTAGAGTTTGACTCTAAACATTCTCTTAAAAGATTTGACCGTACTCAAAGGTGTGCAGTTCGTCTAATTGATGACCCAATCTCCAACCCATGGCTCAGCGAAGACTTTTCGGTAATCTGTGCCTTTTCTATAGATACCTTGGGAGATGTTCTGAAGAAATATATAAAACAATTCTTAGAACTCCATAATTTGTTCGTACTACTAGGAACGCAGCTAATATGCTATATATAATATACTATCTGACGGTGGCAACTTGTCAGCCACGACGTCTGTTTATCAAAAAAACATTTTTATATAGAACAAGCAGTCTTTGGAAGTCGCCTATGAGAGACGTTCCGGTAGGATACAATTTACAACAATTTATGAGTAGATGCAAAACTTATCGGAAAAGATGTCGGGCGGGAAGAAAATAAAAAAGAAATTAAAAAAAAGAAGTAAAACTATCCCCAGAAAATGCCTACCTGGCCATCGGGGAAGAGCACTTGACACTGTGCGCACGGCAGGAATGGAACAGTGAGGGGTGGAATGGCTTTAGGCCGGGTGATGTCATCGTCTATACCGATGGCTCACTCATTGACGGTATCTCCGGAGCCGGGGTCTACTCTAGAGACTGTCGGATAAATCTATCTGCAGCCTTGGGTAGACAAACAACTGTTTTTCAGGCAGAAATCTTTGCGATTGCCACTGCCGCCAATATCCTGTTAAGGAGAAGGATTAAGGGTAAAACCTTATACATCTGCTCGGATAGTCAAGCCGCTATCAAAGCCTGCTCGCCTGGCTCTCTCAACTCAAAAATAGTTGAGGAAACCATGGTCTGGGAAGATGTAACTCGGTATCACTTGCCTGGGTTCCTGGGCACACAGGTATCCAGGGTAATGAAAGAGCGGATGCTCTGGCCAGGAAGGGCTCTTCAACAGCCTTAATTGGCCCACAACCATCCATATGATGCTGCTCATCCGTCCACAAACGTGAAATGGCTTCGGCTCTACTCCAACAACATTCCGAAAACTGGCATGACCTGGTCTCATGTAGGTATTCGAAGAAGCTAGTGGACGGTTCAAAAATCAGCAGAGCTAAGTTTTTGCTTGGACTAAAGAGGAAAGACTTGAGATCCTTGATTGGTCTCGTCACTGGTTTTAGTCCTTTTAACAAACACCTAAAAACCATCCACATTAGGAGATCGGGCCTATGTGAGTGCTGCCTAGAGGCTGATGAAACGGCATCTCACTTCATCTGTGAATGTCCTGCTTTCGCCAGAACCACGCTCAACACTATAGGCAGACAATTCGTCAACGAAGATGAGATGGGGGACATTGAACTTGCTAATATCCTTCGCTTTGCCAAGGCTACTGGCAGGTTCTCCCTCAGTGAATCTGAAGTACAATGGACCAATAGGTCTAAGTGCTTGTCATCTACTGAAGACCCCACTGCACATACAATACAATACAATCCCCAGAAAATACTTCTTACCACCATCTGTCTTTTGGGTAAAAGTTAATATTTATTTTTTTAGGGATGCGAAATATCAACAAACCATTTTCTCAACAGATACGAAGTGTGTCTACCCGAACCTGGCGCCTTCATCAAGACTTCAGAATCTTTTTAAGCAATATCGAATTTCACAATGAAGAATCAATAAAAAATCGATCTGATTTCATTTGAATATTTTCACGTAGATTAACATTATTATGACCGTTTATAAGAAAATACGTTTTTAATGATTTCTTTTAGGGTTACCAAATCTCATAACTTATACTCTGCCTTAAACATGAACCGTCATTTAAAATTTTTAATAGGATGGAATGTGTTGTGGAACCTTCAAACTTTTCTGGCCAGTTATAGTGACATTATTTTTGTGTTTTATTACTTTTCTCCGGAAAAGCAAATCTTTAACGCTAAATAAGTTCCTCGAGATACTTTTATTTGAGTGTTGCTTCTACTCTTGAATTATATTCTCCTGGAAAGATGTATCTCACCTCTAGGAAAATTCCAAAGTTTGGTCGTTCTATAAATCTATTTATTTATTTTTCTTGGTATCCAGATGTCCTGGCAGTGGACAAGTGCTACAGTCAGATGGTGAACAGCTGCCTGCCTGGTACACAAAACAATTAATGCGTTTGTAGGAATAATTTCGTTTAATTCCTCCTAAGGTATCTATTAAATATACACAGATCAATGGCAAGCCTTCGTGGCGCCATTTTCTGAAGAGTCGAGTATTTTTAGAGAATATTTGGAAGCCAATCTTGTCTTTTATAAAGGAGGAGAAGCTGCTTTGGTGTAAAGTAGTACCTCTTTGCTGGAATTGAACCGCACTACCTCTTCTACCTCATAAAGGTTTTCTAAGTATGCCTATCGGTACTTGTATACTTATGTTTAAGCTTTCCGCAATGAATAGAACAAACTTTAGGTGGACAGGTAGTAATACGTGTCTAGCGACCAAGCATATCTGGCCAACAAATCTGCGACGCCCTTTGGTTTTGATCTCACTTAACCGACTGCACATTGGCTCTGCTATAGGTGTCATTACAGGAAACTGTCTAACAGGCAAGCACACATCAAGGCTTGGCGTCTATTCAAATGACTTCTGTAGAAGCTGCAGGGACGAGGAGGAGTAGGAGACTACACCTCATCTCCTCTGCACATGTCCCGCACTCTCCCATAAAAGAAATCTCTATTTAGGAACCTTCTTCCTTAATGAACTCAGTGAGTTAGCTAATACAGATATTAGAAGTCTATAGCGCTTCATTAGAAGCTCCAAAATGATTTAGCGAGTAGAGGTCGAAACCCCGATCCACGTGGTATCACAACGGACCGCATTGGTCTAAGTGTGTTAGCTATTAGCTAATAGCCACCTTAACCTAACCTAACCTAACGTCTTTGCTGCGAAAATATAAAGCAGAAACATTAGAAAAATGGCTATGGCAAGTTATGCCCGAGTCTACTGTAAGTAGGTTGGGTTATGTTGAAGTGGCAGTCCGCGAAAACGGACACACTTAGGTGGTAGATATGCACATTGTGAAAGTATTACCCGGAAGCCAAAAGAGCCACATTGTGAATACCCTTGTAGTACAGGGTAGGACATGTTACTTACAAAACCAGTTGAATCTGCTAATGAATCTTTCAATGTCTGATAGAGGTGTCCCTGCTTAGTCGCCCAAGCTGTAAAAACCCTTTTACCATGCAGGATAAGCGTCGTTCCGCTCTCTAGCGGGGCAGTGTCACTGGATGGGAAAGCTAGAGTGACAAATTGTTGATTAAGAACGTTATCATCTATATCATCAGGCTTTTTTGGACTCTTTTTCTTTGAAATATATTGGGGTTAATTTTGACCCGAAACTCGATATCACAAGGCTTGTCGATTTTATTGTTAATAAGTTCAATTATATGCTGGGCTTTTTAAAAATGTGGTTCAAAGAATTTGACAAAGCTTACGTTTCTCTTTCATTGTACAATTGCTTTGTCCGTCCTCTTCTAGAGTATGCTTCATAAGCTCTACAATTCAACGTAACTAATTCGATTTGCCATATGAGGGAGGACTTTCATAGAATGAGCCAATTGAATCTAACCCTTACAGTCAACGTATCAAGCTTCTAAAATGATACAAGTTGCGTCGAGGTAGTTCCAAAAGTGCTTACCCGACGAATAGATGGCGGTTGTTATTTAAAAAGAATGACTATGGTAGAAAGAGTATCAAGCTTAAATTTGAAGTTAGTTGACTTTGCGCTATGTTGTTTAGTATTTTTTGGCCAACCAGCAAAAGTGAGCTCTTGGCGAATTTGAAAATATGGAACAAATTGGTCATCCTTACGTTATACAGTGGAGATCACAAGAATGAGGCCATACATTTTGCAATCAATTTTCAGTCTATCCCTTATGGAAATTTTATACCCGTAACCTTTTACTACCTGGGAGCAGGTACATATTTTCCCAACAGTAAGTCATAAAATTAAAGGGTAAATAAGAAACCACCACTGGAAATTCCTAAGATCAAACAATGAACTATGTACTTGAAAAGCGTATAAAATGATGCGCCACTAGGATGAGACCATTGCGATTTTTTTCAAAGTTTTGTTAAAAATATTTAAAAAAGCGGCCAAGTGCGAGTCGGACACGCCCATGAAGGGTTCCGCGCGAATTATAATTATTATTTACTTAGGCACCTATTACAGATTTTTTATTAGTAAATAATGGTTCACGGTTTACACACAAGGTTTATGTTTATGAAATTAATTTTGTTTTTATATTTGAGTTGATTGAATGAAAGGTAAATTGCGTTTTACGATTTATGACGTATTAAAAAAAACTACTTGCTGGTTCAAACCAGTTTTCGTTGGAAGTTTGCATGGTAATGTACATCATATATTTTTTTTAGTTTTATCATTCCCTTATTTTAGAAGTTACACTTTGGAAGTGTCTCTCGCGCAAAATTTTCAGTTTAGAAAAAAATGATATTCGAAACCTCAATATCATTTTTGAAGACCTATCCATAGATACCCCACACGTATGGGTTTGATAAAAAAAATTTTTTTTGGAGTTTCAGTTCTAAGTATGGGGAACCCCCAAAATTTATTGTTTTTTTTTTTTTTTTTTTTGTGAAAATCTTAATGCGGTTCACAGAATACATCTACTTACCATGTTTCAACAGTATAGTTCTTATAGTTTCGGAAGAAAGTGGCTGTGACATTCCCGGACAGACAGACAGACAGACAGACATGACGAATCTATAAGGGTTCCGTTTTTTGTCATTTGCCTACGGAACCATAAAAAGCGTCGAAAATAACTATTTTTATTTAGTTAAAAAAATGGGTTCCGGAAAGGCTTTGACAGCGACAGAAAGAGGAAAAAATAGATGCTTTCAAGGAGTTAGGACTCTCAGGCGGAAAAATTGCAAGGAGGCTTAATAGAAGTAAGACTGTTGTAAACAGTTATCTTGCGGATCCACAACACTATGGGAAAAATCAAAAAGGACGCATGGCAGAAGCAACAACATTGCGAGAAAAGCGGGTTATTCTACGGCTTGCCTCAAATTCTATTCTACCAGTGACAAAAATAAGGGCCAACAGCGGAGTATCAGCCAGCATAGCAGCAATCCGAAGGATAATACGAAAAAGTGGTACTATACAGAGAAGAAAACTTAAAAAGAAACATGTAGGCAAGTACACAAGGAGCATCGAATGAATTTTGCAAGAGAACATGTCGCTTGGAACAGTGAATGGAAACGCGTTGTCTTTTCGGATGAAAAAAAGTTTAACATTGACGGCCCCAATGGTTACAACTTTTATTTCCATGATCTAAGAAAGGAGGAGCTTTTTTTTGACAAGACATCACAGCCGTACATCAGGTGTAATGGTGTGGGGAACTATTACCCACTATGGCACAATCGATTTGGAGTTTTTGTCCAAAACATTGAACGGAAAGAACTACAAATGTTTGCTGGAATGGTCATTTCCAAAAGTGAAAAACAATTTTCGGACCCCTGTCTTGGATAATCCAACAAGACAATGCCCATATCCATACTTCCAGGGTTGTTAGAAGTTGGATTCAATCAGAAGACGTGGAACTTTAGACATGGCAGCCCTATTCACCGGACTTAAACTTAATCGAAAATGTTTGGGCATGGTTATCTCGTAAAGTGTATGAAGGCGCAGACAACTTGAAGACAAGAACACTTTAATCGAAGCTATTCGTGATGCCTGGGCCCAAATTTTTCCTAATTATTTAAAAAAAACTTCCAAACCGTCTTATAGAGGTCATTTCGAAAAATGGCGGGCATCGTCATTATTAATGTAGAACAACATAATAAATATTGGTTTTAAAACCATAAAATGCAAACATTTTATTCAATTTTTCCTTTCTTTCGAAGATTTTGCATGTGGCCTTATCCTAGTGGCGCATCTTTTTATACGCTTTTCAAGTAGTTCCTTGTTTGATCTTGAGAAATTCCAGCGGTCGTTTCTTATTTACCCTTTAACTTTATGGCTTACTGTTGGGAAAATAGGTACCTTTTCACAGGTAGTAAAAGTTTCTGGGTATAAAATGTCCAACAGTTATAAAGAATGAAAATCGATTGCAAAATGTTTGGCCTCATCCTTGTGATCGCCAGTGTACAATACTTTAATTTGAAAGGCCTCAGTCTAATCAATATCAAAGCGCAGCTAGATGCTATTCTTGGGGAGTCTGCTACTTCGTTTACAACAGTAATATAATGGGAAGCAGAATTTAAACAAGGACGTCTGAGCTACCAAGACGAACATCGCAGTGATCGGCCAAATGGTGAACGAAATCCACAAAATTGTCGACTGAAAAATCGCGAGCTAGCAGACATGGTTGGCATTTCAAAAAGCGTTGTACATGCTGACTGAAAATTTGGACATGAGAAAAAGTTGTGTTCCATCAAGACATTGCAGCAGTTCATACCTCGGGTACCGCTATTGCCAAAATCAATAGGTTAGAGTTCAAATTGCTTCTTCATGCACGCTAGGTAGGTAGGAAAGTAGGAGTGGCTGTCTGGTACAACCAGGACGCAATTAGCGCAAAGGCGCCGTTTTAATGCCACCACTCAAGTGACCAATGGTGTCAATTTGTGTTTCAAATTCAGCATGTGGAATTGAGTAATTCGATGATATTGCAGAATTGTGTATTGTTTAATTCTGATAGGTCGTCGAAGAATGATTTACCGAGTGAGCGATGTCTAGCTCTAGCTAGGGCCGGACATTCGCAGAGGAAGTGGTGGAAGGTCTCCTTTTCCACTGGATCCCTGCCGCTGCGGCAGTGTGGGTTGAATGGGATGCCCAACCTTGCAGCATGAGTACCGACAGGCCAATTTCCAGCGCTGACCGCCACAATTCTGGCAATCTCCTGTCGGGTTCTGTTTGTTAGGTCGTGGGCTCTTTTAGCATTGAAGCAGGGCCACATCTTCCTGGATATGACACATCTGGAGTTCGCCTGTGAAAGAAAGTACTGAGATATTAAACCCTTGACAGTTCCAATGGGAGGAGATACTGTCACTGCAAGGGACCTATCAAGGGTAGAGCCGTGTCTTGCCAGCGCATCGGCCCTTTCATTTCCCTCTATGCCACTATGGCCGGGAACCCAGAGGAGAGTATTGTTGAAGTGGCCGCTTGGACAAGTGATTGCGTCTTTACACTGCGCGACTAATTTGGATGATATGGAGTGTGAGTCGAGAGCTTTAATAGCTGCCTGGCTATCAATGAAGATGGCAACGTCTCTCTTGGTTATGGGGAAGAGTGTGAGTATCCTACACGCTTCCCGGATCGCAAGTACTTCCGCTTGGAATACGCTACAGGAGTCCGGCAGTCGGAATGATTCAGATATATTTAGTTGCTACCCGCGCCGACTCCGCGGTCCATCTTTGAACCGTCGGTATAGATGGCTACCTGGTGGTTCGATGGGAACGCTTCGTTTTTCCATTCCGTTCTGGATGGGAAATAGACTTGAGCGGCTTTCATGCCAGATTTAGCCCCCACGGATTATTTTCAGTTTCAAACTTGAAAAAATGTCTCGACGGGTAAAATACCGCCAACAATGAAGAGGCGAAATCTGCGGTCGATGACTATTTTGAGCAGCTCGACGATTTTCACTAAAAACAGGGTATCAAAGCTATTGAACATCGCTGGGGAAAATGTATCGAGCTAAAAGGCGAGAGAAATAGATATTTATTTCCCAATTTGTTTGTGTTTTCTTTGTTAGGTCAGGTATTCTGGAACTACCCTTGTACCCTTTTCTCAACGAAGGCTCAATAGCGACAAGATTTTTACAGCTGCTTATATCCACGCATATGGATGCGACTAATTGTGATACCTTCTGTTAGTTTTAATTTCAATTGTGGAGCCCATAACTTTCGTGGTGGTGTCTTATTGTTCAGCTCGCATCATAGAACGAATTATGGAAGCAATTAGTATGAGTAATCCTAGACAAGAGACTTAACTGGAACTCTCACATAAATAACAAAATCACTAAAGCTAATAGAGCTACACAGTGATGATAACACCCATTATAATAATGGCCTCCATAGTATGGTGGACAAAATCCACACAAAAGGTCGCAATATAGAAGCTCAAAAAGGTACAACGGCTTGCGTGCCTTGGTATCTCCGGAGCCATGCGAACCTGTCCAACAGCTGCCATAGAGGCAATAACAGGAATTACACCTCTCCACATATACATTCAAAAAGTGGCGATCCGCAGTGCAATAAGTCTAATAGAGTTAAACGAGATAAGTCTTAATGATCATCCGGAACTAAAGACCCTTCTCGATGAACTGACAGAACTTAACATGAACAGCGCGGTCACAGACAGCATTCAAAAAACACTATGCTTCAGCAAACGGTTCTCCACGGAGATCCCCAAGAGAGAAGCATGGGTTAGTAATAACCCACCAAACAGCCACAACGGCATAAAGTGGTATACGGATGGTTCTAAAATGGAAACGGGGGTAGGAGCGGGAATATACGGACCACACAAACGCTTCACGATACCCATGGGCAAAAGTCCCAGCGTATTTCAAGCAGAGCTCCACGCCATTCAAGAATGCGCCAGCCACATTAATTTATCTGGCATAAAAGGTGCAACAATCCATATATTCACGGATTTTTTATTTTTTTTTTGTCGGGTTGTGTGAGACTTTCTGCACTGGAGCACTCAGACTCAATACTGGTCCATTGTACTACCAGGCAGACACACCACATTTTACTGTGGGAATTTACTCCTTTTTCTAAGAAAAACGAGAAGGCGCTTCAATGATAAGGAGCTTAGGTTTACAGCACTCACCATATCCGCACCAAATACCTGCCACCTGATATGAGCAAAAGCAGGACAATCACAGAGGAAATGTTCCGCAGTGTCGTCGCTTTCTCCACAGGCTTCGCAGTTGGTGGTGTCGCTTAGGCCTAGCACCTTAAGGTGTTTGGCAAAAGCGTAGTGTCCCGTAAGAACGCCAGTAGTCTGTCTGCAGTCTTTTCTGTTGAGAGACAACAAGAATGCCGCGGATTTCCCACAGACGTCGGGGAGCATTTGCTTAGTCTGTCTGCACCCTGGAGAGTCATGCCAACTGCGATGGTGTTCATAGGAAACCCAACCGTCAATGGAAGCCCTGACCGAGGACGCAGACAGACAGATCGCTGGTTCAGGTCCTGAGAAGTCCCCCTCTGAGCCTTGTCTAGCAAGTTCATCGGAGACCCAGACAAGTTTAAGTGAATTCAGCCTTCCGACCGAATTCAGAGATATCTTGCATTCACGTACTATTTTGGAGGTAGTTAAGGGTTTGAGTAAGGCCTTAAGCGCAACCTGACTGTCGCTACAGATGCAGATACTTCGCCCCCTCTACCTGTTCCTCGTAACATAGTCCATGGCCAATAGGATAGCATAAGTCTCTGTTTGGAAGACTGACGCATATTTGCCTAACGGAAAGAAAAGTCTAACGTTATCGCTCTCCACGAAGATACCAGCACCAGATCCTTGATCGGTTTTGGAGCCGTCCGTGAAGATTCGACTGCATTCCCTTCCAGGTTCAGAGTCCGGCCAGAGCCAGTCCTGGACGCGAGGAAAGTCGACCTCGTAGTTGCGCTTTAGCCGAAGTTCCAGTGTCATCGCATCAGACGGCATATCCATAAGACAGGAGTCGAAGGACAACCGTTGCGCAAGTTCATCAAAACTCCAGTGCGAGTTATACCAAAAGCCACCTCTTCTAAGACGTGAGATAGCCTTGATTGTACAGCCCATGATGTAAACATCAAGGGGCGGAAGGTTCAATAGTGCATCTAGGCCGGAGCCAGGCGTGCTGGGGAAGGCCCCCGTGCAGCCGAGACATACCTGCCTTTGGAGTTTGGCAAAAGCAGCAGTGACGGATTTACGTGAAAGCTTATTCCACCAAACAACCGATGCGTATGCTATAAATGGTCTTATCATAGCTGTATAAATCCATAGGACTCTTTTCGGTGATAAGCCCCATGTCTTGCCGAAAATGCCTTTGCACTGCTAGAAAACAGACAGCGCCTTGGCACAACATGTTTGGACCAAAGAAGTTTGCTATCCAGGATGACTCCCAGATACTTTGCTTCATTGGAGAGTTGGATTGTGACGCCTTTTAGCACGGGCTGAGTCAACCCGACCAGCTTCCTCCTTCTCGTAAAGAGAACAACCTCAGTTTTAAGAGGATTGACCGAGAGCCCATTCCTAGTGCACTATTCGTCGATCACGTCAAGGGCCGCCTGCGTCTTGGCGCATACAGTCGCTAGGCATGATCCAACAGAAAGCACGGCAACATAATCCGCGTACGCCTGAGCGTAAATATTAGAACTGTTGAGTGTGTTCAACAGAGAGTCGACCAGCATACACCACAGCAGTGGAGACAGGAAGCCGCCTTGCGGGCAGCCTCTGTTTGCCCCCGCCATAACATAGCGGCCACAATCCGCATCCGCAACCAACGTTCTATTCATTAGCATTGCTTTAATCCACAACACCAATGGTTCGTCTACGCCGTGTTGTCTGGCGGAGCTGCACATGCTATCAAAAGTCGCATTGTCAAAAGCACCCTCAATATCGATGAAAATGCCCATCGCGTATTCTTTTCTGTCAAGCGCGCACTCAATTCTACCAACTAGATTTTGGAGCGCAGTCTCGCAGGTTTTTGCGCGTTGATAGGCATGTTGCATCTGAGATAGTGGGTGCAATCGCAAAGCAGTTTTGCGCACGTGAAGCTCGACCAGTCTTTCCATGCTTTTCAGCAAGAAGGAAGTCAGACTGATTGGTCTGAAGCTCTTGGCGAGCGAGTAGTAACTTCTGCCAATTTTTTGTATAAATGCCACTCTAACTGTACGCCAGGGTGTTGGAATGTATGCCAGTGCTAGGACAGCGGTGAAGATTTTCTTCATAGTCGGTAACAACTGGTTTGTACGCTGTTGCAGCATGGTGGGTATATTCCGTCCGTACCAGGCGACTTAAAGCCGTCAAAAGACGCAAAGGCGTATTTAATGGCCTCGTCCGTCACCACGGCCTTCGCAATATACCAGCTACGCCGAGTTCTTTGTCTTGGATAGTCACGGATAGTCAAGCAGCTACAAACGCCCTTAGCTCTTATACCATTGACACCAAATCAGTCATGTACTGCTTCAATACCCTACAAACACTCGGAATAAGAAACAAGACCAAATTATGGTAGGTTCCGTGTCATGTCGGGGTAGAAGGTAACGAAAAGGCCGACGAACTGGCCAGAAAAGTTTCAGAAACACCTTTCATAGGTCGCGAACCTTTCTGCTGCACTCCTAGATCAGCAGCAACGGCAGCAATAAAAAGCTGGGAACATCTTTGGGAAACCATCCCAGGTCTAAGACAGGCCAAACGAGCCATTCGGCCCTTCAATCAAAATTCCAGCAAATGCCTAAACCTAAGCAGGCATGATATCAAAAACTTAGTAGGTCACCATGGTTTAAGATATCATCTACACAAAATGAGAATAGCAGACTCTCCTGACTGCCGACTCTGTCTTGAAGAGGACGAGTCAGCTGAACACATTTCATGTGAATGTCCAGCCCTTAATGGAATTAGAAAGAAGATCTTTTTCAGGGAACAAATGAGCCCCGAGGACATAAAGAATTCTTCTACTGGTAAAATTGTCCGCTTTACATGGAAAGTGGAAATTCTACTAGATTAAATTTTTCTGGCCCATACGGTACAAAAGATCTTTTTAGGTCGAAGTGTCCCCCTTATAAATCGCCTTGGCGAGCCAGAATTTATAAAAAAAAAATGGAAGAAATGAGCCTATCAGTCACATGAGTAGAATTTATAATTTAATTGATCATGTAATTGGCTTGCATGTTAGTAAATTAAAGCTGAAAACAGTTTTGCGTAATAATGGGTTAGTGGCTTAAATTATTTGATTGCTTTTTGCTCGTGTTAGTATTGTATTATTTGTGCTTCCTTTATATTGATTATTTATGTATGTGTATTTACTAACACCTGCACTAAAAGATGAGCCTGTGACAGCACTTAATGTGCCGGCAAATTGTTGTTTTCTTAAACACTCCACGACACAGATAAAAAAAATACTTAAGGTGCTATCCAGAGACGGTAATAGAAACGTCATCCACCTAAGACAGGCATGTTCGTTCACGACTAAGTTCCAGAGAAATGGGGACAGATCTCTGGCAGGTGTCACACCCAGTTTTAAGGTTATAATACGGCATGTGAGCAGTAGATTTAATAAACTCATCCAGAGGGTCAATCTACCCTCAGAATTGACAGTGGAGTTGCGGTTCAGAACTGTTAACGTTAATAAAAACGGCCTGCTACGCTCAAGAATGCTTCCATTGCATAGAAACTCCTAATGACGAAGGATGCTGAAACGCATTAACGCATGCAGAACTGTTTAGACAGCAATCTCGTGTCAATGTTATTGTGTGAACTAATATCAATCAGTCTTTCTTAAAAAGCAATGATGATAGACTAATGGGTCTGAGATATTTTTGATTTACATGGAAACATTTATAGGCTTTGGGTATGAAAACCACTTTCACTTCTCTCCATAACAGCGGAAAGGTTATCTATAGATCTCTTCGAAATTATCTCTGGCAATGTATCCAATCCAATGTATTTTGTAGGTCGGCTGGTATTATGCCGTCAAATTATCACCAAGAAGATGCATCAACTCAATAGGATTAATAGGCAGGTCATGCATTCGAATCTCAGGAACAGTCGAAGCATTTTTTCGAGATTAAAATTGTGAATTGCTTTTTTCACATTACATGCTACCAGATTGGCTGTATCCCACATGCGTATTTTATCCAGATCGTGGTTAAGAGAAATGATCTGTTTTGCATTTCTGACGATGAGCATTTGAATCATTTGATAAAAATATTGCACACAGATCTCGGATTATTACCTTACAAAAGTTTAATTAACTCAGCAATTGAAGGCAAACGACCATACGCTTCCTTATCGCTTCTCATTTTGAGCCTTAAAGCAGCTCGAATCGGACGTCGAATCTGTCCGACAAAGGATATTGTTTCTGGGGAGTCGCATTTTCATCTCGGCGGCTATGTAAACAAACAAAATTGCCGCATCTGGGGATGGAAAAACCCGCACGTGATTTCGGAAAGCTAATGCATCCGCAGAAAGTGACAGTTTGGTGCGTATTTTAGTGTGGTGAATTATTGGCCCATCTTTTTTTTCGAAAATACAACTGGAAACGATATTTCGGTCACTGGTGAGTGCTATAAAGACATGATTATTGATTTTTTGTGAGCTGAAATTGAAGGCATGCACTTGGACGATCTTTGGTATAAGCAGGATGGCGCGCACACTGCCGGTCAAACACTCGGTCTTTTACGCGCTTAGTTCGGTAATTGTGTTATCAGCCGCCTTGGCGATGTCAATTGGAATGCTCAGAGTTGCGAGTTGACTCTGTTAATCTTTTTCCTTGTTTTTGATGTAGTGCGGACAATCTAGCCCTTAAAGCGAATGCCGTCGTGAGATAGAGCCAGAATCAGTCAACAAAGTCTTGAAAAATGGGTTGACAGGATGCGCTACTGCGAAGCCAGCGAAGCCACATGAATGGAATCATATTCCATAAATGTTTCCTGTTTCTAAAAAGCCATAACAAACCGAAAATAATTGATTTTTGTTAATTTTTAAAAAGAAACTTGTATTTTGACCAGCCTTAACAGACTTGTGGGCGTAGTGGCGCAGAGGTTAGTATATTGAACTACTTATTTAAAAGTCTCAGGTTCAAATCCCGCCGGGGCCAAGTAACATCTTAAAAAAAACTGCGCCGGGCACTGCGGCCTAATGGTAAATTCCCAGAAAACCGAGCTTGTAATTTTCACAAATAAAAGGAAAATACCACCGTTTGTCATACCTTCTGTTGGCCCCTCAGAATCTCTGACAGTGCGAAGTACCCGGGACTCATGAAAATGAATACTAATGAGAGAAAAAACATAGGGACGGGCTACAGTCCGCTTGGGCGAACTGTTGTATACCCTATTCTTATTCCTATCCCTCAAAAGTGGGCGTGACAAAAGTCTAAGTAAGTATAGTTGAATTGTTAAGAATGCTCTACATATTTTGTTATATAACATTTACAGGATTTTATCAAAAAAAAAAAACGAAGCTTTTGTAAAAAAAACGCTCCCTAGTTCAAACTTTGGTTTTTCAATAAAATTGTTTTATTTAATTGTGGGCGTGTCAATAGGCGGATTTAAAAATAAATTAACACATGAGCATAAAGGGCTTCTAGAGAGTATATGCTATAAATTTGAGCTCCCTATCTCAAACTTTAGATTCTCAAAAAAGGTTTTTTTTTAAGTTGTGGGCGTGTCAGTAGGCGAATTTTGAAAATATTTACACATGGGTTTGAAAGGCGCCTAGAGAGTATAAATTATAAATTTCAATAAAATTGTTTTATTTAATTGTGGGCGTGTCAGTAGGCGGATTTAAAAAAAAATACCACATGAGCATAAACGGCTTCTAGAGAGTATATATTATAAATTTGAGCTCCCTAGCTCAAACTATAGATTTTCAAAAAAGATTTTTTTTAAATTGTGGGCGTGTCAGTGAGCGGATTTTGAAAATTTTAGGAGTCATAGATTATGTATAAAAAATTTCAGCTTTCTAGCTCAAAATTCGTTTTTTTCCAAAATTTTGTTTTTTTCAGTTTGTGGGCGTGGGTGGATTTCAAAAATTCGTAAAATTAATTATTTCGGGGCCCTAGAGAGTATGTGATTAAAATTTCAGCTCTCTAGGCCCAGTTTAAAGGCCTAATTTTTGCCGACAGACGGACGGACGGACATGGCTAGATCGACACTACTATCGATGCTGATCATAAATATAGTAACTTTTAGGGGTCTACGGGCAATATTAAGGTATGTTACAAACTATACGTCAAAATTAAGGTGCCGTGACATAACCCCAAGCGTCATAAGCCCAAATCTCGAAATTTGGCCTTATGTCGCTTTTTGAAAGTGACATAAGGCCAAATTCCAGCATTTGGTATTATGTCACTTTCACAAAGCGTCATAAGGCCAAATCCGGAAAGTGACATAAAGCCAAATTTTCGAAACCGTACCTCGCACCTACTCCAAATCAAACAGTGACCCCAAGCAGGGGGGTTGCAGGGGGGCAGCATGCCCCCCCATAGGCATTGTACTGTTTATGCAATCTACTTGCGATTTCGCAACTAATCCCATAAACAGTGCAATGCAACCCCCCTGCTTGGGGTCACTGTTTGATTTGGGGTAGGTGCGAGGGCAAATTGTTGAAAACAGCACCAAGCGAAAGTGTCATAAAGCCAAATTGGCCTTATGACGCTTTTCCAATGTGTCATAATACCAAATGCTAAAATTTGGGCTTATGACGCTTATGCCGTTATGTCACGGCACCAAAATTACCACAATAGCACTGCAGCAAAATTTTTGAAAAAACCTGGGGACCATCTCCCAAAATTAAGCTGTGGATGTACACGGCAATAGTAAGACCTATACTGACCTATGGCAGTCTCGTATGGTGGCAGGCAACCAATAAAGCCGTCTACAAAAGTTCAGAGACTAGCGTGACAACAAAAGTTCAGAGACTAGCGTGCATCGGCACAATCAGTGCGATGAGGACAACTATAGCCACAGGACTGGAGGCTATCATCAACCTGCTTCCATACTAGATATCTTTGTTCAATCAACAGCCGCCATTAGTGCCATGAGAATTTGCCAAACAGTGAAGTGGAAACCAAACGAAATGGGTCATTCGACGATCCTGTAGAAATACTTCGGCCACGTACCAACTACGGACTACATCACGCCATACTTAGATTTCACAGACCTTTCTCGAGTGCCTATCCCAGCAGGAAAGAATGGAGAAACGAACTCGTCCCCAGCATGCAAGCCATAGCCGTATTTATGGACGGTTCATAAATGGAAACGGGGGTGGTTTTAGGCGTCTTTTCCGCACCGCTGGGCATATCAAAATCGGTACGCCTCCCCGACCACATAGCGTCTTCCAAGCAGAGCTCCTGGCAATGACAACAGCAGCCCGTGAGTCTGTGGTAAGGGCAATACCACCCGATGTTATAACCTTCTTTATCGACAGCCAGGCAGCAATAAAAGCCTTAACTGCAGCAGTAATAAAATCCATGCTTGTGAAATGCTGTCGCGAAGAACTCAAGGTTCTTGGTGCTCAGGATAAGGTATCGCTCTGCTGGGTTCTGCAACATGAAGGCATTCTAGGCAACGAGAAAGCGGATGAATTAGCAAGTCAAGGTTCGGCAGCTGTGTCAGAACAAGCTGATCCCTCTGTACTTATCCCGCCTTCTACACTCAGGCTTGAAGCAGGGAGAAAGGCAATAAGTATCTAGTGCCGTCTGTAGAGGCTGTGGCGACGAGGAAGCCCTGGAGAATATAACCCACTTCCTCTGTCACTGCCCGGGTCTCCAACACATCAGGTACAGATTCCTGTGGAGACATTTAGTCCATGACCTAGACGAGCTCTCCAGCACACCGATAGACAGGATAATGAACTCCACCAAATCCACGGGATAGTTTGTATCGAATAACACAGTGAGTAATTAATCTCAGTTTTTGTAGACAGGGTTAAAAATGAGTAAGGGACAACCCTCCTCCCCCAATGGGCATTACAATGGGTCAGTATTGACCTGAATGTGGCCTTAAGCCGGGTAGGCGGGGTCTACCTAAACTAACCTAAATTCAAAAGTATTTATTTAAAATATAAATATCAGAAGCGACGTTTTTCAGTACTCGTATTAATTTAGGCACATGAAAGTCATTTCATAGTTTCATGGGCTGCAATAGTAATCCAGCAACTGATCGTTTCCAAGTTTTTATTACCGCATTATTCAAAGTGCTGTTTACCTTTTTTTGTTTATTAAAAAAATGCAAATACTTCGTATAAGCTTTAATTAGGCCTGCCAGTCTGCAGATTATATCGAGTCATTAAAAAGTTATTTGATCAACTGCGTGTTGCAGAGCATTGTGGATGCCCGGTGGAAAGTAAACAAGGTGTATCAAGGTGACACAAATCCACTTAATCTCAAGCAAACATCAGCAACCTCATACACGGTCTAATGATGTGGATTAAGGCCCACCATTAATGAATTGTGTAATTTGGTGAACGAGAATGCTTGATGAACACTTTAGTTAGTCCTCCAGTTGCGATGCGATGCTTACTTAGCTAGCATTGAAAGTGTTATCTAATTGCAAAGATATTTCATTTGAGTTTTATTGAATGGATGACTCAGGCTTTGTGAATCCGCATACGGGCGCCGTAAGTCTCTCTCTTAAGTAGCATATTATTTTTAGACAATATGACTATCAATTACATCTATTTTCAGGAGAATTCATTCATTCATTCATTTATTACATCAACATGTCGCGCAAAAACAATGCATGAGCCATCGATCGATCGAATGATGTGGATTAAATGGAAAGTAACGATCTCATTCGGTCTTATTAGGTAACATTGCGATATTTGCCAGTACGTAGGTGTTTATACGTTGGCGACAGCCTGCGCGCCTACCTTCATTTTAGTTCAACTTTTAAATTGTAAATTATTCAACACGTATACCGCCTATATAATGTTTGCCGAATCCGGTCACTTTAAATGAATTGCTTATATTTTGTCTTTAATAAGATGAAATTGGTATCAAACAACACAGAGTTCGAGAGGCACACATTATCAAATATAGTCATAATCGCTGGAATATGGTGGTATGTGTATTTTGTTTATAGAGACTCGGCAAAAATTGAGCATTTGTTTGCCCGCCCAAACGGAAAGTGGTTTTGCAGACGTCGTAGGCGTTATCCTATATATTTTGCCATCAAATGACAAGTAGTTAATTTGTAGTTATAATGCAATTCGAAATTCAAATAAGAAGGTAGGTACAGTTTAACACAAACTGATATTTTGTTAAAGAGGTATGTATGTTTTTTTTTAAGTACTAATCCTAGTGGGCTGAGTGAATCAATTGAAAGACACACGTACGTATTTGCATGTATTTCCTGAGAAATTTCTAAGAAATATACACAGTCACATTATGACTCAAATGAAACCGCATACCGACTGGACAAATGGAACCTTCTTAGTAAATGTGTTTGTTTAAATAACCATGACTGGTATGGCGGTTATTATGCCATGAGACTGAAGAAGTCAGAAGGTCAAGCAAAACTAGCATTGAACGCACTTACTTCGTTCAAAGGTTTCTATTTCAATGAAGATTTAAGAAACAAATATTCACACACAATAAAAAGGCACAAGGTAAGCTATTAGTCGCTTAAAAGCGTTGATAACCAACAATAAATGCTCGAATAGACACATGTCAATTAAATGTCATTTAACGCAATGGGCCTTGCTTACAAGCTTTTTTAAATAGCAGATTAATCAAAGTCTGTACACTTGCCACCTTAATGCTAATCCTTTGGTTAAACCGACAACTCCAAAAGGCCATTTTGTAAATATGTATTTAGTTCTCTGCATTATCTTAATTAGTGTTGCCATACCAATAGTATTAGTTTAGGAATTTAAATTTAATTGAGAATAAGAAAAAGATTGGATCGAATTATAGTCGCTATATATATTTTGACATTTTCTGCGAGATTTTTTATGCACAGTTGTAAACAAAGTACAAGGTAATAAGCACGCATTTACAAAAAAATATATATAGGTATATGTATTTATAACAGAAGTTTGAGATGTGCTAAAACCGGTGTAGGTACGTCAAATCTGACATCAGCATCGCAAACTTTGACGTTTTTAATGATACAGAATGTTTTGTCATACGAGTGCTATTTGCGTTTTTTATAGAGACTTCAAAAATTCATCTCAGCAAAAAAATACAATTAAATCGCAGACATTTTTTTCGACGTGCATAAATATTTGGTTTTAATTGTTTTTCTCAAAACTTAAGTAGCAACACTCGACTAAGTCACGAGAATGATAAACAACACCAAAATTGACGTTTAAAAAAAAGAAGAAAGAAGAACGTATATTTATCAAACAAAATCATTTCTTTTTGTCCGATACGCTTAACTGCTATCTTAACAGATCTAAAAAAAACTATCATGAAAGAACTTGGTAACTAAGATACTTAGTTTTTTTTTCACTGGTAATAAATTAAGATTGCACAGGAGGGAATGATAGAAGGCTGCAGTGTCTCTAGCAGCGTCTTTTCACGGGTCGGGTGCCACACACGGAAAAGTAAGATAGTAATAAAATACGATCGAAATTTAGCTTTTTGTATTTTATTAATGGTGTCTACAATTTATCGACGGAACGAAGAATATGTCATTTCCTGATGTATAATCGCGTCGAATAAAAATACGCCCTTAAAAAGAGGACATATTCCCGATGGATTCACTAAATTGTATCAGTGGTGTCGTCGACAGTCAGGATGACAGATACCCTACATGAGCTACTTCGACATATTGGGATCTGAGGTCAGAAGATTTTTTTCAAGACTAGCCAGGATGTTAAAAAAAGAGAGAGTGGTGGATGAACCCTCTATGGGCCAAAAGTATGTAGCTGTAATGGGTGGCGACGGTGTAGAGGTTAGTGTGTTGGCTTGTGACCCGTGCGGTGCAGGTTCAATCCCCATGAGGAACAACAACATACGCCACCCAATCACATGCCTCTACACCAAAAAGGAGGATTTCTGCCTGGTAGTACAATGGAACCTTACCGAGTCTGAGTGCTCTGGGATTTGGATTTCCTTTTTTAAGAAAAAAAAAAAATGTAGCTGTAAGTGAGTTATTGGCACCGGAATATCCATCCAGCTGACGAAGGCCAAGGCAAGAACCTGTTCCTTCACTATGACAGATGTGCCGTCAGGTAAGGGTAGTTAGGAATGAGAGACACGTAAAGTCACGGATAATAAATACACGCAAATGGCAACCAGACCCGGGACGTCAACAAACTAGAATTGAAAAGAATGTACCTGAAACGTGCGGGCGCTATACGCCCCCAGGTGCCACTCAAAAACTCGAGTCTGTGGATCAGGTATGATGAAAAGAAAAAAATGAGACATTTATTACAGTTGCAATTAAAGATTGCCAGCCATATTAATAAAAAAACACTATCCACTCTTAAACACATAAGTTAGCAGGCACACGGATAGCGAACTTGTCACTTTGATAACTTTTCTGATAAATATATTTTCCCTGTGTTAGCTGTTTGCTCTTTATCACCTACAATACGGCAGCACTTTACCCAATTATACTCAAAAATCGAGTCTCTCTGTCATATTTCATCAGTTGACACCATTACTACTATGGAGTCAACGCATTATGAAAGAGTAATATGCCCAAATGGGAGACTCTCATCCTCTCAATATTTCCACACATGCATGCGCATCCTCTCAATTTATGAATGCATGAACTACAAACTGAGAATGTGTGAAGTTATCCGCTCCTTATACGCCGAATTCGGTGAGTTAAGTTATCCACTCGTTATCACATGTCAGTGAAAGCTAACACGCGTTAATTAATCAGAATTATGAGTTAACAGATGTGTTAGTGCTAACTCGGCGCTTTTCGTTGTTTATAAATACGAGGGACGGATCTTAATACATGGTCCGATTTCATCCTGGAAATCGGCTTAGGACACAATTTATAGACCTTAAGCCGATAAATGATCGCATGGCTGTGATCCGCATCAACGCTTTATTTCTAAGCCATCGCAGAATATGTGCGACGACAAGACGTACGATATCAACGTTTTGCTAGGGGATTTCGTTTAAAAATCGGCAAAGAAAACATCTTCGGCAAATTTGTTAGTAAACACAGCCTCCACCAAACAACAACAGCTGCCGCCTAATCGACCTTGCAGCAGCTCGTAATAAGGTGATAAGTACTACATACTTGGTTTCCAAGACAAAGGATCCACACAACGCGAAACAAATCGACTATGTGCTAATGCGAGGCGCGCATCCGACATCTTTTTGTTCCACACATCTAAACTTAGAGGTCGACGGTCCAATTGGAGAAGCTGCGAGCTGCCCAACAGAAGAAATTCGATCACTCACAAGATTGGATTGTGAAACCGATATCGCAACATCATCAAGGAGGTAGCCGGGACCACCGACTACCAACCACCCCAGAGAAAAAGCCCATGATATGATGATGTCGGCCTTCACCGGAAGTAGGAGACATAGGAAGCACATGTAAAAACGATGCATTGGAAGGACAGTGAGGGAAGAGTATAGAACCTGAAAAAGGGAGGAGAGGAAGATCCTGAGTAGAAAAACGATAGCGAATGCACTCTCCTAGCTCAAGGAAATCGAACTTGCAATTGAAGCAACATCCGTGGCTTTCACAAAAACGCTAAAGCAACAACAACGATCGGGCTCAAAACTCCTGCCTCGAAGAATAATATGCATGCTCAACCGATCCTAAATCCTGCCAGTTCTGCAATACACAGGAAGGGAAAGTTGATATTGGTCTCCTTTGAAATAACAATTCGTAGGATATTTGGTCCTGGTTGCGAGGAGAGTGAATCGACCGCGAATTCTATAAGCTGCGCCAAGACGTGGATGTTATCCAAAAAGCTAAAGCACGGCGACTAAACTTCAGCAAAGAGGGATTCCGAACCAGGGACAAGGTTCAAGAAGGCTAGGTTCGGCCGAACCTCGGTTTGAAAGACCCAGCAATCACGGATGCCAGGGCGCTTGGTCTGAACAACTGAAAGCAACGTGCCCGGAGTCGGAGAGGATAGAAGGCTGCAGTATCCCAGACAGAGACTCTTCACGGGTTGCGAGCTCGTAAAGTTATTAGAATACAACGTTTTCTTTTTTTCTAGCAACAAGAAATGACATTGAAAATTGAATTTATATAAAAGGCATGAGGAGGGGATATCAATATGCTATCCACATCCAAAAAATCGAAAACTACTGCCTGCTTCAGCCCTACTAGGTTCCACTTACTGATTCTTGTGAGACTTTCCAATACTAATTAAGTCCACTTTTTTAATTGTATGACACAACATTGTCATTTTTTATCAAACTTAACTGTTTTCTCTTCCCGCCACAACGCCAATGGAAGAATTTCCTTTTTTTTTTTTTTTTTTTTTTTTATTATAAAAAAAGGAAATCCAAATCCCAGAGCACTCAGACTCGGTAACGTTCCATTGTACTAACAGGCAGAAATCCTCCTTTTGGTGTAGAGGCATGTGATTGGGTGGCGTATGTTGTTGTTCCCTATGGGGATTGAACCTGCACCGCACGGGTCACAAACCAACACACTAACCTCTACACCGTCGCCACCCATTAAGAATTTCCCTTACCTTAGCATAAAGAGGGGTTGAATAGAGCGAGTGAGGCAACAGACCCCCCATTTTAGTATCTATCAACAAATTGGATAACAAATCTCTGGTTACTTAGAAATCGTATAACCATTCTTCGACGACCTTAGCGCTATATCGGGCAAAGGGATACAAGATCTTATCCGTTTTCTCAATTCCACAGGTTGGATATAGCCACACATCAAATGCTCTACAACCACTACAATATAGGTCACACGAGTCGTGGTAACAAAAAGGCACAACAAGTGCTAATTGGGTTCAAGCCGAACCGCCACCTCTACCTACCTACCTAGAAATCGTGTTCCATTTGTGAATCCTTCAGATATCTCTGAGGGATCTGTAAATGAAATACGATATAATAACGTTTCGAAAAGTACCAAAATAGTACATGGTAGGCACTATAGCTTATTAAAAGTGTAGTGATTATCTTAACCCCACGGCATCACTTTACAAATGAATGGATCTGTCAAGTCTCCCATACCAGCTGTTATTTTCTTACATTGGCCGCGTTCAATGTGTAATGCAACTGCTGGTCCCTAATATTTTACCCTTCGTCGTTGATCGAATAATTCACGGGACCATCGTTTGGCAAATGATAGAGGTTTAACTACTAGGGGAAACAAAATATACAGGAAATATTAAAAAGAATGCAATTGACAAATTGTAGGAGCGGAATAAAGGAGGTGCGCGTTTTTTAGATAAACCGCATGCTCAAACCATAGACAGAAAAAGTACGAACAAGGAAAAAATGGAAGTGACTTTTTCGCCAACAGGAACAATTTCTTCGTTCAAATCCATTGTCCGGATTCAGTTGTTATTCTTTTCACAAAATAATTATCTCATCGCCCAAAGTGATTACTGAAGAACCTCGCTCATTCAGATGACAGGCTGTTGGCAATCAGAATTTCTAACAGAGATTGTAGTGGAATAATTAAATTATCCGTAACACAAAGGATTAAATCGGTTCTTGGTAGGATTTAAGTTAAGATGCTCATCAAAATGAAATGTTGGCCACTTAACTAAGTCCGTTTGCTTATTAATAAGGCCCAATAAATATGCTAATTTGTTGACAGTTTTAGGACACCAAACTAAAAACAAGTGTTGGTAGAATTGAGTGGGACAATAGATAGTTAATATACCTACGCAAAACGCCTCTGTGGTGGATATAATTTCGTAAAATCATTTGAATAAATTCTCTAATATTCTTGTTTTGGAAAAAAGGCACGTACCTACCTAATATTTTACGAAGAGTATGACGGAAAGACTACGAAAGATACGGACATAATCAGATTAAAGAGTAGGTGGATTTTTACCCCCTCCAGTAGATATCTAAGAATTGAAAAGTTGTTACTATTCGAAATCCGAAACAATGTATCTGAAGAGTATCAACATACATATAACACTGGAAAAAATCTATACTGCTCAATATTAACTAGTTTGAGTTGTTTTAGTGTGGTATTTTGACTTGCTAAAATAAAAAAATGAATAAAATCTATTTCACCCTGAATGTATATGCATGTATATCTCTTTCATAAAATAAAAACAGGAATTATTAACACATTAAGCAAATCAAAAAAAAAACTCCTAATTCCTGCTAAAGCTTGAATCACTTCAATGCAGTCATTAAATCCCGAGCATATTTGCGTATGGATAACTAAAAACACCCTTTTGGCGGATGACGTTATTTATGTTGATTCAGCGAAACCGAGAATCAGGTATGACATCAATGACAGCTGAGCTTGATTTATTTACAAAGGCATTATTTAATCACAGAAACTAACACCACATTAAATTAGATAAGTCAATTAATAATTATTGATTTAAGGTAAGGGCTGCTAATACTGCGACTTGATTTATATATTTATTTGGATAAACTACTTCACGGGTTAATTTGAGTGCTTTTTTTTGTGTTCACCGACACGATTATTCAAATCATTATCGATTTAATGTAGCTACAGCAGACTATTGGTTTTAAATAATTCAGCAAAACATTAAAAAAATATTCAATCAAACCGAACTATTCACACTTCACTTCGCGTAGGTAAACCAATATTAACTGAGATTTTAAGTATTTTCTGCGTCATTCGCAAGCCAGCTTCGCCCGCCCATGTACAAACCAGTTTCGTTACTAAACATATTTAACTAAAAAATTCCAATCCAACATGTACCGGAGCGCCCAGAAAACCTACTCTATGCTCCACTCTCCACATAAGCATTTTTCTTTGTACGTCGTCGCGTCGTCATCGTCTTCGTCGTCTACACACGACAAAATGTAGGTATTTTATTTTTTGAATTAGAAATAACCACTACCTACAAATAATGTGTGTTGGCGCAAGTCACAACACTAGTGGTGCGACTGTAGTTTTTCTTACATCGCGATACTTGGCTATTCTGGTGGTGCTGCTGCTGCTACTTCAGAAAAACCTAAAGCTATTTCCATTGACTGATTATATTATTGACGAGGGACACTACCAACAAGAGATGTCGTGGTTAATGCTCAAATAGAAAGTACGATGCCTTTAAACTGTAATTGTTTGTGGACACTTAGTAGGTCATCCCTCTTAGATGCAATCCGATGCTTACCCATAGTAAGTATTTCTTTTTTCCATCTACTTATCTATTTTGGTAAAAAAAAATTGTTTTGTATTTTTATCTCGCCAAATTGAAGCTGCAAGTCCACTACTAAATTTAGCCTATTGATTTGAGTTTTTAAAAAAATTCAAGGTTGGATAGCTTGAAAAATGGTTTATGCCAGGTTATGGCTTAGTTTTCAAATTTAACCGGAGATACAGTAGCGTTTTCTATGCTGAGTTTTACCCAGTTGTGAAGGCAGTTCAATTAGTCGACTTCATAGCACTGGAACTGCCAGCAACGGAAACAATCATTTGCGTGGACAGTCAGGCAGCACTTTAAACGATTAACTCCAATTTTGAAAATGAGAAATGTGTAAGAGAATGCCTCTTGGCACTACTTACTTAGTGTGTGTTTTTTTTTTTTAAGAGCTGTAGAGCTTTATTTTAAACCATAACGACGCAAATTGAGTTTGAATCAAAAGTTCTTATTCATAATGAAGAATCGTTCATTGTACTATGAAGAATAGCTTATTGTTTTATGTTTTTATCAACCCGTGTAGGACGGGCTAATCACTTGTCGGAAAAGGCGACTAAGGGGTAAAATCGCATCTAGGCGTGACACATTTAACATCTTTAAGCTGTCCCGCAAGTGTGCATGCAAATCCGTGGGTTGACACGACTGGAGGTCACCGGTGTCGTAAAAGGTCGATCAAACAATTATCAATAATGGAAGCATGCACGTGTTGAGTAAGCTGACCGGATCTGTTAGAAGAGGGAAATCTATTTTTTCGTAAAGATATGCGAGTTGACGAGTAAGTATAATATCCGAAAAACGAATGAGTGTACGGTACTGGAGTTTATCAAAGGTCATATTGTATAAACGTTTTGAATAGGCAGACTCTATCAAATCTCCGCAATCCAAAGGCATAACGTACAATGCAATTAAAAGCAACCTTTAGTTTCCTTTTGGACTCAAAACTGCAGTTGGCAAAGATTTCACAACCGTAAGTGAGTAGAGGCACGACCAATGTGTTTGCGAGTAAGGTACGTGTCTCGAGCGGAGTGAGGGAGTGTGAGAAACATAATGTTCGAAGTCCTCTTGGATGTGCTTATCCCAGGAAAGATTACGACTAAAGGTTATACCGAGGCTTTTAAGGATAATATGACAGGTCTAGAGGCTTTCTTGAGACTGCAAAGCACTTGGACTTATTGGGATAAAGGAACAGACCATTACTTTGTGATCCATTGCACGATTAAGCCCAGATCTTCATTTATACAGGTAGTGGCATGCTCAATAAGGCCCAAGGGACAGCTCAGTACGAGCTGAACATCATCGGCGTACATATGTACTGAGCTATGCATAATGAGAGTAGGAAGTTCGTTGACATATAAGGAAAAAAGTAATGGTCCCAATAATGAACCCTGTGGCACGCCCCTGACTATAGGAAGAAAGCCCGATAGCACGTGGTTTATTTATACAGCTTACACTCTGTCTGTCAGATAGGGAGATATTAGCTTTATACCACTCGGGGAGAATTATATATCTGCAACAGTTTGAGGCACAAGCTAGAGTGGGCAATCGTATCAAACGCCTTCGAAAAGTCTAACTGCACAAGAAATGACACTTTATCTTCATCAAGCGCCATTCGAATATCATCAGATACCGCTATAACGGCAGTGGTGCAACTGTGTTTCTGTCGGAAACCAGATTGTTTTGGAGGCAATATATTATTGGAAGCAAGGTGTTGACTTAATTGTTTTTGCAATATCTTTTTAAACACTTTAGACTTAAATGGCAGGATAGAGATAGAGGGTTCCATCTTAAAATTTACCACTGAATATTGATTTCCAATACAAAAAAGGAAGAAGACTGTGTGGTGGCGATGACGTAGAGGTTAGTGCGTTGACTTGTTACCCGTTCGATGAAGGTTCAATCCCCATGGGGAATAACAACATACACGCCACTCGTTAAAGAAGAAAAACGAATAACACCTTGTTTCTCCAACCCTCTACACCAAAAAGAGGATTTCTGCCTGGTAGTACAATGGACCGTTACCGAGTCTGAGTGCTCTGGGATTCAGATTCCCTTTTTAAAAGACGACTTGGCGGGACAAGCATCCATCTTTGGAAAGGTGTTTGCGCCTTCAACGATCTCAAAAAAGGAGGTTAAAAGGACGCATGAAAAGGGACTCCCGCCAGCGAAGTCTTAAGCGGTACCCAAGCACGGCAGAAACAGGCCATTAAAAATGATTAACAACAAGGGGCGGTGCATTCTTTGAAGCTGTTTAAATAATAATTAAAATAATAATATAGCGTAAGCCGACGGCTTACAGACAACGTCCTTAAATCGAGGTCATCAACATACTTTTCCACTAATCATTTTCATTGATATTCTTGTCAATCGCATTTTTTTCATTGACTGCGATTGACAAAATCCTTTAGAATCGTTCGTTCACAATAGCACACATTGAAAATAGTCAATTTATTGTCGATTGACACTTGCAATAGGGGTGATTGTCTTGTGCCTCTAGGGATACCAGATAAAACTGAACCAATTTGGCCACCATTGAACAAACTGGACAGCCGTTTGGCCGTGAGAAGCGCAGTCAGATACCTTTTTTGTTGGGGTGCAAGGCTTTCTACACTAGAGCACTCAGACTTAATACTGGTTCATTGTACTACCAGGAAGGAATACCACTTTAACTGTTTTAATTTACTCGTTTTCCTAAGAAAAACGGGTAGGCGCTTCAACAATAAGGAGCTAAGGTATACAGCACTCACCACATCAGCCCCTAATACCTGCCACCTGATACGAGCAAAAGCAGGACAATCACCGACGAAATGTTCCGCAGTGTCATCGCTTTCTCCACAGGCTTCGCGGCTGGTGCACCTTAAGATGCTTGGCAAACGGGTAATGGCCCGTAAAAACGCCAGTAGTCTGTCTGCAGTCTTTTCTATTGAGAGAAAACAAGAATGCCGCAGATTTCCTACAGACGTCGGGTAGAATTAGTCTGTCTGCACCCTGGAGAGTCATGCCATTTGCGATTGTGTTTATATGAAACCCAACCGCCAATGGAAACCCTGACCGAAGACGCAGGCAGACATAAAGCCGGTTCAGGTCCTGAGAAGTCTTCTTTTGCCCTGTCTAGCAAGTTCATCGGAGATTCATCATTTTCTGTGATTCCTTTATGACCCGGGACCCAGATTATCCAAAGTGAATTCAGCCTTCCAACCGAATTCAGAGAGATCTTGTATTCACGAACTATTTTGGTGGTGGTTAAAGGGTTCAACAAGGCCTTAAGCGAAGCCGGACTGTCGCTACAGACGCATATAATTCGCCCCCTTCCACCTGTTCCTCACAGTAAAGTCCATAGCCATTAGGATAGCATTGGAAGACTGATGCATGTTTGCCTAGCAAGAAGAAGTCTGATATTGTCGCTCTCCACGAAAACATCAGCTCCAGATCCTTGATCGGTTTTGGAGCCATCCGTGAAGATTCGACTGCATTTCTTTGCACATCAACCGAAGTTCCGGTGTTATTGCATTAGACGGCGCATCCATAAGACAGGAGTCGAAGGACAAACTTCGCGCAAGTTAATTAAAACTCCAGTGCGATTTATACCAACTCTTCTTTAAGGTGAGATAGATTTGATTGTGCGACCCATGATGTAAACAGATACCTTGGTATTTGGCTGGACCAGTATCTGTATTTTGATTAACTCAGTTGAACAGTATTGACAATTTCCTGATTACGGCGATTCGAAGGCACGTCGCAAAAACGATGGACAGTGACATCCTTGGGGCCTAATCGCAATGAAATGTACCTGGTGGGTACCCCCCGGTCTGGCTTTATCCCGGCAGAGGCATTTACCCATATATTTATCCAAAAGGGCTGGTACTGACGAGGGATGGTATTTTCGTATTTTACCACTGCCACCGCAGCGCGTGTGCGATATATATACGGCTCAGCCCGAGCGATATATATACTTCTGAGTTCCTCCATTTCAGTTTCGCAAATGCGGAGAGGAACGAAACGGATACAGAGAAACAGTACACCACGTTTTGGTGGCTGTTTAAAAGGGAAAATTGTTTATATAACGCTTCGTTGCCCAAGGATAATCAGTAAGTGGAACGCACGAAAACACGGTGAATAAATTTCTGCGTCATTAAGTTTCTCACCAGATACGGTTACTTCAACGCCTTCTTCCATAAGATTGGCAAAACGGATAGTCTAACCTGCCGGCACGTGGACCCTCCAGATGAGAACCTCCAAAAAAAAAAAAAACGGATCCATGGGAAGGAGAAGACAGGAGAAGGCTTGGAATTCAGGCAACCAAATTGCCTTTACGAAGAAAAGTGCAAGCACATAGTAAACATAAGAGGAAACAGCGTACTCGGAATGACCAGCAATGCAAAAGCTTGAAGCTCAATCGTCAAACTTTCCCTTAGTGAAGAAAAATTATAGCGGACAGTAAACACGCCCTCCCAACTCATGCTGTCGGGCCTCCCGAAACCACACCGGTCCAATGGCTGGAGGTTCCAGCCTTTAGCGATGGGGATCTGAGTTAAGCTGCAAAAGCCTTGCAACGCAAAAGAGCCTTCGACACCAGCCGCCATTGCTGTCCATCGCTAGGACAGTCTGCGCGGCCTCAGCTTGGAACACACGCATCAGGACTGGTTGATATGCACTGCTTCTGATAAGCCTCCTGCTCCTGTTTCCTTCTCCGACTTGGAGCCATCTGTAAAACAGAATTCCAGTCCTGTTTAAAGTTATTAACACTATAAAGTTTTTGAGAAACCCACAGGCGGACCAGTAGGGATGCAGTAAAGTGGGAGGGTTGTGATCCCTTAAGTCCGGATTATGCCTTCGTCGTCAAAAAAAGAAAAAAATTATAGAGAAGAAAGTTCGTGTCAAAGTCATACATGGGTTTCCCGTTATCAGTAAGTGGCATAAGTCCACTCTAATTGAAGATGTCAAGTATGCATGAGTGTACGGCTTTCAAATGTTGATCTCGTTACCCTGGAGAGGGTTATCCACGTGAGGCGTAAACACCAAGGTGTGATGGCTTGCTACGTGACTGTATATTATGTATTCTTTCCTCCAATAAAAATAAACAAGTCTTCGTCTGACAATTTAGTTTGTGGTTTATTAGCATTTTATCCCACACAAAGTAATCAAATGGCGTCAGCTCATATAATGTCATCGTAGAAACGAGTCCTCAGTAAGTCAATGGTTTCATCGACAATATGGCTCGTAGCGCCATCCTGATGGAAATACATATCGTCCAGATCAATGTCGTTCATATTTTCGAAGAAAGGAAACGAAACAACAACCAAACAGGTTCTATGCTAAAATTAGCTCAATTCTGGTATCTCGAGTATGTAGAACACGAATATGTCATTGGAATTCCAGCGTTAGCTCTTATTTCCGTTATATTCGGTTGTTCTTTTTAATAGATGTATTTTATTATCATTTATGATCGGTATAGATCTGTTGACTATTATAAACAGTCTGGAACAGCTGCATAGCTGAGTTTCCAATTATTAAAACATGAAATAAAACTACAATTTTACGCTTTCGTGTTTTTAGAGGATTCAATTTGAATGCCAAACTTTTTCTATTATTTAAAAATACTTGTCACGTCATAATGAGTAATGAAAAAAGGCGCGGCAAATGAAATTAAGTTCTAAAACATAATTCAGGTGCAACTATTCAATTGAACCACACTGTATATGCAGATTTTCTCACTCAAAACAAATTTAAATTTTCTGGTAATATCTGGAGAATTCCATTTTGCACCATTTTTTTTTTTTTTTTTATAAAATGATAAGTGTTTCTCAGAGCAAACGAGAAAAAGCAAATAACAGTTGGAAACCAAAACATACTTAAACAGGCACTAATCAACCTCCAAGCGCGTTCAACTTAGGGCTCAGTTATAGCAATACCTACGTGAAAAGTGGAACCGTAAACACATCGACATGAACACATCATAGGAACGATTTGTATCGTTGCTGTGAATTGACTGAGAAGTTGAACAGAAAAACTTTTCCGTACATGAAAATAAATAATTTCGTTTTCTAGCCAATTTTAATTGAGTTTCTCAATTATTTGTCACATATTAGTTTAATATTTCATAAGCAACATTTTAGGACAAAGATTGTGTGAAAAGATTGACTGGACCAAAAAATTAAATCAAAATTCGTTTTATTTTACGTATGGCTACAACTGGGGCCTTATACAGCGTTTATAGTACAACGTTGAATATGCTTTCTAAAGAAGAATTTGGCGTTTAGAGATATTTTAGAGGTATCACTAATTTGCACACTCCTTATAAGACGTTTATGACTAAGGCTGACTATGTTATTGACAAAAAATACAGTTAGAAAGCCAAATGTTTTTGTATGCCTAATTTTATTTGATTGCGCAAGCCGTTTTTGATTAGGTGGCCATTTCCCAAAAAGAAGATCTTACATACACTCGTGCTCAACTGCATAGGTTCAAAAAATTCTGTTTTGTAATGTGTCTTCGCTCTCAGTCTATTGCATATAAATTATTTTTTTTTTGAATGCCTTGAACCTTCATTTGTTTGCACATAACATAGAAGAGAAAACTAACGCGATTTGTGAAACGGTAAATTATAATTTTGTTTTTATCACTATATTCAACAAAAGCACTGCATTTTTTTGGCTCATACTATTAGGATCAAGCGCAATGACTTCAGTTTTCTTTTTTTAATTGAAAGTAACTTTCGTTGTTTTTTTGTAAAATGGGTCGTGGAAAGTAATTGAACGATTTTGAAAAAGGCCAAATAAAGGGGTATTTGGAAACTGGGCTAAAACAGCGCGAAATTGCTAGAAAATTGGTCGGAGCCAAAATGTTGCTAGTAATTGCATTCGTTATTAATTCCGTTATGGAAACAATATGAAAGGATACAATACGCGACAACAACATAGCGGTAAGAAGATTTATCATCAGAACTGTTTTGAATTTTCAACGTTCTGCTACCAAAATCAGGGAAGAATGCAGAGTTAATGCAAGTGTGGCAACTGTAAAAGGGATTATTCGGAGAGCCAAGCATTTGAAGAGGCTAAAAGTAAAAAAAAACACCTCTCAATGATGTGCGTTAAGCGGCACGACTTCGATTTGCTCGAGACCATTATGACGTGGAAAAAGGAGTTGCACACTGTCGTGTTTTCCGACGAAAAACAAATTCAACCTACTTTCACGACCTGCGAAAGGAGAAACGCGTGTTGAATCGTCACCACACCAGTGCAGGTGGCGTAATAAAGTGGGGGGCGATATCGTATTATGGGACTTGTAAGCTGCATTTTTTATCATTGAAAAGGAACGCAAACTGTACTACAAAAGGCTTTTCCACGTTTCTCAAACGTTTTCGGGCGAATTCCATTGGACATACCAGCACGACAACGCTCCCATTCATACAGCTAGGGTAGTTAAACAGTGGGTAAACGACCAAAAGGTAAAATTGCTTGGGTGGCCGCCGTACTCCCCGGACATTAATATTATTGAGAACGCTTGGGGGCTGTTGTCCCGAAGATTTTATGAGGCTGGGAAACAATTCGACGATTCTGCGACCCTGATTAAGCCATTTAAAAAGCCTGGTCTTGAATAAAGGAGGGAGAACAAAATAATAAATTAGCATTAAATACATACTATATACTTATATTAACAAGAAACAAAGCTGCGATTTTTTTTTTAATTTTAAGTTTCAGAACCTATTCAGTTGAGCCAAAATAAATTGGCTTTTTTTGCTATGTTTATTGAAAAAATAAGTAATGAGTATATATACGTGTGTTAGACACCGCATACTTTTGTGTTTCATTAATAATTAAGTAATTTATGCAAACAAATTATTTCATTAAAATCGGTAAGTTGGTTGAAGAGATATTGCCATATTACTTTTTAGAAGCGTTGAACCTATTCAGTTGAGCGGAGTGTAAAAGCAAGGTGTCGTCTCAGACAGGCTACGTTTTAAGTCTTGTCTATAATTGTAAAATGTTGCGGTATTTGGCTATTTTAAAATATTAAGACTAGCAGCAGAAACCTCTCGTCCCGTCTTGTCTTGTCAGCGTTATCTTGGCTAAAGGAAAATCTCATGACAAGCAGCGGAAACCTCGTACTTAAACTATCGAACCAGAGAAACCTTCAGCAGTCTGGAACATCTTCCACGTGCAAACCAGTCCGGAAGGTCCGTCCCGTGTCAACCTAACTAACGCAAAAACAACGTGACCAATTGAAACCTAGAGCAAGAGAGAACAAAAAGAATACGAGGAGATATCCAAGCCGGATGACAACAATCGGTACGGCAAACGAAATCTTCTCTTATAGCTCAGATCGAAGACGAAGGAAAAAAAGCTTTCGACAAATCTCTGCAAGATGTTTTAGGAAATAATACAATATTTTATGAGATGACTACAGTAGCAGAAGTCCAAGAAGCTATTCAAAAGAGAAGCCCCAATCAACCTCGGCTCTTCAGGTTGCGTTCACGGGGAAGAACAGAAGCTCGTTAAAAAAAAGTGGCCATGACTGCTCGAGCAACCAATGCGATGGGTAAGACCTCTGAAATCATAATTGGAAGGCTCAGAGAGTGGCCAACTGTTAAGAAAATGACTACAAGAAAAGCGTTTTCAACAACGAGCTGTCTATGCGCGATACATTCCAAAAGCCTACTACATTGGCTCGGCCACATCGAGCGAATTGACTATAATGCTCTAGCCAAGAGGATCTTCGACTCCCAGCCCCCAGTTCGAGACGACAAGGAAAACCGAAATTCCGTTTTAAAGACCAAGCCATCACGGCTGAGCTTGATTCAGTTCCCGATAAGACGCGCCTAATGAAAAGAAAACAGCGGTGTGAGGATTTTTCAATCGAATGTTTGGGGAAGTTTCACATAACTACACGGGTCAGATCACTAGGAACAAACTGCTTTGGACGCTACACAGTTTCAAACCATACAAATCTGCGGGGCCAGATGGCATAATACCAGCAGAGCTACAAAACCCCTCGGATATCATCTTGCCTCTTCTTTAGATAATCCTGAAAAGCTACATAGAACTGTTCTACATTCTGCTGTTGTGGAGAGAAGTTAAAGTGGTTTTTATACCCAAAGCCGGTAAATGCTCCCGTGTAAATATAAAGGATCTCAGATCCATAATCCCATCATCATTCCTTCTTAAAACCCTAGAAAGGCTAATTGACATAAATCTTCGTACTAATATTGATACAAGACTCCTGTCCACGGCCCAACATGCATAATGCAAAGTGAAATCTGTTGAAACAGTCTTAGTACGAACGTAGTACGTTCAATCGAATATTCCCTTCACCATAAAGAATACACTTTGGTTGCGTTCCTGGACATTGAAGGTGCTTTTAAGAACGTCAAAACATCCGCGATCGCAAATGCAGTGTCAACTCTGAAAGTAGATGACTCATTTGGTGAGCTATTTAATCTACTGCTGAAAAGAAGAATTACTTACTCAAAACAGGGTGTGACATCTGGCAGAAGATCTGTCACCAGAGGAACCCTGCCAGGGGGAATTCTACCGGGAAGGCTACAGGGTGATTGCCTATGCAGATGACGTTGCAATTGCCGTTTCAGGAAAGCACCTAAACATTCTGAAGAAACTTCTCCAAAGCGCTCTCAATAAGCTAACGATATGGGTAGATCGTTGCGGGTTAGGTGTGAACCCCCACAAAACTATACTTCTTCCCTTCACCAGGAAATACAAGATTCCACACCAGACCTAACATACAAGATTTCGGAAAGCTACGGTAGCACTCTTCTCTTGCAAAAAAGCCGCATTACCAACTGGCTATACATCTCGGTAATAGGAACGACCACCGTTTGTCACACCCTCTGTTGGCGGTGCACCCCTCAGAATCTCTGATAGTGCGAAGTACATGGGACTCATACTAGACAAAAAACTAAATTGGAAAATGAATACCAATTAGAGAATCAAAAAAGCCACAATAGCCTTTTACTCCTGCAGCAAAATCTTTGGAAAAACCTGGGGACCATCTCCCAAAATTAAACGGTGGATGTACATGTACACGGCAATAGTAAGACCTATACTGACCTATGGCAGTCTCGTACGGTGGCAGGCAACCATCTTTGTTCAATCAACAGCCGCCATTGGTGGCATGAGAATTTGCCAAACAGTGAAATGGAAACCAAACGAAATGGGTCAATCGACGATCCTACAGAAAGACTTCGGCCATGTACCAACTACGGACTACATCACGCCATACTTAGATTTCACAAGACCTTTCTCGAGTGCCTATCCCAGTAGGGAAGAATGGAGAAACGGATTCGTCCCCGGCACGCAAGCCATAACCGTATTTACGGACGGTTCAAAAATGGTAACGGAGGTGGGGTCAGGCGTCTTTTCCGCATATCAAAATCGGTACGCCTCCCCGACCACAGCAGCGTCTTTCAAGCAGAGGTCCTGGCAGTGACAACAACAGCCCGTGAGTCTGTGGTAAGGGCAATACCACCCGATGGTATTACCTTCTTTATCGACAGCCAGACAGCAATAAAAGCCTTTACTGCAGCAGTAATAAAATCCAAGCTTGTGAAATGCTGTCGCGAAGAACTCAAGGTTCTTGGTACTCAGCATAAGGTATCGCTCTGCTGGGTTCCGGGATATGAAGGCATTCTAGGCAACGAGAAAGCGGATGAATTAGCAAGACCATGTTCGGCAGCTGCGTCAGAATAAGCTGATCCCTCTGTACTCATCCCGCCTTGCACACTTAGGCTTGTCGCAGGGAAAAAGGCAATAAGAGAGGCGAACCTTAGATGGACGGCACTAGATACTTGCCACACCACAAGAATGCTATGGCCAACCTTCAATGGAGCCAAAACCGAGAGTCTCATGAAAAAGGATAGGAAATCACTATCCACCCTCGTAGGTATATTAACGGGGCACAATACTCTGCGGTGCCACATGAAGATATTACGCTTGACGGAAGAAGAACTCTGTAGAGGCTATGGCGACGAGGAAGCTCTGGAGAGCCCGGGTCTCCAACACATCAGGTACAGATTCCTGGGGAGACATTTCTTCCATGACCTAGACGAGCTCTCCAGCACACCGTTAGACAGCATAATGAACTTCACCAAATCCACAGGATGGTTTGTATCGAACAACACAGTGAGTAATTAATCTCAGTTTTTGTAGACAGGGTTAAAAATGAGTAAGGGACAACACTCTTCCCCCGATGGGCATCACAATGGGTCAATATTGACAAAATCTGCTGGTCACGCCTCCAATGTCAAATTTCAGACAGGGTTTAGATGTCAGAAAATAAAGTCTGTGCATATGTCCAGAAGTCAGAAAATAAAGTCTGACTGAAATGTCCAGACTCATGTTAAGTCTACAAAAGTGCGTTCTACACCAGACACGTTTATGTCCTGACTTGAGTCTTGCTCTTGACTGAAATTATATCTGGTGGAAACTCGGTTTAAAGGCACTCCGTAGCACGGTTATTCAGCTAGTACTCGTATCTAATAAATCAAAAATAATCTACATAATGTTTGAAAACAACAACAGTTGCGAATTAAAAGACTATTTTCGAGAAACCTCCAGCTTATTGCGTAATTTTGTGAATAGATGATTATATATGTTAATTCAATGATAATTCAATGTCAATTCAAAATAACAAACAAATAACAAATTTTAACTATTTCCTTGGGAATGATTAATATTTCGAACAACAAAGTGTGGACAACATCAGGTTTATTAAACAGACCAATTGTCTGGCGTGCATTCTGAGCAACCGAAGAAGCGAATACTTAAGAAACTATATCGCTCATTTGCTTCAATACCGGCATGACTCAAAATTCAAGAATTTTTAGTTTCTGATCAAAACTTACGTAAATAAAAGGATTCATGTAGAACGTCTTTTTTCAGCTTCATAGTTCATAGAATGACGAGGAGATGGCACTTGTATCATTGTGCAGGTTTTCTCTTTCATATGGAATGTTAATTGCAATGCAACAGTGCCTTAAACCAGTTGTTTTTGTGGTGGAAACATTGTTCAGTTTTCAAGCATTCATAAGTTAAAACCGGCTTGAAAATCGATTTGAAAATTAGTGTTTTATTATGAATGCTAGGCTAGATTTTCTATTTATCAAATGATATAATATTTTAATTAAGAGGCTGGTTTTGTGAATTGTGTTCGATTTATGTTTTTCAAAAGTCAATTTTGTATCGAATGTAATACCAAGGTGCTAAGAATTCTCAGACCATTTGATTTCAATTGAGTTTGTGTATGAAGCATGTTCTAAGGGCTGCGTCGAGTGAACCACATAGCTTGACATTTTTCGGCATTGTCTTTTATTTGCACCTAGCAAAAATTTCAGCAGAGTTTCTAATGAGAAAGGTTTTCAAAACGTTGCTCATGCCAAGGGTAACATTCTAATACAATTAAGACACCTTCACAAAAAATGCGCTTAAACAACATAATACACGTATGTTTACTTATTTATTAAAGGAATTACTTTTTTATTTGGTCCTGTGTGCGAGAAGAGTGAATGGAGGAGAAGATACAGCCGCGAACTCTATGAGATGTAACAAGATGTGGATGTAGTCCAAAAACTTAAATCACGTCGACTACATTGGCCGGACACATTGAGCGAATGGACAATATTTTTTTTTGTATTTATTTGAAATTGTTTGTTGACATTTTGTATTTTTTATACTATACGTATTAAAATAGTGTCAAATGCCAATTCAAGGGGCTTCATTACAAATAGTTGAAATATTAGTGGGGTGACCCTTAAGACATTAGCAAAAAAGATCCAGGATTATATAAAATGCATTTAAAAAATAACAATTCAAGTTAAATTAAAATATTTATTTTTAAATAAAAGAGAAAATAGAGAAAAAAAGACTATAGTTACGCCAAAATGTGAGAAAAAACAGCTTCCGTAGTAACAACGCTCCAGCCAAGAGGATCTTCGACTCCCAGCACCCAGGCTCGAGAAGGCAAGGAAGACCGAACAATCGTTTTAAAGACCAAGCCATCGCGGATGCCAGAGCACTTGTCCTGAACAACTTAAGCAGCGTGCCCGGGATCGCAGAGGATGGAAGGCTGCAGTGTCTCAGGCAGGAGACTCTTCACGGGTCGGGAGCCCGTTAAGTATGTAAGTATTTCTTCAGAATTTGTAATTCAGTTTAATTTAACTATTTTTGTTTCTTGGTTACACGCATACCTGAATTTTACCAATTACTTGAAAATGTGATGAATTTTTTCAGTTTTGGCCGTTGTTTTTGATGGCTTAATAAAAATAGACTACAAAGCAGTTGAGTGAGTGCTACCTGAAAAAAATATGGCGGATAATTACACTTTTTCATTGTCAATAACGTCACATCTTTGTTAAGTCACCAAACAAATCAAGTTTTTGGAACAGGCGTAAATTTAAGGTCAAGGAGCCCTTGGTAGAAATAATAAATTCTTTAATTTCATTGCCAGATGTAAACCTTCCGATAAGTATTCATTTTGAACTCTTTACTACATATTCGAACAAAAATGGTGTCGATTTCAAACTTTAAATACGCCTCCTGAACAATTAAGATTGTTGAGTTACGACGCTATTGTAGCAAATGAGCGATATATTCCATTCCATGTACGATTAAGCGCAAAAACTTTATCCAAAAATTTAAGCAAGACCGACTAAGATAATATAACCAAAAAAAAACATAAGTGACACATCACTGAAAGTAACTATATTTAATACAATTTCGTTAGTTAGTATGTATATGACTTTATTGGTAACATAAATTGACCAACAAAAAAATAACATTAAATAACTTTTTTTTTATTCTTCGTAGGTCTCTCTCCTACCAGTTTTTGTCGAATTTCTGTGCTAAATACAAACGCATATCTCCTCGTATGTACTTATATGTATTTAGTTCCGTCTTTCTTTAGACAAAAAAGAGCATAATTCATATATTATACACCGAACGAAAAAAGCACAATCCTACATTCACATGCGATTAAAAAACACCTACGTAGTCCTAGGTCAGTATTATTAAAAGAAAAAAGACAACAACAAAAATAAAGAAACAGTCAAAGAGAGCCACTACTTTGCCGATTTTAGAAGTTTGGACTTTTTTGAGTGCCATGATGAAGTTTCCAAAAATAAATCAGTGATGTGTGTGTGCATGTATGGGAAAAATGTAGTATACGATAAGACAAAACACTTTTAATTTGTTTTTATTGCGTAGACATTATACAATTAAATTTAAACATAAACAAAGATTAACCGGTCGAGCAGCCCGTTTTTGTTATAATTACATACGAATGAGTATGTTATAATATTTTCTGCCAAAGTGAGCAGAGAGGACGATTTTAAATTTTGCCGGTGGTCTCGACGCCAAATTGAAATAAATTCATGTGGATGGCTGAGGACGGGAATAGAAATGTTAGCCAACTGTACACTTAAAAATTCCCACATTCGTAAAATCATAACGATTAGGCGAATACGATCATCACTTCCTGGTATCATGTAGGGAACGAAGGAAAAGGAAAGTCAATAAATAACTTGAAATGTTTAGAAATAAAAATCTATACATATATCAAACTGCGGATCAAAAAGAGGCAAATGTTCTTTTCATATAAAGCATGCTTTAGATATACAGTAATATAGGTGACTTATCATTTTTGTATGACAGATCCCTATTTTATAAAAAAAAATGACAAGCGACAATTTATAATACGACAACTTGTCAACTCTTTGTCCCACTTAATTTTTACAATTTTGTAATTTGTGTGTGCGCCTACACTCCAAAAAACAACGGTTTTTACGTAAAACTATGAATTTTTACAAACGCAAACATATGGTTTTTTTTCAAAGAGAGTGAGGACGAGAGAGTGAGAAACTTTCCCATTCTGCGACTTGCAGCTCAAGAAATTTCATCGGACTGATTTATGGAATCTGTCAAATGTTACTTTGGTGTGTGTTATTGCATTGGTTCGTGTCATTAGTTATGGTTTTCTCTGTCTGTCGTATACATATTTTTGACGTATAATAATTTGGGATTTTTTTTTTGTTTAACGCGTTCGAGTAATTTTTCTTTCTTCTTCTTCCTTAATGATCATAACCGTGCCACCTTACTCCCTCCTGGCCCGCATGTGGGGTTCGCCGTTTTGACCTCGGCGAATATTGGCAGGCCTCCCGATTTCGGATGACTTCATCACTGAGGCCAATCATGTGCTCGTGTTGTTGCATTTGTATGATCCGGCAGGTTTTGGTTGGTTGGTTGGTTGTAACCGGCCCTCGATGAGGATGCACTTAGACCAGAGGTAGGTCCATTGTGCTGCCGATGTGTAAGGTGGGTGGGTCACCCTCTTACTACGGGAACCATTTGCTCCTCTGAATGAAGGAGCTAATCTTTGCTGTGCAGGCGTTGTTGAGATCGTTTAGTTTATTGAAAAGGTATTCACCCAGTGTAATGTTGGCGAGTGCAGTGACTGATAGTCTCCTCTTGCTCCTCTTCCCTACAGCGTCTGCAGAAGTCATTGTAGGGAATGCCTAGCCTTTGAGCATGTCTTCCTTTAGCACAGTGCCCGATGAGGGCGTTTACTAATTTGGAGAGGGTTCCTCTCTTATGCCCCAGAAGTCCGATGGACCTGGGTTTATTTAATGTCGGCCAGAGTAGCCCTGCGGTGTTGCACTGGTCGAGTTGGTGCCAACGATGGTTGGCTTCGCTCACCGCATTCGTGTCTATGAGGTGTTTAACATAAGACGTTGGCGCCTCGCTTGACACTTATGCTGTTTAAACCAGAAGAGCCTCGTCGAGCCAGTTCGTCAGCTTCACAATTCCCTGGCATGTCACAGTGACCCGGCACCAAGCAAAGAGACTATACTGACCGGCTATTCCGTAAAGGGATCCGCGCCAGTCTTTCACTGCCTTGGATCTCGTAGTGCTGGATGCAAGGGATTTGTGGCCGCCTGACTGTCGATGTATATTACAATATCTGATTTCGATATCGTATTAACCAACAGCGGCTTGGCGGACGGCGGTGACTTCGATATGAAAAACGCTGCAGTGTTCTGGAAGGTTTAAGGAGAGGTGAATGTCCAGGTCTTCAGAGAAGACTCCGGCACCGACTCCGTCCTCCGTTTGGGACCTATCAAATCCACACAACGACCATATCACGTCGAGTTAATCGGTTCTCGTCAGATCACCGTAATTAAACGACGTTTAATTACGTACGTAGATGAGGGACCGTTTGAGAACAACCGCGTGTCGTTGGCCAGTCCCATCTACAGAGTCGAGGTAGATAATATACGTGGTATCTCAATGAACCTAAATTGGTCTAAGTGTGTCGGCTTTTGCCGACAGCCACACAAACCTAACCTAACCTGGGACAATCGACTACATTTTCCCTCCAAAGTAGCTTGCAATCAAATACAGTACAATGGACCGTTAACGAGTCTGAGTGCTCTGGGATTTGGATTTCCTTTTTAATGAAAAAAAAAAAAAAAAAAAGCTTGCAATCCAGCTGCAGGCCTAAATAGCTAGCGCTATTTGAGAGTGCCAGAGGAGTACCTCTTATCTGCGGGGGAGTGAACTCAGGGAGTTTATGCCTTCGTGTGAACAGGAGCAGCTCAGTCTTTGTTGGATTAACGGACAGGCCGCATCTTTCGGTCCAACTTGATAGCAGTTTGCATGACATCGGTCAGCGTCGTGTTTACCTGTGAAAAGTATAGCGACATCGTCCGCAGAGGCGATAACTTTGCATCCAGTGTATACAATGTTCAGAAGTGCTTCGTTGAGCACTAGATGCCACAGTAGCGGATACAATACTCCCACTTGGGGGGTGCCTCTGTGTGCACGTCGTTTGACAGTGCTCCTCACGAAGGATGCAGTTATTACCCTGCTTTTGAGCATGTATTCCACAAAGCAGCAGATCGAGTCGTCGATGTTAGGCCTGCGCAAGGCGTTGGTAATCGAATTGGTTTCAACGTTGTTGACCTGCGATTTAATTTTTATTGATTATTAATTTATTTATATGGGCGCAGTGATTTATTGGTTAGTGCGTTGAACTACTGATAGAAGGGCCTTTTTCCACTGTCCCACCTCTTGCAAAAGTCCGAAAAACATTCAAGAGTATCAATTGTTATGAGAAAGTTCTCAAGAAGAAATGGAAGCTAGGCTGCAGGCCCTGTTTGGAACGCAAATGCCTAATATTTTTACAAGCTTTTATTTAACTTGCAATGTATCTATGTATGTTTGTCCGGGTAGAATCTTGCATCTGAATTTTAAAACAGTTATCTTTAATTTGTTAAAATTGCCTAGATGTGATTTCTGCCTTTCACGATAAGAGCTGTTATATGTTATATAAGAGCAAAGAAAAGACTAGGCGTGTTTTTTAGTGAAATGTATTAACAGGAATGTTCAAACATACACCATAAACAAAAATAACGTTCTATGGACAGTCACTGTCAGAAAATATCCACAGCGAAGGGCTACTTTGAATGCACGCTGCAACTACAATGATATCATTGCCAATTCAACTCCAATGCCGCTGACTATGTTTGCTTGGGATCGTTCTTCTATTCTACAGTCGATACCTACATTTCACTAAAAAACATAAATTTTTTTAATTTTTAAAATTAAAATCGAACAATCATTCGTTTCGCCTAAATTTAATCTCAGATTTAAAATAAACCGTTTGTCAATAATATTTTAAGGATTAATTATCTTCTAACCAAAAATAAATCTAAAAAACAAATAAATCTACAACACAAACAAACACCAAACCAAACTCATTTCTGTTTCGCTGTCAAATTCAAATTCTCTATATTATTATAGTTGTAAATGTGTTCTTTGCGGTTCTCACACTCAACCAAGCATAACGAATGGGGTTGGGGTAAGAAAAGAGAGAAAATAACCAGGACACTTATCAGTGATGCCAATGCTGTTGTCGATAAAACAGCAGATCGGACAAATTTATACAGCAGTTTGAAAAAATATTCGTACTCACGGGGACGTTACCGTACTCGTGCCGTAGTCACTCTCTCTATGGCAAAACTGCACGAAATACCAGACCACGATGACTATGAATCAACTACGAAGTGACATGTGGATATACATTGTCATCCAACCAGAGGTGTCATTTTAAATATGTAGTTAGAAAAACGCAAATTTTTTTACGAAAATTGGTGATATTTTTATTTTAATCTAAAGTAGGTTAGCGGAACGATAAAATATGATTTGTTCTCTCATAAAAAGTTCGCAAAGGAATTTGATTTCTGATTCGATCGCGAACCTTATTTTTCGGTTCGTTTAAAACTAAAGTTCGTTTTCACGATCGAATCAAATCTGTTGCGATCTGTAAATTATAGTTCGTTCGCGAATTTATCGCGTGCGAACTATTGGAGATCCGTTCGCGAACTGTCTAAGAAAAAAAAAGTCATTTTACATGAAAATTATGTAACATATTTTAATATTGAAAGAACATACGTGAAAAGTATTTTGATTACATATTAAGATTTTGGACTAAATTTGCATTCAGTTTAACTAACAACATAATTGTTACTTTGGATAATTTGTTTCTGTCTTTTGTCTAAAAAAAACTGGTAGAGCGCTAAAAGCCCGTTCAACAGAGACTTGAGTTGATAGCACTGCCAGCACTACTTGTGCAAGTTTCCCTAGAATAACCTCTTTGCTGCTCAATGTTTTCCAATGCTCAATTTTCTCTCACAAAGTAAGCAAGATAATTCGTCAGCTTCTTCATTATAAGAAACATATTAATTTAACTCAAATGTCTTTATTTTCCCCATTTCAACCAAAATAATAACTATTGAAAATATAAATCGCGAATCGAGAATGGAATGGTTTTATGGATCTTTGCGGATCCTTATCGCGAGCGAACCATATTCTACCTGAATTTCTTTTTTCCGATATCTCACGAACGAGAGATACAAAAAAAAGGATACAGTTCGTTCGTGAGAGAACTATACATTTTTAAAGATAGAAAATTTTATCGTTCGCGAACTTTATTTTGTATGGTTCGTGAGAAAATTGATAAAGAACGATAAAGATCCTTATTTTATCGTTCGTGAGCGATTTTTTATGAACCCTGGTAAAAGCTCTGAGGTTAGAATCGTCCATATCTGTCATTCTTTGATGACATTTTTCATCGCGTTTTCGCTTAATTGCGCATGTGTTCCGCGAATAACAGCTCTCATATTATCTCTTAGTGCATGAATCGTTGGTGAAACATTAGCGTAGATATTATATGTTACTGGAACTCTCACATAAATAACAAAATCACTAAAGCTAATAGAGCTTTATGGGCCTGTCGTCGCACATATGGCAGAACCTGGGGAATCTCTCCAAAGATCGTCCACTGGATCTACACAGTGATGATAAGACCCATTATAACATACGCCTCCATAGTATGGTGGACAAAATCCACACACAAAGTCGCAATAGAGAAGCTGCCTTGGTATCTCCGGAGCCATGCGAACCTGTGCAACAGCTGCCATAGAGGCAATAACAGGAATTACACCTCTCCACATATACATTCAAAAAGTGGCGATCCGCAGTGCAATAAGTCTAATACAGTTAAACGAGATAAGTCTTAATGTTCATCCGGAACTAAAGACCCTTCTCGATGAACTGCCAGAACTTAACATGAACTGCGCGGTCACAGACCGCATTCAAAAAACACTATGCTTCAACAAACGGTTCTCCACGGAGATCCCCAAGAGAGAAGCATGGGTTAGTAATAACCCACCAAACAGCCACAACGGCATAAAGTGGTAAACGGATGGTTCTAAAATGGAAACGGGGGTAGGAGCGGGAATATACGGACCACACAAACGCTTCACGATACCCATGGGCAAAAGTCCCAGCGTATTTCAAGCAGAGCTCCACGCCATTCAAGAATGCACCAGCCACATTAATTTATCTGGCAAAAAAGGTGCAACAATCCATATATTCACGGATAGTCAAGCAGCTATAAACGCCCTTAGCTCTTATACCATTGACTCCAAATCAGTCATGTACTGCTTCAATACCCTACAAACACTCGGAATAAGAAACAAGGCCAAATTATGGTGGGTTCCGGGTCATGTCGGGGTAGAAGGTAACGAAAAGGCCGACAAACTGGCCAGAAAAGTTTCAGAAACACCTTTCATAGGTCGCGAACCTTTCTGCTGCACTCCTAGATCAGCAGCAACGGCAGCAATAAAAAGCTGGGAACGTAGAAAATGTATCCATCTTTGGGAAAGCATCCCAGGTCTAAGACAGGCCAAACGAGCCATTCGGCCCTTCAATCAAAATGCCAGCAAATGCCTAAACCTAAGCAGGCATGATATCAAAAACTTAGTAGGTTACAGCCCCAAAGGAAAAAGGGTAATGTTGTTCAATCGCATGATCTTTGCAGTCAATTGAAGTCTCCATTTTGATAAATCACACGTCCAGGAAATTTGTCACGCTCTTGAGCCATTGATTTACCAGCTGTGTTGCATGTGGCGCCGTCGTCTACGTCCATAGCATCAATTTCAAGCAAAAAGAAAACCAGTCAACATCGTTCGGTAACGCAATTTATTCACTGAAACGGTCGCATCAGCATCATTTTCGAAAAAATATGACCAAATGACACTGCCAGTCGAAAAACCGCACCAAACTGTCACTCGTTGTGAATGGAGAGGATGTTTCCACTATTTCTCTTGGATTATCGGAGCTCCGGATGCGACAGTTTTGTTTATGTACCCAGACAAATGGAAATGTGCCTCATCACTCAGAATAATGTCATACACCACATGACAGTAAAACTAAAAAAACAACGAAAGTATGCCTCGAAATATTTTTGGTTTGGATTCGGGTTGTTAGATTCAAATGGTGAAGAAAAGCCACAATGTGTTTTGTGCTGCGATGTTTTGAGCAATAAAGCCTGCCAAATTAAAGTGACATTTCGAAACCAATCACAAGGACTATAACGATAAACCTCGTGAATTTTTATCATGAAACTATCGGAACTACAGAGGAAACAAAAATCTCTAAGAAAAGTTGCTACCCAAAGTAGCAATGAAAATGCTGTACATATTTGCATTCTACCAAGAGCCCCTGATGATAGGTAAATTGGGAAACTCTAAAATGATGCATTATTTGTATCTTACCTAGGTTTTTTTGTTGACAGGCAAAGCTGGAAAAGCTCCAAATTGCAGTGAAGATTTGATTTTATCGGCAGCAAAGGTATTAGTGGTAACTATATTGGGTGATAAAGCAGCACATAATGTAGACATAATTTCTTTATCTAACGATACTGTCAAAAGAAGAATTGTTTTGTATTGCAAAAGCTTTCAAATTTAAAAGCTTTGACATGTTAAAGCTTTCTGGACTGCATTCACATCTTGATACAGACAGGTAATAAAAAAAATATATAAATATTAGGCATTAACTGTATGGGTCTACAGGGCCTAAAACCTAGGCTCTCCAAACATTGTGCGAAGTTTTTACGAGTATTTTAAAGCCGAACCCGAACGGGAAGTTTGAAAAGCTTCTAATGCAATTGAGACTCTAGGATGTTTGTCAGACCTACGCAAGAGGTGGGGCAGTGGAAAGACTCTACATTTTACTTCGCCCCGGTGGGATTCAAACCTGAGACAATTAGATTAGTAGTCCAACACGCTCACCTCTGCGCCCACGACAGACAGGTAATAGAGTGTTCTGTTATCGCGAATGACTCAATTTTTTCTTCAAAGAAACCCAATATCAAATCTCCCTTCCTTATTATCGTCCGTCAGCACTAGGTGCCACAAATAGGAACTGGCAGGATTAAGGTTCGATAGAGTATGCATTCAATTTGTTTTGCCGAACCGAAGTAGCAGCGGTTTTCTAGGGTAATGGGCCGTCATTGGATCTTCATAGAGTTGGAGTTTACTCCTAGGTGGATAAACTCTTCACTATCTCGAAGTAATTGCTATCAACAGTGACGTTTTGAACTCGTCGATGGATATATTCCTGTTTTGTTGACAGCATTTGTCAAGTTTTACGCTCGTTGACTTCAAGGCAACCAATTTCGCCTGTTCTTAAATCATCGTCAAAGTGACACAGAAAGAGAAATGAAGGTCCTAACGTGTACTCCTGGCTTGAAGGCCCAATGATACGGTGGGTCTTCCCCCAGTAAGGGGTCAAAAGATAGACGTAAACCATGCCGCAGGGCAGTACAAGTAGTATCCCAGTATAATTGCATCGTCATGTTTAAGGCATGAACTACACTCCTTGCGTATCTAATACCTCTTGTGTTCAAGAACACTTAAGATCCCGCAATTTTGGGCAACTACAGCCACTACGATACTCCCGCTACCTGACTCAGGGGCTCCTGCCTCCCATGGTAGCAGAAAATAGGTTCCTGTGGAGCCTCGCAACCGTAAAGTTAATTCCAGATGAACTCCTTATAGTCCGAACCTGTTAATCTCACTGTCACGCGTCACGCGACACAATTGTATCAGTTTTGGCAGGGTCCCGTTTTCGGCCATCGCCATGTAGAGCTCCTGACAATGAATGCTATTATATGCAGCCTTAAAGCCGATGAAAAGGTGGTGAATCTCGACTTGAAATTCGTTGGTCTATTCAAGGATTAACCTCAGTGTGAAATTGTGGTCTATTTTCGATCTGCCGATGTGAAAACCATACTGGTACGTGCCGATTAGTGTGTTCCAGAACGGCCTCGGAGGTTCACATAGATCGTTGGATATTATCTATAATTTGCGATAAAAATAAAAGGGTACATTGGCATATTGAGCTGATAGTCAGTCGAGTCATCGGATCTGTTTTCTTCCACACATACTTGGTTGATGATTTGGTGCATGCGCCCTACTACAACATCACCTCCATGTTTAAAGCTGCTTAGGTAAAGCAGCCGGCGACCTTGTTGTTGTAAGCTTTTTTATAGCTTAGCCAACCTCTTCTATACTGAATGTTGCAATGAGTTCTTCATTGGCATGTCCTATCACTATCAACTATTGCCTGTGCTTCGGTGACTAGATTTTCTTCTCAATGAGCCGGCCGGCGTTTCGGTCTTCGTGAAAGCAGACGGTATCTCTGCTTTCTTGTAAAACCTTCGGATGTTGTTTCTATCGCGCGATTTTTTGATTTTTTTGAACTGGGAAACTGCCGTCTTCTTCTCGTGGGTCGCTTCTGTTACATCACTGCCCTGATTTTGCGCTCCAGCGCTTTTACATGCATATCTTCTGTCACCTTTTTCTGGTAAACTCATACATCAGCATAGCATGGGCTTTATCTCTGGTGTGGCGTGTATCCTACAATGGTCTCGGCTACCTCTTTGATGATGTAGCGATATCGATTCCACACATTGCCCTAGTCTAAAGCGTCCGACGTCGAATTTTTCCTTTTGGACAGTTCGTAGATTCTTTTCGTTGGAATATCGAGCTCCAAATTTAGCCGCATCAAGAAAATGGTCAGAGTTTACGTTTACCTCTCTGAATGTGTGCGCTAAAAAACGTGTCTCGTGCCGATTAGCTGCTGATAGAGTTGCTGCAAAATTGATTAGTCGGTAGTCGTTATCTGGTGTCGTGTTGTGGATGCACTGTACCGAAGATATTTTCCTTGGCGATTTTAGCCATTGTTCCATCCGGAAAGGCTCCGTAGGCTCTGTCCAGGAGGTCATAGAACTCTTCCTTTTTGGCATCTTAAGTCACGTTGTAACACTCCAAACAAATTCTTCTCTAAAAAATCATTTAAAATTCTATTATTATTTTTCGATGTTACTCTCTTCCAGCCCTAGTTACTAAGTTGTTTATTATTTTTCGATGTTACGCGCTTCCAGCCCTAGTTACTAAGTTGTTTATTATTTTTCGTTGACACGCTCTTCCAGCTCTAGTTACTAGTTGATATTATTTTCGTTGCCCTAGTTACTAAGTTATTTATTATTACGTTGCCATGTAAAAACTCCTATAAAAGGCCGCGCCGAATCAGAATAAAATCACTTCACTTCTGGTTGTGATAGCTAGAGGTAAGCAATTCGACGGTACACTACAGCCTTTTGCTCCTCAAGCTTTTACAACAAGAAAACCGAGTTACATCGTTTTGTTCCCATTGACGGAGGTATACTACCGCCTCTTTGGTTTGAACTAATAAATTGCTCTTTTCACCAACCTTTTGTGTTATCGCCTATTCAGCGGGGTACTGCGTTATTTCGCATATCCTGCGGTAGAGGGTAAACCAAATTGATACTACAGTATTTGAGCTTTTCATTTTTTATTCTTGCAAGCCATCACTACGGCTGTCATGTTAAACTAAATAAAAACCATAGATATTTAATCAACTCTGTTTTATTCTCCTCCTAGAGGAAGAAGAAGTTGGACCGACCTCACTCCCCGAGAATCTCTCTCATTTAGTTAGTCTCACACTAAAAAGCTTGACCACTACAACGTTTTTTTTTTACTTTTAAATTATTTTTTTTAATGCTTATTAAATATCAACTTACATACAAGACAAAAATGATTAAATCTACCTTAAAAACATAGGGACGGGCTACAGTCCGCTTGGACAGAACGTTTGGATACCCTATTCTTATTCCTATCAGACACCTAGAGTCTACATTATAAATTTCAGCTCCATAGCACAAACTTTGGTTTTTCAAAAAAAAAAAAATTAATTGTGGGCGTGTCAGTAGCCGAATTTTGAAAATATTTACACTTGAGCATAAAGGCCCCTAGAGAGTCTGTATTATAAATTTCAGTTTCCTAGCTCAAACTCTGACTTTTCAATAAAATTGTTTTATTTAATTGTGGGCTTGTCAGTGGGCGAATTTTAGAAATTTTATCTCCCGAGCAGTTTTAGGAGTCAAAGATCATATATAAAAAATTTCAGCTTTCTAGCTCAAAATTCGATTTTTTCGAATTTTTTTTTGAGTTAGTGGGCGTGTCTGTGAGCGGATTTCAAAAATTCTTAAAATTGATTATTTCGGGCCCCTAGAGATTATATGATTAAAATTTCAGCTCTCTAGATTCAGTTAAAAGGCCTAATTTTTGCCGACAGACGGACGGACGGACGGACGGACATGGCTAGATCGACATTACTATCGATGCTGATCATTAATATAGGAACTTTTAGGGGTCTACGGGCAATATGAAGGTATGTTACAAACTATGAGGCAAAATTAACATACCCTTAGAATAGGGTATAATTAACAGAATACTTATTCTAGATTATTGTTCCTTATGCGGACGCCCTAAATTTAACTATATCTTATAACTATTGCCTTTCGGCCTAAAAACTATTTTACGGAGTAATATACCTTTTCACCAAGCTATCTCTTTCTGAAGTGCCGACTCCCTTTCTTAAACGTCAACAGCAAATTGAATGATAAAATTGCAGAAATTTGCACAAATCGTATGAAATAATCATTGTTATTGTTAATAACGTGAATATTTAAGTGAAAACAGCAGCTATTAAAGGTTAAAAAGTAACAAATTATAGAAAAAAAGTGAGAAAGTATGTTAAAGCAAAAAAAGCAATAAAAAATGTGCACCAAACATTGAAAACTGTTTGTGAATAAAAAGTAAAAATGTAAGTTTAGAATACTTTTCAACTTATTTGCTTCCAAAAAAAATATTTTGTTGCCACAACGCGATTGTCACGGTTTCACTTTTATTTTTTGTAAAGAATCTAAATATATTGATAACTTTTTAGTATTCCAAAATAGTGATTGGATACTCCTTCTTAGTTCTGGAAATTTTTTTTGTTATAATTCGCTTTAATACGAACTTTTTACGAGTTATTCGCAACCAAAACATTTTTTGCCACAACTTCGCTTTACTTAACTTTTTAATATTCCAAAACGTGGTTTGGATACTCCTTCTTAGTTCCGGAACTTTTTTTTTTGTTAAAATTGGCTTTGTTATAAACTTTTTAGGAAATATCCGCGAAGAACGTATTTCCCGCCATGCAAATTCGCCATTGTTTTCCTTCATTTCATTCAGCTGTTTGTTTTTTGTTTGTTGTGTTCATTTGACACTGACGTTGTCGTGAGGCAGTCTATCTTACATATTATGTTATCATCGAGATTTAAAAAACTCGGCATCTTAAGCCGAAGAGGCATGTGCACATTTTGTGCATATCTGGAATGTGGCTTTGATGCGATCACTTATCGGCTTAAATCCCATTATGGCGACTTTCCATATGTCTTAACATGACTAACCTTACATACCTATATTATGTGCGTGATATTCAGTACCCGAAGAGCGGGACTTGAAATCTATTGCCCTAATAATTACTCTCTGTCCATTGCATTCGAGCCTTGAAATTCCCACGCACTAAGCATCAATTTCAAGATAAATAAATAAAACTTATCATGCAAACTAACAAATTCCGAAAGCACTTTTTTTTAATGAAATATAGTAACGCACGACTCCCATACGGATACGACGTATTATTTAATTTTCTGCTATCTCGACCTTGAGATTTGTGATTTGCGATGCATGGCAACGCGCTTACTGCTTTGTTCCTTTCCGTTTCGATTTTTTTTTAATTACATACTGTATAACGTGAATTTTGATGAACGAACGGATGACTAAAATGAGGCGCCAGCAACTGAGAATATTAATTAATTGATGCAAATAAATATGTAGTTCGAAATTTTGAATTGATACGAAGACCGACTGAAATACGTGATTTAGATGCATTTTAAACTGGAATTCAGATGTTAGGCGGGGGCGGTGCCGACCCTTTTCTTGACAGGAAAACCATTTTTTCCAACAGAACGCTCTAAATACGAAAACAAATGCTTGATTTCAAGAATTGAGGTGATCCCACACCCTAGTCAGATTTGGTAAGGCTGTGATGTATAAGTAGTAAGTGAGTTATGATATATAAATAAGGGTTTGTTTATACCCTATTCTAGGGGTATATTAATTTTGACGCATAGTTTGTAACATACCTTAATATTGCCCGTAGACCCCTAAAAGTTACTATATTTATGATCAGCATCGATAGTAATGTCGATCTAGCCATGTCCGTCCGTCCGTCGGCAAAAATTAGGCCTTTAAACTGGACCTAGAGAGCTGAAATTTTAACCATATACTCTCTAGGGTCCCGAAATAATCAAGTTTACGAATTTTTGAAATCCGCCCACAGACACGCCCACAAACTCAAAAAAACAAAATTTTGGAAAAAATAGAATTTTGAGCTAGGAAGCTGAAATTTTTTATATATGATCTATGACTCCTAAAACTGCTCGGGATATAAAATTTTCAAAATCCGCCCACTGCCACGCCCACAAAAAAATAAAACAATTTTATTGAAAAACCAAAATTTGAGCTAGGGAGCTGAAATTTTTAATATATACTCTCTAGGGGCCCTTTAAGCTCATGTATAAATATTTTCAAAATCCGCCCACTGACACGCCCACAAATAAATAAAACAATTTTTTTGAAAATCCAAAGTTTGAGCTAGGGATCTGAAATTTATAATATATACTCTCTAGGGGCCCTTTAAGCTCATGTATAAATATTTTCAAAATCCGCCCACTGACACGCCCACAAATAAATAAAACATTTTTTTTGAAAATCCAAAGTTTGAGCTAGGGAGCTGAAATTTATAATATATACTCTCTAGGGGCCCTTTATGCTCATGTGTTAATTTTTTTTTAAATTCGCCTACTGACACGAACACAATTAAATAAAACAATTTTATTGAAACACCCAAGTTTGAGCTAGGGAGCGTTTTTTTTGATAAAATCCTTTAAATGTTATATAACAAAATATGTAGAGCGTTCTTAACAATTTAACCATACTTAGACTTTTGTCACGCCCACTTATGAGGGATAGGAATAAGAATAGGGTTTGGCCTAAGGCCGTCTATCTGATGTATAAGTATAGCCATGTTATATTTTTTAATTGAAAACAGACTACAGAAACTGCGCAGTCACCTGAATTCTTGGAAGCATGGATCTTTATAGCAAGTTAATTAAAAAAACACAAACATTTAAAATATACATATACAGATATTGTACATACGAGTATCAAAGAAGACTGCTTTAAATAAATTAATTGCATATAAAGTAGCTTATTTAGTTAAACACAAATTTAATAGAAACTATTTCGAATAAATTTACATAAACATCAAGATCGTGATCGGAGACTTTAACGCCAAAATTGATAAAGAAAACATCTTTGGCGGATTAGTCCGCAAACACAGCCACCGCGACACGCCAACAGGCAGCGGCTTCCGATTAATCAACTTTGCGGCAGCCAGTACCTAACGATGAGTAGAAGCAGATGAAGTCTCCCAGCTCAAGGAGATCGAATAGTCTCGGAGGTTTTATAAAAACCTCCTCTGGTCCGCCTCGCACACAGGACCAAATATTCGACAGAGTATATTTCTTTCAAAAGAACCAAATATAAACTCCCTCTTCCTTCTTGTTGTCTAGCACTCGGTGTCATAAGGCAGAACTGTCACGATTAAGGTTCGACAGTGATAGTAGTAATAGCCCAACCTACCCCTCAGAAAGATTTAATATAAGTCTCTATTTCCGTCTTCCTAATCATTGTAGCGTGTTCCAGGCGGATATCATGGCGATTAAGGAAGCCTTGTCGTGGCTGAGGAGAAATGTGATGTCCACTAAGGACATCCATATCTTCTCGGACAGTCAAGCCGCGATAAAGTCCCTGGACTCAGTCTCTTCAAACTCCATCATAGCTTAGACTGCCGGTCATCTCTTGAGGAGATGGCAGAGCAGTTTAACATTCACCTGTGTTGGGTGCCGTGGCATGGAGACATTCCAGGCAACTGTAGGGCAGATGACCTCGCCAAAAAAGGAACCGCATTTTCTCTTTTACCTGATAAAGGTTTTCTTTCTATACCTATCGCTACTTGTAAACTTATGTTTAAGCTATCCGCAATCGAGAGTACAAACCTTAGGTGAACAGGTAGTATGTCTAGCGACTAAGCATATCTGGCCAAAGCTGGATCTGCGACGCTCTTTGTGTTTGATCTCACTAATCCGACTGCATATTGGCTCTGCTATAGGTTTCATTACAGGACACTGTCTTATAGGCAAACACGCATCAAGGCTTGGCGTGTATTCAAATGACTTCTGTAGAAGCTGCATGGTCAAGGAGGAGGAGGGGACTACACTTCACATTCTTTTACATGTCCTGCGCTCTCTCTTAAAAGAATATTCTGTCTACGTAATAACTTTTTTTCTGTGCGAGTAATCGGCTTATTTTTTTTTATTTGGCAGGTTACTATTTAGATTTATTAAAAAAATGCAAGCGTTTCGACTAGAAACTTATTGGCGCAAATTGGAGTTAGCAGACAGTCAGGCCGCAATGGATAATTTTCTGATCAGGTGTCGCATATGCGTGGATGAGCATGGAGGTCTATCACCTTCAAAAAAAATTATTTATTTAAAATTAAATTGAATTTTCCTATGCAATAAAAAAAACTAAATGAAATACGTTGATTAAGAAGAAGATTATTTGAACTAGGGGTCGCCCCATGGTCGAAATTCGACCAATTTATTCTATAAGTTGAAAAAAAAACAAAGTCGACTGTTATACATATTAATCGGAAAATGAAATTGTTCGACATTGCATTTTCTAATTTCACATGATATAAAATTTTTCCGGCATTTTCAAGTAACTTCAAGCATTTTCAAGTAACTTAAAGTAACTTCAAGCATTTTCAGGTAACTTCAAGTAACTTCAATAATTTTCAAGTAACTTCAAGTATTTTCAAGTAACTTCAAGCATTTTCAAGTACCTTCGAGCATTTTCAAGTAACTTCAAGCATGTCCAAGTAACTTCAAGCATGTTCAAGCATTATCAAATGCATAACATGCACAACAATGTTGTTGTTGGTAACTTCAAGTAACTTCATTTTCAAATAAATTCAAGCATTTTCAAGTAACTTCAAGCATGTCCTTTTATCAAGTAACTTCAATTTTTCAAGCATTTTCAAGTAACTTAAAGTAACTTCAAGCATTTTCAGGTAACTTCAAGTAACTTCAAGCATTTTCAAGTATTTTCAAGCATTTTCAAGTAACTTCAAGTAACTTCAAGAATTTTCAAGTACCTTCAAGCATTTTCAAGTAAGTTGAAGCATGTCAAAGTAACTTCAAGTATGTTCAAACATTATCAAATGCATAACATGCACAGCAATGTTGTTGTTGGTAACTTCAAGTAACTTGAAGTATTTTCAAGCATTTTCAAGTAACTTCAAGCATTTTCAAGTAACTTCAAGCATTTTCAAGTAAATTCATGATATAATTTTTTTCCGTTCCGATTGGCAGATTATTGCCTCATACAGCAATGTTGTTGTTGTTGTAATTTCATCCAATTCGCTTCATTTTACCTGCTGTAATTTATAATGTGTGTTATATATGCGGATAATTTTTGTATTGTGTATTGCCCCCTACCCAAATATAAATAGTGTTGGCATATCTATGTGACGTATAATAGCAAAAATGGGTGGAAACACGTTATAGGCAACTCCGTATTAATATATAGAAGATTTCTTATTGTAGCACATTCGGGGAGCCACCCTGTACTATTGTCGGTGCTTCTTGTGACTAAGTTTCCTTCTCTGTTTTGAAGAGCCGGCGTTCCGGTCTTAAAGTCAGCTGCCAGTTTCTTGGCCGAAGAGACGAATGACACCTTGTTTTCTCCGACCTCTACACCAAAAACAGGATTTCTGCCTGGTAGTACAATGGACAGTTACCGAGAATGCTCTGGGATTTGGATTTGAATACGTCGCTGAATTGTGTGATTTTGGTATAAAAAAAATGTACATATTTCAGTAATTCGTATTGTTCGCCAACTGATGCGCTTATTTGGCTCCTGTGATATCAAATCTAAATAGGAGCTCCTTGTCATTAAGTTCACCGAAAGTATTTGCCCGGTTTTTTCATATTTTGAAACTGCTTAAAGTATTCAAAAATATGATCAGAAAATCTTTTACTGAATTTTGCCTTTAAAGGTAGACATACTCGTAATTAGAATTCCGCTAAAAGGCGGAATGGTCTTTCTGTGCTTATTAAGCAAAGTGTGAGGTGATAAAGATAAGGGAGGTTTTATGCCGACTAAACACTATTTTTGACTTTATTATGTAGTAAAATAATTGTAAGTATACTTTATCCGTTTATTAGTTTGCCCAAATATGTACTCATGTATATAATAAGATAATAGAAGTAAGCATGTATATGTATCAAGTGCGTAGGAAACCAACAACAGAGGACTGTGTACAGGAAAAGTCTTGTGGCAAGCTGCGGAGAGAATCTATGCAAATAAAAATATCATCGAGGGATAATTTCGTTAACACAATGCACCAGTAGCTAGATTAGGGAACTTTGTGCATCAGAATTAGATCCATTCACTTTTGCAAACCTTCCCTTTCATGCTTCTGGATGACACACTAGGTACAGAATGGCGCGGAGATTATTGCCAACAAACAACTGGGCAGGGAAAAGTGGTGATAATTGGATTCAGCCAAAACGAATCTTTGACATTAACGACCTTCCTATCTTAAAAAACAACCAAACCCAAGTATACGGAAGACTGGTTCATTAGAGCCATAGGACATGCGATGGATCGGTAGATAGAAGAGACGAGTGCATCGTAAATTCCGAGGGTTAGCATTCGTGAAAATAGAGTTATGAAAATACGCGAAACTGACGGAGCCAGAGAGGAGTCGATCAATGAAAATAATGTCTGCTTCCAGGCTATTCAATTTAATAAGTTTGAGGTGGTCTTGATAGGGAGGCTAGATAAAAGGATCGTTCCAGCGTAGACCACGAAGGGTAAATCAGAGAGAATTGAATTCAGAATCGATAGCAAAAATGAGAGATCAAGATTGGTTAGCGTAGTAAAGAGATCCGTTCCGTTCTTTAATCTGTCGCGGAAATGGCGGAGCCGTTCAATATTCACCTGTTTTGGGTGCCGGGCATAGAGATTTTCCAGTCAATTCTAGGGCTGGTGAAAAGGGTTTTCTAAATATACCAATCGCTACATGCACACTCATTTTTAAGTTTGATGCAATCGAAGGAACAACCGGTGAACCCCACAGGCGGCCCAGTATGGGTGCAGTCAGGTGGGAGGGCTATGAACCCTTTAATCCTGATCATAACCCCACCATCATTAAGGGAGATGAAGAAAATTGAAACAAACTTTAGGTGAACAGGTGGTAGAATAAACCTAGCTGATCTGGCCAAAGGACATACGACATCTAAGAGTTTAATCTCTCTAAACAGACTGCATACAAGCGCCACTTTATGAATCATTACTGGACTCTGTTTCAGGGGGCAAGCATGCAGCAAGGCTTGGCATACTTTGGGCTATTTTCCATAGCAAATAATTTCCAGATCCACGTATTTGCACAACTGAACTCATATCGGTCTAATTGTGTCGGCTTCTGCTAAAGGCCATATCAAGCTTACCTGTTATAAAATATAACATCGAAATAAATATTTTTAATTTATTTGTTGGTAGCCTTAGAAAAGGTTATTGGTGCCTTGCAGGCAAACGGGGCATTTGATTTATAAAGTGTGTGGAATCCAGCGAAAAATGAACGCCCTCAAAAAGTGGGAGTGGCATAAACTTTATGTGCGTTCTTTCTCTAGATTTACGAAGAACACGACCTTCATTTTCATTAACTTGTAGGAAACAACTTTTTTTTTATTAAATACATACATATATACAGTGAACTCCCTCTTAACGGACACCCCTCTTATGCGGGTGGCAACAGGTGCAGTAGTAGTGTATTCGCTTACTGAATGGAAGGTCGTGCGTTCGAATCCCGGCCAAGTCCATTACTTTATATCGAATACAAGAAATCGTAATCTCCCTAAGCATCTTAGACATCACCCGTGGAGAAAAACCCTACAACTGCACCCAAACACTTCTTTCCTATCTCTCTATTCTTTCTAATAGTAAGAAGCGCCGAAAAGCATGCAATGAAATGCGATAGTGCTGCTTGCTGTTAAACACAAATGCTTACGCTGTGTTACGCACTATAAGGGTACTGTAACAACAGAAAAAATCCCTTTAGCGTAAGCAAATTATATAAAAAAAAAAACTCGCCCTCTTATGTGGACGATTCCCTTAAGCGGACAATATAAAGTGTGATGGTTGACTGCTATTATTTTGTTTGAATTTTTCCCCTCTAAAGTGGACAATTCTATTATGTGGACATGGACAGTATTTTCATTTTCATTTGGTAAAAATATTCTTTTAAATGGACATTTCTTATTCACATAAGCATATCATTTTCTTTTATTTACACGTTTATTGTGGAAGCTTTCATCTCCTACTCGTTCATGTATTTGTGCAACTGTAACAGCGAGCGCGTGGCGTATGCACATTCTACAAACAGTTGTCGGTATGTATAGATACACACACATTGTACATAAGTACCATCACTATGATATTTTTCGCAGCAAACATAACGTCCGTTTGTCAACCCTTAGACCGGGGCATCATCAAAAATTTTAAAGTTTATTATCGGGAACAAGTTTTAAACCAGCTTATTGCTAAAATGGATCACGTTGGTAATGTTAGAGAGCGTTCTTCAGGAATTACTGTGCTAGATGCCATTAATTGGGCTGGTGTAGCCTGGAACAAGGTTTCTCAAGAAATGATAAAAACAAATTTTCAAAAAATCTGGGTTTTTACGAAATCCAACCACCCAAATTGAAGACCTTACTTCAGGGGATGACATACCATTGATTTGTTAAAAAAAAATATCCTCGCTAGTCACACAAACCGTCTGCAATCAAGTTGATTACTTAGAGTGTGCCGCATGCGACAAAAATGTTCAGACAGATGAGGGATGGAATGAGAACTTGACGGAAGATGTCTTAAGCGTTATAAGTGTGAATGATAAAAGTAACGATGAAGAGGACATGGCTCTTACTCTCTTTACTCTTACAATGTTACTCTTACAAGAAGGTGTTGAGCGCTTGCGGATCTTTGTGCAAATTCGCTTTAATAGCTGGGGATGAAAAGGCAATGCAGCTGTAATCTTTTCTTCGATCTCACTATGAGTCAGTGGTAGCTAGCGGTTGTAATCTTCATCAGAGCCGGATTAAAGATTAATAAAAAAAAAACATAGGGACGGGCTACAGTCCGCTTGGGCGAACTGTTGGATACCCTATTCTTATTCCTATCCCTCATAAGTGGGCGTGACAAAAGTCTAAGTATGGTTGAATTGTTAAGAACGCTCTACATATTTTGTTATATAACATTTAAAGGATTTTATCAAAAAAAAACGCTCCCTAGCTCAAACTTGGGTGTTTCAATAAACTTGTTTTATTTAATTGTGGGCGTGTCAGTAGGCGGATTTAAAAAAAATTAAAACATGAGAATAAAGGGCCCCTAGAGAGTATATATTATAAATTTCAGCTCCCTAGCTCAAACTTTGAATTTTCAAAAAAAAAAAATAATAATTGTGGGCGTGTCAGTGGGCGGATTTTGAAAATATTTATACATGAGCATAAAGGGCCCATAGAGAGTATATATTATAAATTTCAGCTCCCTAGCTCAAACTTTGGATTTTTAAAAAAAATGTTTTATTTATTTGTTAGCGTGTCAGTGGGCGGATTTTGAAAAATTTTTATCCCGAGTAGTTTTAGGAGTCATAGATCATATATAAAAAATTTCAGCTTTCTAGCTCAAAATTCGATTTTTTCCAAAATTTTATTTTTTTGAGTTTGTGGGCGTGTCTGTGGGCGAATTTCAAAAATTCGTAAACTTGATTATTTCGAGACCCTAGAGAGTATATTGTTAAAATTTCAGCTCTCTAGGTCCAGTTTAAAGGCCTAATTTTTGCCGACAGACGGACGGACGGACATGGCTAGATCGACATTACTATCGATGCTGATCATACGAGTAAATATAGTAACTTTTAGGGGTCTACGGGCAATAAAGGTATGTTACAAACTATGCGTCAAAATTAATATACCCTTAGAATAGGGTATACAAATTATGGACTATATTTGTGTATGTACCTATTTTTGAAAAAGCGAATTAAATAAAACAATTTTGTATTCTTTTTAAAATTTTCCCTTGAGCGGACACTCTTATGTGGGCAAAAAACTCCGGTCCCTTGGGTGTCCGCTTAAGAGAGACTTCACTGTAGTTGCAAAATTGTGACATTAGTCTGTTCAATTTCTGGGATGCCCTAAACAAATAATTATGTTCTGATGTGATTATTTTCATTTCGATCTTTTCTTTCAGTTTTCATAATTTCTTACACAAATTTTGGCAGGTACCAAGTGGTGAACTTCTTGTTGTTCACCGTATTTTTGTGTTGTATAATTTGCGATGAAGTAAGATAATGGGTAACTGGCTTAACACAGTAAAAGCGGAGTTGTAGAAGGACCTAATAGAGCTGTCAAAATTGATGCACGGATTTACTGAAATAAAGTGTCATCCAACAAGTGGTGTCATTTTATATATTTTGGGCCATTGTTGAAGTGTCAAAATTCAATTATCTTTACTATGAATTTTGATATGTAAAAACTAGGATGCTATTAAATATGGATCAATGCACACTCGCAAAATGTGTTGAAATAGTAAAAATTTACTACAAAAACAGTGAAAATATCGCAGAAACGTTTCGTAAATTTTGCCTGCTTTTGGACATCATTGAGCGACTGTGCGAGAACAGCTATAGTAAATTTAATCGATAAATTTGAACGTCTCAGACAAGTTAGTGATGTGAAGGCGCCGACTCGTGATGGGCCAGTAAGGTCAGCTGAAAATATGGTCGCCGTAGATGAAAGTGTGACTGAAAACCCAAGTGTGTCCATTTCGAGACCAGCAAAGACATTGGGCCTATCTGCAAGCACCTTGCACCGCATTTTCAATAAAGATCTTGGCCTACATGCTTATAAGGTCCAGTTGACACAAGAATTTAATCCAGGAGACCACGAGCAACGCCGTAGTGCTGATTGGGTGCTGGAATCGAATAACAAGATCGTGATTTTTTACACCGATTTTGAATGCAATGTTCCCGGATTGGAGTACCTTCAGCAGTTTTCCTTTTTAGCCAGAGTCCCATACTTAAGAAAAGCAACTCCAAGATTACGACGAGTAAATATTTTAAAGAATAAACACTAACAGCCGAATTAATAAACGCAAATTAAGGGCGAATTATCTTTAATCAATGAGTTAAATGAGAAATTTTATTAAAAAACGTTTTTTTGTTAATTGACGTTGATAAATATGCAATCAACTAATTCACCTAAGTAGGTAGGTTAACGAGTTATTAAGTTAAAATATAAATGACAGCATTTTTGACAGCTGACAGCGAATCTTCGAACCAAATTGGATGTTGGATGTGGTATCTCCACACAATTTATTACTTGACGATTCCCAATTTCGATACCATTTTTTGCTTAACGACAAGTAGCTAACGCATGGACATGATTTTTAATTAATGAGCCGTGAATTAACTTTTAATACACATTGTAGTTAATTTGTGAATTAGAGGCAAATTAAGTAATTTTTATTAATTCGGCTGTAAATCCGAACGAGACAGAACAAATGACATTCTGAGCTTTGCCTACAAAAGAAGAAAATACGCATAACGGTTTAAATGTTGGCTATTGCGAATTTCGGATTCAAATGCAGATACTCTTTTCAAGGAAACTCTTCAAACCTACATCACACAAACAAAAAATAGGGGAATTAGCCGATTGTCATGTCTTCTTTATTTTTCTTTTAAGCTTCGTTTCGTAGGTACGAGTAGTAGAATTGTTTGGGAGATTATGATCATTTTTGTAACTGAGGCTTGATTCATGTATTTGTTATTGAGAGGGGTAGGAGAATGGTATAAAAAGACATGAAGAAAAAAGGATAATTTTTGTTATGGTGAACAACTAGTACGTTGAATGTACATGACCGAATTAAAACTGAATTGGTTTTCGAGGAGGGTTTTCGCTCTCAACGAATTGTGTGATTGAATTGATTCAGTGCCACACGTCTTACTAAATTAAATACGTGGTTTGTATAGCCTTGTGTTAGTTGCGTCAAAAATCCCAGTCAAATACACACAACTATCTCGAACTTTAAATTCTGGTTAACAGGCTGAGTTTCAATTCAATCACAGAAAATGTTGTGATCGAATTAAGTGAATCCTTCAATCTTTCAATCTGCGTTTACATGGAATTTAATTCAGATTGAATCCGGATTGAATCTCTTATGTAAGCTGGATAAATGTCTTTTTGTGTTACATATTGAATTGATAATGACGTATTATTGATCATTTATAAAAAGGTCGCTGCGGATCCACAGGGGTCTCCAAACCAACTGTAGGTTCCTTAATACATTATGCACTTTAATTTGCAAAATAATCAATGTGAAATGTTAATCAGAAATGTCAATTCTGAACACACCAGAAGCATCTAAAAGCTTCTTATTTGAGAGGCAATGCCGAAACTCGGAATGTTCGCTTCTGTACATTCGCATGCAAGCTCTAAGCAAGCTCTCAAACAAAAGATAACGGTAGCAGCGGCATATTGTTCTCCTAGCTGCAGACTGAAACAAAAAAATTTTGAAAGCCTCTTCCGTAAATTCGGAAATACATAAATTCATAATAGGCGGAGATTTCAACGCTAAGAACATATCTTGGGGATCAAGATGAACAAACACAAGAGGAAGAGAACTCCTTGAATATATTAAAAAAACCAATGTTAACTACCATTAAACGGGAAATCCTACTTACTGGCCCACAGATAGGAACTAAATCCCGGATGTTGTCGACTTCTTCTTAACTAAGAATATTTCCTCAAATACTACCCAAGTTAATGAAGGGCCAGATCTTGACTCAGATCACTCATCTGTGCTGCTAACACTTAGTAATAAAATTATAATGAAGGAACACAACTCACGTCTAGTAAACAAACTAACTGACTGGACATATTTCAGATATTTAATAGATGAACGCATCGAACTATCCACGACAATTAACACAATAGAACAATTAGAAACTGAAGTACAGTCCTTCACCCTAGCTATACAAAAGGCTGCATGGGCGCAACGCCTAAGCTAAGTTGCGACATTATATCAGAAAAGAGACGAGCTCGCAAACGATGGCAACTGTCAAGAGCTCCAAGTGATAAAAGCAGACTCAATAGCTTAAACAATAAGCTCAGAAAAAAGATAGCAGAATTTAAAAATGCATCGGTGGAAAGATACCTTACAAATCTGACAAACGATGCTAGTACAGAATACTCACTGTGAAAATCTACAAAAAAAATTAAAAGCCCAACGGCATACATTCCGCCAGTGAAAAACAGCAGTGATAACTGGGCTAAAACAAACAAACAAAAGGCGGATCTATTTGCCGAACATCTTGAAAACGTTTTCAAGCCATACGACGATAATGATATTTCCCAAAAAACGGAAGAAATGTGCGAAGACGAGAGATCGATCCCAGCAGTAACCTCTAGGCATGTGGGTGGCGACGATGTAGAGGTTAGTGTGTTGGCTTGTGACCCGTGCGGTGCAGGCTCAATCCCCACGGGGAACAACAACATACGCCACACAGTCACATGCCTCTACACCAAAAGAAGGATTTCTGCCTGGGAGTACAATGAACCGTTACCGGAGTCTGAGTGGTCTGGGATTTGGATTTCCTTAATAAAAAAAAAAAAAAAAAACTCTAGGGAAATAGCCAAAGAAATAAAAGAAAAGATCAGCCCGAAAAAAGCCCCGGGATTTGATCTAATAACGGGTGAAATTCTGAAAAAACTGCCTAAAAAAGGTATGAAAAAAATAGCACAGATAATTAATGCTGCGTTCAGACTAAGGTATGTTCCGCGCATGTGGAAGGTTGCGGAAGTTATCATGTGGAAGGTTGCGGAAGTTATCATGGTACGTAAGCCGGGAAAATTGCCCAGTGAAGTAACGTCATATCGGCCGATATCATTGCTGCCAATCCTGTCTAAGCTATTCGAAAAAATGCTCCTAAATCGACTCCATCCGATTCTAGAAGAAAAGACACTGATCCCAAACCATCAGTTTGGATTCAGAAATAAATACTCAACAATAGATCAGGTCCACAGAATAACTGATATAATAGAAAAAGCTTTAGAAGAAAAACAAATATGCTCTGCCATCTTCCTTGATGTAACACAGGCTTTTGATAAAGTCTGGCACAAAGGATTAATCCGTAAGCTACAAAAATATCTTCCAAAAGAGTACAATGAATTACTAGAGTCGTATATAATGCAACGATTATGTAGAATTAAGCAAGAGATTGAGTACTCCGAATTGAAACACATCAAAGCTGGAGTACCGCAAGGTAGTGTGTTGGGACCAGTATTGTTCCTCCTATACACGAACGACCTACCACAAAATGACGAAACTACTGTTGCCACTTTTGCAGACGATACTGCTATACTTGCAGTAGGAAAAACCGCACAGGAAGTTACAGAAAAACTGCAAAGGACAGTAAATGATATATCCAAATGGACCAAAAAATGGCAAATAAAATTAAATGAACTAAAGTTGGTTCATATTAACTTTACGAATAAAAACGTACAACACATACCTGTGCCTGTGTACATAAATAATAAAGTAGTTCTGCATTCGAACTCAGCTAAGTATTTAAGCTTGACTTTGGATGCAAAGTTGCGTTGGAAAACACATGTCAAAAAAAACGAGATGAACTAAATATACGATACAATAAAATGTATTGGGTCATAGGGAGGAATTCATGCCTCTCAATCTACAACAAACTGCTTCTCTACAAGCAAATATTAAAACCAATTTGGACATATGGCCTCCAGTTATGGGGGTGCACAAGAAAGACAAATCTTCAAAGCATACAATACTTTCAAAACAAAGTATTACGCAATATTGTTAATGCGCCGTGGTACCAACGTAATGCTGATCTACATAGGGATCTAAAAATTGAAATGGAAGAGGACGAGGTTCGGAAGGTCGCAAGAAGACATGAAGTTAGGCTTCGCAACCATGCTAATTTAGAAGGAGTTCAACTACTTAATAACAACAATTTAGTTAGAAGATTACGTAGAGTTAAACCTTGTGAACTAGTTAACTAGGTAATTAGGAAAGAAATATATATAATCACACTAACAAAGTAATAATGAATTAAGAAAAAAAGGTAACACACCAAAGTTAGTTCCTAAAAACAGTACATACGAGTGCGTTCAATATATTCTCGGTATAGGCGTGAAATTGTGGTTGTATATATAAATTGACTTATTTATCAAGTAATACTATAGTGCATTCATATAAAATTTCATATAAATGTGATTATTAATTCGTGTTTTATCTCTAGTTAAACAGAATCATAATGGCAACTGAGACGATGATGGTGAAAATTGAGCATCGCGCTGTAATTAAATTTCTCACTAAGCAAAGAAAAAGTCAAAAAACTATTCATGAAGAGATGGTGGCTGTTTACCAGGGTTCCGCACCTTTATTATCAACTGTGCAAAAGTGGTCAAGTGAGTTCAAGAGAGGCAGAGAGAGCATTGAAGACGACCCCCGCTCCGGCGCCCCGGCTACTGCTTGTACGGAAGAAAGGATCAAAGAAGTCGAACAACTTGTTCTTGAGGATGCCCGAATAAAGGTGAAAATGATGGCAGAGATCACCAAGCTTTCAATTGGTACCATTCACACCATTCTTCATGACCATCTTAACCTTTCAAAGGTCAGTGCAAGGTGGGTGCCACGAATGCTCACAGCGCCTCAGAAAAAAGTGAGAATCGCATGCTGTAGAGAGCTTTTGGAGATGTGTAGTGAGAACGCGGACGGTGTTATAGATCCAATTGTTACTGGGGACGAAACATGGGTCCACCACTATGACCCTGAAAGCAAACAAGAGTCCATGCAGTGGCATAAAAAAGGAACAGACAGACAGACATGGCCACAGTTTTTTGGGACTCAAAGGGAATCTTGCTCATTGAGTACAAAAAAGGTGAAACCATCAACGCCACATCCTACGCTTCCACTTTGCATAATTTGCGGAAGGAAATTAAAAAGAAAAGACGGGGTAAACTCGCAGCGGGTGTGTTGCTTCTTCATGACAACGCTCCTGTTCACACGGCGCGAGTTTCCAAGGCTGCTGCGCGAGATTCTGGTTTCGAAGAAATCCAACACCCACCCTATAGTCCAGACCTTGCCCCTAGTGATTATTTCCTGTTTCCGGATTTGAAAAAATGTCCTCGTGGAAAAAGATTTTCGGATGATGAAGAACTCATGTCGGCAATAAATGGGTATTTTGCAGAGAAAGAGGAAATTTATTTTTTTGAGGGTTTAAAAAAGCTTATCTCAAGATGTAACAAATGCATTGATGTTAGGGGAAATTATATTGAAAAATAAGGACAATTTAAATTGAATTTGCATTTTCCTTCATATCGATACCGAGAATATATTGAACGCCCCTTAAGTACATAAGCAAATGTTAAAACAAAATTGCTGATTGGTCTTTAGACTAGGTGCGATTACTGGAATAATGGTAACATCATGCCTTCCCTGGGTGTTTTTAGTGGGTGATTCAAGTCCCACACTATCGCAAAGCTCGCAAGCGATGTCTTTCAACGATTTTCACCTAGCTACACGCAAAAAAAAAAAAAAAAAAATGTGGGTCAAAAATTTGCACAACCCCGAAGCAGATATGTAATGTTCATGTTCCTAATGTACCTTCAGTAGGAACAAGTAGAGGCCTTCATCACTGTTCAACAAACCAACTTCCACCTACATATGTAGCTATAACTTTCAAACTCGGTTAATTAGCTTCAATTCGCATGTTCTAAAACAAATCAGACAAACAACCGAATAAAACAAAAAGCACCGACCACTGATACTTTAATTCGAGCAATAAGCGATAAAAGGCAATCATCGTCGAAATGTAATTAACGCCAAACACGCACATGAAAACAGAGATACATTATTTATCATTCGGTCAAAGTGCTGCCACCTCTTTGCAATAAAACAAACTTTTTTTATTGACTAAACCCACATTACCGACAATCAAACAAAGATAATGGTATTGGTTTAGGTATCTGATAAAATTGACATTTTTTATGTTATTTATTTATCCGCGAGATCTATAAATTTATGAGAAAACTTGTTCAAATAGATATTCCTCCACTTTAATGAAGTGTATTCTGGCAACGAATGAGTCGTGCAAAAATGTATTCTTTATATTCACACTCGAGAGGTGCAAGAATAATTTAAAATTTACTAAGAGGTTCACAATAACGAACTTTGTTTATTATTTTATTCTGGGTTTTTTTTTGTGAGGGTTCTGAAATTTAAATATTTATATATGTGTGTGTGTGTGTGTGTGTGTGTGTGTGTGTCGAGATTGCGCTACACCCACAATCGACCAGTTGTTCTATATTTTGGAATTTGCACGCCAAACCTATTGCATTTACTATCGTTTCGAGCACATGTTGATACTTCTTCAGGGACAGGAGATAGCGCAAGGTCAGAGATAAACTTGTTGAAATAGATAACTGCAATCAAAGAAGATACACATTTATTTATGTAATTAAAGAAAATCGGTAAAACATTTGTGTTTACTAATAAGCGCGCGCTAAAGTTTTGATTATCTTTATGTATTAGAGGAAGAGTGGAAATGCCGAGCCGAAGCACGTTGGATTCCATTGTTGATCCGTCGGTGTAGCAGTCAGGACTTCTAGGATCTAGTGATTGAAGACCTTTGGCCCAGCTCACACGGTGGAGGCTTTTCGGAGTTGAGTAAAGTATTTGCAGGTGTCACACAAGGTCATCTGGGCTGAATTTGTAATCCGGCTGGTGCTTACAGCGCTCTAGCAGAAGTGGTAAGAGCCGAGCAACAGCTTCTAGTGCTCCTATTGTGGAAGTGCTTATATAGCATCTTTAATATTGAGACAGGCAATTTTCCGGAAATTTGTTGCCGTTGCATAGGTTCAAGAGCTTTCAGCCGCCAAAAGAAATTATACCCAGTGTATCAATTTGTGTACAAAGACTGGGCAGGACAGACGCCTCAGTGGAATAAATTAAGGTGAATCCGTGTATCATTGCAGCGCCCCTTAGCATTTATGTAAGCCTAGCGACACATTTAACAATATAAAGCTGTCCCGCAAGGGTGCATGCAAATTCAAGAGTTTATACGACTGGAGATCACTGGTGTTGTAAAAGGAAAACCAAATAAGTGATCCATACCAAAATATGCACGTGGTGAAATCGCGACAAAAACTATCGGTGGACACAAATGCAACAACATCAGCATTTGATTGGCTTCTGTGATTCGAAACCAAAAGGATGTCGATACTTATGGAGGCCGAGCCGGCGTGTAGAATGCACTGAAGTGGCAGGGTTATGTTCCTTTAATCCAGATCGTAACATAGCCAATAAAGTAAACGATGAAGGAATAGAAAAGGGTGATAGGTTCTATATTAACCAGTCTCCAGGTCATCCTAAATGAACGTGGGTACAGGTGCTGGTATCTTCTGAGGGACTCTGAACTTGAGTTAATCATTCAGAATCAGTGATGAATGCAGCATGTTCCAGGCAGAGACAAGTGCGATCACTCAGGCTGCCGAGAAGGTAAAGAGTACCAAACCAGCCAACAAACACATCACCACATAGTGAGGACTCCAGTCAGTGTATGCATATCTTTCATCTCCTTTAGATCTCCTTTTGTTTACCGCTGGTCAGAGCTCCCTTGTGTGTCTGTATGTATCGAGGTTGGTCCAATGTAGGTTTGTTCTACTCGTGGATTCAGCGTCGATATATGACTTCTTATTGATTTTAGGGCCAGAAATTCATTCTTCTCCGTACCATGCCAGTATATCGGTTTTCGCATTACCCGAGATGACCTTATGCCTCGGTACCCGGAAAGCGGTTACCGTATTGAGGATTGATATCTCGTCTAGGTATTTTCTGTATTATAACACTGCCCTTGACTTGACTACTGTTGATCAATGGCCTTTATAGCCGCTTGGCTGTAAGAGTAGACACTGTATAGTGGTCCTACACGTGGAGCGGCTGGGCATACTGCACACCGCTGATTTGAGGAGCTGCAGAACGTTGAAGAAAAAGAATCTATACGTGACCTACTATGACAATGAACTGGCCTTAGAATAAAGATTGAAGATTCTTGGCACAAATAAGTATCTGTTTAAAACAGCAACTTTGAGTTAGTAAGCGAGTTTACCTACCCCGCAGTAAACACTAACACCAGGGTGGACGAGATCGCAAACGTTGTGCTAAAAGAAGCAATAAGAGCAAGACTACACGAAGTGCCTAACGGACCGAATTTTCCCAATGCAATGGAAAAGGCAACGGCTAGTTCTCCCAAAGGGGAGCAAATGCCTGAGCAGCCGTCGTCGTCGTACGGTCCACTGTGCATGCTCTATCGAATGGCGAAAGTGCTGGAAAAAATAATACGCACACGGTAAGAGCAATACACAGAAGGAAACCCTTTCAGAAGGAAGAGAAGCACCATAGGCGCCATAAGTGCAGTATGCGATATTGCGCGCGAAGCAATCGCAGGAAAAAGATGGTTGGGAGGAAGAACAAAGTACTGTCCCGTCGTAACACTCGATATCAAAAACGCATTCAACTCAGCCGACTGTAGCTGCATAATGAGAGCGTTAGGCAACACATTCCTGACTACCTGCTGAAAATAATATACATACCTATGCGAGAGAACCAGTGTTGCCGAAAGCACTCCCATAGGAGTGTTGTACTACTTTCAACACCTCCGTACTCCCGTACTCCTCCTTTCACATTCGTACTCCTATTTTTTTAAAGACCTTAAATATCTTACACAGCAAAGAGCAAAGTGTAATGTCAACCTAAAAAAATTTAATTCACTTAAAATTTTATGAAAATTTATCAGCACTTTAACTGTCGTCAAAAAGGGAATTTCCCTCTTTCTTGTTTGTTTTTGTGTTTCGTTGGTTTCATCTTTCATGCAAATTTCATCTGTCAGTTCGGTATTTATTTTATTGTTACCTGAGATTGTATTTGCTTGGTCGTTTTTTTGTTTGAACTCCGTGAATTTGTATGTATACGAGTAGTTCAATAAAATGAAAACGATTGTTAAATTAATACTTGAAATATTGTTATTCTTGTTAGAATAATTCGAAGTAAACTTGTATTTTACATATTTAGTAAATTTCATTCCTTTGAGGCGGTAAAGGCAAAAAAGCTGTAAATGTGGGTTGTGTTGCTGGAGGTTCTAAGACAAATGAGTCTGCTGCAGTTCCTAAAAATTTAGCACCAAATTTACCTGCTACAAGAGGCAACGATATTGAGTTTTCAAATGCTGAAAAAGTATTTGCTGTTGAAGTTGATACACCGACCATCGGTAAAGGCAAACAAAGTTCAAACAGATAATGTCAATGTGTCTTCTGCTGCTGGTAAAAACCAAATGAGTCTGCTGCTGTTCCGGTTCCTGAATCCCCGACGATGTTGAGATTTCTGATGCTGATGAAGTTGATACCACATCTTCTTTAGAAATAGCAAAGTTTTAGTCAGAGATATTTGTCCTAAAAAATGCCCTTAATGAAACACTTTTCCCTCTGACAAAGGATTTTGTAAGATCAGTATTCCGTACAGCAGCGCAGTTGGAGAACGATTTTTTCCCAACTGTTTCTCATTTTTGTTTTGCCCGATCCTCAAGAAAGCAAACCCTCTGAACTGCGCCAACTACAGATGTAATTGTTTGACTCTGATTGTCGTGGGGTGCGCATCACTTCAAACTAAATTCGTTTCACATCAAACTAATTTCAATCAAAATGAAGTGTTCGGTTTGTTCGGAGAAAATTGAAAGAAATTGCACCACGAAAATATCCTGCAACGATTGCTTAAATTATTTTCACATTTCCTGCGTGAATCTGGTTAAAGAAGATGCAGATTACTTCCTTACAAGTGGAAACCAGTATCGCTGTGACAAATGTGGAGTGCTGAGGCGCAGGTCTATGCGCATGACTGAACCATTGCTGGACAACAACAACAAGCAGTGTGAATCAAGTCAGAAAAGTGCGTCATCTTCTTTCAATGGTACAAAAATGCATAGTCCATGTAACAACGGCCCATCGGCAACAATTGCATTGGACACACATCATGATGACGGCGTATACACTCTGCAAATGATTTACTTGAAGCTTTCTCAACTGGAAGAAACAAATAAGTGTTTTCTAGCCTCATTAAACCAGCTAAGGACTGAAAACACAGAGTTGAAGGCAAAAGTGGAATTATTGGAGAACAGGCTAAACTGGCAACAACAAAACCTTCTGAGCAACTGCATTGAAATTGTGGGAGTGTCAAATGTCACGGACGAAAATGCAACCGAAAAAGCTAAACAAATCTTTCAAAATGCTTTGCCAATTGATATTCCCGACGGTAAAATTGAAAAAATGCTCAGTTAAGAAAGTGAGAAACAAAGGAGGTAAAAGCGGCTCTTCGCACAACGACATCATCTGTGTACGATTCTCTGATCTCTCTACCAAGAAGCGGATAATGAGCGAAAAAACGAAGAACAAAAACAAACTAAACTCAAAAATGTTTGGGAGCGGGAGCAGTAGCAACAGTAGCGAAGGCAGTAGCAGCGGCAGAGGCAAGGGAATCAGCATTTTCATAAATGATGCACTTACAAACTACACACGGGCTCTCTTTATGCAAACAAAAGAAATAAGAAAGCGGAAAAATTATAAATTTGCATGGTTCAAAGACAACCAGATTCTTGTTAGGAAGGTCGAGGGTGGTAAAGTTATTTCTGTTAGATCATTCAACGATCTTGCACTTATTTAGTGCGTATTATTTTTATTTCAAATTTTGATTTAATGAACCTAAATGATGATAATATAATAGATGACTTTTCAATCCTCGAACTAAATAGCATAAACTGCTGTAATAATGTGTTCACTGATAGTACATACTGTAAAACTAAGCTTTTTGTTGTCCATCACAATGTCAGAAGCATGCGAGAAAATTGTTCATCACTTGTTACACACCTTGATTCATTCGCCAGCATTCCAGATGTGGTTTTTGTTTCTGAAATTTGGATCTATAGTTTTGAGAAAAATGATTCTCATTTACCGGGCTTGTTTTGTAAAAGATGAGTACGTAATTAAGGACGTAAAAAGTATAGATTTCCTTAGTGCTGATATTCTTAAAGTTTCAGTCGAAATTAAGGATGTTGAGTATGTTTTTTTATGTGTTTATAGGTTGCATATGTTTAATGTTGTGGCGTTCATTGAAGAATTTTCTATTCTGTTAGATAAGCAAAAAGCAAGTAACTTAATTGTCTTGGGGGATTTCAACCTCAATTTACTGGATCAAAACGATATGGTTTCTAACTACATGGCTATTCTGGCATCGCACGGTCTTGCCAGTTTTATCAATGAGCCCACTAGGATGGTCTCTGGAAGATGTTTGGATCACTTTTATGGTCGATTGTCCAATATCTCATTGAGCTCCTTCATCACTCTATGATAGCGTTGTTGGTTAACATTGGTTTATTTAAAAAAGCTAGTGTTGGGGAAAGTGTACCTAAAAGAGTGAGCAAAATTGATTTCGTTAAACTTAAAAGTAATCTTTATTTTGAGTTTTGGGATGAGGTTTACGCGGTAAGAGATAGCTCTGTTTCGTATTCTTTATTTCTAAATGCACTTAGTAAACACATTGACGACTGTATTTACATTGTGCCTCTTAAAAAAATAGCCAAATAATAAGCTCTGGATTTCAAGCCTTCTGGTTAAAAAAGTTCAGAGAAAAAACGAATTAAGAATCAAGTGATTAAGAAACCCTAACAACTATGGATTGAGTGATCAATATAAACAATTATGTTCTGGGCTTAAAAAAGAAATTCGTAAGAGCCGTGACGACTACTATAAAAATCGTTTCTTTTTTGCTAAAGGTAATCTTAAGAGTGAATGGCAAGTTGTCAATAGTATTTTAAAAAAGTCTTCGTGTTCTTCCAAGCCTACAACAATTCGTACTAATGGCTGTAATGTGTCTGACGAATTCGAAGTTGATAACGCTTTTAATAATTACTTTTCGTCAATAGCCAACAATTTGTCTTTACAAACAGGTCAACTGAGTTGTTCGTGTTGCTGTTACAGTGGGGAGTATTTGAATTGTAATAGTTTCTCCTTTGAGCCTATAACTGCATTTGAGGTTTCAAAAGTCATTGGGTCCCTTAACGGTTCTAATGCTTGCGGCTATGATGGCATCGGCGGTTATAAAACGCATCGGATGTTTCTTGGTAGATGTACTAGCAGTTATTTTTATCCGAAGTATATTTTCTGGAGTTTTTCCTTGTGCTCTCAAATGCGTGGACGTAGTGCCTCTCTTTAAAAAAGGTTCAGCAGAGGACATGAGCAATTGCAGGCCAATTTCTCTCCTTTCCATTTTTAGTAAAGTTTTCGAAAAAATAGTTAAAATAAGACTGTTATCTTTTTTAAATAGAAATAAGTATTTCAGCCCTGCGCAGTTTGGTTTTCAGCTTGGAAAGTCTACTGAAGATGCCCTACTAAATTTATGCTCCAGTGTTTTCTCCAACCTTGATGCAAAAAATCTCACTGCAGGTTTACTTGTGGACATTACCAAAGCCTTCGATATGGTTAACCACACCATCTTGTTGAATAAACTAGAAAAAGCTGGAATTCGTGGTTTTATGCTCGAGTGGTTCAGATCCTATCTTTCAAATAGATCTCAAAGAGTTAAAATTGGAGAAATCAGGAGTGATGTACAGTTTCTAAATTTGGGAGTACCGCAAGGTTCGGTGTTGGGACCTATTTTGTTCCTTATATACATTAATTCTCTTTTTGAGCTTGATTTTAAGGGTACACTTACTGCCTTCGCAGATGATGTGGGCTGTGCCTACGGTGCGGATAGTGCTTTAAATTTAGTTTCTGATATAAACTGGGATTTAAATTTATTGAGGATCTGGTTCGCTGAACATAGACTGAGAATTAGTTCTAAAACCAAAATAATGTTTTTTAACCTATCGACCACAACTGACCCTTTTGCGGAGTTTTACTTTCACTCTACGGGTTGCAAAAAGTTCAAACTAACTGGCTGCTCATGTGTCTCAGCTTCATCTTGTACCACGTTTAGTAACATGCTACATTGTAGTGATGAGTGTTTTTTAGTGGAGAGGGTAGAAGAGTTCAAATACTTGGGACTCATTATTGACTACAAAATGAACTTTGTAAACCACACGCAGTCTTTGAAAAAATATTTTCGTTGCACACTCCGACATTTTTTTTACTTAAAAAATGTTTGCTCTGAGAAACTATTAAAAATTATTTATTACGGCATTTTTCACTCGAAACTCCAATATGGTATAGCCTGTTGGGGCGGGACATATCGGAATAAGATACAGCCTCTTTTAGTTTTTCAAAAAAATGTTTTGAGAAAAATTAGCCGTAAACACCGTCGACATCCTAGTTTTCCATTGTTCCGTGCTATGAAAATTCTTCCAGTCCGTGATTTGTATTGTTTTAAGGTATTAAAAACTTTTTTTATTAGATCGGGAAATATGAATTTTAGATTAATATCTGACTATAATTTACGCCGTAATTTTTTAAACGTTGTTACCGTACCGTTTTCCCGTACCACTGCTTTTCGTAACATTTATTTGGTTTCATCCTGCCGCCTTTTTAACAAACTACCCCTTCAAATCAGGTCATTAACCGTTCCTGGAAAGTTTAAGAAATGTGTAAAACATTGGCTCTTCCAATTCAATTACTATAACATGGAAGCTATTCTTTCTCACATTTTGGTGTAACTAGTCTTTTTTCTCTTTTTATTTTAAAATGAATATTTAAATTAAACTTGAATTGTAATTTTTTAAATGCATTTTTAGTGATGGGCCAATTCGAATGATATAATCGATTATAATCGATTCAGACACCATTTCGAGATATCTCGATTCTTCACTCAAATCATTCGAATGATTTCTCACATCTACTTACTCTATGCGAAATGAGAACTCGATACTCGAGTGCCGATTCGAGACCGAGAAGAGAATATTGAATGAAAGAACGAAAGAACAAAAAAGAAGAAAACACATAAAATCGAGAACTCGAGAAGTTAGTTATTTGTGTATCTCGTGTATGCATTCAGGACTTTGGCTTTATTTTTTTATATTCATTTTCGTAATCGATGCATCGTTGAGGGTTGAAGTTGAATATTGAATTATTGTAAACTAAAAGCCGTTATGTTATGTTATGATTTTTTTTGTGTTGGGTTTTTGTTCATTTATTTTTATTAATTGTTCTGTTCCGTGCTGAAGTCTGAAGAAGAAGGTACGATACGAGTAATTTATGAATATTTTGTCTATATTTTATTTCTTTGGAAAGCAATAAAGGTAGGTATTTTGTATTTCATTTAAAACAACCAACCACTTTCAAGTTCATTTATTGACTCCTTCAAATGTACATTGGTTACTTAAATCTAATGCTTAGCCTAACTGGAGTTGGTTACAATGTGTTAGTATGTATCATTACATAAGTAAATAGATTTCCTATTATACTTGCCGCTTCAACTTTGTACAATACATGACATTACCTCCTCTTAAAAAAAAACAAATAACAAAATCTCGTTTGGATCATCTAGATACAATAATATAAGTCCAAGTTATATATCTTAACTATCGCAACTATATAATATTTTTCAAAACCAAATGCACTGTTTAGATTCCTTGCCTTTTCTTTGACGACCGCAGACGCTCTCTGTAGTTCTCAACCACACATTCAGATTGATGTTTCTCCCCTGAACTACCAACTGCATGTTTTCCTTGGCCACAAAAACCATCAGTGCTTTCTTAACATCCTTCACTGTTAATTTCCTCGTGCTGGTATGGTATATATGTATCTACATTTAATTTCTTTAGTTGATTTCGGTGTACAATTTTCCTTTTTCTGTTATATTCAATAGTATATAATAAATTACTAACGCGTCTAATTATTACCGCCGGGACCCATTTAGCATAACAATTTTCTGGGTTTAAGTATAAGACCCTCTCCTTTACTTCTAAATCAAAATTTAACTTTTCCGTATTTTTAAATTCCTTGTAAGCGTTTACCTTTTTATCTTTGTATTTATTTTGATACAAAATTTCTTTCTTATTTTTAACATTCGGATTTATATAGGTTAGTAGAGTTCTAGGTTTGTAAGATAGAATGAGTTCACATGGTGGAATACCTGTCACAGATGTCGGTGTATTTCTGTATTTGAACAAAAAATTTAATACCTTAGATTGTATTGGCAATTTATGTGGATTTGCGCTATCATTCAAATATGCTATAAGTGCCTTTTTGGAAGTACCAACAGCTCTCTCGGCTAAACCATTGCTGGAAGGATGATATACTGGACTAGGCATGTACCTAATATCATTGCTGTCTAAAAACGTTTTAAATTCAAAACTAGAAAATTGGGGACCATTATCACTAACTAGTATTTCGCAAAACCCAAAATTCGCAAACAAAATCTTTAATTTTTCGATTACCCCAGTTGTTGTAGTCTTTGCCAAAATGTCAACTGATATCCACTTGCTGAAATCATCGACTGTAATCAAAAAATCCACTCCTGCAAACTGAAATAAATCGACATGTAATCTTTCGAAAGGGAAATATGTCTTATTCCATGTAAAGTTTGGGCAATCTTTTCTCTTATTTCGTGCTTTTAAACAAACCTCACAGTTATTCACAAATCGTTCAATGTCTTTATCAATTTTTGGCCACCAAACAGCCGAACGAGACAATATTTTCATTCGCACCATCCCCACATGTTGATCATGCAGCAACCCTAAAACCTTATGTCGATATTTTGTGGGTATCACAACCCTGTCGCCATAAAACAAACACTTGTTTTCGAAATTCAACGATGATCTGACTCGATAGAATGGCAGCACATCTTTCAGGTCTGGATCTTGTTTACACAATTTTTCAACGCTTTCTAACCAACCCTTTTGCACATACTCTGTTACAGATACTAGCAATTTCTCTTCTTCCGTAGCATTTCCAATTTCCTTTATTGTTACTGGATAATCATTGCTTAGATCGAAAAAATTTATTCCAAAATCATCTATGTTAGTGGGAAGATTTTGAGGAAGTCGTGATAGACCATCAGCATTCTGCAATTTCACCCCTGGTCTATATTTTATTATGCAATCATACCCCGAAAGGAACAAAATCCACCGGTGAAACCGAATAGACACAATATTGCTTAATGCTTTCTGATCTCCCAGTAAACTTTCCAACGGTTTATGGTCTGTGTACACAACAAACTTGTAACCATATACAAACTTATGGAATCTCTTAATAGCGAAAATGACCGCCAGCGCTTCTCGGTGTAGCTGGGAGTAATTTTTTTCCGCTGAGCTTAAAGTGGAGGATATCATATAGCACGGTTTCTCAATTCCTTTGTCCACAATGCTTAAAATCGCTCCTACACCGTATGGTGAGGCGTCACATGCAATGACGATCGGCAAATTCGGGTTGAAATGAGTTAACAAATTATTGTTAATCAGCAAAAGTTTACTTTTGTCAAAAGCGTCGCTGCATTCCGTGTTCCACACAAAAACAGCATTTTTACGCAAAAGTTTGTACAATGGAGCTAAAATTGTGGAGCTATTTGGCAAAAATTTAGCATAGTAATTTATCAAACCTAAATAACTTTGTAATTGTTCGACATTTGTGGGAAACGGAGCTGACACAATACATTCCATCTTTGATGTTGATGGGCTTATTCCTAAAGGAGTAATAATGTGACCCAAATACTCTAAACTTTCTTTGAAAAATATACATTTTTCCCAATTAATCTTTACCTGGTACTTTTGTAAACGGCTTAGAACCGAAAATAAATTTGCCTTACAATCCGAAAAGGACCTACTAGCCACTAAAATGTCATCTAAATAGACTGTTACGCCTTCAAGATTTTGTAACATTACGTCCATAGTCTTTTGAAAAATCATAGGGGCGGATGAAACACCAAACGGTAATCTTAAAAATGTGAAAAGTCCCTTGTGTGTATTTATCGCCAAAAACTCTTGCGAAGCCTCTGTAACGGACAGTTGAAAGTAAGCACCTTTTAAATCTAACGAACAAAACATGGAATATCCACTTAAGCTCGCAAGGATTTCATCTATCAACGGTAAAGGATAGACATCGACTTGCACTTCTGGGTTAATAGTGACTTTAAAATTTCCACATAACCGCACCGTCTTATCCTTTTTCAAAACGCATACTATAGGAGCTGCCCACCTACTATATCGAACTGGTTTTATTATTTTTTCTTTACACATACGGTCCAACTCTTCTTCGATTTCCGCTCTTAACCTTATTGGTGTGGAGTATGGCTTGAAAAACTTCGGCTTCGCATTTGGCTTCAGAATTATTTCCGCTTCAAAATCTTTCATTGGTTCAGTCGAACTAATAAAAAGTTTGGGAAACTTTTCTTTTATTTCATCACACATTCGGTAATCTAAATTTGCTTGTACGGTATTTACCTTACATGAGATGTCAAAAAATGTTCTCCAATGAGGAAAAATCACGTCCATCCAGTTCCTTCCAAAAAGGGGCTTAAATTTTTTTCCCGAATCCACGACCACTAAAGGTAAATAGTGATTTCCTTGCACTGTGACAGTTATTTCACCATATATATTGACGCTTTCACCTGTTAATACCTGAAGAGGGGGATAATTTTTATTAGTACATACTACAACATTGGCAAAGTAAAGAAAATAATCAATTTTAGAAATTACGGACACCACCGCTCCGGTATCCACCTCCATCGCGACAGTTATATCTTCTATGTTGACGTAAATATTTTTTGGTTCACAGCTGCTGTCAATCCAATTTAAAGAGCCGAGTCTGTAGTCTTCCTCGTTCTCCTCCGAAGTTATTTTGTTTGTCTTAAAACTGCTAAATTTGTTGTAGTTCCGACGGGGGGGTGTCTTCTGCCTTTTTTGTTGAGTGCGACATGCTTTCGCCGAATGCCCTTTTATTCCGCACGCGAAACAAACCCAATTTTTTGCGGGACAATCGGTTTTGCCATGCTTTGTGATGCATTTCGTACATTGTTTATCACTCCACTTGTTTGGGTAATTATATATTTTATTTACTTCGTATGGTGGGTGCATGTTGCGTTGCTCTATATCAACTAACTCGAATGATTGGGCTATGTCACAGGCAGAGTCCCAAGTTAAATTTGTGGTTGACAGTAATTTTGTTTGAAGCTTATCATCTCTAATACCACTGACTAAACGATCTCGTAAAGCATCTTTCAGAAACGTGTTGAACTTACACGTGGCCGCTAGAATCTTTAAATTCATTATGAAATCTGCCATACTTTGTCCTTGTTTTTGAGCATAGCTGTAGAATTTAAATCGGTCTGCAATTATATTTCTTGTTGGGATGAAATGCGATCTAATGCTCTCAATGAGCTCCTTATAAATTTTACTCGTCGGTTTTTCGGGCAACAGTATTGATTTTATTCGCTTATATGCTTCTGGGCCAATAAGAGTAAGGAACAAAGAAACTTTCCGGGCCTCCGTAATTTCGTTCACTTTGAACAATTCCTCCATTCTTTCGAGATATTCCTCGAAATCATCGCCTGTTGTGAATTGTTCTATTGATCCTATGAGTGCCATGATCACGTGCCTTTTTCTAATCGTCTTTTATTTCCACAATCCCTATTTGTTATACAACAAATCTTGGCCGGTTGCTTTTTTTAACTTTTGGTTGTTTTTTTTTTTTTTGTTGTTTTGCGCACAAATATTGTATTCTTTTTTTTTATCGTATTAACATACGTTGAACGTAGAATACTTTTTTTTCACTATGCACGTGTCTACTGTTTGAACTACTTTCTCCAAGAAACCCCAACTTTAATATTAGTTCTAAAGGGTTTCGATTTGGATTTTGTGCTATAAATTTGTTTTTTTTTCTATCGCACAATATTTTCCACGTAAAATTTTACACTTTTTTTTCAATACACGCCTTTTTCCGTTTACCTCGTCGCCAATATTTTGTATTTCATTTAAAACAACCAACCACTTTCAAGTTCATTTATTGACTCCTTCAAATGTACATTGGTTACTTAAATCTAATGCTTAGCCTAACTGGAGTTGGTTACAATGTGTTAGTATGTATCATTACATAAGTAAATAGATTTCCTATTATACTTGCCGCTTCAACTTTGTACAATACATGACAGTAGGTAAATTAAATTATAATCAGTAGTTTACTGTGATTTATATTAGATATTTTGTGTAATCGGCAGTGATTTAAAATGAAACCTAGTGAAAAAATTGTTTCGAAGATCATTCGAATGATTATTCGATTCTTTAAATCATTCGATTATGCCATCACTATGCATTTTACATATTCCTATATCTTTTTATACCCTATTCTAAGGGTATATTAATTTTGACGCATAGTTTGTAACATACCTTAATATTGCCCGTAGAGCCCTAAAAGTTACTATATTTATGATCAGCATCGATAGTAATGTCGATCTAGCCATGTCCGTCCGTCCGTCCGTCCGTCTGTAGCCAAAAATTAGGCCTTTAAACTGGACCTAGAGAGCTGAAATTTTAACCATATACTCTCTAGGGTCCCGAAATAATCAAGTTTACGAATTTTTGAAATCCGCCCACAGACACGCCCACAAAATCAAAAAAACCAAATTTTGGAAAAAATCGAATTTTGAGCTAGAAAGCTGAAATTTTTTATATATGATCTATGACTCCTAAAACTGCTCGGGATAAAAAATTTTCAAAATCCGCCCACTGGCACGCCCACAAATAAATAAAATAATTTTTTTATACCCTATTCTAAGGGTATATTAATTTTTGAAAATCCAAAGTTTCAGCTAGGGAGCTGAAATTTATAGTATATACTCTCTATGGGCCCTTTATGCTCATGTGTAAATATTTTCAAAATCCGCCCACTGACACGCCCACAATTATTTTTTTTTTTTTTTTTTTAAGTTCAAAGTTTGAGCTAGGGAGCTGAAATTTATAATATATACTCTCTAGGGGCCCTTTATTCTCATGTGTTAATTTTTTTTAAATCCGCCTACTGACACGCCCACAATTAAATAAAACAATTTTATTGAAACACCCAAGTGTGAGCTAGGGAGCGTTTTTTTTTTGATAAAATCCTTTAAATAATATATAACAAAATATGTAGAGCGTTCTTAACAATTCAACCATACTTAGACTTTTGTCACGCCCACTTATGAGGGATAGGAATAAGAATAGGGTATCCAACAGTTCGCCCAAGCGGACTGTAGCCCGTCCCTATGTTTGTTAATGTCTTAAGGGTCACCCCACCAATATTTCAACTATTTGTAATGAAGCCCTTTGAATTGGCATTTGACACTATTTTAATACGTATAGTATAAGAAATACAAAATGTCAACAATCAATTTCAAATAAAAAATAAAAAAATAAAATGTATTAGTCTTCTTAACATCGCCTACAAGATCTTATCTGCCGTGCTGTGTGAACGCCTGAAACCTTTCGTCAACAACCTGATTGGTCCCTATCAGTGTGGCTTCAGGCCACGAAAGTCTACCATCGACCAAATATTCACACTGCGGCAGATCTTGGAGAAAACGCAGGAAGTCCAAATCGATACCCACCACCTATTCATCGATTTTAAGGCCGCCTATGACAGCATTTATAGAGACGAGCTATACAGAGCAATGTCTAGTTTTGGCATCCCTGCCAAACTCGTCCGTTTGTGCATGAGGACAATGGAGAATGTACGCTGCTCCATCAAGTTCAGTAAAGAACTCACCGAGAACTTCGATGTCAAAAAAGGATTTAGACAAGGCGATGCGCTGTCATGTGACTTCTTCAACATCGTTCTTGAAAGAATAGTGCAAAACTCAAATGCTAACACCAGCGGCACAATCTTTCATAAGCCCGTCCATCTACTCGCCTACGCCGATGACATCGACATAATCGGCAGAACGCAGCGGGATGTCACTGGCGCGTTCGTGAGTATTGAGACGGAGGCGGCGAAGATGGGTTTGGCGATCAATGAGGGCAAGACAAAGTATATGCTGTGATCAAGAAAGGACACCCAACACCGACGTCTTCGACAGAATGTCACTATAGGCAGATATAACTTTTTGTTTGTACTACTATTTTTTCAAAATACTCCCTATTTTTGGCTGCAGTACTACCTTATGATATTTCTCTCCGGCAACACTGGAGAGAACCCTACACTATGACACGGAAGAGGGCCTAAGTTACAAATGTAATATGTATGATGGAATATTGAGAACACCAAGGCCGAGCGGATGACATTACAGTCATTACGGTTGGAAAAACGATAGACGAAGTGTCTGAAAAACTATAAGAAAATGTGAAAGTATGGGGACAAGGATCCGATCTAGAATTGGCGCACCAGAAGCACTGCTTATAGGTGGTAGGAATCGTCTTACCATACAGCTGAGCGAAAAAACACATTAAGTACCTGCAGGTACTTGCCATGGGAATGATACTGGATCACAGGCTCAACTTTAGAGAGGACATGAAGTACGCCTGGGAAAGAGCCTCTCGGGCAGTGGCGGCTCGTTCGAGGCTAATGCCAAACGTTGGAGGACCCAGGCAGCCAATAAGAAGCCAACTAGCTGCGGTGAGCAAGTCGATCCTGATGTGCCCGTCCCCTATATGGGTATCAGCGACGGATCGGAAAACGTATATACGAAGGATATACTCGCTGCATAGAAGGTAATACTATGCTGCGCCTTCAGAGCCATGTCAGGGGAAGCGATCAGTGTTATCTCTGGCCGAATGCCCATCGACCCAGAAATAAAAAATGCCGCGGCTCTTCGCGAGTACCAACCGGAAGGCACAAGAACCATTAACGAGACCCTAAATACAGAATGACAGCACAATTCACCCAAAGGAAGATGGACTCATACGCTGATCCACAACATAGACGAATGGATTAGTAGAAAACACGGGAAGTAAATTTCTACCAGGCACAGTTCTTCTCAGTGCATGCGGATGTTTTCGTGAGTTCCACGTCGAATGACCCCTTCTGCATGCATTGCGAAGGCAAAATCCAGAATGCTGAGTACGCCCTGGCGGAATACCGCATGTTCACGGCAAGTAGGAGCTTCGTGGAAAGGGGAATTGGCGGACAAGTGACACCAAGGGCACTTATTGTATTATGTTGACGACGAGCGAAGCCTGGGATATAGCGAGTGAAGTCATTACAAGCATGATGCAGCAACTCCGCCGAGTAATAGAACGCCACAAAGGCCGAGAGCTACACAAATTTGTGTGCGAATCGTGGTACTTTGCTGGAGATACTGATGTAGTTCCTCCCCTAACAGTACAGGAACTTGTCCGGTACTGTGAGGACCAAAAAGTACACATCATAATCGGCTGCGATGCAAAAGCACATAACACGATTGTTGACAACCCTGCACGTGAGATGCAAACAGGTTGTTAGGTTGATGACGTCTGTAGGCTCTCCCATTCGGCTAGTGGCTAAACGTCAATTCTCCGCATCGTGTAGGATTGTCGAACCTAACCATTCTTTTCATTTCATTTTCCTTTGCATTTGCATTGTATTAAAATTGTATTAAAGTTGTATTAAAGTTGGAATTTGCATTTGCATTTTAAAGTCGGAATTTTACACACCATTAATATACCAGAAGCTGTAAATTAAGGATAGGTCATAGGTCATAGGTTAAAAAGGGGTATGCAATTCGCATACAGCACTAGGCACCAGAAGTGCCCATCGCGATCCATATGGAACCACTTGAAAAACTTCAATTGGAGAAAAACCGAAAAACCTACAAAACTTTTGCTAGACAGAGCCCAATCCTCCTGCAGCTCAGCTCCCCTAGTTCCTCGACGAAGTATTCCCCTAGAATCCTCCTACGATTCCGTGCTATGCCCTCGCATTCACACAATATGTGTGTTATGTCTTCCTCGGCTTGTAGATCACCACAGAACCTGCACGTGTCCACATCCACCAGACCAAGTCGCCTAGCATGCTTTCTTAGAAGACAGTGCCCTGACATAATCCCAATTACTGTTCTAAGCTGTTCCCTGCTCAATTTTAGAATTTCCTTAGATCTGTTCTTGCCCAAATGGGGCCAAATGGCTCTAGACACCCTATGTCCCTCTATGTTCTGCCATCTGAGGTCTGCCATTTTTAAGATCTTTTCATTGATTTTTCCCTTAAAGACGCCCAGGGGTGGTTTAATGTTCACACCTCCGCTATTTTCCAGCTCCCCTCCCTTTCTTGCTAGCTCATCGGCTTGCTCATTTGCCTCTATACCGCTGTGTCCCGGTACCCAGCACAGTCTTACTCGATTCCGTCTACATACTGCTTTTAGCATTGTGCGACAGTTTCTGACTATCTCAGAGTTAATGTTAGCAGATTCAAGTGCCATAAGTGTCGCCTGACTGTCAATATAGATGGCAATGTCTCTTCCTGACAATGATCTCATCTGCACTATCTCTGCCGCCCTTAGAACAGCCAGAACTTCCGATTGGAAGACACTGCTTGTATCCGGGAGTCGTATAGACTCTCTCAGGTCTGGATCAGCAGAAAAAATGCCAGAACCACTTCTCTCCCCCGTCTTAGAGCCGTCAGTATAGACAGCAACGTCGTTTGCTATTGTGACTGGGATGTCATGGTCGACCAAGGGGCAAATCTCATCAGTCCACATAGGATTTCCGGGTAGCACATCAGTTAAGATCGTGCAGTGCCCAAAACTACAGTCCTTAAACTGGCCTAAATTTTTTAGGCGCAAAGCGCTGTTGCCAGCAAGTTGCTTTATTTTTAAGTCTAGCGGGATAAAGTGCAGGAAGGCGTCCAGTGCTGCCGTAGGAGTAGTTCGGATTGCACCAGTGATGGCTATGCATGCCGTTCTCTGCACCGTTGCTAGTTTTCCAATTATGGTTCTTTTATTTGTTGCCCTCCACCACACAAGTGGGCCATATGTAAGTATGGGTATCACCACTACTGTATATATCCATAAATTAATTATACTATTGTAAGTAGTAATAGGATGAATTACAATTTGTATTAAATTAAAGTTTGTTCAATAAAGGATTTTAAAGTCGTTCGACATTAAATTGAAACCAACTTGTTTCTCTGGGACGACTGGAAGAAAATAGTAGTTGCAATGCCTTCACGCCGCAACAATGATTTGGGGCAGCCGAGATACAAACAATAGAGGTGAGTCGTTATTAGAACTTTTATATAGCAACAACCTCGTCTTTCTAAACAAGGGAAAAAGGCCCACCTTTAGAAATTCCACAAGGGAAGAGGTCCTAGACCTTACTATCTCATCTCCTTTTATGAAAGATATCATAGAGGGGTGGCATGTGTCTGGCGAGGCATCTCTATCGGATCATATGCACATCCGATTCGAGCCGAACATGCGTCAGTCCGTTATGACAACAGACTGACTAATTGGAGAACTTATCGCAAAAATCTAGCGGCCAGATCTGACATGCTGCCAGAAGCACCATCAACAACAAATGATGCAGATGCTGCGCAATGTCAAATACATGATATTATTCTTGCTTCATTCAAAAGTAGTTGCAAGGTTAAGCGAACTGTGGTTAAAAGGTGCGTAACACGGTGGAACGATAACCTTGAGTCTATTCGAAAGAGAGTGAGAAAGCTTTTTAACAAAGCCAAACGCACCGGCACATGGGAACATCATAAATCCGTACTGACCATGTACAACTTGAAGTTGCGCAGATCCAAAAGAGGCTCATGGCGTGCAAACTGTGAGAAGATCGAAAAACTTCCAGAGGTGGCACGCCTCCAAAGGGCTCTGTCAAAGGATCAGGCAAAAAGCATGGGATTGTTAATCAAATCAGATGGTTCAATCACACGCGACCAGGAATAAACGCTAAAAACTTTCCTTCAGGCTCACTTCCCAGGGTCTCACACTATGTTCATTACAGATGACCATATAGCGGAGGTTTCAATTCCAAGAAACCTCAGCAGAATTAATAGTTTATCCGGAACACTTTTTACTCCGCATAAGGTTAAATGGGCAATTAACTCATTTAAACCATTCAAGGCATCAGGAACAGACGGTATTTTTTCAGCCCTCATTCAAAATGGAATAGAATTTTTATTACCATCCATGATTGCCTTATTTAGGTTCAGCTTCAACTGGGGGTATATACCAGTTACCTGGAGGGAGGTAAACGTGGTATTCATACCTAAGCCGGAAACAAGCCGAGCGAATTACCTAAATCATATCGTCCGATAAGCTTGACATCGTATTTTCTGAAAACAATGGAAAGGATTATTGACATCCACATTGGAGAATGCATATCAAAAAGTATGCCTCTGCCTGCACCCTCACCAATATGCGTAACAAAAGGGCAAATCCACGGAAGGCGCTCTGTTAAGACTAACTACAGAGATAAAAAACGCCTACCGTTGCAAAGAGATCGCACTTCGTGCCTTTCTGAACATAGAGGGTGCTTTTGACAACACTGGATATGAATCCATATCAAATGCTTTGTACCATAGAAACATAGACAAGCCAACTATTAAATGGATCAAAGCGATGCTGGAAGGTCGCAAAATAACTGCCTCGTCAGGAACGACCTCAGTATCAGTAACAGCCGTAAGGGGGAGTACTTTCACCCCTTTTGTGGTCATTGGTCACCGATGACCTGCTACACAAGTTGAGCAATTTGGGCTACACTACAATTGGGTACGCCGATGATATTGTCATCATAGTCAGGGGCAAAGACTCAATTGGAGTCACATCAAAAAAGAAAAATGCTCTAAAGACAGCCATAGACTGATGCATCAAGGAAAATCTTTCCATAAATCACTTGGTAATAAAATTATAATGAAGGAAAAAAATCCCAGTAAAGCCGTCATCGTTCCTTTCACTAAAAGGAGGAAATTAGATCTAGGCCTTATCACAATAAACGATACGGTCGCAGAGTATTCCGATGAAGTCAAGTATCTTGGAGTAATCCTGGATAAGAGACTTAACTGGAACTCTCACATTAATAACAAAATCACTAAATCTAATAGAGCTTTATGGGCCTGTCGTCGCACATATGGCAGAACCCGGGGAATCTCTCCAAAGACCGTCCACTGGATCTACACAGTGATGATAAGACCCATTATAACATACGCCTCCATAGTATGGTGGACAAAATCCACACAAAAGGTCGCAATAGAGAAGCTGCCTTGGTATCTCCGGAGCCATGCGAACCTGTGCAACAGCTGCCATAGAGGCAATAACAGGAATTACACCTCTCCACATATACATTCAAAAAGTGGCGATCCGCAGTGCAATAAGTCTAATACAGTTAAACGAGATAAGTCTTAATGATCATCCGGAATTAAAGACCCTTCTCGATGAACTGCCAGAACTTAACATGAACTGCGCGGTCACAGACCGCATTCAAAAAACACTATGCTTCAACAAACGGTTCTCCACGGAGATCCCCAAGAGAGAAGCATGGGTTAGTAATAACCCACCAACATAGGACCAACGACCATACCACGTCGAGTTAATCGATTCTCGTCAGATCACCGTAATTAAACGACGTTGGGCGCGGTTAGTACGTAGATGGGGGACCGTTTGAGAAAAACCGCGTGTCGTTGGCCAGTCCCATCTACAGAGTTGAGGTAGATAATACATACGTGGTATCACAATGGACCTAAATTGGTCTAAGTGTGTCGGCTTCGGCCGACAGCCACATAATCCTATCCTAATAACCCACCAAACAGCCACAACGGCATAAAGTGGTATACGGATGGTTCTAAAATGGAAACGGGGGTAGGAGCGGGAATATACGGACCACACAAACGCTTCACGATACCCATGAGCAAAAGTCCCAGCGTATTTCAAGCAGAGCTCCACGCCATTCAAGAATGCGCCAGCCACAATTATTTATCTGGCATAAAAGGTGCAACCATCCATATATTTACGGATAGTCAAGCAGCTATAAACGCCCATTTGGCCCTTCAATCAAAATGCCAGCAAATGTCTAAAACTAAGCAGGCATGATATCAAAAACTAAGTAGGTTACCTTACTGGTCACCATGGTTTAAGATATCATCTACACAAAATGAAAATAGCAGACTCTCCTGAGTGCCGACTCTGTCTTGAAGAGGACGAGTCAGCTGAACACATTTTATGTTAATGTCCAGCCCTTAATGGAATTAGAAAGAAGATCTTTTTCAGGGAGCAAATAAGCCCCGAGGACATAAAGAATTCTTCTACTGGTAAAATTGTCCGCTTTACACGGAAAGTGGAAATTCTACTAGTTTAAATTTTTCTGGCCAATACAGTACAAAAGATCTTTTTAGGTCGAAGTGTCCCCCCTTATAAATCGCCTTGGCGAGCAAGAATTAAAAAAAAAAAAAAAAAAAATATTAGATGTTGGCTTAGCTATAAGAAAGCTAAAGAACAATAAGACCGCCGACTCCGATGGTTTACCAGCGGAGCTAGTCAAATACGGTGATGTTTTGGTATTGCGGTATGGGTGGAAGAAAACACGCCCGATGACTGAGCTATCGGCTCCATGTGCCCCATCCTCAAAAAAGGCAATCCTATATGTCTTGCAAGGTTTATCGAGGCATATTCCTGCTAAATGTCGCATAAAAGATCCTATCCCATGTACTGTGTGAACGTCTCAAGCCGTTCTGCAAAATACTAATCGGCACGCACCAGTGTGGCTTGCCCCCTGGTTCGAAAAGGCAGGGAAGACCGAACCTCCGTTTTAAAGACCAAGCCATCGCGGATGTCAGAGCGCTTGGTCCAGACAACTGGAAGCAGCGTGTCCGGGATCGCAGAGGGTGGAAAGCGTGTCTCAGGCAGGAGACTCTTCACGGGTCGGGAACCCGTTAAGTAATGTAGGTGAGTTGAGAAATAATAGCCGCGATTCTTTGAGAAATGTATCCACGGTTGCTCATAAGAACGATTACAAGAATTATGGCCAGGAGCCATACATTTTTGTTTGCAACACAAATTATTGTATGTATTTGCAGCATGTATCCAAAGCAGCCCTGCTGCGGATGTTATCAACAGCTATCCCTATTGCTGGCGATACAATGTTGTTGTTTTTTAACTCATAAATTCGAGCACTCCTGTGGATATATTTTTCAAAGAAACGTAGGTGCGTTTCTCTTCAGTAGACCAACAAAATATATAAATTTCGTAACACAACAAAAAATCAAAACGAAAAATATATCACTGTAATCCATTACAAATATTGTAAAACATACTTGTAAAATACTAATTTCTAATATCACTACTCAACTAATCCGATGAGTAATTACTGCTACTGCTTTCAACTGCTTCCTCGGCAAAAACGTCCATATCCCACATATTTGGCTAAACAACCTGTTCAACGTGTTGGACACATCGATGCCATTTTTACTTGTCAACCCTTGAAAGTGCTGTCGTTAGTAAGTCTCTTATTTCAGCCATTTTAAATGACTTGTTTTGGCTTGCTACAAACCCTTTCACTTGCGCCCAAACCAATTCTATTGGATTAAGGTCACAGTGATAAGGCGGCAAGCGAAGCACTTTATGTCCCGCATTTTGAGCCATTTCATCCACGACGTACTCGTATGTTTCATACTTGGCTTTGTAACGTTTAACGATTTCAAGCAACCCATTGTATGATTACATCCCTACCTAACTTGAGATCTTCCTTTTGGGAATTCCCGTATTCATTGGAAAAACAAAGACATCATACAAACAGGTACATAATGAGATGAAAGGATGTATTTATGTTTTTTTTTATTTAAACAGTTTGCGACATAAACTCAATCAGCAAGATTTTCTAAAACCATTTCCCAGTCCTTTCCGCTATATGTATATTGTGAAAGGTAGACACAATCAGGCAATTAGAATACAAAATTATATAACCACGACGCAATGTCATATACCTAAACAGATGGTAAAAAAAACTGCACTTGTGCAGCTGTACAATATAAATACAATCAAATTAAAACCGAATGGCAACACCCCACGTAATAATTCGTTCTCAAAAGCACCAAAACCGAAAGTTCTTTGACAAAATCCATAGAAAAATCCTTAATGATATGCTTCATTGTAGAGATGGCAATACTCTTCTGATGTGCTTCAGTCACACACACTGCTTATTTTGGTGGATGATAATAGCAAGCGAACAAAAGACGATCATGCTCATTCCCATTCGGCTGTGTGGGAGACTGGTTGTGGTGGGCAATATGCGAATTTTGGGAAAATTACAACAACAATTCCTGGGTATGACAGTGGTTTGGTTTTTATTTCAGTGGCAATTCTTGCGCTTGAGTGCCGTGAGAGTATATACAGGCACCACTGGTAGAAAAAAGCTCCTCCATAAGGCCTGTACTGACAATTTTTGTTGGATAGAGTATAATAAAATTCAAAAATAATAATAATATTCTTCTTCTTCTTCCTTAATGGCGGTGAGACCTATGATTAGGATTAAACCTCTCACTTAACTGCATCCCTACTGGTCCGCTGTGAGATTCGGTTGAATAATAATAATAATAATAATAGGTAGGTACATACCTATGTAGTAACATTTTAAATTAAAAAAAAAAATAGATTTTTCAAAACTCTGAAACTCATTGAAACATGATGCAATTTTATCCAGTTGCCATTTTAATCATGATGATTTAAACCGATGATCTCTAACTCCAGTCGTGTCAACCCACCGATTTGCACGCCGACTTGTGGAAACGTTTTGAAACTTTAAACATGTCGCAAGGCTAAACTTCAAATTGCCTGTAAGTGATTTCTTCATTATTCGCCATTTACAAAAGCGCTTCGTTGGGCGCTACCGCGATATTCTTTGCAATAAAAATGGCAAAAAACGAATTTGTTGATGTAAATAAATAAAACATGGAGGACTACGCATGTATCGGCTGTATTTGGCGTGTATGGTAATGTGAACTGGATGTTGACATTTTCTGGGAGTTCATCGACTTCATATATTGGTCTCTGGTATGGGGGCCTGCCTTAAGCAAATCCTATAACAACATCCAAAGACCTCAAAAATGGCATTTGAAAGCACCGTAGTTACGTATATCTACGTTGTTGACAGCAGACATTTGTATCCCCGCTTTCGATCTCGAAATTTCGAGTTTCGTGTGGTTGAATTTAACATGCAAATTATTTTCTACCCCCGTTAGCGCGTGCATAAGAATACCACTAATAGATATACACAGATGCAATAAAAAAAAACACGCCTAAATATTATGACAAACAAACTGGTCTCTATGCAACCCCAAGAAAGTGTTTACATGTAAACAAAACCATCAATGAATGCCCTTACAATGGATGCCGACACCGGCACATTTCCTATCAGTACAATTAAAACAGTCGTTATGCTCTAATTCCAATCACGTATTGGAAAAGATGCAAGCGCGAAATTGACCGGCATCTATGGGATCGAGGTCTACTTTAGCAATGAAAAGCTTACAGACTGCGATGCAAAATAATATGTAGGTATACCAACTTTTTCTCATCACGTGTATGGCTGAAAAGCCGGCTGAGATGTGATGACACGACGATTTACTTCACCCAGCCTAATTCTCTTATTTTTGTGGATAATAAAATCTCTTAGAAAGCTGTCTCCAATAAGTACTCTTAATGTGGCAGAAGCAGCACTCTTAAACTACACAAACACATGAAAAATCATAAAAGAGCGTTCCTGGATGCTTCAATGGATTTGTTTGTAGTTAATTTGCAAAAAAAATAATATATGCAGAGTAGGCAGCCCACGAGATTATAAAAGCTTGCATGAATCTAAACATGTTTCGACCCAACAAGAACAACTATATCGTGAGATTGACGAGTAGCGATGAGATAGACCCAGATTGCACTGTGGACTGTGATGAGTGGTGACTGGTGTGCTGTCTCTGCGGCATTTGTATCTTATTTCTTATATGAACCTGGTTGGATCAGGTGATACCGCGTGATACACATCTCTGTGCTTGTGTTCAGAGTTACACCAACCGTATACATTTTTTTTCGTACACGGTTACAACGGTCGACAAACGAACGCCTATTCAGCTTGACCCCTCTCCTAAGCAACGCCGCATGCACCGGCAAGCGGCAACTTTAGCAGCCGCATACATTCATAAATAACTAGTGTTGGAGATATTATGAGGTTACTACTTCGCCCAAACAACTTGCATTCTGTTTCTGCGCTACTATTAACGTATGTTAACCGTTCACGTTGCTTTATTCCGGGGCAATGAACTTTTTTCCTCTGCATCGCTGTTCAATTTTGTTATTTCCATTGAAAGATTGCAAGTGAACTCTTTCTTTCTCTCTTTGCCGTGTGTATTTTTTTTTTTTTGTTTTATTTTTTCTTGCGCATGTTTCAGTTCAGTTCTCATGTAGTACAGAAACAGAATAAGGAACTCGGTGGATTGGGATAGGTTCAGGGACAATGCCACATTTTTGTAAACTACAAAAATAAATGAGATCATGTCTTTGCGCTACCCTTGTTGTTCGATAAAAACAAGAAACGAGTATTTGACATATTATATAATATGTGCGGGACCGTATATAATGTATAAAAATGTGTGCAAGATGATGTCACCTACAGTGTAGGAAGAGAGTTTAAGAAATTTAAGAAATTAGCCTGAATGTAAAATACAGTACTTTGCACGAGAATGTATTTAAAATTTAATTAAATGAAATTGTCATGGAATCATAGGCCGATATAGCGAAGGGGAGCAAGAAGGAAGCTTAGCTACGAGTAGGCTTTAATTTGGATGAATTTTTATTGATATTAATTGGTTATAAACTATAACTATGACTTTTAATGTAAGCTAGGCTGAGCTAGGGTGGTTTTGGGAAAAGCCGTACTCGTCAACATGATATGGTGCCTCCGATGGGTAAGTGACGCCTTACGGCCTCGGTCAGGTCCCGGCGGTGGGTGCGCACATGTTTGGCGACTCCCGGGCGCAGTGGCTCAATGGTTAGTGTGTCTGCCTACTAATCGAAAGGTCCCCGGTTCAATTCCGGGGCCAAATAACATCTTGAGTTTTTTTCCACTGCCCCTCTTGCGAACGTCTGACAAACATCCAAGAGTATCAATTGTCATGAGAAGCTTCTCAAATTTGCCGTTCGGATTCGGCTTAAAATTGTAGGTCCCTTCCACTTCGCAAAGAAAGTGGTTGGAGAAGCTAGATTTTAGGCCCTCTATGGGCCGTTAATGCCTAATATTTATTTATTTTTTAGGAGCCCGAGATACAATTACGATGGCGACCACTCGGTGCGTGAGGCTGACCATTTTGATTATAGTTATCAGTGGTTAAGTACGATTTGCACTAGACGGTGGTCGCAAGTCTGGAACGGTTTAATCAACTGATTTGGCCCCATTTTCTCGACTTAATGAAATAAAATTTAGGACATCAATAAATATAATCCAAAACCAGAACCAAAGTATTTCAATCATACAAAAAATTACACCCAAGGAACATCGGGTAACAACTTTTGCGCCAGATTGAGCTGTCAAACGCGCAATGGCAACAACACCTCACCAGAGCAACAGCAATTTTGACAAGCGCAACAATAATCATAGAATGTTTTTCAATGCAACAGAACACATTTTTTTTTTTTTTTTTTTTATAATTTGCTAAAGGGATTTTTTTTATCTGTTGTTACAGTACCCTTATAATGCTAAGAACACAGTGTAAGCTACTTGGTACTAGAAAGAATAGAGAGATAGGAAAGAAGTGTTTGGGTGCAGTTGTAGGGTTTTTCTCCACAGGTGGTGTCTAAATTACTTAGGGAGATTTCATGTATTCGGTATAAAGTAATGGACTTGGCCGGGATTCGAACGCACGACCTTCCATTCCGTAAGCGAATACACTACTACTGCACCATTGCCGCCCGCAATTTAATCACATTGATCACAGCGACAGCAACAGGGTGCCCAGGTTAGGCTAGGTTAGGTTTAGGTTCCTGTCGGCTGAAGCCGACACACTTAGACCAATTTAGGTCCATTGTGATACCACGTATGTATTATCTAACTCAACTCTGTAGATGGGACTCGCCAATGACACGCGGTTGTTCTCAAACGGTCCCCCATCTACATACTAACCGCGCCCAACGTCGTTTAATTACGGTGATCTGACGAGAACTGATTAACTCGAAGTGGTATGGTCGTTGGTTAACAGCATGATCGTGACCATTTATTTTTTGCCAAAAAGCGGCGGGTTTTTAGGAGCTGAAAGCGGGCGTGTTTTGGCGGGTTTAGCGGGTTTCCCAAAAGTAGATTCTGACCTGAAAACAGTTTATTTCACGTATTGTCAAGTAAAATCTAATATACTCGTAATTCTTTAAAAAATATGTTTACACTGCAATGATTCATGTAAAATGAATTCTTATTTCATGTATTTATATAACATAAATGGAATTCAATATTCGTCAGAGCTATTTGGTTTTGATTCTTTTATTGTTCCTCGGAATCGGAATTGGAGTCCATTGCAGCCATATTCGATGAATCAGAATCATCATCGGCTGGCAACTGCGGAATCGGCAAACGTTCATACTTCTGCGCAAAAGATGTTTGGCCTGAGAACGCTGATCACAATTTGTCTGCTTCTGTGCCCACTCATTTATTTTTTCCACGGTGACATACGTTCGTACGTAATTAGTTTGATCAAAAAGTTCATTACTTTTGTCAATGTTAAAATATCCCTTTTCAGCTAATTCACTCATTGCTCCTTTGACATTTCTCCATTCAGCGGGCAATTATATAATGTTCAAGCGAATGATTTTACGACATCAAAATACTTCTTCCATTTGAACATAATATTCGATTGCGTTCGCTGATAACATGTAGTTAAAAAAAATTATTTTAAAAAAATTATTTTTTTATTTTGGTTTTTAAAAAATTGCAATTTTACCATAAAAGTTTTCGGCAATCTTTCCAACTCTTTTGATCCGGTCTTCTGCGCTCTCACCGCACTCGCTCAATTAAGTTTTTATTGTGATTTCAGAACGAATTCTTGCTGGCAGAATTGATTGTTGCTTCCGATTTACCATTTTTTCACTAAAATGGTTTGGTGCGCCGCTTACTTCGACCGCTGATACGTCGTCGCTTTCGATTTTCAAAACGATTTCCTGAACACTTACGAACAGTAAGTAATGCTTTTCCCAATGGATCTTCGAAGAATTTCTTTATTTTGGACGGGCATTTTTCGGCATCCACTCTTTTGCTGGACCTAGAGCTAAAAAGCGAGTTTTTGCGTAGCCAAGAATTTGCATGTACTCTTCATTCACCGATTCACAGAAATCATTAAAAAAAGGACTAAAGAAAATTCTTCAAAGAATTAAATTCCGATTTTTTCTCAAAAATCGTTGTGGTGGCGGATGGAGGGTTTTTATGTTAAAAAGGGTGTAAAACCCGCCAAAAGCGGGTGAAATGGTCACATTAAGATGCGCAAATTTAGGAAAAATCCTAATGGTAGAAACACATCAACACTTCAACTTGGACTTCAACTTTGACAACTACGCCGCACGTTTTAAGACCAATGCTTTTTAATGGGATGAAACACATCAGCACTCTAACCTTAAGGCGATGTATTCAGTTTTCCCAACATACAAAGGGTCTTTCATTAGCGACTAAACCGATTACCAAACTGTCAATGTCATCATGGTGAAGTACACGAAGGAACAACATTTACAAATAATTAAAATTAACTACCGAAATTCCGAGTCGGTGGTCGCAACTTTAAAAGCGATAACGCCAATTTTCTGACGTAGTTCTTTTCCCAGTAGACAAGCAATTAATAGTATAGTGAAAAAAAATTGAGTCAGAATATTCGCTGCTGGATGTTGCCGTGCCAGTGGACTACGTTTTGCCCGAAGTGTGCAGAATATTGCTGTCCGTCGCAAACCAGCCAAATCGATCAATTTCACGGCGTTCTCAATAATTGGGCCTACACCCTTACAAGATCAAGCTGATTCAAGAACTAAAGCCACTTGATCAAATGAAGCGACGTACGTTCTCGAATTGGGATCCGGACATGATGGAAAAAAATGAAGAATTTCATCGCAAAATCATCTTCAGCGATGAAGCGCATTTTTGGTTAAAAGGCTTCGGCAATAAGCAAAATATGCTTTACTGGACTGGTGAGAGCTCCATGAGCTTCATGAAACAGCACTTCATCCGCAAAAAGTCACTGTTTTGTGCGGTTTTCATGCCGGCGGCGTCATTGGACCGCTTTTTTTGTCGGGGAAAATGACCGTCACGTTACGGTAAATGGTATCCGCTACAGAGACATGTTGGAACGTCATTTCTTTGAGCAATTGCATGAATTCGTCATCAGTGATATGTGGTTCCAACAAGACGCTGCCACAGCGGGTGCAACAACGAGTTATTGAAGTCTCAGTTCGGTGAACGTGTTATCTCAAGAAACGGACCCGTCTATTGGCTCCCGAGACGTGTGATTTAACGCCTGTGGACTTTTTTTTTATGGGACTACATTAAATCATTAGTCTATGCTAACAAGCCGGCGACATTGGAGGAGTTAAGAGCCAATATTGAACGAGAAATAGCGGCCGTATCGGTCGAAATATGCGGCCGAGTCATCGAAAATTGTGTTAAACGTATCGACCGCTGTACCTCTCGCACATATGTCCATTATTATTGGACATATGAACGAAGTCGAATTCCACTCCTAAATGTTTTGATAGTTATTCAAGCCAATAAATATTTTTTTGAGATATCTCAAATAGTTTGCATTTTATTTAAAAAATAAGTTGTCAAGTCCTTAATGAAAGACCATTTATTTTGTGCGAATTCTCTCCCTTGCTTGTATTTTGACATAATTTTCTCTTTTGTTTACTACCATTTTTTGTTTGGTTCTCGAAGTTGCATTTTTCAATGTGTTTGACTATACTTTATCCAACAAAAATTGTCAGTACAGGCCTTATGGAGGAGCTTTTTTTCTACCAGTGGTGACTGTAGATACTCTCACGGCACTCAAACGCAAGAATTGCCACTGAAATAAAAACCAAACCACTGTCATACCAAGGAATTGTTGTTGTAATTTTCCTAAAATTCGTATACAACCCACCACAACCAGTCTCCCATACAGCCGAATGGGAATGAGCATGATCGTCTTGTGTTCGCTTGCTATTATCATCCACCAAAATAAGCAGTGTGTGTGACTGAAGCACATCAGAAGAGTATTACCATCTCTACAATGAAGCATATCATTAAGGATTTTTCTATGGATTTTGTCAAAGAACTTTCGGTTTTGGTGCTTTTGAGAACGAATTATTACGTGGGTTCTTACCATTCGGTTTTAATTTGTCGTATTTGTATTGTACAGCTGCACAAGTGCAGTTTTTTTTAATCATCTGTTTAGGTATATGACATTGCGTCGTGGTTATATAATTTTGTATTCTAATTGCCTGATTGTGTCTACCTTTCACAATATACATATAGCGGAAAGGACTGGGAAATGTTTTTAGAAAATCTTGCTGATTGAGTCGCAAACTGTTTAAATAAATAAAAAAACATAAATACATCCTTTCATCTCATGATGTACCTGTTTGTATGATGTCTTTGTTTTTCCGATGAATGACGCCTGTTTTGTCAATGAATACGGGAATTCCCAAAAGGAAGATCTCAAGTTAGGTAGGGATGCAATCATATAATAAGTTAGCGATAGAGGTATAATAAGAATGGCAAATTTTATTAAAATTCTAGGTATTGAAACCTGTTAGGTAGGATTTTATTAGAAATTTTATTGCCAATTATAAAAGCATGATCTGTATTTTCTATATAATAAAATAATTTAAAATGCTACCCGCACTCACTATTCCACTCGGACGAAGTCGCGGACACAGCTAGCTGTTTATATGAATAAAGAGAAACATGGCTACAAAGTCTTCAAAGGATCTAAGTGTAGAAAAGAAACAACAAATTGTTGATGCAATTGAAAAATTCTATGGCCTTTTTAAAAGTAAATCGGAAGCCGTAGGAAATGCAGCTAATGTTTTTTCTGTTACGGAACGAACTGTGTCTGTACAGGCTTTTAAGGGAAAAAGCAATTAAAGGCCACAATTCACCACCAAAGAAGAAAGATAAATCCGGTATCAAGAGCAAGGTCGATGATTTTGCCAAATGTGCCATTAGGCAGATAGTCCATCAGTTTTTTATGGATAATGACCTTCCAACGCTAGACAAGATTTTATTGGAAATACAAAAAAATGCAAATATAAAAAAAATAAGCAGATCAACTTTGCATTGTAATATTGTACAAAAAAATCTCGGACTTAAATTCGTCAAACGTCAGCGAAAGAATCTGTTGTTGGAAAGAAGTGACATTATTTCTTGGAGACGAAGATATTTACGCGAAGTAAAACAAATTAGAGAAGAGAAAAGAAAAACTTATTTTACTGATGAGACCTGGCTCAACGAGGGCCACACTCAAGGAAAAATTAGGATAGACCCAACTATTATAACACCACGACATGCGTTTAATGAAGGATTGTCAACAGGACTGCGATCACCATCTGGAAAAGGAAAGAGATTAATTATAACCCATATTGGAAGTTCTACAGTTTCATCGATGGAGGACTTTTATGCTTCTTTTCGGGAAAAACCGGAGACTACCACGAGGACACGAACGCTGATGTGTACGAGAAATGGTTTTAAGATATTTTAATACGCCTGGAACCCAACTCCGTCATAGTTTTGGACAAAGCTTCCTATCATTCCAGAAAACAAAATAAAGCACCATCCACTTCCACGAGAAAAGATGAAATAAAAAAGTGGTTGAGGTCTAATGCGATAAGTTTCGAGGAAGATATGGTTAAAGCAGAGTTGCTTGAAATCGTTAAACGTAACAAAGTCAAGTATGAAACATACGTCGTGGGTGAAATGGCTCAAAATGCGGGACATAAAGTGCTTCGCTTGCCGCCTTATCAGTGTGACCTTAATCCAATAGAATTGGTGTGGGCTCAAGTGAAAGGGTTTGTAGCAAGCCAAAACAAGTCATTTAAAATGGCTAACGACAGCACTTTCAAGGGTTAACACGGAAAAATGACATTGATGTGTCCAACACGTTGAACAAGTTGTTGAGCCAAATATGTGGGATATGAACATTTTTGCCGAGGAAGCAGTTGAAAGGTTAATAATAGACCTAAATAAAGAATTTATTTCGTTCTGCAATATTTTCATTTTAAATTGGAAGATGGTAACCCTAATAGAACTGCTCTCTGAGTTATGGCGAATTATTACCAACGACCATGCCACGTCGAGTTAATCGGTTCTCGTCAGATCACCGTAATTAAACGACGTTGGGCGCGGTTAGTACGTAGATGGGGGACCGTTTGAGAACAACCGCGTGTCGTTGGCCAGTCCCATCTACAGAGTTGAGGTAGATAATATAAGTGGTATCACAATGGACCTAAATTGGTCTAAGTGTGTCGGCTTCTGCCGACAGCCACATAAACCTAACCTCACCTAACCTATGGCGAATTATCATACACACTACGGCAACCCTATGAGAGCTTTAAAGAGGGACCGATTTATGTAAGTCATTGCAACCAGACTGAGAGACAAACATCCTATCTTGCCTGTACTGACAATTTTTGTTGGATAAAGTATAGACTTTAAGAACTGAAGTTCTCGCTCTTGTCAAAGTCGAAGTCGCAGTTGAAGTGATGATGTGTTTCTACCATAAATTCTCTTTTTCTGTGCAAATTCTACCAGTCTTGCGACGTTATTTTCAGTTTTACCCACTATTCACATGCCTATATTTTGAGCGGAATCTTTTTTCTTGATTTGTACATATTTTGAGAGAAGTCATCTCTCTTGTAAACAAATACCTAGTTCGGTTTTCGATGTGTACCCTTACTTTGCTAATGTGTGTTCACATCACAGCAGCTGTCTCTTGGCTGTCGCTGTGGTAGTCGCTGTTGCCAGTTGCTGTGCTTATGTGTTTCAACTATTACGATCTCTAAAGTCGATCAAACGCCTGAGGTCGCATTTCGAGTTACACAATATGAAAGCGTTGTTTCAACACAATCAACGCATGCGAGCGTGTTATGGAAGCCGCGCCGATATGTTACTCGCGTCAACGATACATTGTGAATTGGGTATAGATCTTCAAAATGTCTTTAGTTTCTAAGTTTTTACTCGGATCGGTTGTTACCTTCGCTCGCTCGCTTCTCAGACGTTTCTAACTATGTAAACCAGAAGTGCCAGGACCCCTTCGTTTAGCACTTTTTGGCAAATCAATTTGCATAAATAAAATTCTTCCAAGTGGAGTTGTTATTAACATTTTATTTTTAGTTTTATTTTATTTTAACCCATAAGTTTATGGAGTAGATCGTTAACAATTTAAACCATGTACTGTACACAATGCATGTGCTAATAAAAACCCGTTAGGTTAAAGTCCATTAACTTTAAAATGTTAAGAGAGAGGGGAATAAGTATACATATATGTATAGTAGTTAAAGTGATTGATAGGTGATCGAATTCCATAGTATACGTAATTTTTGAAGTTGCCTATATTTTTGCACATAATAGACTCATATTATATCTTTGGATTGATAAACACTTAAATATAATATTTGAGCTTTATCCTACGTTAGGTGTCCCTTCAATGCGGAGACATTAACGTTGAGCACGTTCAATTTGCGAGGCAACTGCGAGTTATTCAATCAATGAGAAATGTTAAAATAGTAGGGACTCGTAGTTGCCTTGCAAATTGAACGTGGCCATTGTTTGCTAGGGTTACGGCTCTAGTCGTCGGCCACAAAAGTTTTTTCTGTATATTTAGTAAAGTGCATATTTTTGCATAATGAAAAAAAGTTACAAAAAATGTTATTGAATTCTGAAATCAATACATAAAGTATAGAGTGTAGATTGTAGAATGTAAAACTGGTTTTTAGAAGCTACATACAAAATGAATGACAAAAGTCAAATTGCGCTACAGGTCGGCCATCAAATTTGAATAGATAGTCGGCAATTAAAATTCTATTGGTCAGTAATGTCGAATTAATTAATAAAAAAAAAACATATTCAATGAGTATTTAAGGGTTTATTTAGATGCAAAATGTTTGAATAAAATATGACGGGGCTTTCATTAAGGACTTGACAACTTCTTTCTTAAATAAAATGCAAACTACTTGTGATATCTCAAAAAAAAATGATTGGCTTGAATTACTATACAAACATTTATGAATGGAATTCGACTTCGTTCATATGTCCACCACGGGAATGTATGCAGCGGGCGATACGTTGAACCCAATTTTCGAAGACTCGGCCGCACATTTCGACCGATACGGCCGCTATTTCTCGTTCAATATTGGCTCTGAGATCCCCTAACGTCGCCGGCTTGTTGGCATAGACCAATGATTTAATGAAGCCCCATAAAAAAAAGTATAGATGCGTTAAATGACACGTCTCGGAGGCCAATAAACGGGTCCGTTTCTCGAGATAACACGTTCAACAAACTGAAACTTCAATAACTCGATTGTTGCACCCGCTGTGTGGCCTGTGGCACCGTCTTGTTGGAACCACATATCACTGATGTCCAATTCATGCAATGCTCAAAGAAATAACGTTCCAACATGGCTCTGTAGCGAATACCATTTACCGTAACGTGACTGTTATTTTCATCGACAAAAAAAAAACGGCCCAATGAAGCCACCAAACTGCATCAAACAGTGACTTTTTGCGGATGAAGTGCTCTTTCATGAAGCACATGAGGGTTCTCACCTGTCCAGTAACGTATATTTAGCTTATTGACGAAGCCGTTTAACCAAAAATGGGCTTCATCGCTGAAGATGATTTTGCGATGAAATTCTTCATTTTCTTCCATCATGCCCAATTCGAGAACGTACGTCGTTTCATATGATCAAGTGGCTTTAGTTCTTGAGTCAGCTTGGTCTTGAAAGGGTGTAGGCCAAGATCCTTAAGCAAAATTCGCCATAATGTGGTTTGGGAGAGGCCCAATTCTTGAGAACGCCGTGAAATTGACTGATTTGGCTGGTTTGCGACGGACGCCTCTACGGCAGCAATATTCTCCACAGTAGTCCCACTGGCACGGCAACATCAAGCAGCGAATATTCTGACTCAAATTTGTTCACTAGACTATGCATTGCTTGTCTACTGGGACGAAAATTAAAGTTGCGACCACCGACTCGGAATTTCTTGTGTTCGGTAGCGTTAAAATTTCAATTATTTGTAAACGTTGTTCCTTCGTGTACTTCACCATGATGCAAATGTTGATTTTACTGAATATTTTGACATTGGCAGTTTGCTAATCGGTTTAAGGGTGCGTTCACACTGAGAGTTTGAAGTTGTCAAGTCGCTAATGAAAGACCCTTTATAATAAATATAAAAAAAAAGCGGCCAAGTGCGAGTCGGACTCGCTCATGAAGGGTTCCGCGCGAATTACAATTATTATTTACTTAGGCACCTATTACAGATTTATTATTAGAAAATAATGGTTCACGGTTTACGCATAATTTTTATGTTAATGAAATTAAATGTTTTTTTTTATATTTGAGTTGATTGAATGAAAGGTAAATTGCGGTTTACGATTTATGCATTTTACCAATTTGGAAGTGTCTCTCGCGCAAACTATTCAGTTTAGAAAAAAATGATATTAGAAACCTCAATATCATTTTTGAAGACCTATCCATAGATACCCCACACGTATGGGTATGATGAAAAAAAATATTTTGAGTTTCAGTTCTAAGTATGGGGAACCCCCAAAAGATTTATTGTTTTGTTTTCTATTTTTGTGTGAACCTTAATGCGGTTCACAGAATACATCTACTTACCAAGTTTCAACAGTATAGTTCTTATAGTTTCGGAAAAAGTGGCTGTGACATTCCCAGACAGACAGACAGACATACAGATATGACGAATCTATAAGACGCAATACTGTGCCTAGAAAGTCCAAAGGAAAAACGTAAACACCTTTCCTTTAAAAAAACCTGATTTCACTGCAGCATTTAAGTAGCCCTTTACACAATCTAGTAGCTTATTTCCTCTAGAAGTAAAAAGTATTGAGGACTATAGCTTAATTCGTGCGGTTTGCTAAGGGATGGCGTAACTTGTATTATTCCATTGTTATTATTCCATTGGAACATGCGTTGGAAAGCTACTGTCATTGTACGTCATTTCAGTATATGTCATTCGTTTGAAGCGTAAACAACAATCATTTTTTATACCCTATTCTAGGGGTATATTAATTTTGACGCATAGTTTGTAACATACCTTAATATTGCCCGTAGACCCCTAAAAGTTACTATATTTATGATCAGCATCGATAGTAATGTCGATCTAGCCATGTCCGTCCGTCGGCAAAAATTAGGCCTTTAAACTGGACCTAGAGAGCTGAAATTTTAACCATATACTCTCTAGGGTCCCGAAATAATCAAGTTTAAGAATTTTTGAAATCCGCCCACAGACACGCCCACAAACTCAAAAAAACAAAATTTTGGAAAAAATCGAATTTTGAGCTAGAGAGCTGAAATTTTTTATATATGATCTATGGCCCATAAAACTGATTGGGACATAAAATTTTCAAAATCCGCCCACTGACACGCCCACAATTAAATAAAACAAATTTTGGGAAAAATTGAATTTTGAGCTAGAAAGCTGAAATTTTTTATATATGATCTTTGGCCCATAAAACTGCTTGGGACATAAAATTTTCAAAATCCGCCCACTGACACGCCCACAATTAAATAAAATATTTTTTTTGAAAAACCAAAATTTGAGCTAGGGAGCTGAAATTTTTAATATATACTCTCTAGGGGCCCTTTATGCTCATGTGTAAATATTTTCAAAATCCGCCTACTGACACGCCCACAATTATTTATTTTTTATTTTTGAAAGTCCAAAGTTTGAGCTAGGGAGCTGAAATTTATAGTATATACTCTCTAGGTGCCCTTTATGCTCATACTTAAATTTTTTTTAAATCCGCCTACTGACACGCCCACAATTAAATAAAACAATTTTATTGAAAAACCAAAGTTTGAGCTAGGGAGCGTTTTTATTTACAAAAGCTTAGTTTTTTCGATAAAATCCTTTAAATTTTTGTCACGCCCACTTATGAGATATAGGAATAAGAATAGGGTATCCAACAGTTCGCCCAAGCGGACTGTAGCCCGCCCCTATGTTTTAACTCAAATATGTCGAACTTTGTGCCTGAAAAAGTGTTTTTGCGGGGAGTTCTTCTTCATTACTTTAATATGAAGAAAACTGCTGCCGAAAGTCATCGTATTTTGGTGGAAGTTTATGGTGAACATGCTCTAGCTGAGCGAACGTGCCAAAAGTGGTTTGCACGATTTAAAAGTGGTGATTTTGGCTTGGAAGACGATGAACGTCCTGGGAAGCCAAAAAAGTTTGAAGATGAAGAACTGGAAGCATTACTCTATGAAGATTGTTGCCAAACACAAGAAGAGCACGCAGAATCTTTGGGTGTTACTCAAGCAGCCATTTCAAAACGTTTAAAAGCAGCTGGATATATTCAAAAGCAAGGAAATTGGGTTCCACATGAACTCAAGCCGAGAGACGTCGATAGGCGGTTTTGCATGTCCGAAATGCTGCTGGAACGCCACAAAAGGAAGTCATTTTTGCATCGGATTGTTACTGGTGATGAAAAGTGGAACCATTACGAAAACCCCAAGCTCAAAAAATCATATGTGAAACCCGGCCAACAAGCCAAATCAACGGCAAAGCCGAATATCCATGACGCGAATTTAATGCTCTGTATTTGGTGGGATCAGAAGGGTGTGCTGTAATATGAGCTGCTAAGACCGGGTGAAACCATCAATGGACAACGCTACCGAACACAATTAATCCGTTTGAAGAGAGCAGTAGCCGAAAAACGCCCGAAATATGCGACCAGACACGAGGCAATAATTTTCCATCATGACAACGCTCGGCCCCACGTTGCTATTCCGGTTAAGAACTATTTGGAAAACAGTGGATGGCAAGTTTTACCCCACCCGCCTTATAGCCCAGACCTTGCCCCTTCTGACTACCATTTGTTCCGGTCGGTACAGAACGCCCTCACTGAAATACGGTTCACATCAGAGCAGAATATCAAAAATTGGCTTGATTCATTCTTGGCTGCCAAGCCATAGCTTCGGATGGGCAATACTTTGAATAATACTATTGTACATGTTTTTCTTAAATAAACGTTCAAAATTTGAGAAAAAAAACCGCACAAATTAATATTTTCGAAGGAATTTCCTGCACACTATACCCCCGTTTTTATACCCTATTCTAAGGGTATATTAATTTTGACGCATAGTTTGTAACATACCTTAATATTGGCCGTAGACCCCTAAAAGTTACTATTTTTATGATCAGCATCGATAGTAATGTCGATCTAGCCATGTCCGTCCGTCCGTCCGTCGGCAAAAATTAGGCCTTTAAACTGGGCCCAGAGAGCTGAAATTTTAACCATATACTCTCTAGGGTCCCGAAATAATCAAGTTTACGAATTTTTGAAATCCGCCCACAGACACGCCAACAAACTCAAAAAAAACAAAATTTTGGAAAAAAATCGAATTTTGAGCTAGAAAGCTGAAATTTTTTATGATCTATGACTCCTAAAACTGCTCGGGAGATAAAATTTTCAAAATCCGCTCACTGACACGCCCACAATAAAATAAAATAATTTTAACCAAAATTTGAGCTAGGGAGCTGAAATTTATAATATATACTCTCTAGGGGGCCCTTTATGCTCATTTGTAAGTATTTTCAAAATCCGCCTACTGACACGCCCACAATTAAATAAAACAATTTTATTAGAAAACCAAAGTTTGAGCTAAGGAGCGGTTTTTTACAAAAGCTTCGTTTTTTCGATAAAACCCTTAAATGTTATATAACAAAATATGTAGAACGTTCTTAACAATTCAACCATACTTGGACTTTTTTCACTCCCACTTATGAGGGATAGGAATAAGAATAGGGTATCCAACAGTTCGCCCAAGCGGACTGTAGACCGACCGTCCCTATGTTTAAATATTTATTTGGGTATTCAAGTTTTTTTCCATCATGTTTTGAAAATGGCATCAGCCGCCGCCATTGTTGATTACCATTTTGGCATTTTCCATGCTTTTCTTCAGAATTTCGAGCCATAGGTTCTCCGCTGCTTGACGGATGTTCTCCTTGATGGCTGCCAGAGTTTGTGGACTGTTTACAAAAAACCCGTGACTTTAAATAGCCACATTGAAAGAAGTCTAGTGGGTCAACTTGCAGGCCAGCGTGAATTTTCAGACGAGCGGAAAACGCCTGGTTCACAATATTGGTTGTGGCTCGTGCAGTATGCCTAAGTGCGGTTGCTCCGTCCCCACGTTCTCCAGTTCCAACCAACTCGTCAAATTGAGGAATTAAAAAAACAAAACATGGCTCTGTAGCGCTCACCATCCACAGTCAACAAAAAATGGTCCAATACTCCCAGCAAGGGTTAGGTTAAGTTATGTTGGTGGATTGATGAACTTCCTCATCACACGCAGGTCAGTGTTTACCCATTGTGATGGCCATAGGGAGGTCCACGTGTTAGTGGTATCTTCCTTCGTCTCGTTGGTGATGTCCGTTTAGACCCTCTCCAGCCATCCGGTTTTTGCCGAAAACCTGACAAGATTAGAGAGAGGGATTTTGGAAAGTTCGTTAAGTTCGTGGAAAAAAAATTCCTAAACCTCTTCTTCTTAATTGACTAATAGACTTGGGCAGTGATACAGAAGGGTAACAAAAAAAAACGAAAAGCCGGACAGTTTCGAGAGAAAGATTTTGGAGCAAAATTAACAACGCGCCCTACAATATTTGGAAGCATTTAGCAACAATTTGACTTTTATGGTGATATTTTGTTCGTTAAAATTGAATGGATATAAATAAGGCAAACAAAAAATGGAAAAGCGTGAGGCCTCGCCTAAGACTGACAGAGACTTTAAAAGCCTGACGCGTCAAGTCAAATGCTGACGTATTGTAACCCTACCTCCAGCGTAAACAGCACACCATTCAGTGACAGTGGGAGCCGGGCAACCAGGAAAACAGGCACGAAATGCACGTTGCGCCAAAATCACTGACGTATTGTTCATCAAAGACATCTTGATGATTATTCTGCGCCCTTCAGGGATATAGTGTTCAACTGCTTATTCACACAAAATCTAATTCTGTTTGCTTTAGAAATGTCAAAACCGAATTGACATTCGACGCCATTTGTAAGAACTATGGCAGTTTCCGATAAGGTCATACATAATCGCCCACCTTGTCCGAATGCGTTCTGTTACCGTCAGCTTATACCTAAGTCGCCGCAGAATCTACACGTATCCACATTTTCCAGTCTGAGCCTCTGCCATCTACTGACAAATAAAGTCTAAGTTTGATGCATCGGCATGCCTGGGATCTTCCAAGAAATACATATGAGGTATAACAACGAAAAATAAAAATCACACCATTTGTTTTTTTAGATTTATCATCCAAAACATCACCAATGATTATGAGTTCATCAAAACGATTCGTGCAGAATTGTTAGACTTTCAGCTGTTGAAGTTGATTTGGGAATAAACCCTTTTTTCGGTAGGTAGAATATGATAAAGATACCCGTGCAGAGGCGGACTAATAATATCACTTAAGTGCCCCCGATAAACAGCGCTAGTTGTTAAGATTAAGGAGCCGCTTCATGGCAATTTTAACATTCAGGAGAGCTTAGCGACACATTTAACATCTAAGGGCTGTCTCGCAAGTGCTTTAAAAATCGGTGAAAAATTGATCGTTAATCCTAAACCGGTAAGCCTTAAATAACTTCTTGCGCTCGAACCGGTGAACCACAAAGGTGAACCAGTAGGGATGCTTTACGGTGAGACGGGTATGATCTTTGCAGGCTCGACCCTAGGGCCTGCGAATCGAACATTCTCTATGCTTAAACATTATTGTCAATTCGCTCGATATGGCCGAACTGAAGTAGTTGACGTGCTTTAGCTTTTTGGACTACACTCAAAACTTGGTATGGTTCATTGAGTTCCCGATTCAACCTTCTCCTCCATTCACCCTTCTCGCACAGAGGACCACATATCGAATAAAAAAATTTTTAGGTGCCCTTCCTCCATGCTTATCGACCAACACTCGGAGCTATAAAGTAGAACTGGAAGAATTTAGGTTCGGTAGAGCATGTAGTTTGTCCTTCGACTTTTTATACTAACCAAACCGAACTGGCAGCTTTTGTTTACAGCAAGTACATGCTGTAAGAAAAAGCCTTGTCCTCATTAACTTCAAGAACAACCGATTTCACCATAAAAGCCTCTACCACGACACGATAAGGTCGCCATCGTCCTCGTTCCCCAGTTGGTTAGGTAAATAAATAGGTTGACGAGGCAGGAGAAACCGGCACTCGTCACACTTGGATCAGTGTAGATCCATTATGATGCCCTTGGGGTTTTTAACTCCCACACTAGGAAAGTGTGTGGAAGCCTATGGATGAGCAAGCCATCCTGAGGCATGCCGTGAAGTTCTTCTAGGTCCTGGAAAAATAATTTTCCAGGAATTTATTTCTGATGTGGCAGAGTGCTGGACAGTGGCAGAGAAAGTGAAGAGTATCCTCCTGCACTTCCTCATCGCCACAATGTCTGCATAAGTCATCTGTGCTGATTTTCATCTCTTTGGCACGATATTTCAGCATGTTATGGCCGGTGATGACGCCCACGAGAGAGGCCAACGTTTTTTTGTCGATTTTGTAGTAGACCCTCGGTTTGACGTTTGTTGTAGAGCGGCCACGGTTTGGCACAGGATTGAAGTGTGCTCCTTCATTAGTTGTGTCAAGTATTTTGTCCCCTTGTAGTTTATGCAACTGGAGCTTAAGCAAACACATAATACGTAAGTTACCGCACTAGATAATGTGATAGGTGATACTGATAACCTATTCAGAAGACTAAGAATTTACTATCTCGGGCGCTCGTACAAGCACAGTGATAGCAGTTGGCAGTTGTTGTCCAGACTCCGAGTGTGCAAGTTGTGCGTGGGTTGGCGAGCCGGTAAACACAACATCCCCAATCAGCTGTTTAAGGTTACAGTGGGGAATTATCACGGTAATGTAATGTGGTTTGTTCCGAGTAGTGAACACTGCCTGGCCAGCTCGTCCGCCTTCTCGTTGCCTGGCACACCAATGTCACTGGGAACCCAGCAGAGCTTTGCATTGTGGTGTGCGCGAAGAACTCGTAGCTCTTCGCGACAAAGATCTACCAGCTTCGATTTTATCTATACGGCTTTTATAGCCGCTTGACTGCTAATGAAAAAGGCAACACGTATAAGGTGTTGGCATCATTTCGACCTGTTCAGCAGCTGTATTCCCTGCGAGGGCCTCGGTTTTTAAAACGCTGCTGTCTAGGGGAAGTCAGATTGACCTGGATATGTCGAGAATCTCAGAATAGAATCCCGTACCAACCCACGTTCATCTTTGAGCCGTCAGTGTAGATGGGATCTGATGGGAGGTGGTTGGTCTGTGTGCCATTATTCCCTGCTGGGAAAGTAAGTGGTAAAAGGTCTTGCAAATTCATAACCGGGGACTGTGTAGTCTGTGCAAACATTATTCCCTGTAAATTCTTAAAGGAAAAACAGCCTGACAGGACATGCATCAGGCTGTTTTTTCAGCTGTAAGTCTGGCTTAGCCTCAGGGCATTGTTCCTCAGTAGGTGGACGGATATGTTGAGTATAGTGCCTTACGTGTGGACACCTGCCCTGCGCACTGTTTGCTCTAGAACAAAATTGAAGAAATCACAAAACAGGTAAAAATTCGGAAGAGCTGCTTCCAAGCTGGATCAGTTTTCCCGGTATCCCGTATTTGGCCATCGGCACCTAAAGCTCCTGACGATGAATACTATGAATACATTAAAGTCGATAAAAACGTTGTAAGTCTCGGCTTGAAATGTGTTGGTCTTTTCCAGGATTTGCCTGTTAGTGAAAGTTTGGTTTATGTGCCAGGCCGGAAGCCGTGTCGATTAGTGTGTTGCTGAACGCCTTGAGACCCTGCAACAGTACCTTGGATAGCATTTTATATGCGACATAAAGCAGAGATATGCCTCCAATTGTTACACAGTAATAATACCAAGTTTGGGGTATGATGTGTAGGACATGTTCCTGGGTGTATCCATCTTCACATAGGAAAATTTCCTAATGATTATTCTAAAACATAAAGAAATGGGTTAAATTGGCCGACCATTTATGGTGTCACCCTATACACAATGTGTTAAAAACATTTCCCTGTTACACATGTGTTTATAGACAATCTTGCGATATCGATGTGATTTTAAAAAAATTAAAAAGCAAAAACACTTGAACAGGACAGACATGCCAGGGCATCACACTCTTCCCAAGTCTCAAGGGACTTAGCTGGCATGAAACCATATTGAATTTTATCCAATAAATAATGACTCATTAGTCTTACTCACTTGTTCTATATATAAGTAGAAAGTAAGTTCATGTAGTTAGACCTTTAAGAATCGTCATGTCATGCATTTTGTGTTAAAGTTCTTGGATGAGTTGACAATGATTAAGTGTGGTGTGGCACAAATTGATTCAGGAAAATACCTCCAAAGTATAAAGGTGAGTACATGTACCCACCCTTATCATTGTACTTTGAATAAAAGTCCGCATAACAAGGAAGCTATTTTTTTAGTTTGATTATATTAAAAATTTGTTTAATTAAATAAGAAACACCTTATACCCTATAGTTGGTAGGTAAAGGCTTTTCGTGCAGTAAAATAATATCTACGAGTTAAGCTACACTATTTTCGTGAGGGTGCATGTGACGGTTAGAAACTAAACCTGAATAATAAACTACTTGCAAAGAAAGATTTATGAAAATAACACACCTTACACAAGCTCACCACAGTGTAGGACGTAAAACATAAAGAAAACACCCTTCGACTGGAACAAATTGTGTATTTTACGGTCTCAATGAGAGTCAAATTACAAGGTGGTCCTCACTCGAATTCGTAAGGCAGTCACTTTGTTTGTAAATAAAAACAATTGGGTCAGAGGCCGCCGCCAGAATACAGTCCCTGGCCAAATTATTAGACGCAATGTAGTTTTTTAATATTTTTATGTGTTGCACGAGTTTATACGCAATATTGTTATATTTAAACGTACATATAATGTGTTTTATTTAGGAGATTTTGTATATGATTCCATTTTGTATTTATTTTTAACATGTTGCACTACAGTGTTAACCAATTGATACGCGAAAGAGTAAACAGCTTATCTGGAAAAATGTTTAGTCCAGATAAGGTTAGATGGGCAATTGGCTCATTCAAACCATTTAAAGCCCCAGGTGGTGACGGCATTTTTCCGGCCCTTATCCAGAGGGTTAGTGATGTCATACTGCCGATGGCTATTGCTTTATTTAGGGCTAGTTACAACTGGGGATACATTCCACTTTCCTGGAGACAGGTCAACGTGATTTTTATCCCCAAAAATGGCAATAGGCCAAGTGAACTGCCTAAATCATACAGACCCATCAGTCTAACATCCTTCTTTCTAAAAACCATGGAAAGACTTATAGATGTTCATATTAGGGAGCAGATAGTAACATCAAGCCCCCTGCACTCAAGTCAATTTGCGTACAGAAAGGGCAAATCCACTGAAGGTGCTCTTCACTGCCTTGTCAAAAAGGTAGAGGAGACTTTCAAGTCTAAGGAAACGGCACTTTGTGCCTTCTTGGACGTTGAGGGTGCCTTCGATAATACCGGATACGACTCGATTGCCAGGGCGATCAGTAATAAAGGTATCGTAGTATCGACGAACCAATGGATCAGAGCCATGTTGGAAAGTCGTATAATTACCTCCTCCTCTGGAGGTAATTCGGTGTCTGTGACAGCAGCCAAAGGCTGTCCCCAAGGAGGAGTACTCTCTCCCCTCTTGTGGTCACTTGTCATCGATAATCTACTGGTCAGTCTACACAGACTAGGCTTTAACGCCATTGGTTATGCTGATGACCTGGCGATAATTATTAATGGTAAGCGTAGCGCAACCATTACTGATAGCATGCAAAAAGCATTGCTACATGTCTCAGAATGGTGTATTAAGGAAGGACTTTCCATCAACCCTCTTAAAACCATCCTGGTACCTTTTACGCGAAAGACTGGTTAACTTCGAACCGATCACCGTAAATGGTACACCCCTGAGCTACTCCAATGAGGTCAAATACCTGGGAGTCATCCTGGACAGGAAACTAAATTGGAACTCACACGTAAAGGCCGCCACTGAGCGTGCCACAAGAGTCATGTGGGCCTGCAGACGCCTATACGGCAGAACTTGGGGTCTAAACCCCAGAATGATATACTGGATGTACACCATGATGGTTAGACCTATCATCACGTACGCCTCCATCGTGTGGTGGCCAAAAGTACTTGAACGTACTACGGCTAACAGGCTCCAAAAGCTACAACGTGTTGCCTGTCTGGGAATAACTGGTGCCATGCGCACATGCCCTACGGTAGCACTTGAAGCCATAATTGGACTGTCACCACTACAAGCATTCATTCAGAAGACGGCTGCCAGATGCGCTATTAAGCTTCAGCTTGAATATAAGTATAACTCAAATGACCATGTGGGTCACCTGAAGATACTCAACTCTATCCAAAACTTGGATATGTTTTACACCATCCCTGACTTAATGGTAAGGGAATATAGTTTCGATAAACTATTTGAGGTAGAAATACTAGACCGTTCTAAATGGGTCTCGGGAGTTCCAGCTGTGGACCCAAAAAGTCTGGTATGGTACACCGACGGATCAAAAATGGAGTCTGGAGTTGGTGCTGGTGTCTTTGGACCCAACACCAAGGTCTCGATACCTATGGGGATGTGCCCCACAGTGTTCCAGGCGGAAATCCATGCCATTGAGATCTGTGTTATCTTAAACTCCAACAAAGGAATTAAGGGCGCAAAGATACATATCTTCTCAGACAGTCAGGCGGCACTTCAGGCACTGTCGTCCAACACAATAGACTCTCTGACTGTAAAAAACTGCTGCTGCGCCTTACAAAAGCTAGCTAAATACAACAAAGTTAAACTCGGATGGGTGCCTGGCCACCGAGGTTTTGTAGGGAATGAAGCTGCAGATAAGCTTGCCAGAGCTGGCTCTGAAGCCGCTTTTGTCGGTTCAGAACCGTACTGCAGTGTCAACTGGACTACTGCTCTAGGGCTTGTCAAAGATTGGGAGCAACAGACTCGCCTTGAACATTGGGTAAGCGCCCCTGGTCTGAGACAGTCTAAACGCTTGATTAAGCCCTACTCCTATAAGGAAATCCTTACTCTAAATAAGGAAAGCATTAGACTGCTGGTTGGCTTTCTCACTGGCCACTGCGGTCTGAGATATCATCTCAACAAGATGAACCTATGTCCAACGCCAGAATGTAGATTCTGCATGGAGGACGAGGAGACCTCAGAACACATACTCTGTGAATGCCCGGCTCTACATTGGTTGAGACGACGCCTTCTCCACAGAGAGATGTTATCACTGGCAGAGCTTCGCAACTCTATCACCAAAGACGTGCTGAGTTTCATTAGGGAAGTCAGTCGCCTTTTGGCGTAAAGACAACCTTGTGGCACAAAAGATCTTTTCAGGTCGCAGTGCCTGCCCTTTATTTAAAAAAAAAAAAAAAAAAAAAAAAAAATTGATACGCGAAAGTAAACAAGTACAAACAAAGTACATAGAACTTTACAGTGCGTCGAATAAATTGGCCAGGGACTGTACATGATAATTTGGGTTCGTTTCAATTTCTATGACTCACCCACTTCTGGCTGGGCGATCTACATTAGGGCCGCCAACGTTTGTGGCTTGTTTGTATAAATAAAGGGGGTTTCATTAAGGACTTGACAACTTCTTTTTTTAAATAAAATGCAAACTTCTTGAGATATCTCAAAAAAAATGTATTGGCTTGAATTTCTATCAAAACATTTATGAATGGAATTCGACTTCGTTCATATGTCCATCACGGGAACGTATGCAGCGGGCGATACGTTGAACCCAATTTTCGATGACTCGGCGGCACATTTCGACCGATACGGCCGCTTTTTCTCGTTCAATATTGGTTCTGAGCTCCTCTAACGTCGTCGGCTTGTTGGCATAGAGCAATGATTTAATGAAGCCCCATAAAAAAAAGTATAGAGGCGTTAACTGACACGTCTCGGAGGCCAATAAACGGGTCCGTTTCTCGAGATAACACGTTCAACAAACTGAAACTTCAATAACTCGATTGTTGCACCCGCTGTGTGGCCTGTGGGACCGTATTGTTGGAACCACATATCACTGATGTCCAATTCATGCAATTGCTCAAAGAAATAACGTTCCAACATGTCTCTGTAGCGAATATCATTTACCGTACGTCGACGGTCATTTTCATCGACGAAAAAAAACGACGCCACCGGCATGAAAACCATACCAAACAGTGAATTTTTGCAGATGAAGTGCTGTTTCATGAAGCACATGAGGGTTCTCACCTGTCCAGTAACGCATAGTTTGCTTGTTGACAAAGCTGTTTTACCAAAAATGCGCTTCATTGAAGATGATTTTGCGATGAAATTTTTAATTTTGTTCCATCATGTGCAGAGCCCAATTCGAAAACGTACGTCGCTTCATTTGATCAAGTGGCTTTAGTTCTTGAATCAGCTTGATCTTGTAAGGGTGTAGGCCCAATTATTGAGAACGCCGTGAAAATGACCGATTTGGCTGGTTTGTGACGGACGCCTCTACGGCAGCAATATTCTCCACACTGCGGGCAAAACGTAGTCCAGTGCCACGGCAATATCAAGCAGCGAATATTCTGACTTAATTTGTTCACTATACTATGAATTGCTTGTCTAGAATTACGGCCGAAAATTGCCGTTAATGCTCTTAAAGTTGCGATCACCGACTCGGAATTTCGGTAGTAAATTTTAATTATTTGTAAACGTTGTTCGTGTTGAAGTACACTTCTCCATGATGAAAATGTTGATTTTACTGAATATTTTGACATTGACAGTTCGGTAATCGATTTAAGGCGTTCACACTGAAAGTTTGAAGTTTTCAGGTCGCCTTTATAAATACTAAGCATTGACGGCCCATAGGGTTCCTAAAACCTATCTTTTCAACAATTGCGCGTGAAGTTACATTACAGTTAAGGACCTACAAATTTACGCCAACTCATGACAATTAAAACTCTTGGATGTTTGTTAGACTTTCGCAAGAGCTGGGTCGGTGAAAAAACTTTAGGCGTTACTTGAGCGATTTTAACCTGGGATCCGGTCAGTAGGGCTGAGCGAAAAAAAATGTGGCTACGATAGTGACAAGTTACCTAGTTTCAATGATAGCCTATACAGGTAAGGTTAGGTTAAAGTGGCTGTCAGCGTAAGGCCAACACACTTAGACCAAAGTTAGGTCCATTGTGATGCGACACGGATCGAGGGGTTTCTCCCGCTAGTAGTTAAACCATTTAGAGCTTCTTATGAAGCGCGATAGACTTCTAACGTCAGCGTTAGCCAAGTCATTAAGATCATTAAGCAAGAAATCTCTGAGATAAAGATTTCTTTTATGGGAGAGAGCAGGACATGTGCAGAGAAGGTGTAGGCTCCTTCTCATCCTCATCCAAGCAACTTCTGCAGAAATGGTTTGAGTAAACGCCAAGCCTCGATGCGTGCTTGCCTATCAGACAGTGCCCTGTAATCGCACCTATAGTGGAGCTAATATGCAGTCGGTTTAGTGAGATCAGACTCTTAGAGCGTCGCAGGTCCAGCTTTGGCCAGATGTGCTTAGTCGCTAGACACGTATTACTACTTGTCCACCTAAGGTTTGTTTTCTCGATTGCAGATAGCTTAAACAAAAGTTTGCAGAGCCATTGGGATACCCAGAGAACCCTTTTCAGGTAAAAGAGGTAGTTTGGTTCCCTTTTTGGAGAGTTCATCAGCCCTGCAGTTACCTGGAATATCTTTATGCTCCGGCACCCAACAGAGTTGAATGTAAACTGCTCCGCCATCTCCTTAAGAGATGAACGGCAGTCGAGGGCTGCGATGGAATTTAAAGATACTGAATCCACGGACTTGATCGCGGCTTGACTGTCCGAGAAGATACGCATGTCCTTTGTGGATATCACATTTCTCTTCAGCCACGTCAGGGCTTCTTTTATCGCCATAATCTCCACCTGCAATACGCTACAGTGATTAGGAAGACGGAAAGAGAGACTCAGATTTACACCCCTATTGCGAGTGTCAATCGACAATTGATAATTGACTATTTTCAATGTGTGCTATTGTGAACGAACGATTCTAAAGGATTTTTTTCAATCGCAGTCAATTGAAAAAATGCGATTGATAAGAATATCAATGAAAATGATTCGTTCACAATAGCACACATTGAAAATAGTCAATTATCAATTGTCGATTGACACTCGCAATAGGGGTGTTAGTCTTTCGAAGAAAACGATAGCCTATGTAATATATATGTGGTTTATGTGTAATGTATTTGAAGATATATTTCTTCTTGTGGTGCGTGTGCTATGCCCTGCCTCACTTAACAGGCTAAGTCTAGCCCAGGGAAGCGACGCACAGTGGTTCACAGGCGGAAAAAACCTCCGATTATAAAATATTTTTCACAGAAACGTTATTGTCATTTTTGGATTCCACAAATATGTAAGAAGAGAAATCCGTTGCATTTTTGTTGCTTTATTGTCAAGGCTAAAAGTACTGTTAGCCGAGAAAGACTTTTTCAAGATTTATGAATTTTAAGGGTTTTTTTAGTAGTTTTGATACAGAAAGTTGTTAAAATATGGCATATTTTATTGCAAAAAAAAGAACGCAGCTGTGTTAGCTGTATATTTGAGTTAAAAAATGCATTACCAATTTTTGAGTTTGCTTATCCATCTCAGCACACGAAGCTCTTAATCGCACATGCCTCCACAATTAATAATATTTGGTTTAAATAAGCCCAGAAAATAAAAGCTCCACGTTGCTCCAAGCTCGCATTACGTTGTTATAAAGCTTATGCAATACTCTTCTTATCTTATCAAAACTGAAGGTCACTTTTAATCACTTTGGCCGCAGGAAGCTTTTTAGTGCATCAATGCGTGGAACGTAAATAGCAATTGAAATTGCTGCACGGTTCTACCGTTTTTTGTTTTACAGCTATTTTAACAAAATTGGTGTCGAAAAACTAAATTCAAGTGGTTATCATAAAAATCTAGACTTTGGAAAAAATTACTTTTTCAACCTACTTTTTCAACTCAGCTGCGACGAATCGCAGCCAGACTTCCGGATTCGATATCGTATCGTGCATACCTTCACACTAAGATACGCATATTTTGGTTATCATATAACACCTAAAATTTGCTGAGGGCTCTTGGTCTAAATGGATCGTTACCGAGTCTGACTGCTCTGGAATTTGGATTTCCTTTTTTTTATAAAAAAAAGGCTAGCCCAAGCCGAGTAGAATCTTATAGTTAAAAAGCCTCAGTGTTTGTTATGGCTAAAGAGCCGAGCTGAAAATTAAAGGTGAGACATTCACTGTGTCCAGTTAAAGATTAAATGTATTGTTCTATTCTTAACCTACTTATATAGGGTGTTTTTTTATTGAGGTATAAAACTTCTGTTAGGGATAACTGTTAGCTAACTAGCTGTCATACTAATAAAGTGTGTTTGACTTTTTTGTTCAGTATACGTGGAAATTTATTTCCAAAATTCGCGCTCTGTTCGCCAAACTTATAGAGCACTTCTTTCATACATGATTTTGTTGAGCCAAACGTTTGGTGACCGAAATCAAGAAATGGACCTGTGAGTTGGCCATCTCATTCGTGTGATTTTACACCTTTGGACTACTTTTGGTGCGGGTACGTCAAATCTTTGGTCTATGCTGATAAACCAGCAACAATTGATCACTTAGAAGCCAACATTCGGTGCGCTATTGATGAAATAAGACCTGGTATGCTCGAAAAAGTGGTGCAAAATTGGACTGACAGAAATCATTTTAAACTTTGGTCATTCCATTAAATTTTATGTTTTATTTTTAAAAAAATTTGTATCCCTCTATAATAATAATTTACACCTGTTGACTAACACTGTTAAATAAAAATGCTTGTTGCAGCAGTAAATCTCAAAAATTATCTTATTTCATATTCGCCGTCCGCCTGCACAATTTGACACCGCATGCACAACGAGGCTCAAGATGAAACGGAACTCTAATCTCATCGCTTGCACCTCCGTGGGAAATCGTTTGGATAATTTTCAAAGCGTTCAATTTCTATTGTCTGTATCTGGGTAGTAGTACTGCATAGTATAAATGAAGTTCGGTGTGAAGTGAGGTACTACACCGAAAGCAAACTGTCATAAATTAATCAAATTTTTTCAGTGCTGCCTAAATGCTTTTTCTGCAGCATCATTTTTTCCACGAAAGATATGCCCAAATCACATGTTCGGAGTTTCTGTATGCAGCAATGCCCGCGCCACAGCACGTTATACATTCTACGTTTCCAGCAAACCGAATTTCGTAATTTGAGCCCAAAATTTTCTTTCTTTATATGCATTTCAAAATTCAAAATTTGAATTTAAAGCGTCACGAGATTTGGGGAAGTTTTCTTCAAAAAAATCTTCATCTATATAATTAAAAATATGTTTACAAATAATACAAACTTTCTCCTCATGCGTCATAATGGTTGTCCTTCATTTCTCCGGAGCCGGTAGCTTTGCGTATTTCATACTTCATATTTATTTTCAAGAGAATAGGTTCACAGTAAGATTTCATTTTATAGTTTGTGAGGGCTTGACAAAATTTGTAAGTTCAAACCAGATTTAACATTATAAATAGGTGAGGACGGACTACATCTAATTTAATTGGAAACTTACATAAGTGAAACGAATTAATTACAAAAATAATAACAATATATGACAATAAATAAACGTTTAGGATTAAATTTATGAATCACTGGCCAAGTGTTTAAAAAGATAAGTTTTGAATGTGCCTGTGTTTGTGGTTCTCCTTAGTGTAATGGGTAATGAGTTCCAGAGGAGAGTGGCATGGACGAAGAATGAGCGCTCAGATTGCAAACAATAAAATCTGGGCCGAATTATGATAGCTATTCTTTGTGAACTGGCAAAATGTAATCTGCCATACAAATGCTCAGGCTGTTGGCTCTGTATTATACCATGCAAGAGGATTAGCATTCTGAACTTAATGAGGTTGTCGAAGCTGAGGGCCATAATTGCAGAAAGTAACTTGATATGTGGTCGAAATATCGTTTACTGAAAACATATCTTGCTAAGTTGTTATAGATGACATTTAGTTTACGCCTAGTGTTATAGTCAACAAAGCAGAAAACCTCGCAACCATATGGCAATATACGAGTAGGTAATAAAAGGGACTTAACAAGAAAAATCTTAGTTTTTACCGGCAAAGAATTTTGGGTGGCAAATAGCAATCGGAGACCATTATACACCTTTCCGATTGTAGTTGCGGTATGATCTGTCCAGGAGTATCCTTGAAAACTATATCCAGATTTGGAGACTTCGTGATGTATTCTATGGATGACTACCCTATTGTTATTGGTGAAAATGTTGTAGTACCTAGTGACTGCTTGTAAATACAGAATGGCTCCGACTTCGCTGGATTCAGTAATAAATAAGGGCCCACTGTTGTATGATCTTTTGATCTTCATTCATCATTTCAATGGCATTACTAATCATATCCAGGGGGCAGCACAAGTATTATTGGACGACGTCAGCAAACCTATGGGCAATAGAAGTGAAAATAATATGGGCCCTAGAATCGAACCCTGCGGAACTCTCGCGGGAACTCTAAGAAACGTTGACTTCCCACTGCCACATATTGCTGGCCCATAAGGTATGAATACAAGAGTTTGACTGTATATAAGTAAAAGCTTTCAGCAGAGAGAAAGAATAAGGAGGATGTAATCTTTCGCCTCTCCCGCTCCCGAAATCAAAATAAAGTCAATGGATCTTACTTTTCTTGTTTCATCTAACATATTCCAATAAATTATTCTGTTTTATTTCAACCAAAAGTGCCCAATAACATTTTTCCCGCTGAACGGGCTTAATAATTATATTGTGTTTTTGTGTAGAGCTCTACATTTTATTCAGCTTGTTGAATAGAGCATAGAGATTCGGTAGAGACACAGAGTGCTCTAACGAAAAGTGTCTACACTATAGAAAAATCTCTCCTAAAAAGTCTACCATAGATTCAATGTAGCTCTACGTGTTTTGTTCTACAGTGTAAACAATGCTTAAAGCGTAGTACGCAGATTGAGCTAAGGTTTAGTTCGCATTCTTCTCTCCAAACACGAGCTAAAGACTCCAGCTAAATTTTGAAAGAGAGTTGTGTAGAGAGTTGTGTAGACTTTCCTCAACATAGTAAGACAACAACTCGTCGGAATCCATTTTTGCACAAAATAAAAACAATTTGAGACGAAATGAACAGCTGTCTGTCAAAATTAAGATCGAAATAAATGTGCCGAGCAATTTATCGGTTCGCTAAATTTTGACAGTTAAATAATGTACACTGAAAAACAAAAGTTTGAAATTTAGCTGGAGCTGCGTACCAATCAGCTAAAATGCTTTGCTAAATTTTAGCTTGGCTAAATTTTGGAGTGAATTTTGTATGGGAGCTAAATTTTAGCTCGAGCTGCGTACTATGCTTAAGTGATAAAGCATTTCATTCGTAAGTGAATTTTAATTATTTATTTGAAACATTCGTAAGTGAACTATATTTCTGATCATAGCCGCTTTCGAGGAGTTACAGCGACCAGCTAACTTTCCTAAAGAAACCGTCTTATTCTTCAAATTCAATTTTTTGTTTTGCCAAACGATTCTTTATGGAGTTTGTTTTTTACCTATGTGGTTAGAGCACGACAGCTTCGCTGATATGACACAATGGCCCGAGAAGCGATTTTAAGTTTATAGTGTATTTATAAGTTGAGTTAAGTGATAAAGCATTTCATTCGTAAGTGAATTATATTTCTGATCATAGCCGCTTTCGAGGAGTTACAGCGACTAGCTAACTTTCCTAAAGAAACCGTCTTATTCTTCAAATTCAATTTTTTGTTTTGCCAAACGATTCTTTATGGAGTTTGTTTTTTACCTATGTGGTTAGAGCACGACAGCTTCACTGATATGACACAATGGCCCGAGAAGCGATTTTAAGTTTATAGTGTATTTATAAGTTGAGTTTTAAAATTAATTCGGGGGTAGGAGCTGAAAAATACCGCCCAAGTATACGCTTTATGATACCAATGGGGAAAAGTCGCAGCGTATTTTAAGCAGAGCTCCACGCCATTCAAGAATACGCCTGCCACATTCATACATGTGGTATTAAAGGCGTAAACATCCATATATTCACGGATAGTCAAGCAGCTATAAATGCCCTCCATTGACTCCAAATCAGTCATGCACTGTTTCAATACCCTTCAAACACTCGGCTTAAGAAACAATACCAAACTATGGTGGGTTTCGGGCCATGAAGGGTTTGATGGAAATGAAATGGACGATGAATTGGACAGAAAGGGTTTAGAAACACCTTTCACAGGTCCCGAACCCTTCTGCTGTACTCTTAGATCGGCAGCAATCATAGCAATATAAAGTTGGGAGAACATCCCAGGTCCAAGACAGGTCAAACGAGTCATTCGGCCCTTCATTAACAATGCCAGCAGATGTCTAAATCTAAGAAGGCATGATATCAAAAACTTAGAAGGTTTCCTTACTGATCACCACGGTTTACGCTATTACCTTAACAAAATGAAAATAGTAGACTATCCTGAGTGCCGACTATGCCTTAAAGAAGATGACACAGCAGAACGCATATTATGTGAATGTCCAGCACTCAATGGAATTAGGAAGAAGATCTTTTTCAGGGAACAACTGAGTTCCAAAGACAGAAAGAATTCTTCTGCTGGTAAAATTGTCTGCTTTACACGGAAAGTGGAAACTCTACAAGCGCAGTGGCTCAGTGGATAGTGTATCGGACCACTAATCGAAGCGTCCCCCGTTCAAATTCCGCCGGGACCAATTAACATCTAGAGTTTTTCCAACTGCCCCAGCTCTTGCGAACGTCTGACAAACATCCAAAAGTATCAATTGTCATGAGAAGCTTCTCAAATTTGCCGTTCGGATTCGGCTTACAATTGTAGGTCCCTTCCACTTCGCACAAGCAATTGGTTGGAGAAGCTGGGTTTTAGGCCCTGTATGTGCCGTTAATGCCAAATATCACTAGGAAAAGAAAAATCGAGAAATTCGATATGCCGAAGCTAAACGGAATTCGTCTGAAACTTTCCCCGGAGGCAAATTATCTGGGCATAATCCTAGACTCTAAGCTTACTTGGAAACGTAGAACAGAAGAAAGATCAAAAAAGCACTATGCTCCTTCTACGCATGCAAGAAGACCTTTGGCAAACGTTGGGGTATGTGCCCTTACATAACCCATTGGATGTACACAGGGATCATACGACCCACACTTACATACGGGTCAATTGTATGGTGGAACGCAACAGAAAGGACAACCTATCGCCATAACCTCTCAAAGGTACAGAGATTAGCATGTATCGGCACAACAGGAGCAATGAGATAAACACCCTAAGCCGGGCTGGAAGTCATGGATGTAGGTACAGGAGCAGGAGTTTTCTGCGAGACCCTAGACATAAAGGACTCGTGCAGACACCCCAATTAATGCAGCGTCTTTCAATCTGAGATAGTCGCCATCGACAAGGCAGCCAAAACAATCTCCGCGAAGAATCTGGGTCCTTCCAAGATTACAATCTTCGTAGACAATCAGACGGCGATCAAAGCACTAGATAGCGAAACCATAAAGTCAAAAACAGTCAGGAACTGACAAAAATCCCTTAACGAAATAGGCGATCGACAGAGGATCACTCTCTGCTGGGTAGCCGGTCATAACGACATTGTTGGGAATGAAAAGGCAGACGAGCTAGCAAGAATCGGGTCAGAACTTGACGCAATGGACGCCATTACGTCAATAGACATCCCAATTAGTGCAGCAAAAAGAGACATTGACCAAAAACTGAGGGAACAAATTAACACTACCTGGTCCAAAAGGCACGATATCTCGTAGTCTATGGCCAAGAAATGACGAAAAAATAACAAAATACATTCTTGAAATGATCAAGCAAGAAATACGTATATCTTAACCGGCGTACTGACAAGCCACTGCACCATAGGTGTAATGGTAAACAGGCTGGGCATCAGCTCACTGGACTACTGTAGGAGCTGACAAGTTATAGAAGAAACCGAGACCATCAAACACCCGCTCTGCGAGTGTCCAAACCTACAGACATCTCGACTTCGCTATCTGGGCAACAGATTCTTCGAAGACCTATACTATATCCAACACAAATTGTCAGTACAGGCCTTATAGAGGAGCTTTTTTTCTACCAGTGGTGACTGTAGATACTCTCACGGCACTCAAACGCAAGAATTGCCACTGAAATAAAAACCAAACCACTGTCATACCAAGGAATTGTTGTTGTAATTTTCCTAAAATTCGTATACAACCCACCACAACCAGTCTCCCATACAGCCGAATGGGAATGAGCATGATCGTCTTGTGTTCGCTTGCTATTATCATCCACCAAAATAAGCAGTGTGTGTGACTGAAGCACATCAGAAGAGTATTACCATCTCTACAATGAAGCATATCATTAAGGATTTTTCTATGGATTTTGTCAAAGAACTTTCGGTTTTGGTGCTTTTGAGAACGAATTATTACGTGGGTTCTTACCATTCGGTTTTAATTTGTCGTATTTGTATTGTACAGCTGCACAAGTGCAGTTTTTTTTAATCATCTGTTTAGGTATATGACATTGCGTCGTGGTTATATAATTTTGTATTCTAATTGCCTGATTGTGTCTACCTTTCACAATATACATATAGCGGAAAGGACTGGAAAATGTTTTTAGAAAATCTTGCTGATTGAGTCGCAAACTGTTTAAAGAAAAAAAAACATAAAGGCATCCTTTCATCTCATTATGTACCTGTTTGTATGATGTCTTTGTTTTTGCCAATGAATTCGGGAATTCCCAAAAGGAAGATCTCAAGTTAGGTAGGGATGCAATCATGCAATGGGTTGCTTGAAATCGTTAAACGTTACAAAGCCAAGTATGAAACATACGTCGTGGATGAAATGGCTCAAAATGCGGGACATAAAGTGCTTCGCTTGCCGCCTTATCACTGTGACCTTAATCCAATAGAATTGGTTTGGACTCAAGTGAAAGGGTTTGTAGCAAGCCAAAACAAGTCATTTAAAATGGCTGAAATAAGAGACTTACTAACGACAGCACTTACAAGGGTTGACAAGTAAAAATGGCATCGATGTGTCCAACACGTTGAACAGGTTGTTGAGCCAAATATGAACCAACGACCATACCACGTCGAGTTAATCGGTTCTCGTCAGATCACCGTAATTAAATGACGTTGGGCGCGGTTAGTACGTAGATGGGGGACCGTTTGAGAACAACCGCGTGTCGTTGGCCAGTCCCATCTACAGAGTTGAGGTAGATAATATACGTGGTATCACAATGGACCTAAATTGGTCTAAGTGTTTCGGCCACATAAACCTAACCTAACCTAACCTGAGCCAAATATGTGGGAAATGGACGTTTTTGCCGAGGAAGCAGTTGAAAGGTTAATAATAGACCTAAATAACGAGAGCAGTAGCAGTAATTGCTCATCGGATTAGTTGAGTAGTGATATTAGAAATTAGTATTTTATGTTTTACAATTATGTATTTATAATGAATAAATTGGATTACAGTGATATATTTTTCGTTTTGATTTTTTGTTTGTGTTACGAAATTTATATATTTTGTTGGTCTACTGGAGATACCCTTAAAAAAACGCGGCTATTATTATCTTACCAGAAAAGGAAAACGATAAATGGAATTTATTTCGTTCCGCAATATTTTTATTTTAAATTGGAAGATGGTAACCCTAATAGAATTGCTCTCTGAGTTATGGCGAAATTTCATACACGCTACGGCAACCCTGTGAGAGCTTTAAAGAGGGACCGATTTATGTAAACCATTGCAATCAGACTGAGAGACAAACATCCTATCTTCCATGTACTGACAATTTTTGTTGGATAGAGTATAGAGGAAATAGCGCAGGTACCATTGACGGACACAATCAGGTTTGTCAAGAACGCAGGTTGGCCAACCAGCAAGAATAACTATGGTAAGTATTTTTATTGAAAGTGTAGTTTTTTACCATGTAAAACAACAAAGGATCACAATGGACCAATGAGCCCCGTGCAAGCATAGCATAGCCTTGCTGTGCACTTCCCTTCTAACCTAACCTAACCTTAAGGTGTTGTCCGTCCAGAATGTCGAAGCCAATATGAATTGTGTATATTGAAATCCTCCGCAACTACGATTTCAGTATGAGGGTAAATTGGAATCCAGTTTGTCCTCTAATGAAAGATTTCACTGTATATTAGTTAAACAAACATTTACCGACACATTAATTAAAAACACCTGTTTAAGACGCGTGTTTTTCTCGATATCTGGAAAATCTAAAATGACGTAAATAACAGATATTCATCATATATGTACTCTTTACCCATCCAGACTGGCAACACATGAAATATAATGTATAAATTAAAACAAAAACTGGCCTCGTTTTATCAAGTAACAACTGGAAGTTAGAGTCACTATAAGAAACTGATTAGCGACAATGAAAATACAAACACATACACATCATTGACTGAACCTTATAATTATAAAATTAAAAAAACCCTGCACCTATGCGATAACCAATTCTAATAGCACATAATTAAAGTTCGAGTGCAAGTTTATATTATATTTACAAAAATAAACACATCTCTTCGAAAGTGTTTACACGTGATAGTTTAACTATGCTAATTCATGCGACATTGACAATGAACTAGTTCGTTCTACTCGAAAAACTGAATTTCATTGAACAACTCATATTCACGTGCTCAATAACCCATTGAACATTGAACCCTTAGTTACATTATGGGAATCCATACCAACATATACGCGCTTAAATTCAACAAGAACAACAACAACAACAACAACAGCAACGGCAACAAAAAGAATAGAGAAATAAAGTGTGTCAATGGGCTATTGGGGGCAGATCGTTTATCGCATTTATTTTTTATTTTTATTTCACTTTACTGATACTCCCGAGCGGACATAGCAAGCATACATTATTATTAGGAACGCTAGAATACAATAAATTCATTTCAAGCGAAGAACTAAAATAAAACATTTTGAAACAATCTACCTACCAATAGTGTAAGCAAATGTTTCACGCTGCGACTGTATGCTAAATTCGTGAATAAGATTCTTAAATTAGTACCTGGTTGCTTGCTTCATTGTTGGTGAATAGCTATATACATTTTTAGCGTCCCGCGTCAGTTTTAGAGATACATATATAAATATAAAGCACGAACTTAATACATATTTATGTAGTTTTCTTTTCTCAAATTAGCACCAACAATAGACGATTTGTTTGTGTTCAAATAATCGGTATCGGAGGAATCCGCCGGCAAAAAAAGAGCAACCGATCCCACACCCACTTCATAAATTAATATCTCGGATACAAAAAGAAAATTCATTGAAACTGAGATTAACAGCATGTTAAGCGATTGTGAATGAAAGAGCTGGTACAAGTAGCACCTAGGAAATACATTGGAAATTATCTTCAAGTTGACTGCGATTGAAAAAATCCTTTAGAATCGTTCGTTCAGAATTGCACACATTGAAAATAGTCAATTATCAACTGTCGATTGATCTTCGCAATAAGGCTCATTAATAGCAATAAGCTCTTCAATAGATCAATAAGGAAGAATCTATTTGAAATAGTGACGTCACTCAGGCATAGCTGTTGCCCATAGAGATCACTTAATCGAAGATACAAAAAATAATTGCTTACACTTCATTATTGCCAATTAAGGCGCAAAAGAGTAGAGTTTGGTTTTTGCCAAACCGTTATTAAAAAGAGTGTTTTGGTGACCTGGCACAGTTCAAATTGGAGGCGGATTTCGGAACCTTGTATTTCCAACTTTTCTTTTTCTTTGTATGTGGACAAAATTTAGGGCGAACGATAAAAATAAAACTCACAATGGGCTTTTTTTTTTGGCCTCTGGGTGATACTTTAGATTAGATTAGATTTTTGGCGGGAGGTGGTATACTGTATCCAGATCACAGCGGCCGCTTTTGGGCCTATTGTGATATCCTCCATTTAGAGCTCACCCATGACGCCGCAGTTTTTTAGAAAGGCGTACAAATCTTTGGGAGAGCTGGCAACTATGTCTGCTGATTCAAGGTAGAATTTACCTAGGAAACGTTGACGCGTTTTGATTAAACAGTTGCATTCACATAATAGCCGTGTTTCTTTGCACGCGCATATAGGGATAATTTGAAATTTGCATTTAAAATACAACAACAACTTATCCTATATACGCTAACTTTAGCGGGGATAGCTATCGCCGCTAAGTCCTTTAGCGGGGATAAACAGTGCTTCCAAAACCCATTTTCTTCGTTTCTGATGAATCGTTGCGATGCATTTTTCAGGAAATGTCAAAGTTTGACATCTCGCCGACCACTGGCACATCCCGCCGAATATTTTGTTCGGGATGTTATTATCTTTCGTATTTAAAATTTAGTAAATCTTTCAATGTGAAACCGTTTTTTTATAATTTTAGAATAGTTTGGCATTAATTTCAACTGTCGGAAATTAATATTTTTGAATTTCACGATTTGCAATACAAATTTCTTAACTCAACTAACAGCTGTGTCACTAATAAACATCATAGGTGCATGTGTGCTGCCAAGTTTTTTTTTGATGAATTCTTAAGCGGCAATGGTCGTTTTTTAATGCGATGCCTATATCCGCGTGCAAAGAAACACGGCTAATATATGTTCTGCTGTTTCTACGTCCTCGTCGCAGAATCTGCAGGTATTGTCTTGTGCTATGCCCATAGTCATCAGGTGATTTTTGACACGGCAGTGCTCTGTGAGGAAGCCTGTGACTTGTCGAATCTGACTTCTACCCAGTGTTCTGCCGAACCTTTACACCGGGGTTTTAACTAGGTTGTTTACATGTAAAAAACCCAGTATAAAAAAACTTTTAAATTATACATGTAAAAAACTAGCTGATGTAAAAAACTCAAAAAAAAATGCCTTTAAAAACTTAAATTATTTTTCGATTTATTAATTAATTTTGCACGAGTTTGTAACAAGGTATAATTTTAAATTAAATATTCTCGTCATCTTCGTTATAAAAGTTTAGAAGAAAGGCTTCATTCCGTTTGCTGTTTAATGTAAAATAAATGTGTATTAATTTCTTCGACCTTTGAAAGGTTAGGCGATTTCGAAGAGGAGTATGGATTTGAAAACACCCTTTCGATTTGAGCCGATGAAGCAGGCATATTTAAAAGCTTCAAGGCCAATCTGGATAGATTGCCGTGATTAATTGCTGCAGTACTCCAAAATGCATCAGCCTTTTTATACCCTATTCTAGGGGTATATTAATTTTGACGCATAGTTTGTAACATACCTTAATATTGCCCGTAGACCCCTAAAAGTTACTATATTTATGATCAGCATCGATAGTAATGTCGATCTAGCCATGTCCGTCCGTCCGTCCGTCCGTCGGCAAAAATTAGGCCTTTAAACTGGACCTAGAGAGCTGAAATTTTAACCATATACTCTCTAGGGTCCCGAAATAATCAAGTTTACGAATTTTTGAAATCCGCCCACAGACACGCCCACAAACTCAAAAAAACAAAATTTTGGAAAAAATCGAATTTTGAGCTAGGAAGCTGAAATTTTTTATATATGATCTGACTCCTAAAACTGCTCGGGATATAAAATTTTCAAAATCCGCCCACTGACACGCCCACAAATAAATAAAACAATTTTTTTGAAAATCCAAAGTTGGAGCTAGGGATCTGAAATTTATAATATATACTCTCTAGGGGCCCTTTAAGCTCATGTATAAATATTTTCAAAATCCGCCCACTGACACGCCCACAAATAAATAAAACATTTTTTTGAAAAATCCAAAGTTTGAGCTAGGGAGCTGAAATTTATAATATATACTCTCTAGGGTCCCTTTATGCTCATGTGTTAATTTTTTTTTAAATCCGCCTACTGACACGCCCACAATTAAATAAAACAATTTTATTGAAACACCCAAGTTTGAGCTAGGGAGCGTTTTTTTTGATAAAATCCTTTAAATGTTATATAACAAAATATGTAGAGCGTTCTTAACAATTTAACCATACTTAGACTTTTGTCACGCCCACTTATGAGGGATAGGAATAAGAATAGGGTATCCAACAGTTCGCCCAAGCGGACTGTAGCCCGTCCCTATGTTTTAAATTCTTTTTATAAAGTACTTTAAAAAGTCCACTCTTTTGCTTAAAATCATGCCAATCGTTGATTCCCTCCCCATTCAAATTTTTCAAAAGAAAGTTATTGGTGGTTCCTATTTGACAACTTGTTAATACTTCGTTGTCGAAAAACGGATGTAAGTAATATGCAGTTAGAGCATATTCATTCAGTGCTGGCGCATATTCTGGCGATATTCTACTTTCTTCTGCATTTGTATTTTAAATTTTTCAGGTATTTCCAATGTCAACCATTTTTGAGCAGCGTCTGCTAAGGATGCAGTAGAACTCTGGCAGAAATTTATCAATTCACATACAGGATCCAACATTTCTTTTTCTTCTTTGATGATCTCTATAAAATCATCATCAAATATTAATTTAGATACATTTCCTTTTCCTTTTTTTCTGTCCATCTGTTATTATTTGTTTCATATGCTCCAAATTATGCAAACAATTTCGAATCTCTATGAGAGCACCATAGTGTTGCACAAGACAGTTTAATTTTTTTGCCGCCTCTTCCAATAATAACATTCTCAAAATCTGTATTTTTAAATTCTTTTTGGACGCTTTAACATTTTCAGATAATTTATAATTGATAATGTCCTTCGCACATACTTTTGTCGCATAAAGCTCCTTTGCGAGATCGATTGAATCGTATCGTAAGCAATATTGCTAAGTACATCTGCTGTTTCAGATTCACCGCTTAGATCCCAAGCGTTAACAAATGCCCGATGGCCATTAGCATTATGAATCATACTTACTACAACAACTTAAGAATTGCTGGATGAATTTTTCCATCCAACAACGAGCAGCACAGAATCGCAAGACTTAAATGAACGTGACTCACTTAAGCAGGCTTGATAAGTTTCATCGAAAAGTTTTGTCGACAACATTTTTTTCATTTCTGCTGGGAATTAGTTTTCCATAGGATGGCTTAAGTGCTAAGCATTGTTTAGAAATGAGAGGATTCATCATCTTCCTTCTCCTTTTTGCTTATTTTGTCGACAAAATTTGAAATTGTGTTTTTTTTTTTTGCTTTGGAGGTTTGGTGCAACTTACCGCAAGATGGGACAATGAACGACGGAGATGTAGTTGAAGATAGAGATAAGGAAGAAATATGTGATCGTAAAGTTGAGGGACACATTGAAAACGAAGATGTGGCAACCGAATTTGAATTAGATTGCGACGTTGTCCTCTGGATAATGGACGATTGGAGTTTTCTGATTGTTCGTTTGTATTATATAAAGTTTCAAGACAGTTTGTGCATGCTTCAGATTCAGACAAAATTGATACGTTCATCTGTGATTTTTAGGAAATACATTTTTAACATGATTTTGCCACCTAGAGATTAATACCCACCACTTCAATTTCACCCAACGACACATTTTCTAATCCTTCATTGCCATGATGTTTGGAGTTTGAATTTCTTTCAACTCAATAAGAGTAACTGTTTCCTCATCTGAATGCGAAGGCTGGCAATGTTGTCTTTTAAGAAGTTTACAAATAATTGCTTACTAAAGTATTTTTACTCATAAGCTATGAAAAAACTATTACCGATGCTTGATCAAGCTGTTGACTGCGGTGTTTTATAAGTTTTGTTTGCAAATATTGCAAAGTGACATATATTTCTTACCAGATTTGAGCAACACAAAATTTAAGCTACCAAAGTTTGTTGTTTTCGGAAGCGGCATTTTGGTAGATTTGGTAATAGATATTTTTATGATTTTTTAGCCACACACTGCAGATGTTCCCTGAACGAAAACGTGACTTCCAATGGCAATCTGTCACCAATTTGACGTTTATTTTACATTTTTTTACCATTTTTTACGTTTTTTTATTTTTTACTAGTTATTTCCCATTCTGCCGACAGCCACCTTAACCTAACCTAACCTATTTCCAATTATTTACCGTTTTTTACCGCCCATCACTGCTTCCACCTAGTTGTAGTAGTTGTTTCGTTTTTTTGTGGGAACTATTTGGCCAACGACCTTGTCACGTTGAATCAATCGGTTCTCGTTAGATCACCGCAATTAAACGACGTAGGGCGTGGTTAGTACTTAGATGGGGGACCAATTGGGGAATACCGCGTGTTGTTGGCACCTCTTGCGAACGTCTGACAAACATCCAAGAGTATCAAATTGTCATGAGAAAGCTTCTCAAAAATTTGCCGTTCGGACTCGTCGTTAAACTGTAGGTCCCCTCCACTTCGCATGAAAGTTGTTGGAGAAGCTAGGTTCAGGCCCTGTATGGGCCGTTAAGGCCTTATGTATGTGTGCATTTGGCATAAACTTTTTAGCTTGCCTGTTTCCGTCGGTTTCCCTCCAGAAATGGAGCTTCTTTTCCTCAAGCCAGGTTTTAACACAACTTTTTATAGTGTTTATTGGTAGCCCGCAGAATGGTCTTGGCATCATAAATGGAGATGCGGATCCTGTTATGGATAGTTCGTCTGCTTTTTCAATGTATTCGTATTCACTGCGTTCAGACACCCAAATAAATTGAACTTTGTTTGTGGTGCCGATGTAGTTGTAGGAGTTGGAGACAATCCCAGACCAGTTTTGATGTTATTTCAAAGGCGTTGATTGCGAGTAGGGCCGCCCTGCTATAGGAGAGAATGTAGATGTTTCTGTTTTTGATAAGTCTGCGTATACTCCTGCTCCAACTCCTTCAATTGTTTTCGATCCGTCTGTGTACCAAACATGTGAATCTTTGGCAAATGTAGGTTTATTCTGTTCCCAGTTTAGACGGTCTGGGAATGTAACCTTGAAGTTGTGTCGGAAGTTACATCTTTGGAAAACAAAAATAAGCGGGGACAAAGGGCATCGGAGACCCAAAAATATTTTTAAATTGAATATTTGGAGGAGAGACCGCATTTGGGCAGTGACAAGTAAGTAACCTTAACGTTAACATAAATAAATATTATCATATTTTGAAAATGTATATAATATAAATAATGCAATTTACTGATCTACAACAGCCGACGGTGCCTATTTTCGGGATAACGAATGGAAATCGTTAAGCATAAAGCTGAACAGTTTAGGCGAAACTGTGAAAGATGGGTCGAAGTGGAGAAAATATTGAAAGACGTAAGTTTTACAATTGTTTACAAATATTTATTTTATAACATTTATTTATTTGTATGTACATACAGTCCCTGGCCAAATTATTAGACGCAAATGTAGTTTTTTAATATTTTTATGTGTTGCACGAGTTTATATGCAATATTGTTATATTTAAACATCCATATTATGTGTTTTTATTTAGGAGATTTTATATATATGCCTCCATTTTGTATTTATTTTTAACATGTTGCACTACAGTATTAACCAATTGATACGCGAAAGTAAACAAGTACAAACAAAGTACATAGAACTTTACAGTGCGTCTAATAAATTGGCCAGGGACTGTACATAGAATAAGTGTGCGAAGCCGCGACAGAGCTATCAAAGAACAGCGGCGTAGAAGCGGAGTCAACGGACTCCTTAAAATTAAGGATCTATCTGGGTTAGATAGATGGATTTATGGCATAATAACTCCAGAAGCCGTAGCAGGAGTCCCAGCGTTGGTTTGTGAGATAGGATTCGAACCAATTACAGTAAGTATCGAATTTCTTGTTTAAATATACTTTTGTTTCGTCAACAATTCAGCAGCAAATGCAGCCCAGCGAACCGAACGTGTAGATTGTCGAAAGATCTCGTCTTATGCAGAACAGGCCATAGCTGCTCGTCCGCTTTGGTTCACATCATGGATGACATAAGACTGAATTTTGACAAGGTATTCATGACATTACCTTGCCTTCTCGACTTTTCAAAGGCCTTTGACAAGGTCAATCATTACATCCTTTGTTGGAAGCTTTGGCATTACTTCGGTTTTGGGTACAGTGCCATTAGGCTAATTGATAGTTTTCTGGGTGATAGATTACAGAAAGTTGTGGTTGGGGACAATTCTTCCGAATTTCTGCCTGTTATACACGGGATCAATCCTGAGACCCATTCTTTTTTGTCTCTATGTTAATGATTTACCCTCTGTTTGCAACCACGCATCAATTCACCTTTACGCTGATGATGTCCAGCTTTATTATTCTAGGCCCGTGGAACAGTTGGATGAACTTGTTTTGAATTTGAACCATGATTTATCCTCAATTAATAAATGGGCTTTGGATAATGGCTTAATCCTTAATCCAACTAAATGTCGGTCATTCCTATCTCCAATAGGACATTTGAATCTTCCTCTATCCCGGATATCTTTCTATCTGGCACTAAGATGAAGTTAGTCGAAACTGCAACTAGTCTCGGCTTTGTCTTAAACCGCAATTTATCCTGCTATAATCACATAAACGTCGTTATTAGTAGAATTTATGGTTGCTTGAGGAAACTCTGGATTTCAGCCAGTTTCACTCCAGTTGCAACTAGACGCAGACTGGTTCTTACCCTTATTGTGCCCATAATTACCTATTCTGAGGTAGTTTATAGTAACCTCGACTCACTCTCATATCACAAGTTGCAAGTGGCTTTCAATGATGCTGTCAGATACATTTACCAGTTACGTAGGCATGAAAGAATCTCTTTTCTCGCGAGGAGTGTTTAAGGTTGTACTCTACAGCATCACAGAAACATTAGGAACTGTTTGTTTCTTCATAAAATCATTAGTACCCAGTCCCCGTCTCACCTCTACTCCAAGCTCCAATTTACCCGCTCCCTTAGAACTTTCAACATTGTATCCCATAGGTACAACTACTTAACTTCATATCGCCTTTTTTTTATCCATGCTATTCGGTTATGGAACCCCTTGCCCGTTCATATAAAAAGATTATCAAACACCAATAATTTCAAGGCTGCACTTTTAAATTTCTACGCTTCACAATAACATAATACTTCTTAACTTCCTCTTCTTCCATCTGTCGTTCTCTTTCTTCTTCTCTGTCCTAATTTTATCTACGAGTATCTTTCATTTTTCTTTTCTTCTTTTCTTTTTATTTTCTGTCACTATACTTTCTGAGCTAAATTGTAATTTTTTATTATTTGTACACCCTACTTAGTTTTTTTTGCTGTACTATTAAAGACCAAGTCTTAATGTATACCATTTTTAAAATAATAAATAAATGAAATAAAATGAAATAAATGAATCAAAATTTTGTTTTGCAAAAAAGACCCGACCTACCAATTTTATGCGATCTTTGCAACCTCAAGGAGAAATGCAAACGTTGAGGGCGTTGGTGCACACTATGCGCGAGGCCAGTGACAATAGTCTGATCTTTGAGTTTAACTCCACCAATGAAAAATAGAAGGAGGACGTACATCGGATGAATTGACTTTACTGATTTGTTCTTAAGGCCTAATTTTTGCCGACGGACGGACGGACGGACTTGTACCTTAAAATATAAAGTGATACTTATCGCGAGCAAACCATATTCTAAAATTTCAGCTCTCTAGGTCCAGTTTAAAGGCCTAATTTTTGCCGACAGACGGACTGCTTGCTGAACCGGAGATGTTTCCCGGGACATCAGGAGAAGCAGCAAGTTGGAATGGCGAGACGCTTCTAGAAGAAAATCCGAAGTCGAGACGAACTTTGAGCAATGCTACTGCCATTACTGTTTTCAACAAGATTGAGGAGAACAAATTAAAAATTATGAAAAAAAGTCTAGAAATTGAGGAGAAAAAAATTGAATTAATGGAAAAAAAAATAACTGATACAAAAGGAAAAAAAATAAATTGGACGAGTGCTCTCCAAAAAATGAAAAACAATTTTTTTTTGAGAATCTACAATTTGTATGCCCTATACGAAAGGGCATATAACCTTTGATACATAGTTTGTACCAGGTATAAAAATGATCAGCATAACGATTTGATTAGGCTATGTCCGTTCGTCGGTTCAACGAGCAAATGCCTGATCAACTATTCTACTTCGAATACGCCGGCCTTCTTGTAAAATTGGATTTGAAGTAGGGTGCAGATCAGCGTCATCAAAATCCAATTCATAACCATTTTCCGACTCCACATCCTCCAAAAATGGAACCCTTGCTTTAATCAGTGCGTTGTTAAGTACAAAACAAGCATTGAATATAATTCCTGCCTTAGCTATAAAACAATACTCTTTCTTTAGATAGACAGCAAAATCTGCTCTTTATTATACCAATACATACTTCTTTCAACAAGAGCCCTTGTCTGCTTATGAGTTGCGTTTTATCTGCCTCGGACGTGGTTGTAATGATAGGAGTCATAAGCCATGGTTGCATGGCGTAACCTATCCCCTAGTAGCCAAAAGTTTTCAAGAGTTGACTTTACTCTTGATCGCCGCCATACGTATGCGTCGGGGGCTGTTCTTCCGTATTTGTGTGTTAGCATTAAAAATGTTTAAATCAGCGCCACATAGGATTTGAACGTTCATCGAATGTCCGCCTTTTCGACAGTAAAATACGTGCTCGATTTCTCTTCTTTGAGCAGATACTTTAATTTGTGTTCCATCAACTAATCCAACTACACCCGGCAAGCCAAATTTTTCGTAGAATTGCGCCTTTATAGCTGGAAATTGATCTCTAGTTGGAAACTTTACATATTCATGAGCTATTCTATTTAACGCAATAGAAATCTATGTAACACAGCGACTCACTGATGTCTAGGACAAAGAAGATAGAGTATCTTGACCTACAGATCGCTGAAAACTACCAGTGGCGAAAAAACCCAAAGCACTCAACACTTTGATATGGCTTGTAAGCGCACTTCTACGTTGAGTTGAATCAAGAAATGGCTTGATTTCATTTATTAAATCCATGCATAGAGCTTTCGGGAATCTATACAGCTGAATGCAGTGTCCATCTCGAAGGGATCGTGCAGAGTCCCCAGTTTCTTCCTACGAAAGAATTAAATGTAATTTTTGTTCACGACAAAGCAGACTCAATATTAATTAATACCTTTGCTCAATACGGCCTCTATTATTAATAACTAAGCGTATAATTTATTATTTCCGACATTTCACAACGCAACTAAAATAAATAAAATCTTTTAAAATGACACATAAGTGACAGGATGTTTCATTTAGTACTTCTTAGTACACACTCTGACAGCCATTTATCATAAAGCGTTCGAGAATCGCATAAGACGTGCTCGTAAAGTGATAAAATGAAAAATGCTGTGAAAACTGAAATGATAACTTATTTATCACTTCACGTTTTCACAAATCGGGAATTGCCCCCCTGGATGTTTGTCAGACGCTTGCAAGAAAAGGTGGGACAGTGGAAACCAAACCTTAGGTATTACTTGGCGCCGTCGGGATGTTAACAGGGGACCTTTCGATAAGTAGCCCAACACACTAACCACTGAGCCATTCCGTTCTATCCCCAATATGCTTTGTCAACGTAAGGTTGTGCGTCTAAGACAATTCCCTTAAGATACCTTACCTTGCTTGTTAAAGTTAGTCTAGGGCCCAGGAAGCAAGGTCACCTCACTTGAGATATGCGTCTTCTAGTTGCAAACAGCATCATCTAGTATTAGTAATGTTGACTGACAGAGCCTTCTCACGGCACCGACCCCCAACCCTGTAAAGAGCTGATTTCATACGCTCGCAAAAAGTTGGTAAGATACATTTTTTAAAAAACGAAAAACGCATGGGACTATGAATATAATAGGGACTATGAATATAATAGGGTATGGAAACATCAAGTGGACTAGCCTTTTTTATAATTATCTTTTTTGGGATTATGTGTAAAGTAATTGTGGCATTAGCTGGTAAAATATAAACCCAAAGCACACTGCTTGAAAAATGAAAATTGCGGCACGACACAAGTTGATTCGTGACCGGAATTCGGAAGCATTCTTTCGGCAGGTACGTAGTCTTTTAACACGAAAAGAACTGATTCATATCATGTTGTTTTTTTTTCAGAATGAAGATCAAAAGTTTATTGAAATTAATTGGCAGCTGCTTTTATTTTCACCTAATCAATAAGTAAGAAACACAAAGCCAATAAATGACAGGACAGTGGCAACTTTCTTTGAAGTGGCTTATTGTAGAGACTAATGGAACTATGGAACCCCGTACTTTTGTGGTGAAAGGCGAATACATGGAATTGACCACAAATGACGCACCACACCACATGAATACAGTATAATGTAGGTGATTTTTATTCCAGTAGGTTGTTTAACGGTTTCTGGTTTATGAGCATATGCAATATGCATGCGAATTTTGTTATGATGAGAACGTAAGAGTAGTTATGTATGCATTAAGTATGTACATTTATTTGACTTTTTATGTTTAATTAAATTATTATAAGAAAAGTCTGTATTGAAAACGATTAACAGTTATTGTCTGTATTAGCAGTGCTGGATGCTTGGGAGACGTATAATCCTGAGGTAATTAATTATGTAAGTCTGTTTATTGTTGTGTGATTTTGTACGTGTGTGCTGTGGCGATATTGCGAAGCACAGTTTTTACTGCAAATTCAATTAAAAAGTAATTTCTTCATAGTTTTCATTATAAATATATAAGAGCGTCTTATTTACTGATATGTTTTAGTGAAATATTCCCGCGAAGAAGGGGTTCACTGCACTATGGGTATAAAGAAATCTGCATGTGCAAGCCGCAGCCTGTCTGATTGATTGAAGAAGACCTTCGACGTTGTAGTCTAACTAAGAAGGTTTCAAGATAAAGCCGAACAGAGTTGCTATATTCAATAAGGTTATTATTCTCTTCTCACGCGGTCTCCACTTGCGATAAATTGATAGTATACACCAGTGTTTTTCAAACTGTGGGTGGCGACCCCCTAGGGGGTCGCGGTCGCAAGCCGGTAAGATTAAAAAACAAAGGTTGTAAGTCCTGTACCAAAATAATAAATAATAATTTAATAAATGTTGAAGTCTTGGCTGTATCTTTGAGACGTTAACAATTAAATCATTTTCCAATTGAAGCCTATTTCTCTTCTTACTTTTTATATTTATCATTGATGAGAATGTGAGTTCACATAGGTATGAAGTGGCGAATGGCACTAACAATCTTAAAGCCTCGTTTGTCAGTTTTGGATATTCTCCTCTTCTCTTTATCCAGAAATTAGAGTTTTTGAAGTGAATTCAATTCTCAGCATACCATCTGCAGCTAAATCCATAAGATTTTCTATCATCTTTACCGATGGTAGATTGGCAAGTTGGACTGACATATTCAAAAAAGGATTTAGTATCCATCTCTGTCCATTTCCACCTTCAGAATCCAGTTCTAGAAAGTAACTCAATAGTTTCTTCTCCAAATTATGCAAACTTTGTATCATGAGAATAATGTAAGAGTCTACTGTCTCTATTATCCATTCATCAGATGAAATTTCTTCGAAAATCTTCTAAACGCAGGGAAAAGAATCATAAATTTTTGTTTGCAAAGACTCTGACCAAAAACGAAGTTTCGCGAGGAATCCTCAGATCTTGTCTTTTGCAGTTATAATATTCTCTTCTCTCCCTTGGAGGCTTTTATTCAAGATGTTTAAGTTGTCAAAAAGTTCAGCGAGAAATGATAGTTTTATTAGCCAAGTGGGGTCAGAAAAATGATTAGAATATTCAGATTTTGAATCTTGTAAAAACATCAATAATTCAGCTTTTAATTCCAGAACTCGTGTCAATACCTTTCCTTTTGACAACCATCTGACCTCTGTGTGATAAAGGAGATTTTGATGGAGCGAACCCATTTCATCACAAATGATCCTAAACAGCCGACTATGCAAGGCCTTGCCTTTAATAGAGTTCACGACTTTGATCACATCTTTAAGCACTTCATTTAATTAAGAAGGTAAAACCTTCGCTGCTAGAACTTGTCGATGAAGAAAGCAGTGTGTCCATGAAACGTTTGGCATTATTAATTTTAATTTTGCAATGAGTCCGCTTTTGTTGCCTGTCAAAGCTTTAGCACCATCGCTACAAATAGCAAAACATTTTGTCCAATCAATCTCGTAGTCGCGACAGCTTTCTAAAAACATGTCGTACAAACACTGGCCAGTAGTATTTGCAGGAAGAGCTTTGCAAAATAAAATGTCTTCTTCAATATTTTCTTCTGCTTCAAAACGAACAAATACCACAAACTGCGCACAATCTGAAACATCAGTAGATTCATCCAGTTGCAATGCAAAATGTGGACTCTTCTTTAATTTTTCGATCAACTGTTCTCGAATGTCAACGGCCATGTCAGTTACCATCCGCTCAATTGTATTATCAGAAAGTGGTATGCTTTTAAGTTTATCTGCCTCCTGTTTACCCAACATAATTTCAACCATATCCAGGGCCGCCGGCAAAATAAGATTCTCAGCAATTGTATGCGGTTTCCCAGCTTTGGCGACTCGGTATGCTACTTGATAGCTAGCTAACAATGCTTTCTCATTGGCACTCGATAACTAAAAATAAATTAATAATATTAAGAAGATACATATACGTATGTTAATCCATATCAGACAAACAATTACGAAAATAAAAAAAAAAAACAATAAATGTAGTAAAGCAGATCAAATATGAAACAAACGTACATTTTCCGCGAAGTTTAGTCGGTTATTTGTTAGCACATACATATACATGTAGATCGGTATCAAGTTTAAATTAAAACATAAATATTAGTTTTGATCGAAAAATAATAAAGGGCAAAAAAAAGATAAATAAAACTTATTTTTCATTACCTGAATCACAGAACTTTGTTGCTGGTTAAGGGATTTCAGTTTTCTTTCGAAAAATTCCAACGGCTTATCAGCTTCTTTGGGATGTTTTGTTGAAAGATGTCGCATAAGCTTTGATGGTTTCATACTTTCAGCAGATAATACCTCACTATAAATTACACATTGAGGCTTATTATTCAAAACCTTAAAACCATATTTGAGGTATTTGTCGTAATAAAGTCTATTTTTTTTTTCGGCTTTGTCTTGCTTTCGCTGCTTCCACTTGTACCGGATGTGCAAGACTGCGACGGTCTTTTGAGAAACTTATCCATTTTATACTCAGATATTTCCCGACAGGTTGTACACAACACTTAATTGTATGATCAATAATGATTATCACTTGAAAAAAATTAAATGACAATTCTGATGCGCACATAAGAATTAAAAAAATTAAAACTCATGCAAGGCCTGCTGCTTTTTTTTCATTTTTGGTAGCACGGGAAAACTACTTTGCGGATAAGCGAAATCTCTGTGTAATGAGACTGGATATGAAAGGAGTTCAGGATATGTCACTTTTTTTAATAATTGATAAAGTATTATTATGAATGTGGGGGTCGCCAGAAAGTTTTTTACTTACAAAGGGGTCGCGTACTCAAAAAGTTTGAAAAACACTGGTATACACTAATGCATGCTGTCATTATCTCAGGTGGATACCATTTAATCAACTATAGTTCTATATTTTGCGAGAGAAAGCATGCTGTGCTCGCATAGGATGGAAAATTACATTTCTGAATTGTATTTAAAACATTCTAAGATTGTACTGAAATGGAGCCAATTGTATTGAAAACTCTTTTTTGCATGAAAATAATATGAACTCAAAGTATTAATATATTATTATTATATTATTAGTAGGTATTATATAAATTATTTTTTTTTATTTTTTTTCTTATTTTTTAACTCAAATGATATACAAATACATCCTATACAAAACACTAACAAAAATAAACATAAGTAACAAAACCTTACAAACAAAAATAATTTAGTTTTTACACATCTTCAGTTTATAGTTTAGTCTATGAGCTATTCAAACAGAGATGACTGAAATGCAATACTACATTTGTAACGTCTGCTACATATTTGTGTAGTTATCGTAGAAAACGTAGATAACTGTAGCAGACGTAGTTAACATATGTCATGTAGTTCAGTTGTCAATTTAACATCTTAGAGCCACTGACATTGATAGGACAATCAATTTGTTAGACAAGTACTAGGCGTAGTTAAAGGTAATTTATGGTGGAAAGTAGTTTCCCTGCTAACTACGCATAGATAACGTGAGGTAGTTTACTCTGTCATCAAGTTTAATTCCCTCATTTTGCACATTTGTGTTACAAATATACCAAAATTTCCATCTAACTGGAATAATGGGCTCAAAGCGGCGGGTTGTAGAAAATTGAATACAGTTAGTGTAAAACTTAAAACAAATAGATGTGTCGATCGGGAGTTGATTCGATTTTCGTCTTTAAAAAAAAAAAAAAAACAGATTGCAAAAGAGTTCAAAAGATGCAGATTGATGTTTATAGGTTTAAAAATTCACTGCAAAGTGGATAACAGCTTAGTAAATTCATTGGGTACTTACCCGCTATTCTAAGAACGGCCCGATCCGCAGGGTCTAGCTGCAAAATACTTAACGGTTTGTCCTTAGCCCACTCGCTAAGGCTCTCCCGATCCATCATGATGTTTGAGGTGCTGCCTGTAGATGCATAAATTCTTCTTTTCCTTTGAAAATATTGCGATGTGGACGCCGTGGTTGATGAATTTTTTAGTGAGCTGATCTCAAGTATAAATATTTGTTATATTTAACGCGCCGGTATATCGCATAGCCTATTTACATGCATCAAAATCACTGGTTATGGTTCATATAGTTATATGAGAAATTTTATTATTCATTTTATGAAGCAAAATGTATAATTAAATTATATACACACACAAACGAGCACGCGCGCGTCCTTTTTGCACCGCAACCAAACAGTTACGTTTATCTTTAGGTTGGATCATTTACACTTGGATTTATTTTTGTCACTGGTATCCATGGATTATGTATTTTGTTTTTAAATTAAACGTAAAACAGCAGTTTTTTCGTATTTCCCTAAAATGTGGCAGAATATATTTATCACAATTTATGTATGGACATGAATCTATTTTATCTTTTCAACAAAACGAGTCCTATCCGTACAAAATGTAAAAGGTAGGTAACTATCGTTTTAATAAGAAAGGCTCTCCATCACGGTTGTCCTAACAAAATACCAGAGAATGTGTGTACAAATAGTATGAGGGCAAAAGATACAACAGCTAAGCGTGATATGTTTTGCATAACAGCAGAAAATGAAGCTTCAGTGACGCAGTAACCCGATACCGAAAGGTGGAACTGAACAAAACACGTTCATTTGCTCCCAGTGTCATATTTTGTAACCGTTTGAAAAAAAATGTTATTTTTGATAATCTTAATACGATATATAAACCCAGAGGGATAAATTAAAAGCGATAACGAGATATAGGGTGTTTTTTTTATAGATTTATAAAACTTCTGATAGGGATAACTGTCAAAGTAGCTGTCATACTAAACAAGTGTGTTTGACTTTCTTTTTCAGTATACTTTGGCAAATCACCATGGAAAGACTTACACCAGAACAACGTTTACTAATCGTGAAAATTTATTTCCAAAATTCGCGCTCTGTTCGCCAAACTTATGCCAAACATGCAAAGCGCTTGCAACCATGACTTTGTTGAGCCAAACGTTTGGTGACCGAATCATATCAAGAAATGGAACCGTGAGTTGGCCACCTCGTTCGTCAATTTTTTAAGAAGCTTAAAGAAAGCAATTTGAGATATATTGCGTGACGGCTGTCAAGAAACCAGCTGAAGGTATACCAACGAATGCAGCGAATGGCTATATAATCTCTAGGGGCCCAAAATAATCAAGTTTCAGAATTTTTCAAATCCGCCCACTGACACGCCCACAATCTCAAAACACAAATTTATCAAATCAAGTTTTGAGCAAGAGAGTTGAAATCTTTAATATATTGTCTTTAGGCCCCCAAAATGCTCGGGAGTTAAAATTTTTGAAATTCGCTCTCTGACATGCAATCAATTTATGAATTACATCTTTAGTTTTTGACATTTTACTTCGTTTGACTACAAAATCGTTCCCTAACTCTTTCGCAAGTTTGTCTCTCTCTCTATAAGAGAATTAGTCAATTCGAGAAGGTACGTCGCTTCATATGATCAAGTGGCTTTAGTTCTTGAGTCAACTTGATCTTGTAAGGGAGAAGCCCTATTCTTGAGAACGCCGTGAAATTGACTGATTTGTCTAGTTTGCGACGGACGCCTCGACGGCAGCAATATTCTCCACACTTCGGGCAAAACGTAGTCTTGGCACGGCAACATCAAGCAAATGACTCAAATTTTTAACTATACTATGAATTGCTTGTCTACTGGGAAGAGAATTACGGCCGAAAATTGGCGTTAACGCTCTTAAAGTTGCGACCACCGACGCGGAATTTCGGTAGTAAATTTTAATTATTTGTAAACGCTGTTTCTTCGTGCACTTCACAATGATGAAAATGTTAATTATACTGAATATTTTGACACTGGCAGTTCGGTAATCGGTTTAACGGTGCACACCTACTAAAAGTATTAAGTTGTCAAGTCGCTAGAAAGAGTTTTTTTTCATTCAATGTAACTAAACTATACATTTTGAATCACCCTCAAGGATACGAGCACAAATTACAGGATTAAAAACCAGGGGCCGAATAACCGCATAAGTTAGCAAGCAATACGTCACTGTATTAAGTGAATTTGTAATGCAAAATTCACATAATTCAGCGACATGTTGCTCGCTCGCTGATGCGGTAATTCAGGCCCAGGCCGCATAAAATCAAAAAGAACGACCGACACAATTTCGACGATGGACGGGTTCAATCGTTTTCATTTATCTTTAAACAAAAAAAAGCATTGAATTCGAAAGTTGTGATTTTTGCAACGAAACGTTAAGGAGGGTTGAGTTGATGCCTGGGATGAATTCCAAAACGTTAGCAAAATGTGCACCAATTACGATGGCCAAAAAATACGATGGAGTAAAAAACTGAACACAGCCAAAGACGGACTAACGACCGAAGGCAAACAAAATTCAATGTCTAATAATAGGTCTAATGTTGAAGTCGAAGTTGAGGTTGAAGTGCTTACGTATTCCATCCCATTAAAAAGCATTGGATCTAAAACGTGCCGCGTGGTTGTCAAAGTTGAAGGGTTGATGTGTCTCTACAATTATTCTTCGTATAATTTTATGATGTGTCGTTTTCAGAAGCGATAGCAGAAGTTAAAGTTAGCTATTAAGCAATGACCGCTCACAATTTCAAAAATACGGTGGATTTCCAACTGAAACTGCTTTTATTTACTATTCGGCATTTGGTAGCGTTCCTTGAATGCGATGCAGAAAAAGGATAGTACCAATGATGCTCGAGAATTCCATATATGTACCTAGGTACCTAAATAATCTGGTGATGTGAACTAACTATCCTATAGAAGTGCTAATGGAACACGCAAAAACATGTTATTTGAATTTGTATTTTATTTGTCACTGTATTTGTGTACCTACGGGCTTAGAATGTTCCTGCAGCACCCCATGATTCCAAAATGCGTTGAGTCGATCTACAGCATTTGATAATCGACTTTGCCTTCTAGACGATTGAGTCGAAATAAATTCGTATCATCTGATAGCAGCCTTAATAAAATAATGGTGTGCGTGGTTTTGTAACTCGCGTAGGTAAATCCTCAAAATGGTATGTTCACAAATAATAGTTGTTTCTAACCACTGGGCTACGCAGACGATTTTTGTCATCATCGGCCAATTTCAGCGTTCGATGGTAGTCTTTTATGAAGACTGAGAAAAAAAGGAGGTACCTACCTACTTGCTTTCAACAAACAGTCAAACATCTGTCCACCGTATAGGACAAAACGTCACTGTTGACAGCAGCAACTTCGAGGTAGTAATTGAGTTCAGCAACCTCGAAGTAAACATCAACCCCACGAATGACACATTAGAGATATCAGACGAAGAATTACCCTAGGAAACCGTTGCTAATTCGGTTCGCCAAAACAATTGGGTTCAAAATAACCCGAATAACCAAGTAAGTTTAAGCTCTACAAAACCCTGGTACTGCCAGTTTTGCTATATGGGTTGTTTCAAAAGAAAAATAGGTATATACTCTGTCGGATATTTAGTCCTGTCCTGTGTAGGGCGAACTGCGAACTCTATCAACTGTAGCAAGATGTGGATGGGCCACATCGAGCAAATGGACAACATCGCTCCAGCGAAGTGGATCTTGAACTCCTACCCCACAGGTTTAAGGCGCGAAGGAAGACCGAACTTCGGTTTTAAAGGTTAAGCCATTGCGGATGCCAGAGTCTGACTAACTGGAAGCGGCGTGCCCGGGATCGCGGAGGATAGCAGACTGCAGTGTCCAAGGCAGACTCTCCACGGGGCGGGAACCCGATTGAAGTAAGTAAAGCCGTTTGACGAGCAACCGTTTTATCGAACAAAATATAATGGACAACAACAAAAGACAAGCACTATCTCTGTTGTTCCAATAAGAATATATTTAAAGAGTAAACAAATTTATTAATTAAAGAAGTTGGTAAACATGAGGTTTCGTCTGGAATTGGAAGTCTCCATAAAATATAAACAGATCAATCAAGCATCAATGCACAACAAAACTGTTTATATTATATAGCTTACTTTAAGCAAAACGGTGCATGCTATAGATAGGTATGTATGTATTTATGCAATATCAATTCCATACACCATGTATACTTTTTTAAATCAAAACGGGTCATTAAACAGGTTCTATTACCAATTTTTTACTTGGATGCCGTGGTGAAAGAGGGTGTTGTGGTTATAAAGTTACTTCTCCAATAAAGTGTGACAAATATCGATCATATGAACACACACAAATATTTTTTTTGGCTTGCTAATGGAAAGGGAGTGCATTTCACAACTACCTCGAATACGAAATAAAAGCAGGACATTACGTTCCTATATCTACTTAAATCTATAAAGTTTACAACAACGAATCTGACATTATTCCCAAGAATGTACACACATAAAAGAAACTGAACAAAAGAACAAAAAGAATATTCACAAGAGACACGCAATATCGTGAGATCACAAAAGAAACCAATTTTTACTTAAAGCAGATCTAGGAGAAAATCTTATCAGGCACAACACGACACACAAATCAGTCACAATCTCAAAGAAAGATTTCGTGACCTCATTGCTCAATAAATGTATGTTAACTGAATAAGGGATTTAAATTGATGACGAACGTCACCTTTTCCACAGAGGGTGGACTTATGTACCAACTGCATTTTCATTTCACAATCTTCCCACACTTCGAAGCTTAAAATCGAATTCATCTCAGTTGGAAAAGATGAAAAAATTATCTCATTTTAGGCAATTAATTATTTTTTTTCTACCCCTAGGGGTGTTCAAAGATACATTCATAAACTGTACATAAACATGTATGTACACCGACTTCCATCTACATTAAACTACCGGTCGATATGTATAGCTACTCTTCGTCATCCAAGAAAAATCAATAAGCTGAAAAAGGAATGAAAAAAGCCCTTCCGCTTGGAAAATTATGTGGTACCAACAAATTTGTTGAAATTAATCTACGTAGGTACATCCTCAAGGTATGTTACCTAGAACTAGTATTTGTTGTTGACGTTATCAAAATAATAAAAACCAAAACGTGGGTAGTGGGTATTCCTTATCACAACTAGTGCGATGGTGATGAGCTGTAATGTTTCAGGTTTTTCTTTTTCTTTTCTTTTTTATGTAACCACAGGGAATTTTTGTTCTGGCACTGCAAGAGGTACGAAGATTCACTGCACACAAAAAAAAAAGTAAAAAACCCTCATCTGATGACGGACAGTCAGATGTTGTTGCACTTGTTATAAAATTAAGCTAAACTTGAATTTGAATGAATCAGTGTAATTTTACTAATGATATTTTACTAAAAATAAACTTTACTTTTTCACTTATAGCACTACACTTTGTGTATTTTTATTTTCACACTGGGTGACCGCGATCGATTTTTGACTTAAATACACTAAACGAATAGAACGACTCAAGATGGACGACTGCCGCGCCGCACTGTCGACTGCACTGTTATCTTTCGTGTTCTTTGCTTTTCCGTATTAAAACTTAAATTGTACTTCACTTGTTTGGTGGAGAGATTCTCTTAAATTTTGGAAGGGCCAATACTTTTTAAGAGATACAGCAGTGGAATCTTGAAAATTCTGTCTGCTTTATTCATTTTTAGTGTAGGAAAAATCTATTTTTAGCACTGTTTGTTAGACGAATTTATTTAAAGCGAACTTTACTACCTACTTGCTATAAAGCGTTTTTATTTATGAGATTCTTTTTTAGCTCTGAATAAAATGACCAAGTACGGGTAGTTGTAGAACGAAGCTGAGCGCGGCAGAATGAAAGCAGAGAACACATTAAAAATGGCTGCTGGGACTCGTTTTTCTGGAATAAATTTATATAATTTAATGGAATAATTTTTATTTAAAAATTGAACATGACTGCTAATCATTAGACAGTGTTGTGCTCAAGTATGTTTCAAAAAATAAATCGGAGAGCTTACTCTTTTCAGAGCAAATTAGACTTGCTCAGCCTCTGTAGAAAGAAAAACGTCTATAGCTACATAGTGGTGATATGTTTGAAATGAACATTTTTTACCACTTTCTAATTGATTGCAGTGTCATCTGGTAGTTCTTCGTAACTTTTCTAACAAATCTCTCTCTCTCTCTCTGTAGCAAATTCCCAACTCAATAAATGGGTTGAAAATCAGAAAATAATTAACAACAGAGGAAAAACCACACAAACTGAGTACATTGCGGAGCTATCTCTTTCAAAAGTGCCGACTCTCTTTGTTAAACATAAAAAAATTAAGGAAAATTGCCAAAATCGTATGGAGAAAGCATTGTTATAGTATTAACAAAGTGTACATATATTTATATGAAAAGAAAAGGCAATAAAGATTTAAAACTAATAATTTAAATGCGAAAAATCAAAAGTCAATAAAAACAGTGAACATTTTGAGCAAAGGGCCTTTTGTAGCCATTGATGCAGCAATTTACAGGATTTTTTTTACATATTTTTGTTGTTGCAAAATTGCGTTATAAATATTTGTTTTTGTTCGCTTTTATTTAGTATTACATATTTTGTTTTGTTATACATTTTTTAGTAATATTGGCGCAAAACCCTTTACCGCCATAAAAATTCGCCAATATTTTCTTCCAATTAATTCAGGTGATATATTTTTTTGTTTCACCTGACACTGACGTTGTCGTGAAGTACTCTTTCCTTTAAAGTGCGAACTAAATAATGTGGGCTAAAGCTAATGTCAAAACCGAACGATAAGCTACCAGAATCAATCATCAAAACGAAAAGTGTTCATTAAACCGCTGTTAAACGTTTTATGTTGTCAGCAAAGAGTATGAGCAGTATGAGCGATTCCAATCGCGCTCGTTTAAGTTCGTGAAAGTGAACGAAACTAGACGAAGTGGAGCATAGTGGCTATTATGGTCAACAGTATGCAGCATTGTGTAGTCGCTCCGTTGCTTTAACTGACTTAAGTTGATTATAGTTGGACCTTCAAAGCAAAGCGTACTGAGAAGTAAACATGGTTGGGCCTTAAGAGTTGTGGCCGCGACAAAAGTCCGAGAGGACAATTCTACCAGATCAATTAAGGCAAACAGACCAGAAAAGTGAAAACAAAAAGTCTTTTTAGGTCCGTACGCGTACTTTATGTGTAGAAAAATGAAAATTGACAAATCTCCAAAATCGAGAGAGAATCCTCTTATTTCAAAGAAAAGTACGCGAACGCTTTTGTGTAAAAAGATGAAAAACGTCAAAGTTTGGCTTGAAAAGAAGCAACCGCTGTTTTTTTTTGCTGCAAACTCATAGGATCTCATCATTTGACAGTTTTCATTTTTTTAACAGCTGAAATTCTGGGTGAAGAAAAATGAACGAAATGACATTTTTTTTTCGTTCGTCTTTTTACCATTTTCTCAGTACGCAAACGCGTTTATGTAGTTTAGCACGAACGTTTAAATAAATTTACATTTGCATATTAGTTCGCGAACAGACCTATTGTGCCTGGATCTACTTTGTGTTATCATTATAGATTGTAGGACTATCGGCCAGTTCGTGTGAACCGGCGAATACATACTTGTGCGAAAAATGAATAATATGCTTGTCCCACACCTCTTCTGTATAAATGAAGTCAAAGAAATATACATAATAGCTGGAACATATGCTGTAGTGTTAAACACATAAGTACAGCAACAACACGCAGCGAAAACAAAACGTTATACACACAGAAGAGATAAATTCTTTTTTATACCAACAAGAGAGAAAATTCGCTTAAAATAAAGAGGTCTGAATGTTGGAAAAACTAAAAAGCTGGGAATTCTTAAGGCTGGTATTCACAAACCACTCATAAATCAAAACTAAGCCCCTATGTCGATATCCATTGTAAAAAAAATGTTGTTGTTTTTTGATCAAGATGACTTTTCGCAAATCTCGATTTTGAAGCAAGTTTCACCTACATGCACTATCACTTCAATAAAAGACTTTTGTCAATTTGAATTTTCTCGATAAACATTTCAAAAGCGTTTTTGTTTTTATAGAGTAAATCATTTCAACAATAAATATCAGTGATTTATTGTACCCATGCGAAAACCTTTGCATTTGGATATTCGCTCTGCGCTTTATAATGACAAAAATCAGACTACAATTTTGTTCCCTTTTGATAATTAGCATTTTAATGTCAGGTGACTGTCAACTGTTAATTTAAGAGTGGGAATGAACCGTTCATACATCTTATGAGCGCTCGTAAATCTGCACAATGCTTGGTGAATAGGTTGACGAAGCTCTTAGTTTGAGATTTGTCTGTAACCGGCGTGAAAAGTAAAAATAGGTAAAAGGTTTAAAAAGGATTACAACATTGACATATCTGTTTTCGGAAAGACATTCTTTTCAAACGGAGCTATTCGAACTGTCAAATGCCGATGCGTTTCCTTGCGATGCTCGACTATCTTGTCATACTTTTCGATGGAGTATCCACGATTATCCATTTGTTTAGTTTATTAATAACTATTATTAATACATATGTGTAATCAAGTCAGCTCTATTTCGCTACTGGATAAAATTCGTAAACGTCTACTAAAATAAATAAAATCTGATAGTACAAATTTTCATTTGCAAACGCAGTATTGCCTGTATGTACTAAATTGAAATTGGCCCGCTAGTACCTCCTACTCAATGGCTTGAACAAAAATCAAATCAAAACACTTGTATGTATTAAAATTAATTGAAAAGATGATTTATGACTGATGGTTGTTCTCAATTTGTCAGCGAGGCGCATTGCCAGTCCTCTTAAGTTGTATTACAAACGGATTTTGACCACACATTCGCTACTGGTTTATTTTGCAAGTCGAAACAACTATAAATTTACGTTAGTAATTGACATATCTAATTTTAATTAAACCATAATCCAAACATATTTCAGAGGAAGCGAAAAAACTATTACCAAATATGCATTTCTCAATTCCGGATACACAAGAATTCTATAGTGACACAACTGGTTCCACCTACACAGTGAGCTATAACTTGATATGACCCAAACGAATATTATTCAATGGAGTTTTGTTAATACAAATTTATGTATATATATATATTTCAGGGTTTTAACATTCACATAAATGGCAGTTTTCACTGTTGTCTGCGGTTCAAACAATTGCACAGCCTTCACGAGCAACTGAAGCGATCACTTGCATCCACTCCGAATGCTACCCTTCCCCCATTTCCTCCTAAGAAACTACTTCCACTTACAAACAATCAGGTGGAACAACGGCGAATATCACTCGAACACTATATGCAAATTGTCGGGCAGGATCCCGTCATCTCGAAATCCGAACTGTTGCGGACGTTTCTTTTGAGCGCACAACAAGAATCATCGTCCATTGATACTCGAGAGACTACCATCGATGTTTTTCTTATGAATGGCTATCGAATATCGGTGACTTGCAATTCAAATGAGTACTCTATGAAAGTGCTTTCTAAGGCGTGCCAAAATATAGACTTGCCATGTAGCTATATAAATTATTTCTCGCTTTTTTTGATGAGAAAAGACAATGATGGTGGAGTAAATCTAATCAGGAAGCTAATGGACTTTGAATCACCTTACATATCTCAGAGGATAATTGAGGACTGCCAAATAGTCATACGCAAAAGGTAGAACAGTGAATAGTTGTTTTTTTGTTTGGGATAGAATGATTTAACTTGTGGGGCCTTGCAGTTATTGGGATCCTTGTTACGATGTTCAATTGATGCAGGATAAGATTGCGTTAAACTTACTTTTTATACAAACCATAAGTGATATCGAAAGAGACTGGATAATAGTTGGCCCTGATGTAAAAAAAGAGCTCCGCAAACTGCAAGAAAGGGGAAACAAGAAAGAGGTAAATTTGTAAATTGACCACCACAACATAATGAGCTTTAATCTTTGCATAAATAGTACATAGAAATTGCCAGAAATCTTCCTTCATATGGGTGTGTGCAGTTTTCTAACGCCGTCGTAGACTTCCCCAATCCAAACAACGTGGCGGTCATTATAATTGGCAACAGAGAGTTGAGCATTCGTTCGCACTTAGGACTAAAAATTCAAGAAACCAAATTCCGTGTTACTCGCATGCGGTGCTGGCGAGTGACAACCATTCATAATGTAAATAGCTATCCCAAGCCCATCGGTAAATATTTCACAACACCTATCGTCTTTTATAGAACGACGATGTCTCGTCCTCATTGGATAACAATCAAGGACACTGCTTGGAGCTGTCGTTCGAGTATTTGATGTCGAAAAATTGCTTAAATTGGATAACAATTTCTAGCGAGTACGCAATGCTAATGTCGGTTTGTCTGCAAGGCATGGTCGATGAGCTTATTCAGAAAGAAGGAAAACAGTATATCTTTAATGTATGACATTTTGTTTTTATCAATTTAGTAGTGTCAATTTTTTTGACTTTTAATTGACAGTCTGACCGAGTGCCCTACCAACCCATGTGCTATGTGCGACGAGATGGTAGCTCGTCAAATCAAGTTTGCGATTCTTCTTCAGCGGATATCAACTCTAGCATGGTAAGCTACGGTCTTACAATAAAAATTCCAATATTTCATAACTCATTTACAGAACAACGACATTGATATGCCAATACAATCGCAATCGAACTTCCTATCAATGCGGCGGAAGATAAAAAATAAAATGTCGACAACGGTATTCTTCCGCAATGGTCGTGAATCTGTCCACAACGAAGCTTTCGAAGGCATCGGAGATGACGATCTATAGAGCAAGGCGACCATCTGAGCGCGGGGACATTCATTTGATACAAAGGGTCGTTTTTACTATTACTTTTATTAATGTTATAATAATAATAATCAATGGAAATTATATATAAGTACATATATACATCTCATTTTTTTTTCAAATATAAATAGATACCTACATACTTTTTCCTATTCTAGAGAATTTACAGGAAAAAAAAACAATTATAACAAATATTTTTATAAATAACAGCGGTAAGATGTGACGGTATGTGGAAGGTTAATGATTTGAGTTTGACTGTACACTTCATAGCTTCGTCTCATGTCTGCAGTAAGGTAAGTGATTAGCAGTGCTCTTGGACAAGGCATAGGTTCGTACTCGCGGTCGATTGGAAAACTGACCTAAGTGCCCGGCATCGGAAACACCACTAATCAAATCTAAATTATTTACAGCTATTGAAGGTCCTTCGTTTAGAGGGGATGTAGTATTGCTATTGCAGCTGCCCATTGGAAGCGCTTTGATTGGCTGCAGTGGTAACTGGTGGTGAGCAGGAGCTGCTTGTATTCTATTTTGATTTGGATTGTGATTGTGAAAGTTGTTGGTTGCTATTCTTAAATTGGGCGGAGGAATGACTTTGCATTGCGAATCGTCTGAATGAGAATTGCGTTCGGACTCATTGTCATCACCGCTATCGACGTCACCTTGTAAGTTAAACGAAAATAGTTATAAATTAAGTAAACATTTATCAAGATTGTGATTAATTTACCGTCGCTACTATTTGTGCTTGTTATGAAATTTTCAGTCTTTATTATTTTCCTTGGTTTGTTCCGGCGATAGTATTTAAATTCTCTTGGAAGAGTGTACGATCGTGGAAGGGATACCTAAACGTGAAAGTTCAATTTGAATGCACCACTTTTGTTATGTTTCCGAAAGAAATTACCTGACTGTCTATGTCGGATGAAGCTCTGTGTCCAATGGGCTCGTTTAGGCCAAGGACACTGTCGTCTGCGGCAGAAATATCGAGATTTTCGTCTCCACTGCTAAGGCGATCTGCATTATGATGAGACCTGAGAATTAAACGCGTTCAAATCGGATCATTGATGCTTGGAGTATTTTTTTTTTTTACCTGTAAGGGTGTTCTCTTCCCACCCAATCATAGTAAACTCGCGAATTGTCAAGATAATGTGGGGCCAACAACACTTCTGGCGTTTTAGACCTTTGGTATTGACGTTGTGAGAACTTTGACACAAAATCAGAGGCTATTGCTTTTTGCGCCGGCTGCTGTTGCTGGGTGATTGTTATCGAAGGAGTGGGTGGTGTGGAGCGGCTGTCAAGTTTCGATCTAGGTGGTGGAAGTACGTTGTACGGGAATGGCAGCCCACTTTCAATGCCTCCTTTTGGGTTTTCAGCTGTGTTACTACTGTATGTGCCGGATATTTGTCGTGGATGATTGATTTCAAGAAAGATGTTCTGCCGGGCTAGATGATCGAAATTTCCGGCTGGGTTTCCATGCCTTGATTGGCTGCCATGATAGTTTTCGAATAGCAGTGGATTAAGCGGTATATTATGGGGGATCTTTGCTCTCGCGTGAACAGTATGGCGAGTGAGTGAGTTGCTTTCAGTTGCAGATAGTTGCGATGATGAGGGTATAGATGATGCAACCGGTTTTAGTGGCGGACTCTGTTGTTCCAGAGCTGGGATGTTGATTCCACTTAACCCAAACGAAGAGTACAACTCATCGGCACAGTATTTGTTGAGGTTATTCAGTTCATCGAAATCACTAAATCGTTTGTCCAACATCTCAGGATTCACTGCGCACCATTCCATGTGATCGAGGAGGTTTGTGTGCTTCTTAGTTCTTGGTATTGGTTGTCTCGGTAGTGATGTTCTGCCATCGTCTCCGGAGCTCATTGTATTAGTGGTGGGGCCCCCGAGTTTTCCCTGCTTGATTTCTTCTTCAATTATTTTCAACTCAGCAAGCTGTTTTTGCTTTTTTTCCTGCAGTTTCTGATGAATATTTAATCGCGAGCCGGCACTGCTTCCTTCGTTTTCACTCGAACCGGCTTGAGAACGAGACAGTGGCCTCCGCCAGAACGGCATGACCATAGGTCCGCCGTTGCTACTTATTACAGAATTCACTGAACTTACTTGTGGAGTGTATCTTAAATTAGGTGGCGGGATAAATGTTGTGGGTTTCTTTTTTTTCCGCTTTGTTGCCGCGCTTGAAAATAAACAATCAATACATGATCTTAAAAATAATATATGCCAGGTAAACTTACTTTCCCACTGGATTACTGAATCTGCAGTTAAAAACGCCTGCAATGGCAGGTTGACCATTCACTCCGTCTATCTTGCAACCGGCTTTGCGATTGCTACTGCTCTTGATTTCATTTTCGTTAAGTGCATACCTACCGCCGGATTCCCAGTTCAAGCGACGAACATGAAAGAACCTAATAGGGTTAATGTTGTCTTATAAAAATAGTTAAAGCTGAGAACAAAATATACCTGTAGTAGAGCAGCATGAAGAATATGCCCACAACAAAGGTTCCTAGGATTAGCAATGGTGTCACATGCCACTGGTCGGTCCTACGGTCCCAAATACCGACCAACCAAAGGCTTACCAGCAGCACGTTCTCCAGAAACATCACAATGTAAAATGTTAGCATTTTCTGTCTGTGCTTAACTTCTTGCAAGTTAACGTATGCAAATATATACACAAACGCTATCATTGCTGATAGCAGAGTCTTCCGTGCTTTCGATATGCGTTCGCCGTGAAAAACATTCTTCGGCGATATAAGCCATAGCAACATAGAAAACCAGTGCAAGATTATCACCAGAAACACCCAATACTTATAAATTGACGCGTAAACGGTGAGCGATGCAATTCGCGATGCCACAGTTCCTAGTCGCCATATAAACTGGAAAATTACACCCAACCATGTAAGCACGAGACGGTGTACTTTCTGCAACCGAACATTTTTGCTAAAGCTTGCCAATGCCCAACACACACTGAACAATGACAGAGAAGCTGAGACCATATTCAAGTCTTTGAAGGTTTTTTCAGTCTGCTGTTGAATTAAACTTGGATGTTGGGTAACTGCTATGAGGGGGGAATACGCTTTTCCATTTAAAGTTTTCAGTTTCATTTCAGAGGCCTCCGAAAGAAACTTGCTATCACTTTCAATTGTTACGAGCAGGTACAGCTGCAGGAGTAACATGGGAGCAGCTTCACAGAAACCGTGAACAAGGCGCAGCATACACAGATCGCGAACTTCATGTTTCACGCGTCTCAGGTTAACAGGAACAAAGAGTTTGGCATATCGCCAAAGAACTCCGCATTGCATTATATGCGCAGCAACGATGGCATATGTCTGCAATTGCATCGTTTTCGAATCACCACTTTCACTTAGACCTTCCTTCTTTTCAGATATTCCACTGTCAGCATTGCCATTCGTATCAACAGCATTGGTGGTTGATTCAGACTGTTTGCGTTTAACATAGCTCCAATACCAGCGAAACGAAACGATTTGTGACGCCATCAAAGAAAGCAGGACCAGGCATATTACAATGGTAAAGTAACCAATACGACCACGTTCCAATAAAGCATATCCCAATACGACATCGAAAACAACATCACAAAAGTATCCAGCCAAGGATATCACATTGAAGAGGACATCACAGAGCGGCAAGAATTCAGTCATTCTGTGATCTATCTCTGTTACTGCTATTGTGCTATTAAAATTAAATCAGTCTCATATTTCTCTGCTGTTACGATATGAGTCTTTTATGTCAACAAACAAAATGAATCTGACACACTTTGATGATCCATCATAGGAGAGCTAAAATCAGTTTACTATTCAACTCTTTTGTTTTTGCTTTACTCTTTGGTGCCCGATGGTATTGACCGTATTTTACTTGTATTCCATGTTCATTCAGAGTCAGCACGAGGAATCATTTATTGGAATGCGGTGCAACGAAAATCTCGATCGAATCTTTTTTCTTGTTATTATAGTCCGATGCTGATGTGTGGGTTTTATTGATAGTGCCAAGGGCCTTAATGGAATTTCAAAATTTATCCATACGCGTTTGCTAGATATCACTTAAAATTTTCTGTTTACACACTGTCGGATAACTTGTACTTTCCGAGTTTAACTATTTGCTTATGATAGTTTAATAGTTTTTAATAGAAATCATTAAAATAAAATTGATCTGACACTTAATACTGCACCGAAGAATGGTAGCTTCTGCTGGTGAGTACGTAAGTGTATATGCGTATACATTATACTCAGGTAGTGTGTTGTTAAACCACTTAATGGTCAGCCATATCACATTCCTTAAGAAATGTTCAGATCGTTAAACATTGGAACCATTCAGTGAGGAATTACGCAAACGAATTGAGCGTCAAAAAGAATTATAGTAAGGGTATTCATGCCATGTCGTTAAACCGTCGTAAATATCAAAACTGTACCAAATGGTAAACATACTGTCATCGGCCATACACATTTTGACAGATTTACGAAGTTTTCGACGGTTTTACGATATGGTAGTGGAACTGTCAAAATTTGTATGAAAAATGATTTTACAACAAGCTTACGACACGAATTTGGTGTTTAAATCAACTGCTGAAATATATAGATCATCCGAAGAAAAAAAAAAAAATGATCCGGATCATCAAACATTTTTACTTTGCAAGTTTGGTAGGTTAGGTACGCGTGATTGATTTTTTGTCCTATTCACATTTTATTGCCGTCGCCATTCGTGTGTTTTATTTTTGTTTATTCAACTTGTTTATTCAACTTCAAGTCTACAGAGAGCGGAAAAGCGAGAGACTCCTAATTTTCAGTCACCATCCCCCAAAATGTGGCACAGATATCGCGACATCATCAAAGAGGTAGCCGAAGCGACCGTAGATTACGAGCCACCTCAGAGACAAACCCGGTGGTATGATGATGTATGCCTGTACGGAGGAAGGTGACAGAAGATGCACATTTAAAAACGCTGCAGCGCAAAACAAGGCAGCGAGGGAAAAGTATCGAACCAAGAGAAGTGACGAAGAGAACATCCTGCGTAGAAAGAAGCCTTCCTCAAGGAAATGGAAGAGTCTCGCGATCGAAGCAACATCTCGAGATTTTACAAGAAAGCGAAGCAATTTGCTGTTTGCTTTAAGGACGGAACGTAAGCTTTTAGAAACAGCGACGGAAACCTAGTCACCGAAGCGCAGGGAATAAAAGATGTATTTAAACAGCAATTCCAACAGCTGCTAAATGCGCATCAAGTAGAGAGATGAATGTAGAATATGTGTCACTACCCCATACAGAAGAGGTTGACTTAGCTATAAGAAAACTAAAGCCGGCTCTAAAGGTTTACCAGCGGAGCTATTCAAATACAGAGGCGATGATTTGGTAGGGCATATGCACCAAATTATCAATCAGGTATGGGTGGAAGAAAGCATGCCCGATGACTGGACTATCAGCTCCATATGCTCCATCTTGCAAGAACTGGCCAGGCATATCCCTGCTAAATGTAGCATATAAGTTCCTATCCAACGTACTGTGTGAATGTTTCAAGCCGTTCTGCAACACACTAATCGGCTTCCGTCCCGGCAGATCGACAATAAACCAAATCTTCACACCAAGGCAAATCCTGGAAAAGACCAATGAATTTCAAGTCGAGACCCACAACCTTTTCATCGACTTTGAAGCCTCATATCATAGCATTCATCGTCAGAAGCTCTACGTGGCGATAGCCCAGTTCAGGATCCCGCCAAAACTGATCCAGTTGTGTCGCATGACACTTGAAAACACGCGATGTAATGTGCAGTTTGGATGCAGCTCTTCCGAATTATTCCAAACCATGTTACTTCTTCAATCTTGTTCTGGAGCAGATAGTGCGTAAGAATCGTATCAATATGGGTAGTAAGGGAGTTCGCCTACTTCGGAGTAAACATCAACTGTACAAATGACAAATTAGTGGAGATCCGACGGAGAATTCGTTGCTCATTCTGTTTGGCGAAACCAATGGGTTCAAAACTCCTAAATAGGAAGACCAAGTGTTAGCTCTACAAAACACTGATATTTCCAGTTCCGCTTTACTTCGCCGAGTGCTGGACGATAAGCAGGAAAGGTGAGCTAATTTTGTGTTATTTTGAAAGACAAATACCTCTCGAAGAAGTGAACTCTGAGGTATTTAATACTTTGCCAGGTTGTGATAACCTGTTATTAGAGAGAGTTAGGGCGAGGTTCCTGCATGTTGTGGTTATGCCATTACGGATTTCTTAAACAGATGAGTTCTGTTTTAGTGGGAAAGAAGTGGAGGGTAATAAACCTAATAATAACCTAATAATTCCAGAATTAAGAACACGGCTGGTATTTAATCGATTTTAAAGCTACGAAGCTCTAGGCATATGACAGCGACCAATTACCCGCGTCCGAACGATTATTTCCAAAGTTTGACACTTCATTCATATGAAACAATTTTTTGATCGCAGACGACCGCATGTTAATCCGCAGAACCAGACACGAAAGAAAAAAGGAGAATACTTTACATAAATTAACATGCTAGATTAAATGCGGCATCGCTATGTAGAGCTCCTGACGATGAATGCTATCGTATTCAGTCGAAAAAAACATTACGTGCCGATTAGTGTGTTGCAGAACGATTTGAAACATTCACACAATGAGTTTGATAAGATCTTATATACGACATTTAGCAGGGATATGCCTCGATAGTTCTTACAAAACATAGGATCGCCTTTGTTAAAAATGGGGCATATGGAGCTGATAGCCCAGTCATCAGGCAAGTTTTCTTCCACCCATACTTGGTTGATGATTTGGTGCACGGGCCCTACCAAAATATCACCTCCATATTTGAGTAGCTCCACTGGAAAACCATCATATTAGTGCTCGTGGAATCGAAGTAATCTTCAATACAAAAAAAAGAGCCGCTGGGATTTTCTTGATTTTTTTTTTATAAAATATTATGATATATTCATTGTCCTAGTTGTAAAAGTTTTGATCAGCATGGTTTAAACGCATACGCCACAAAAATCACTCATACACGTACGTCATTGCGTGATTAAACGAGAAAACATAGGATTTCAATTACAGTTAAAAAAAATATATACCTCATGGAAGGCGTAAACGTTAAACCAATTGTCGACACGGTCGACGACTTGCGTATTCAGTTACATTACTGAATATGAACATACGGCAAAAAATACTAAACAAAAAATTATGTAAATTGAATAGAAAGTTTGACGTGTATATTCACAAAATAGAGTTTACGTCAAACTAGTTCTCCGCCTTGATAATTTTGGTCGATAAAGATATTTTCAAAACGATATTAATATTTCAGGATGGGATGGGGATAGGAAAAAATAGACAACCATATTCGGAGAGAGCACACCTGAAAATAAAAAAAAAAATGCATTTACAGTGGAAAAATGCGACTTTTGGCGCACACATCGTCAAACTAAGTCTCTGAAACACAATTACGCCTTGAAGCGTCGCGTTGAAAAACGCATCAAGTTGAACTGAAACAAAAACGTTTAATATTACTAAAGCACGAATCCTTAACCAAGAAATAGTTTGACATTTAATACTCGTATCAACCTTTGCGTTTAGACCCGATCCGACGATTAACACCAACATTACGAATCATTCCTTTTTTTATTTCTTGATTCAAAAAGAATATAGACAATTTTCCTATTAGACTGAGTCTGTGCTCATGTCAGTGAACTGCACTAACATTGGATTAACATTGACTGACGGCGGCTCTGTCTGTAGTTGTTTGAATGCATTCTTATCCTGAAACGCCATTTTTTGACACGAGATTTTTCCCCACAAATTTAAAGAAATTATTTTCATTCCAATTCAAATGCAAAGTGGAAGGTGGAAACATTAGACAACGTTTCTACAACAGAGTTAGAAAATTGTATTGAGAGTTGGATGAGCACGAAACGATGAAAAAACAGGCGAAGCTGTCAGAGCATCTCGTTTGTGCTGAAAGATTGTGTTCGACATGCGCACGAGTGTTGAGATTTGAAAGAGGTTTGTTCACCATTTTCTGTACGCAAATGAAATTTATTAAATTCCAAAATAAAATGCAGTATGGAAATGCATCCAGTATCTGGACCTCGAATCCATTCTGGTACTGAAAAATCCAGTACAGTTGAAATTATTAGTTATGACGCTGATTTCCAAACGTAATTGTGTTTCAGGCATACGTTTTAGATAGGAACTAGTTAAATATGGTTCTCTTAACTATCAGCTTGACTAATTGTTGCTCGGAATTCGGAGCTATTTTTCTTGCTATTCTGCGAACACCCTCAAAGAGGAAATTTTATGGCATTCAAATCGAAAACGTCAAAAAGCGACAAATATATTTGTTTTGGTTACATTTTTGAAAATGCATTTACGTTCTTCGGAAGGAATTTTTATTTAATTTTTAATTTGATTTTTATATTTTCAATTATATACCAGCATATTTCTGTCATTAAATTTCAACAATTGAATTTGAGAATAAAAGAGCCAGCGGCTTTTATCAAGCAACAAGTTGTAACTGGGTAAGCTATTAGTAAAAGTGAAAAGTACATATATGTGTTTGCAATAATTTCCATCGATCTTTATCAGGAAATCATGGACGACGATGTTATTGTGATCTACGATGAAATCGAGGAAGAACCCGAGCAATTTACAGCCCAAAACTACGAGTACATGCTGGCACAGGCGCTATTAACGCGAGAAGCCATACAGGAAAAGCTGCGGGACCCAAGTGAAAATTCTAATTTTCAATTCGTAGGCAGTGCTACGCACAACAATTCAATTTGGAATAATTTCCTAGCTGTAACTTATGGTGGCGTAGAACAGAATTTTTTCAAATGCCGTGATTGTACGGAAATCTTTGACAAAGATCCTCAAAAATCTCTCGAACAGCTGCGAAGTCATAATTGCCATGCCACAAAAGCAGAAAAGCCGCAAACAGCTGAAAGCAGTCGATCCAACCGGGGAAGAAATAGCCCACCGAAAAGCACAGGAAAAGCTAGAATATTGTCACGCGAAGAGTTGGTACAAGTCTATAGCAATCCGAAAGAAAAGCACTTCATTGTTTCCAAGTCTAAGCCCAATTTCAAATGTTTTGCATGGCAGTTTTTAGATGTGGTTTTGTATAAGGGGTTGAAGCAGCCATTCGCTCGTTGTCGGTATTGCGGAATGTTTGTGTCTTATACGAATAAAAACGGCACTTCTTCTATACGAAAACATGCATTGCGTTGTCCGCATGTATTGCAAGCCAAGTGTGGCCTTGGCAAGCAACACACTAAATCAAAGTTGTCGCAGAGCCCTGCTTTTGAAGAAGATGCACAAAACTCTTCTAACGAGAGCATTGAAGTCGAAAGTACTCTCATTCCGGATTCAGACGATGAAAGCCTACAGGACGCCGATATGGGAGAAGAAAGGAAAGATACCTTCACGTGTGCTCTGTTAAGAAAACTGTACAGCGCCAACAAAGATTCCAATTCGTTTTTATTTAAAAAGTCCAAAGGGAAGGACTTAAAGAGTTCCTTCTGGAACTGGCTGGAAACTGTTTTCTATAAAGGTTGGTGCGTAGCTGGTTCCTTTTTCTTGTTTTTTTTTCATATTGTTATTTTCGTTACAGAAATAAAGCAAGACTGCTTCCGGTGTACCATATGCGACACAATCATCAATGGTAAGGATGAAAGTGAATTGGCTGCACACATTACCAATCACAATGCCAAAAGTCAAGGTGTGAAGAAAGTAGTACCCAGCAAGAAAGAAAAAATTCCCGAATCGCCAGCCGAGATAAAGCCAAAGCCATACCTTAAGAAACACAGTCCCTCTGCAGCTAAGGTGGACCATCTTGACTACAGCGAAATTGAAGTCGTCAGCGAAACCCTGGCCGAGTCAACAAATTATGTGACACAAAACCTGATTGATTTCGTCATCATGAGTGGTGGACAATCGTTGGCCTTTGTCGAGGACAACAGTTTTCGATCATTTGCTCAGAGCCTTATCCGCTTGGGGGCCATACACGGGGATCGCAACGCAAACGATTTCTTGCCCAGCAGCGATTCAATTTTAAAGCAGAGCATCCCCATCCGAGTGCGAGCTCTTAAAGCTGAAATCAGAGAACTGTTAGCCCATGAACCCCATCTGAGCTTAAGCGTAGATCTGGTGAAAGATGATTCGCCACATTCGAATGTCACCAAGTCTTATTTAACAGTCAAAACTCACATTATTACCAAATTCTTTACAAGTAGAGTATTCGTCTTGGGGACATGTGAGTTCCGCGATACCGTCACGCCCGAGATTGTTCAAGATGATTTCCTCAGTATTATGAAAGAATACATCAAAACCGAGGATCTGCGTTCGCGCTGCATTGTTGTGTTGAATGAAAACAACGAAACATTAGTTAAAGCTTTTGAAAACTACACCAGACTACCAAGTGTGACACACAGTTTGGAAATGATTGTCAACGAGGTGTTGCAAGTTGAGGATACTGAACTAAACATTTCCCATACAGTGGTGAAAATTCAAGAACTATTCGACCATATAACCAGGGAGCATAACTATTCAATTAGCAAGGGTGAATGCCTGCTTGATCTATTGGAGGAGTTCTATGAAATGAACAAGCCTATTGAGAAATTACTGAAAGAAACCAAACCGTGCCAAAGAAATCACATTGCACTATCCGACATACCCAAACACACTGTGAAAACGATTTTGAATGGATTTCAGGTGATCAAGCTGTGCGTTGACACAATAAGACAGAATCAAATCACCATAAACGGCATACTATTGTGGAAGAAGAAGCTGATTGAGCAGTATTCGCCGGTCTTGTACGAGCACCGGCAAAACGCGCGATTGAAATTTCACACATTAGAACTGATTCAGAGCAAGTTTCTTATAGATCATCCGATTTACAAGATTGCATTGTTTCTCAATCCCAATTTCAAAAGCCTCAAATTCCTATCGGAAGCCGATCGACAAGAGGTCTTCAATTCCATAAAAGAAATATTTCTCAGCCGGTTTCGTGACGACTGCACAGTCGAAGGTTGCGACGATGAGTCGGACGTTATTGACAAGGAAATAAACAGATACTATGTTACGAAAAGTTTCGACTACGCTAACGATGACCTACTGGAGTTTTGGAGGAAAATAACGTTTTTCCCCCATCTAAAGACAATAGCAAGGCATATACTGAGTTTACCTGGTACATCGGACGGTGTAAGCGAGGAAGTATTCCAAAAGGCGAACAGATCAATTTCGAATGGAATCGGAACCAGTGCAGACTACACCAGCATAATCTTTCTGAACAGCAATTCCAATGAGGTGCAGTGACGGATACGAGTTAAGGCAATGTTCATTGTTAATAATATTAAATGTTTTCATGTTGTATAAGTTGAAAATTTCATTTTAATGGACTTGTACGAATTGTTTCTGCAAATTTCAAATATATATAACACATTTTCTAAAGAAATGTTTTATTTTTCTAAGTCGGTACAAAGCCTGTAGAAGGAACCTGCGGGAAACTGTTCGCTCTTGGATTTTCCAATTTCCATTTTCACCACCGAAACCAAAATACCTGACTTCACACTTTCTCCCTTAATCGTTTGCGTGTAGAAACAATGGAAAAATATAAAAAAAATGGAATGGAAATTTCTCCTTACCGACGCCTCAAAATCAGAAGATCGCTCAGCCTTTGGGATTGTGGGCGTAAAAGGTAATACAATATACAAGGCAATTTTCCCTGCATTAACAGTCGCATATCGAATACAATAACTACAATAACATATTCATGCTGCAATCAAGTTCAGAGACTCCAAAAACTCCAAAATAAAGCAATGAGAAGTATTTCATATATTTCATATTTATTTATTCATAAGTAACAACATTTATGATAGACTTCCAAAATCTTTCAAGTTATAAATGTGAATTTTGTAAAAAAGCCTTTCGATTATTATACTTCATATTAACTGAAAATACAAGGTGGCGCAAAAATAACCTTCCGATGTTTTTTGGCTGTAATTTAAATTATTGCTCAAATAAATAGTCACCAATATTCCGCGTTCTGGAGCAGTGTAGCGTAACATTGTTTATTAACGTGTATTTCGCATGTGTTTACTACACAAATATCAAAACAGAACTGACATTAGGGGCCAATCGCAAAATTTATAGCATTTTTCTGATAGGAGGATTACTTTTGTGCCACCTTGTACATGTATTATTTTATATTAAAAAAAAGTATTCATTTATGCAACAGATTCACATCAATAAGATACATGTTGGACGCACTCAAGTGGTTAGACGTAAGAGAAAGGTTGGAACTAGTCACGCTAACAGCATTTTGTAAAATGAAGCAGGGTGCTGCACCAAGCTACCTAACAAGTGGAATGACAAGGGTTGGAGAAGCACAACCGTATCAATTATTCAATGACATTAAGGCAAATCGCCAGATTTCAGCAGTCGCTGGCAACACTTTTGTACAAGGGAATACTTTTATTCAACAACTTGCCAAATGAAATAAAAAAAAAATCCATACAAATTTCAGTGTATTTAAATCTAAATGCATACATTTTGTAAAACATTATGGGTGACTTACTTAAAAATTTAACTACAAACAAAGGATTAGTCTACGCAATAAAAATATTTTTGATATTTAAACTTAAAATTTTGATTTTTGTAAAGTATTTTTATACTAATGAATTGTTTTAGTAGGGCGCATGCACCAAATCATAAACCAAGTACGGGTGGAAGAAAGCATGCCCGATGACTGGACTATCAGCTTCATATGCCCCATCTTCAAAAATGGCGATCCTATTTCTTGCAAGAACTATCGAGGCATTTAACCAACGACCATACCACGTCGAGTTAATCGGTTCTCGCCAGATCACCGTAATTAAACGACGTTGGGCGCGGTTAGTACGTAGATGGGGGACCGTTTGAGAACAACCGCGTGTCGTTGGCCAGTCCCATCTACAGAGTTGAGGTAGATAATATACGTGGTATCACAATGGACCTAAATTGGTCTAAGTGTGTCGGCTTCTGCCGACAGCCACATAAACCTAACCTAACCTATCGAGGCATTTCCCTGCTTCATGTCGCATATAAGATCTTATCCAACGTACTGTGTGAACGTCTGAAGCGTCGGCACGTACCAGTGTGGCTTCCGGCCCGGCAGATCGACAATAGACCAAATCTTCACACTTAGGCAAATCCTGGAAAAGACCAATGAATTTCAAGTCGAGATTCACCACATTTTCATCGACTTCAAAGTAGCATATAATAGCATTCATCGTCAGGAGTTCTAGGTGGCGATGGCCGACTTCGTGATCCCGGCAAAACTGATCCAGTTGTGTCGTGTGACACTTGAAAACACGCGGTGTAGTGTGCAGTTTGGATGCAGCTCTTCAGAAATATTCCAAACTTGTACCGGATTTCGGCAAGGGGATGCACTATCATGTGACTTCTTCAATCTTGTTCTGGAGAAAATAAGTCGAAGGGCAGGTGTCAACACGGAAGGCACTATCTTCAATAGATCTGTCCAGCTACTGGGGTATGCGATATCGACATCATCGGCCGTTCCCAGCGTGCCGTGTTAGAGGCTTTTACGGCAATTGAAGAACAGGCAAAATTGATTGTTCTTGAAGTAAATGAGGACAAGACAAAGTACATACTACCAACAAACAAACAAACATCTGTCCACCGAGATCCGGCGCAGAATTGCCTTCAGGAAACCGCTGCTACTTCGGTTTAGCAAAACAAATGGGTTCAAAACTCCTTACTGAAGAACAAATTGCATCTCTATGGAACATTAATCCTACCAGTCCTGCTTAATGGTGCCGAGTGCTGGACGATAAGTAGAAAAGGGAGATAATATTGGGTTCTTTTGAAAGAAAAATACTCCGTCGGATGTTTGGTCCTGTGTTCGAGTAGGGCGAATGGAGGATAAGATACAACCGCGAACTTTATGAGCTGTACCAAGATGTGGATGTAGTCCAAAAAGCTAAATCACGAAGACTACATTGGCTCGCCACATTGAGCAAATGGAAAATAATGCTCCAGCCAAGAGGATCTTCGGCTCTCAGTCCCCTAGTTCGAGAAGGCAAGAAAGACCGAACCTCCGTTTTAAAGACCAAGCTATCACGAATGCCAGAGCGCTTGGTCTGGTGAATTGGAGGATGGAAGGCTGCTGTGTCCCAGGTAGAGGAGACTCTTTGCAGGTCGGGAGCCCGTTAAGTTAGTAAGTATATACGAATTGCTACTACCACTACTGCTAATTGAACATCAGAGCCTAGTCCCGCCAAGGGCAAGTGAAAAGTACAGTCGAATCGTTTGCGATACAAAAAGTAATCCAACATGCAACACAAAAGTGATCATTTTCACTGATAGCTTTTCCTCCAATAATAATAATAATAATATTTGGTTAGGGTATATTACACTGCGACCTATTGGTCTATTGTGTCCCCTTGCTTGTGCCTCGGAGAGGTGCTTGCCCTCGTTCAGAGCCCTCTCTAGATACTTCTTTGTGAAGCGTGTCGAGGTATTGCTCTGATTTATCCTTGGCAGGTCACACTCCTTAGAGCACAGCGTCCAGTCCAGTTTCTTTGATGAATCTGAGAATGAGCTGTGGGTCCATGGTTTGTATGTCCTTGTCTGTTATTTGGTGCCTGCCCAAATGTTTCATCCTTTTGTGGGTCAGTGCCCCACAGGATTCCAGTATAGGGTCTGGAGTTTCGGCGGTTTCACTGCAGAATCTACAGAGCCCGTCCTCCGATATGCCCATTTTCCTCAGGTGCTCCTTGAGTCTGCAGTGCCCCGTGAGGAGGCCTGTTAGGATTCTTAGGTTGTTTTTGTTAAGGCCGATACAAACTTTGAATCTCTTTTGGTTGTAATTTCCTAAGAGTTTCTTTGCTTGCCTCAGACCTTGGAGGTTGAGAAAGGTTTTGGCCTTTGTTTCTTCCTCCAGTCTCCTGAATTCTTCGCGTATAGTGTGTTCTCCTATCCCGCAGAATGGTTCAGGTCCTATGAAGGGTTTCTCTGCCCCTCTTCTTGCCAGAGAGTCCGCTGCCTCATTGCCCGTAATGCCAACATGGCCAGGCACCCAGCAGATGGAGATTCTGTTATTCTTGCCTAGTCTATTCAGTCCTTGTAGGCATTCCCACACGAGTTTTGACTTGATAACGTAGGCGTCAAGAGCCTTTATAGCTGCTTGGCTGTCAGACATTATTGCTATGTTGCAATTTCTATAGTTTTTCTCGAGGTTGATTCGAACGCACCTGTCTATGGCACATATTTCTGCCTGGAAGATGCTGGTACATTTGCCCATGGATTCGTAGTGCTTAGTTCCCGGCCCAAACACTCCAGCACCAGTTCCCTCCTCAGTCCTCGAGCCGTCCGTATACCACTTTGTTGTGTGGTTGCTCAGTCCATAAGTTATGGATTCGTTGCTCCAGTTCTCCTTATTGCTGAGCTTTATCTGGAAATTCTTCTCGAAGTTGAACTTCCTGATGCTGTCGTCACTAGGTATGCCAAGAAGTGGGAGTTTTTTGAGTAAGTCGCCGTGTTCTTTCGAACCGATGCATTTCCCTCTCCCAATTCCCTCCTTTGCCATCCTAAGGATTGTTTTGTCTGCCTCGTTCATCACCATGATGTGTAGAGGGGTCAGTTCCAATAGCACCTCCATGGCTGCTGTTGGGCAGCTACGCATTGCTCCGGTAATGCACAGGCACGCCAGTCTTTGCACTTTGCCGAGTGTCTCTCGCGTTGTGACTAGACTGGTTCGTTTCGCCCATGCTACCGCTCCGTATGTGATCATTGGTCTCACGATTGCAGTGTACATCCATCGCAGGATGCTTGGGCTGCATCCCCATGCCTTCCCCGCTAGGCTCCTACATATCATGAGAGCGCGGGTGGCCTTCTTGGATATCTCCTCTGTATGTTTTCGCCAGAGGAGTTTACTATCTAGATGGAGTCCTAGATATTTTACTTCTTTGACTGGTATCAGTGTCGTGCCTGATAGGTTTATGTCCTTAAGTCTTTGAAGTTGTCTTTTCCTTGTGAATGGTACTATCGTTGTTTTCGCCGGATTGATGTTAAGTCCGACATTATGGCACCATTCCTTGGTTACTTTAAGCCCCTTTTGTTTGATGTCTCCAAGGGTTTCTTCGAACTTGCCCCTGGCAATCAATACAATGTCATCGGCTTACGCCTGACAGTTGATGCCATGGTTGGTTAATTTTTCCAGCAGTTCGTCTACAACTAGGCTCCACATTAAGGGTGATAGTACCCCTCCTTGTGAACATCCTCTCGTTGTGTTTACTCTGATGGTTCCAGATGGTGTTTGAGTCTCTGCTGATCTAGTGCTCAGCAGCTCACACATCCAGTTGGGTACTGTACTGTTAACTCCTTTCCTATCCAGGGATCGTTTGATCGCATCATGTGAGGTGTTGTCAAATGCTCCCTCTATGTCTAGGAAAGCGCACAGTACTATTTCTTTTGCCTCCAGGGCACTTCGAATTACCTCCGTCAGCTGATATAGGGCGGTCTCTGTTGATCTGCCCGCTCTGTATGCATGCTGACGATGATGTAAGGGGGATGTGTTCAGAACATCTTACCTTAAATAATTGTCTACAGCCTTTTCTGTCATCTTCAGAAGAAATGACGTAAGGCTGATGGGTCTGTACGATTTTGGCTGTGTGGGGTCTTTTTTTCCCGCTTTTGGTATAAACACAACCCTTGCTCGTCTCCATTGCATTGGTATGTGGCCCAAGGCAATACTGCTCCTTGTTATCTTTAGCAGGTGTGGTATTAGTACCCTTTGCCCTTCTTGAAGAAGGGCGGGTATAATGCCGTCCACTCCGGCAGATTTGAAAGGCTGAAAGGAATTTATTGCCCATTTCAGCCGTCCCTCAGAACAGATGGTTGATGTTGTTTCCCAGTCTTCCCTCCGAGGTCTGATTGAAGTGGTATTGATTCCTGGCTCAGTACTAGGCGAGCTGCCAGGAAAGTGAGTTTCTAGTAGCAATAGTGCCCTTTGATCCTCATCTTCCGTGAACTCGCCATCTGGTTTCCTCAGAGACATCGGCACCCCTCCTGACTTCGCAAGTGCTTTGTGTAGCCTTGCCGCAGTAGGGGTGCTGGTGATTGTCTCACAGAATTTTCTGAAGCTATTTCTTTTAGCTTTTCTTATTTCCTTATTATATGTAGTAAGGGCCATTTGGTAGCTTTGCCATTCTCCGCTGCGCTTTGCTTTATTGAAAAGCTTCCGCACCTCGGATCTTAATTTTGACAAGTTATTGCTCTACCATGGCGTCTGTTTCCTGTCCCGTTCTCTACTTAGAGGACAGTTTTCTTCGAACGCAGCGATGATGGCGTTTGTTATGCCTTCCACTGCGCTCTCTAGCTCTAGGGGGTGTCCCGGTTAGGTTAGGTTAGGTAGACGTGGCTGTCAGCCAAAGCCAACACACTTAGACCAATGATAGGTCCATTGTGGTACCACACAGATCTGGGGATTACTCTCACTGCTCGTTGAACCAATAGGAGCTTCTTATGAAGCGCGAAAGACTTCTACCGCCAGTGCTGGCTAAGTCGCTTGTGTCATTGAACAAGAAGTCCCCTAGATGGAGATTTCTTCTATGGGAGAGCGCAGGACACGTGCAGAGAAGGTGAAGTACAGTCTCCTCCTCCTCCTCGTCCATACAGCTTCTGCAGAAGTCATTTGAGCACACACCGAGTCTAGATGCGTGCCTGCCTATTAAGCAGTGACCTGTGATAATACCTATAGTGGAGTTAATATGCAGTCGGTTTAATGAGATTAGACACTTACAGCGTCGCAGATCGTCCACCTAAGGTTTGTTCTCTCGATTGCGGATAGCTTAAACAAGAGTTTACAAGTAGCGATTGGTATACCTGGAACACGCTACAGTAATCAGGAAGACGGAAAGAGAGGCTAAGATTTAGCTTTTCAGAGGACTCCACCACCTACCCCATCGCTAGTTTTTGATCCGGGTGTCCCGGAGCCTTCCTCAGACTAAGGCGCCCCAGATTGCTCTCTAGAGCAGTTCTATAAGTTTCCCAATTGGTTTTCCTTGGGTTTCTTACTGGATTTCTCGTGATACTTGTGCTGTCCAGGTCGAATACTATTATTCGATGGTCAGACAATGACGGCTCACTAGATACTCTCCAGTTACTAATTAATTTACTTACGCTTGGGCTACCAAGCGTGAGGTCTAGTACTTCCTCCCTGACAGTAGTTACAAAAGTGGGGGTATTTCCCACGTTTATAATATCAAGTGACGAACTCATAATAAATTCTAGTAGGTACTCACCCCTGGTGTTGGTGTCGGTGCTCTCCCATATGATGTTGTGGGCATTTGCATCACACCCTATAAGGAGCGACATGCGGAGCTTGTTGCAATGCTCCACCAGTCGCTGCATTTGGGATGATACAACCGGCTCATCCCCTGCACAGTACGCCGATACGATGACAATGGTGCGGTGACATCCTTCAACATCCAGATGTACCTGAATTGGCACCAGATCTCGTGTTGCGTATTCTGAAAGTAGAATAAATTTATATTTATTGTTTATTAGAATGCAAGCTCTCGGTTTCTCGGCCCGAGTGTCCCATATTACCTTTGCATCCTTGCTCGCCAATCCTTTGACTTGTCCTTTCAGGATCCATGGCTCCTGGATCAGTACTAGCCCTAGGCTTTGGCAGGTAAACATCCTAGATATAGTCGCCGAGGCGGCTATAGCATGGTGAATGTTTACCTGTGCTAGTTTGATTTTGCTGCTGGTGGGGTTCATCGAGCTATTGCTCGCGCGGGGCAGTTACCCCGTCCTCCTTCAGCAACGAATCTTCCTCCTCCTTGGTGATTTCCTGGAAGAGGTCGATGACCGTGTTGTCCATTTCCCCCTCAGAGATCATGCTCTCCGAGCTGGACATAGACTCCTCGGTCTCCTCAGGAGCCTGCTCCGCCGATTGGACAACGAAAGAAGGTGCTTTAGTCTTCGGAGGAGCAGTATGCTCTACCTCGGACTGCGCGCTCTGCGAATTCAGATTTGATGCTGGCTGGGCTGTTTGCCCAGAGATCTCGTCCGACCTCTTGAGTCCGCACACTGCAAACCTGCCGAATCGGTAGCTCAGGGATCCTTTTTGGGATTTTATGGCGTCGAAGTATTCTCGGTCGATGCCAAGAGCCAGTACCTGCCCGGTTCCCTCTTTTCGACAATTGAGAATCTTCCACGCCTGGACGTTAAGTCCCACATTCTGTGCTTCCAGCAGTGCCAAGGAGGTTTTAGCTTCTTGCTCTGCACTGCGTGGAAGGAATATCGTTATGGAGTAGGACCGTGGTATATCAGTCCCACTGCAAGCCATGAGGCGTGTCCCCTTCCATTTCCCCAACTTTGGGGCTACTGCCTTTAGCCACTCAGCTGTCTGCGGAGTCTCGCAGTCCACTAAGAGCATTCCATGTTTGAAATGTATGCCCTGGAATTTGAGCTTATGCTCCCATCCCAAGGCCATTTCCAACACAATGGCGTCTTCAAGTGCCGTGAGGTCTGGGTTGCTGAGGATCTCCTGCGGATATTTCACCGGGAGAACAGCAACCTGCTCAGCAATCGCACCTGTCTCGCGTCTACTGCTAGCCGGGAAGGTTTTCACCGCCGTAGCATAGCTTCGACCGACCACGGTGGCGCTTGCTTTTGCAGGCTTTCCCGTGGCCCCCTCGGTACCTTCATCCACCCTCTGTTTTTTGGCTTTATTTGTTGTGGGGGGGTGATGTTGCTGTTCCCCCGTTTCCCCGTCGCCACTTCTGTACTTTCGGGCTTGGCCCGATGCTCCTCGGCCCTCCTTTTGGCTTCCTCGGGCCCGAAGCCTTTATTGAGGTAGCGGAGGTACCATTTAGTGCCAGCACCACTAAGTCCCCTTCGCATAGGGTCGTCCCTCGCGCCTGGTTTCCCAGGTGGAGGTAAGGCTGGCTTATTCCTCTTCCTTCCGGTGTTGTTGTCGGGGGGTACAGGGGCTGGTACTTGAGCTATGCTCGTTCCCACTGCCTTAGTTCCCTCCACCATTACTTCCCCGGTCAGGGAGGGGATTAGGATTTGGCTCCTATCCCCACTGCATGCACCTGTCGGTGCTACCGGGTTTCTTCCCGGGCCTTTTGGCACCCCCGTGGCTTGTCGTGAGGTGACGATGGTTCTTTGACTGGTTCCGGGTCTATCATGTGCCAGGCGGTCGTCATGGATGTCCTGCTCCATCCGAACAATGACTTCGTCTGCGGTCTGTCCCCGCAATTTGTTTGTTTTGTTTTGTTTGTTTTTGTTTGGTTGTTTCATTTCCCACGAGTGGCGCGGGAAAGTCGGTCAACCACGCCAGAGCCCCGAATTAGCGTGGTAAGGCCATGGTTACTCTCTGAGGTGGCCCGGTATCAGAGAGGCTCCGCTAAAATACAGCCGGATACCCCTGGCTCTGACACTCTGGATTAGGGGTGGATGGACGTTAAGTCCTTGCCAGTTCTTGGTTGGCGCTCATCAATCGGCCTGTCTGCCATGGGTGGCCCTTAGACAGCATAGCCCGTTGAATCTGCGTGCCTGCCTATTAAGCAGTGACCTGTGATAATACCTATAGTGGAGTTAATATGCAGTCGGTTTAATGAGATTAGACACTTACAGCGTCGCAGATCGTCCACCTAAGGTTTGTTCTCTCGATTGCGGATAGCTTAAACAAGAGTTTACAAGTAGCGATTGGTATACCTGGAACACGCTACAGTAATCAGGAAGACGGAAAGAGAGGCTAAGATTTAGCTTTTCAGAGGACTCCACCACCTACCCCATCGCTAGTTTTTGATCCGGGTGTCCCGGAGCCTTCCTCAGACTAAGGCGCCCCAGATTGCTCTCTAGAGCAGTTCTATAAGTTTCCCAATTGGTTTTCCTTGGGTTTCTTACTGGATTTCTCGTGATACTTGTGCTGTTCAGGTCGAATACTATTATTCGATGGTCAGACAATGACGGCTCACTAGATACTCTCCAGTTACTAATTAATTTACTTACGCTTGGGCTACCAAGCGTGAGGTCTAGTACTTCCTCCCTGACAGTAGTTACAAAAGTGGGGGTATTTCCCACGTTTATAATATCAAGTGACGAACTCATAATAAATTCTAGTAGGTACTCACCCCTGGTGTTGGTGTCGGTGCTCTCCCATATGATGTTGTGGGCATTTGCATCACACCCTATAAGGAGCGACATGCGGAGCTTGTTGCAATGCTCCACCAGTCGCTGCATTTGGGATGATACAACCGGCTCATCCCCTGCACAGTACGCCGATACGATGACAATGGTGCGGTGACATCCTTCAACATCCAGATGTACCTGAATTGGCACCAGATCTCGTGTTGCGTATTCTGAAAGTAGAATAAATTTATATTTATTGTTTATTAGAATGCAAGCTCTCGGTTTCTCGGCCCGAGTGTCCCATATTACCTTTGCATCCTTGCTCGCCAATCCTTTGACTTGTCCTTTCAGGATCCATGGCTCCTGGATCAGTACTAGCCCTAGGCTTTGGCAGGTAAACATCCTAGATATAGTCGCCGAGGCGGCTATAGCATGGTGAATGTTTACCTGTGCTAGTTTGATTTTGCTGCTGGTGGGGTTCATCGAGCTATTGCTCGCGCGGGGCAGTTACCCCGTCCTCCTTCAGCAACGAATCTTCCTCCTCCTTGGTGATTTCCTGGAAGAGGTCGATGACCGTGTTGTCCATTTCCCCCTCAGAGATCATGCTCTCCGAGCTGGACATAGACTCCTCGGTCTCCTCAGGAGCCTGCTCCGCCGATTGGACAACGAAAGAAGGTGCTTTAGTCTTCGGAGGAGCAGTATGCTCTACCTCGGACTGCGCGCTCTGCGAATTCAGATTTGATGCTGGCTGGGCTGTTTGCCCAGAGATCTCGTCCGACCTCTTGAGTCCGCACACTGCAAACCTGCCGAATCGGTAGCTCAGGGATCCTTTTTGGGATTTTATGGCGTCGAAGGATTCTCGGTCGATGCCAAGAGCCAGTACCTGCCCGGTTCCCTCTTTTCGACAATTGAGAATCTTCCACGCCTGGACGTTAAGTCCCACATTCTGTGCTTCCAGCAGTGCCAAGGAGGTTTTAGCTTCTTGCTCTGCACTGCGTGGAAGGAATATCGTTATGGAGTAGGACCGTGGTATATCAGTCCCATTGCAAGCCATGAGGCGTGTCCCCTTCCATTTCCCCAACTTTGGGGCTACTGCCTTTAGCCACTCAGCTGTCTGCGGAGTCTCGCAGTCCACTAAGAGCATTCCATGTTTGAAATGTATGCCCTGGAATTTGAGCTTATGCTCCCATCCCAAGGCCATTTCCAACACAATGGTGTCTTCAAGTGCCGTGAGGTCTGGGTTGCTGAGGATCTCCTGCGGATATTTCACCGGGAGAACAGCAACCTGCTCAGCAATCGCACCTGTCTCGCGTCTACTGCTAGCCGGGAAGGTTTTCACCGCCGTAGCATAGCTTCGACCGACCACGGTGGCGCTTGCTTTTGCAGGCTTTCCCGTGGCCCCCTCGGTACCTTCATCCACCCTCTGTTTTTTGGCTTTATTTGTTGTGGGGGGGGGGTGATGTTGCTGTTCCCCCGTTTCCCCGTCGCCACTTCTGTACTTTCGGGCTTGGCCCGATGCTCCTCGGCCCTCCTTTTGGCTTCCTCGGGCCCGAAGCCTTTATTGAGGTAGCGGAGGTACCATTTAGTGCCAGCACCACTAAGTCCCCTTCGCATAGGGTCGTCCCTCGCGCCTGGTTTCCCAGGTGGAGGTAAGGCTGGCTTATTCCTCTTCCTTCCGGTGTTGTTGTCGGGGGGTACAGGGGCTGGTACTTGAGCTATGCTCGTTCCCACTGCCTTAGTTCCCTCCACCATTACTTCCCCGGTCAGGGAGGGGATTAGGATTTGGCTCCTATCCCCACTGCATGCACCTGTCGGTGCTACCGGGTTTCTTCCCGGGCCTTTTGGCACCCCCGTGGCTTGTCGTGAGGTGACGATGGTTCTTTGACTGGTTCCGGGTCTATCATGTGCCAGGCGGTCGTCATGGATGTCCTGCTCCATCCGAACAATGACTTCGTCTGCGGTCTGTCCCCGCAATTTGTTTGTTTTGTTTTGTTTGTTTTTGTTTGGTTGTTTCATTTCCCACGAGTGGCGCGGGAAAGACGGTCAACCACGCCAGAGCCCCGAATTAGCGTGGTAAGGCCATGGTTACTCTCTGAGGTGGCCCGGTATCAGAGAGGCTCCGCTAAAATACAGCCGGATACCCCTGGCTGCAAACCATCCAATAAGCACGGGTCGCATGACACTCTGGATTAGGGGTGGATGGACGTTAAGTCCTTGCCAGTTCTTGGTTGGCGCTCATCAATCGGCCTGTCTGCCATGGGTGGCCCTTAGACAGCATAGCCCGTTGAATCTTTGCACCGTAAGCCTCCGCACCGGTACCATCGAATGCAATGATGGTACACACGTCAAGGTGACTGACAATCGCGAGAGGTAGCTTTTCCTCGATTACTGCAATAAAAAAATATTAATAATAATACAGAAATCGCAGCTTCAATTCGGGAAAGACTCACCTCCAATAGCAGTTGAATTAAACTCTTCTGGATTCCGGGACACAGCAGGATAAAAGGTAATGAGTGATATCACAGAAAAATCAGTTCCTTAGAATAAGATACGTAGGAGTTATGTAAATTGACAAAAAAAAAAGAAAATTCTAACCCCTCACTTGCGAATTTTTTTTTTCCAAATGGTGTGAGATGGTTTGATCCGCGCAACTAAGCGATCGGCCCACATAAAAGCGCCATCTCCAACCGATCCTTGAAACAAATACTCTTAATCCATTTGCAATCAAAAAAACACACTCACTTATTCTTCGTTTACCCACATTTCGTTTTATGCATGAGTATGTAGCGAATTCAGTCAAGTGACGTCGTTTTATCTATAAAAGATGACTCGTAATTCTACCCCTGTTGTTAGGCGTCATATTTAACCACATGCAATACGAATACGAATTGTTTCAACAAAACAATTAAGTCAATTATGAATGGGTGACACGCGACACCGATTTCAAGCAATAACACCCAAGATGAAAGGCATACATTTAATTTCCTCACCTCCATATCGGTCAGATCCTCCAGGTTAGGTTAGGTTAGGTTAAAGTGGCTGCTAACTGAAAGCCAACACACTTAGACCAATGAGGTCCGTTGTGATGCCACATGGTTCGGGGGTTTCGACCCCTACTCGCTAAAACCATTTGGAGCTTCTAATGAAGCGCGATAGACTTCTAACATCTGTGTTAGCTAAGTCACTGAGTTCGTTGAGGAGGAAGGCTCCTAGGTAGAGATTTCTTTTATGGGAGAGTGCAGGACATGTGCAGAGGAGATGCGACGTAGTCTCCTCCTCATCCTCCTCATCCCTGCAGCTTCTGCAGAAGTCATTTGAGTAAACGCCAAGCCTTGATGCGTGCTTGCCTATTAGACAGTGTCCTGTGATGACACCTATGACAGAGCCAAAATGCAGGCGGTTGAGTGAGATTAAACTCAAAGAGCGTCGCAGATCCAGGTTTGGCCAGATTTGCTTTGTCGCTGGACATGTATCACTACCTGTCCACCTGAGGTTTGTACTCTCGACTGCGATCCTCCAGCTCCTCAAAGATATAGCTGACAAGAATCTTGAATCTGTTAGTTCTAAGTGCAGGGCATTCACATGGTAGATTCTTTGTTTTACTCATGGATTCAACATCGATTTACCGTGTCAGTGCACTGAGCGGAGTTTGTATAGATTTTAGAGCCATAGATGCATCCATCTCCGATCCGTATCTTGCCAGCTCGTCTGCTTCTTTCTTTGCCCGAGATTTCATTGTGCCCTGGTGCCCAGCATAGGGTCACGGAATTGGCGATTGATATCTCGTCTAGGTGTTTTCTGCACTTTAACACCGCCCTTCATTTGACAACTACTGAGTCCATAGCTATTATGGCCGCTTGGCTGTCGGAGTATATAGTGATCTGCTTGTCGGCCAATATGCGCCCCTTCACCTCCTTGGCAGCCTGAGTGATCGCAGCTGTCTCTGCCTGAAACACGCTGCATTTATCGCTGATTCTGAATGACTCACCCAGGCCCAGAGTCTCGCAGAAGATGATTGCACCTGTACCCACATCCATTTTGGATTCGTCGGTATAGATAGCTATTTAACCTTCTTCCGTGACTGTTTTGTTGATCCATTCGCTTCTTTCGGTGATTCTGGCAGCGAATCTCCTTTTGAAGGCGAAGGTGTGTGGTAGATAGTCAGTGGCTGTTTTTTCTTTCGAAGCACTCCATCGTGCCTCAACGGATACGTGTAGGTAGGGCCTGAAATACCACAGTCCCGACTCTCTGAGTCTAATGGCCGTTTTAACCACTTTGCCGCTGCAGTATATGTCCAGGAGTGTGAGGTTGAGTTTACCTCCATGGTCCAATGCAAGCCCTGCTTTGAGTTTTGATAAGGCTTGAGAGATAGCATTTCTTCTCGGTAGCCTCCTACCATACAGCTGCGCCATATGTTAAAATGGGTCTTACCACCGCTGTGTACAGCCAGTGTACCACATGTGGTTTGAATCCCCATGTATTGCCGATTGTCCCTTCTACAGGCATATAGTGCCACGTATGCCTTTTTCACCCGATCTTCTATGTTTTCCTTCCAGTTGAGTTTGGAATCTAATATAACACCCAGATACCTTGCTGTCTTAGATAATTGCAGGTCCACTCCACTCGTCCTCGGTAGTTTAAAGGCCGGTATTGCCCTTTTCCTTGTGAACAGCAGGATTTCTGTCTTCGGCGGGTTTACCCCGAGTCCTCTTTCCGCAACCCCATTTGCGGACAAGTAGGAGTGCGTAGCTGAGTCGCTCACTGTAGACTGGTATAAATTTGCTGGGACCAGGAAAAAAAGTCTGGGGAAGTACGGTATCATTCATAAAAGGAGCCATTAGCCACATTTAATGTGTACCTACAACAAAAAAGACATACAAACACTTTTACACGCTATATGGGAAATCAGGAGGCAAGAATCCTGGGCCACCTACAACCATATACAAAAAAACCTTAAGCCAAAGGCAGAGAAAGCAATATATCCCGAAAACGTTCAGGCGACTAAACTTAAGACTAACATTGGACTTAGAATGGGCCATCCAATCACTACGCATAAACATCTCAAGGAAAAAAGGAACACCACCGCTCTGCTAACTTTTTGCCGATAGAACTACGCTGACCATTAGTCATCTCTTGACATGCAAACAAGTAGACGGAATTTCAAACTTAAACCTTCTTGAACTCTGCGCCGGTCCCAGCCTGGAGAAAGGAGAAGCAGTTTAGGGTAACGGGGAAGTTCCATTCTATCCCTAGTAAAATTCTGACACCTAGATGAAGCCTATGCTAAAAAAGCAAAAAAAAAACATAGGGACGGGCTACAGTCCGCTTGGGTGAACTGTTGGATACCCTGCTCTTATTCCTATCCCTCATAAGTGGGCGTGACAAAAGTCTAAGTATGGTTGAATTGTTAAGAACGCTCTACATATTTTGTTATATAACAATTAAAGGATTTTATCCAAAAAACGCTCCCTAGCTCAAACTTTGGTTTTCCAATAAAATTGTTTTATTTAATTGTGGGCGTGTCAGTAGGCGGATTTAAAAAAAAATACGCATGAGCATAAAGGGCCCCTAGAGAGTATATATTATATATTTCAGCTCCCTAGCTCAAACTTTGGATTTAAAAAAAAAAAATTAAATTAAATTGTGGGCGTGTCAGTAGGCGGATTTGGAAAATGTTAACATCGTAAGCACAAAGGGCCCCCTAGAGAGTATATATTATAAATTTCAGCTCCATAGCTCAAATTTTGGTTTTTCAATAAAATTGTTTTATTTAATTGTGGGCGTGTCAGTGGGCGGATTTTGAAAATTTTTACACATGAGCATAAAGGGCTCCCTAGACTAGAGAGTATATATTATAAATTTCAGCTCCCTAGCTCAAATTTTGGTTTTTCAATAAAATTGTTTTTTTTTAATTGTGGGCGTGTCAGTGGGCGGATTTTGAAAATTTTATCTCCCGAGCAGTTTTAGGAGTCATAGATCATATATAAAAAATTTCAGCTTCCTAGCTCAAAATTCGATTTTTTCCAAAATTTTGTTTTTTTTTGAGTTTGTGGGCGTGTCTGTGGGCGGATTTCAAAAATTCGTAAACTTGATTATTTCGGGACCCTAGAGAGTATATGGTTAAAATTTCAGCTCTCTAGGTCCAGTTTAAAGGCCTAATTTTTGCCGACGGATGGACGGACGGACGGACATGGCTAGATCGACATTACTATCGATGCTGATCATTAATATAGTAACTTTTAGGGGTCTACGGGCAATATTAAGGTATGTTACAAACTATGCGTCAAAATTAATATACCCTTAGAATAGGGTATAAAAAACAAACATGAACTACACAACAGGAAAAGGAAAAATTCGATTGGGGATATCCACTCAAATATCGGTAGAAACGTCTACCGGCATGGGCTTGGGCGGCCGTATCTACTGGGGGGATGAGTTGCCAGCGGCTTCAACAAACAAGACAATGACAAACACGAGATCACGAAATAAACGGAACAAGAAACGGAAACAGAACAGACTTCTTCTTCAGCGCTAAGCGCCTACACAATGTTAGGCTCGGCGCTTAAGCTGGCAGATGCAGCTGGCGTAGGTACTGGCCTGCACAAGGATGAGACTGCTGTTAATAGTGAACTCTGTGAGAAATCTTCTACGGGGAGTTCGGACGCTGTAAATGTATCCTTGAGTCTCTCTGAGGGTTCTTCCCTGCTTAAGGATACGCTGCTACTTCCTGTGAATGACGCAAGGACAGAGAGCCTGACGAAGCGAGCACGGGATTTCCTGTCCAGCACGTCCAGCGATGCTCCCTCCTGCAGTCCTTCCAGAAAGCAGGCGGCCCACAGGAAAAAGTTGAAAAAAGCTTTCTCTTGAGGAAGTTGAGAAGGCTCCTTCCGGCTGCTCCTCCGAGGATTCCGCATTTGATGCGCCTTGCGAATCGGCTCGCATTGAGACCACCAAGGGATCAGGCGGTAGGAAGCGTAAGCGTGGTAAGCGGAAGAGGCGGTGTCGTTTGGGGAACGCGGAGGGTAGAGTTGCAGTAAATGCCGACCCCAAAACTGCTGGCCCCGTACCTAACGCTTCTGATCTGACCGTGAGGACCGTGAAGGTAACGGTCACTAGTATGGCTAAGGGGTCACCTAAGGTTGCTGGTAAAGCGGCCAAAGGCAGAAAGAGGGTTTCCACTAGCAATCATGCAGGACCCTACCTGCCAAGGAAAAGCTACACGGACTCGGCCTTGACTGGTTCACGATTGGTGGTAGTTTTCCCGGGTGACCACCTGAGAAAATATACTGCGAAGAACAGCAGCCAATATGCAGGTCTTTGTCCCGGAAATTTTTCTGGAGACAAAAGCCATCATCGATCTTCTCAAGGGTCACGCCTCGGGTCTATCTACCGACAACACTTCAACAAATTGAATGATGGCCGTCTGTATACTTTTGGAGTTGATGACGATTCGGAGGTGATGCTTGGGAAGTGCTCCTACCGTTTTTTTTTCTCACTGGGCGCCTGGTCTTCAGGCCAGAAAAGAGGGGAGTTAAGGCTGGAACTTCCAGTGGGAATTAGCTCATCACTGGAGGTCCTTCAAATTAATCTGCAACATTCCAAGGCGGCTTCACCTACATTGTGTTGTCGCCTGAAAAACTGCATACAGAAACCTGATTTGTATAGGGGGGTTGTATAAGTGCCTTTTTGGGTTTACCAAGATCAATTTTTGTAAAACCAGGGATTCTTAATACTCGTACGTATATCTTTGAAGCTAAATAATAAGATAGCCTTAGCGTCGCGTTGGCAAACGCATCCAGTTGAAACTTAGGAAATCAATGAAACTTATCACAAAGCTGCGGTGCATTTCAACTTAAAAATGACTCGTAAAAAAGCATTATGTTCCGTAACGTTTCCGTAAGCATGTGTTATTGCGAAGGTAATGAAAAGTATGAACTGTCAGGCTTTTTCTTGGTATAGGATACGAGCACAGATAATAAAGCACATATCGCATGCAGAGTAAAAAATATGTCGCTTTTTCAGGCGACTGGGATTTACTCCTGAATCCCCGTTCGGTCGAACTCGTTCGAATCGTGCATAAAGGTAAGATAAGACTGCATGCCAATTGTGCATTCAAATGACCAGATTATCTGTCAAATGCCCAAAAGTTCATCGCTGTCAGGGTAGTATATTAGACTACGTGACCACAATGACCATTTTGGTCATTTTTGCCCTGCTGGTCATTAAAGGCATTTGTTGTTATATTTTCAGAGCGAGTTGTGGTAACGCCGTACATGTTATAGCGAAACTTAATTTTTCAACAAAATAAATAAAACAGATAATCGGAAACATAAAAGTAATACCTAGGTATTACACAACAAATACTAAACCATGTGAATAAAAATAACAACAAAACCACTTATTAACACTAAACAAAAGCACAATAAAAATGTAATTATTAAAACAATTTACGGCAAATGTTATCCAAAAATATTATTATTATCATGCAAAAATGTTATTATTGAAGTATTAAATAACTGCACGCTTGGAAAAGATGACAATTTTCAGTTGACAAAAATGACAGCAATGCCATAACAAAATTTCAATAAATTGCTTATGGTCATTAGGTCATTATACTGGCATTCGTGCTTATTGTCCGATTAAACTGCATGCCATTTTGTCATTTTTATCTGTCAAAATCAGCATGGTCATTTGTGGTCATTTGGTCATTAGGTCATTTGTGATATGCCGATTACACTGCATGACCCTATTTTGACAGCGAGAACTGTCAAAAATGGTCATTAAATGCCAACGTGGCATACAGTCTTATCTTACCTTAAGACATGTTGTTCTTTCAAATTTGGTTGGAACAACCAAGCTTGTTGCTCTTGCTTATTTCTCTTTGTGTTTTGGTTTTTATTATTTCGTTGTTTGTTTTCATGTACCTAGTGTGTTTGTTTTTGTTTTTCAGATTCTGATTCTAGGTGTGTTTAATGAACCTGAGCTGTACAGAAAAGTACAGAAAAGATCAGAAAAGTACAGGATTTTGTGTTCCATGAGCAAAAATCTTGCCCCAAAATGTTTTACATTAGGCGTTTTTCTTTTTTAGCTCCGAGCGGGGCACTGAGCTGTCAAAAAAAGAACTGTGTTACTTTTTTAGCTCGGAGCGCTCTGAGCACAAAATTTGTATTTCTTTTTTATCTCTGAGCTAGCTCAGGGCTCGCTCGATGAGCTCGATTAAAAATGACCGAGCACATAGAGCGAAAAGCTTAGCGCGGCTGCCTTCATTCATTATTTGTGCTTTTTGCATAGTTTATTTACTAGAAATTATAATTTAAATGGAACAATCCTTGACAAACACCAATTTCAGAAGCAATCCTGACTATTTTGAAAATTAATAGAAAAAAAATTATCTAATGACAGTTCAGTGCCCAATTCTGTTTCTTAATTAGCTCGGAGCGCTCAGGTTATGTTCAGCTCGGAGCGAGTTCTGATCGCTCGGGCCCCGCTCTGTTCCCCGCTCGGGGCTAAAAAAGAAAAACGCCTATTCTGTCACTTTGTGTTCCATGACGCTGTCCAGCTCAGTTAAGATCAGAAAAGTACAGGATTTTCTGCACCTCCTTTTGAGGAAGGGCAATTGCGTGAAAAGTGTGAAATTGAAGACGTCAAATGTCACTGATGTCAGCTGATTTGTTTGTTTGGCATGAAATTTTGAAAAGTTTTGAAAATAAATAAAAATTTACAACCAAAATAATCATAAGAAACTATTTTTAACTAATAAAAATAGTGGTCACGATTCGGACTGTGAAAATAGTCAAAAAATAGTCATTAATGACTATTTTTTTCTCTGAGTATGTTACTGACGATCACACACGCAATGTGCTTAGGTTAGGTTAGGTTAGGTTTATGTGGATGTCGGCAGAAGCCGACACACTTAGACCAATTTAGGTCCATTGTGATACCACGTATATTATCTACCTCAACTCTGTAGATGGGACTGGCCAACGACACGCGATTGTTCTCAAACGGTCCCCCATCTACGTACTAACCGCGCCCAACGTCGATTAATTACGGTGATCTGACGAGAACCGATTACTCGACGTGGTATGGTCGTTGGTTAAAAATGAGCTTGCGCCTTACGATATGATTAGGCCGAAATGTACATCTACCTGATTACCATCATTAAGGACGCCATATTCGTTTAAAGTAATAATATTGAAGAAGTGTTTCCTTAGTGGCTTTATTTTTAAGTAATAAAAATGAATTAATTAAAATGACGTATTTTTTTTTTATTTATGTTCTGTGGTATACGGCGTAAACCTGCTCGCATAATTGGTTTCGTAGACTTGAACCTTGTTTCTGATCTGCTGCATCGGGAGTACTGTTATGGTTCGAGCTTTCTTCGTTGCTGTTGTTTGTTTCGGGGTCTAAGATTAATCCATCCACACCACAAAGATTATGTAATACAACACAAGCACGTACAAAATGGCAAAGTTTTTCTATACTCCGCAACATGCAATAATATGTACAGTTGTCTAAACCTTTGCTTTAGAATGCCAAATGAGTGTTCAATGACAACTCTTCCCGAACTTTTGCTTGGTTGACAAATGGCCATTGTCACGATAAGGTGTTATAAGGTGCCTTGTACAAGCGTATGCAGAATCCCCTAATATAAACAATTCCCCACATAAATTTGAGAGCTCAGGATATATGTCGGAATTTTCCAAAACTCTATTGTCATGAACTGATCCTGGATAGCCAACGAAGATGTCAATAATTTGCTTCCTTTCGTTACAGATAGCTTGCAAACATATACTTATAACGTTTTTTCTATCTATGTAATCGCCCTTGGCTCGCTTAGGAGGGTCAATCCTTATATGGGTACCGTCGATAGCACCTAAATAAAATATATTAAATTTATTTCCGTTAGATTAAATAATATTTTTTTTTTTTTTTTTTAAATTCTGGCTCGCCAAGGCGATTTATAAGGGGAGGTACTTCGGCCTAAAAGATCTTTTGTACCGTATGGGCCAGAAAAGTTTACACTAGTAGAATTTCCACTTTCCGTGTAAAGCGGACAATTTTACCAGTAGAAGAATTCTTTATGTCCTCGGGGCTCATTTGCTCCCTGAAAAAGATCTTCTTTCTAATTCCATTAAGGGCTGAACATTCACATAAAATGTGTTCAGCTGACTCGTCCTCTTCAAGACAGAGTCGACACTCAGGAGAGTCTGATATTCTCATTTTGTGTAGATGATATCTTAAACCATGGTGACCAGTAAGGTAACCTACTAGGTTTTTGATATCATGCCTGCTTAAGTTTAGACATTTGCTGGCATTTTGATTGAAGGGCCGAATGGCTCGTTTGGCCTGTCTTAGACCTGGGATGCTTTCCCAAAGATAGATACATTTTCTATGTTCCCAGTTTTTAATTGCTGCCGTTGCTGCTGATCTAGGAGTGCAGCAGAAAGGTTCGGGACCTATGAAAGGTGTTTATGAACCTTTTCTGGCCAGTTCGTCGGCCTTTTCGTTACCTTCTACCCCGACATGACCCGGAACCCACCATAATTTGGTCTTGTTTCTTATTCCGAGTGTTTGTAGGGTATTGAAGCAGTACATGACTGATTTGGAGTCAATTGTATACGAGCTAAGGGCGTTTATAGCTGCTTGACTATCCGTGAAAATATGGATGGTTGCACCTTTTATGCCAGATAAATCATTCATCATAATATCATCATAAATAATATTAGCATTACCTATTATCCCCTGAATACCAGTTTTATTATACACCCATAAGGTAGTTCTACCTTTTTCTTCCTCTATAGGCCACCGAATAACTGAATCTGAGAGGTTGCTCAAAAAGCCAAGCGTGCGATTTATTATTCGTATACATATAGTCAACTATTACTAGTATGACTATATATATTTTGTGGAGTTTCACCCAGATGTGGTGGTTTGGGATCATCAGTGGATTACCACAAACACATCAAATCCATACTCGATTTTAAAAAGTTTTATACCAGGGGTATATGTGTTGTCACCACTCACGGATGAGTGTGAACTTATTTCCAATTCAAATGTTCCTTCAGATTTGAAGAATAACAAAAGAAATGTTAGTTCAGCCTATTGTATGGCTATGACTGAAAGTCAAAAATTAATATATATATAGTCAACTATTACTAGTATGACTATATATATTTTGTGGAGTTTCACCCAGATGTGGTGGTTTGGGATCATCAGTGGATTACCACAAACACATCAAATCCATACTCGATTTTAAAAAGTTTTATACCAGGGGTATATGTGTTGTCACCACTCACGGATGAGTGTGAACTTATTTCCAATTCAAATGTTCCCTCAGATTTGAAGAATAACAAAAGAAATGTTAGTTCAGCCTATATATATATTAATTTTTGACTTTCAGTCATAGCCATACAAATACAAATGAACAAAATTCTATTGGCAATGTAGCTACAGTGAATTTACAATTGTATGCGTGGAACTCATATATCGCGGATCCAAAAATGACGGGAAAAGTTGGGTCAGTGTTTTTGCTTGAAGGGACCCCTTCATTTTGGATCCGCGATATATGAGGCGTTCCACGCACACATTTGTAAATGGACTGTAACTATATTACCAATAAGAAGAAGAGCGAGAGTCGAGAGTAGTTATTTGTAATGGCGATTCGTTCATCTGTCACTGACACTGTCTCTGGCTGTAGCTGCAGATATAATTTTCTTTGAAAGGTAAACTAAAATTGAATTTATTATTGCACACAATTATTTGCTTAATTAACTTTGTTTGAATTTAGATTTATCAAAATCAAAAAAAAAAAAATAGCAACCGATGAAGGCGAAACTACCAATGGGCCGCATTTCGTTGATATTAATGCTACCGGCACAAATTCATGCTGAAAGTAAGTAACATACATATTGTTACATCCAGTCTAGGATTCGAAAAGATAAAACGTAATTCTATTTAATTAATCTTTATTAGTTCTCTTTCAATGTCTTTTACTTCTTGATTATTATTCTAATAATTCACTTATTTAATTCAACAATTCACTTTCACAATTAATCACTTTAAATAAACAATCACTTCTCTTATTCAATATTCTCTATACTTTTCACTACTGTCATCTATCGCCCTTCTTTATCGCGGTTCACAACTCGAATGTCTTGGGTGCTCCTGCGACATCTATTTATATCTCCTAGTGACACCTCTCGAAATTTCCAGATTCGTTGAGAAGGTTCGTTAAGTTCAAAAAGTGCGAGAACACTTTTACTGGATCTACGCAAGAGACGATGTCGAAACCTGGTGCCGAAAATGCGCCGCTTGCGCAGCCAGTAAAGGCCCGAGAGTAAAAATGCAAGGCAAGATGCATTAATACAACGTTGGAGCGCCCTTTGAAAGGATTGCAGTTGACATCGCAGGACCGTTTCCAGAAACCAACAGTGGAAACCGCTATATCCTCGTAGTGATGGACTACTTCACTAAATGGCCTGAAGCCTTTGCTATACCTAACCAAGAAGCTAAAACCGTGGTAGAGCAGATTGTCCACAACTGAGTAAGCAGATTTGGCGTACCAATGGAATTGCACTCGGACCAAGGTCGCAACTTCGAGTCGAAGATCTTTCAAGGAGTATGCCAGCTACTAGGGATTAAGAAGACAAGAACAACCCCGCTTCATCCACAATCGGACGGAATGGTGGAACGCTTCAATATAACCTTAAACGAACACCTTTCTAAGGTTGTTGGCGACTGCCAGCGGGACTGCGACAAGCACATCCCCATGTTCCTATTAGGTTATCGAAGCGCAGTTCATAACACAACAGGACATACTCCATCCGAAATCCTTTTTGGTCGAACCATCCGGTTACCTAGTGAATTGATGTTTGGATCTCCGACTGATGAAGCAACGAATGAAGATGATTATGTGGCGGATCTCAGAGAAATCATCAGAAACATTCATCGGAAAACTAGAGATAAGATTCGGATATCCAGCGACCGCATGAAGACGAGGTACGATACAAAAGCGACCACCACAGGATTCCAGGAAGGAGATCTGGTATGGCTATACAACCCTCATCGCCGAAAAGGTATGTCACCTAAACTACAGCAGGATTGGGAAGGACCCTATAAGATAGTGAAGCGCATCAACGATGTTGTCTACCGGATCCAGCGAGGAAGAGGCAAGCTAAAAGTTGTCCATGTGGATCGTCTCCATCGCTACCATGGCGAAAATATTGACGTGCTTGTTCGGGACGAACAAGTTTAAGAGGGGGATATTGTTGCATGTTTGCTTGAACTGTGTCATTAATTAGCCAACTACGCCATCTAGTAGAAAGTGGCCATATTACCGATTTTGGCAGCATTGGAATAGCAGTTTGAGTAGCTGTGGTATAACTTGGTATGTTGTTCTCGAACCTTCTGAACTTTTGGTCAATTTCTTCGAGTTTTCCTTCAAGAACATTTTTAAAATCTTCCACAGCGCTCTTTTGGGCGGCAACTATGGAATTCTTTTGTTCTTCCAATTTGGAATCTAGAGAATTCTTCTGTTCATCAAATTTAGAGTCCATTGATTGCAATTTGGAATCTAGAGAATTCTTCTGTTCATCAAATTTAGAGTCCATTGATTGCAATTTGGAATCTAGAGAATTCTTCTGTTCATCAAATTTAGAGTCCATTGATTGCAATTTGGAATCTAGAGAATTCTTCTGTTCATTGAACTGAGAGTCCATAGAATTCTTCTGTTCATCTAACTTGGCCAGAAGTAATTCCATCATAGCAGTCATATCAACGCTTGTACTTACTTGTTCTTCTGCTACGTCGAACAAAACGGACTTGGGGTTTTCTCCTTCGTTTTCAACAGATTCCTGCAGTCGAAGCACAAGATCACTTTTTCCTCCAGCTGTGGAGAGATTCCGCTTTTCCAATTCAGCTTTTAACTGCGGTATACTGAGCTGTAGTAATTTTAATGTGCGGCCCATTTTTTTTTCTATTTAATCAAATTCACTTCACTTTAATTTCACACTGAATACGTTTTATCCCACTTCTGACACCAATGTTACATCCAGTCTAGGATTCGAAAAGATAAAACGTAATTCTATTTAATTAATCTTTATTAGTTCTCTTTCAATGTCTTTTACTTCTTGATTATTATTCTAATAATTCACTTATTTAATTCAACAATTCACTTTCACAATTAATCACTTTAAATAAACAATCACTTCTCTTATTCAATATTCTCTATACTTTTCACTACTGTCATCTATCGCCCTTCTTTATCGCGGTTCACAACTCGAATGTCTTGGGGGCTCCTGCGACATCTATTTATATCTCCTAGTGACACCTCTCGAAATTTCCAGATTCGTTGAGAAGGTTCGTTAAGTTCAGAAGGTTCGAGAACAACATACCAAGTTATACCACAGCTACTCAAACTGCTATTCCAATGCTGCCAAAATCGGTAATATGGCCACTTTCTACTAGATGGCGTAGTTGACTAATTAATGACACAGTTCAAGCAAACATGCAACAATATGTATAGATAACATGCACATTTATTTGATTCATTTATTTTGCAGGAGAAGGAGAAATGGTTGCAGGAATACGAAATGGAAAAATGTGTTGTTTTTAAGAAATAAAATAAACATGAACAAACATTTCTGATTTTTATTTTAGCGATACTCGATTCTCGTTTTTCTTCTTATCTAGCCTCGATTTGTACCTTTTTTTTGGATCAGTTTTGGATTCGTTTTTTGCTGACCAAAGCGAACTCAATCTGTCACAATACATACACATGTGAGTCCGCGGCTATTACAATTTCCATACTAATTGGATCCGAAAAACGTCGTTTTTCGGACCCGTATGCGGAGCCGTATGCGGAGTCGTCCATACGTCATTGACTCCGTTTGCGGACGTAAAACGGAGTCTCTTGCTTGAAGGGGTGTGCTGATCTGATCTGTTCTGTTCTGATCTTTTTTTCATTAAACACAGCTAATGTCAAAAATTCTGTCCTCAAATTTAATTGCTTTCTCTCTTCATAGTAATTGTGATGATGACGATGTGGACGAGGAAACTGTATTTGATAATACTTTGTTCGAAAAAGTGATAAATGAAATCAAAATTACAAATTGAATTTCATTGGAAACGACTGCTATGCGTTATTTTACAAGATATCTGGCATTTAAAATGCTTTTAAAAACAAGTGTGCAAATTGTTCGAAATTATTTTTAAAAAGTGATGAACAAATAACATGTCCCTCAGAATTTTTAATTTTGCTAAGAATTTTTCCCAAAATAAGGCTCACTATTTTGGGAAAAATTCTCTTAGCAGCAACTGATGAATTTTTCAAAATTTGTAGGCTCTATTTCAAAGTATACCATACAATTTTTAGAGATCGTCCGCATATTAGAAATATAAGGGAGAGAATGGCCTTGGGTTGCATGAGAATAACAAACCTTAGAGAGTCGAACTGTTTTGATGAGCAAAACCAATGCTTTGAGCATCGCAAAGATATTCTTTACTTTGCACTTCTTACTCTCTTGCGAAAACATTGTGCTTGGAAAATCAAAAAAAAAGAATTACCAGTAAAAATCAAAAAATTCAAATTTTGTCAGGAAAACAAATGCAAAACAATCACAAAATTGAACCAACTCCGACAGAGTGAGAGACACGGGGACCTCACTATAAACCAACACCCCAAGACTTAAAAGCAGTAGGTATCCCAAGTTGCTATTGCAAGATATACTTTCCTGCTGGTCCCCTGTCACTGTTCTTAAAAAAAAAAAAAATAACCTTGAACAAGAAATTCCTTTCATTGAATCAAAGACATTAAATTCGTACACAGGGATTTTTGTTTTTAACACCTTTACTGCGAATAATAGAAAATAAATTTTCTAAAATATCTTGATGAGTTCTCTTTGTAAGTAAATACTCAACTTTCGCGAATAAACCATCACTTATAATATCTTCACTAAGTAATAAAACCTCGTTTATTGTCTGTACCATTCCTTTAACACAAAAGTTTCTTGGAAGATTAGTTGACTCTTGTATTGATCTTAAGTAAGACAAGAATTGTTTAAGCTCATTATAAGCTGGATTTCCGACCTGAACTCTACGCTTTAAAATATTTTTATCGTAATGAGTCCCACTATCCATACAGTCGAAAGCATTATTCATTTTTAATGTGAACGCTTGTGTTGCTAGAGCTTGATTTGAACTATTTTTAAGGCAATTAAGGTGACGAGCAGTTTGTATAGATGCAGCTGTTGTCCCACTTAAGGTGTCCGTTGCCAAGCGAACACTATTTTTTCCAAATGCATTTGGGGCTATGTGTGCACTTGTAAATTTCAAGCATGTTTTAGCTTGAGCTCTTTCTAAATTGAATTTTTTAGACGTAAAAGAAAACAAAGGGTTGCAGCAAAACGAAATATGAAAAAAATGTCTATATGTATATCGAAGTTACAAGTTACAACTCACTGGAGGATGGTTGATATCCACGACTATACAACTTAAAATGGTTTCATACCGAATTGATGCAACAACCCTTAGGTTTGAGAATTTTATTGTCGTTGAAAAAGTGGTCATTTTTGTTTACTCTGCATGCGACATCTATGTAACTTTATTATCTGTGATACGAGTCTTTGTAAATAATTAAACTTTTGGTTTGTGTCAGAGGTCTAGCGCACGTAAGGCCTTTGGACATATCGAAAGCAACACACTTACCAAAGCCTGATTGGTCTGATAAATGAATCCAAACGGATAACTCGAATGGAAAAGTAAATTTTCTTCCGAACGGATATCTCGCCAGGACAGAATATGAAATATCCTGGCCCATTCTAAAATGCAAACTTTACACAGTAGGAAATGCGGCGCAATTAAAATGTTAAATGATCGTTTTCCTTTACCGAATTTGAACGAAAAAAACCCAAACAAAGTGTGGAGGGAAAAAAAATAAAGCAAACAAGTTCCGGTCACTGCCACAGGACTGCTACAAATCTCCGCTTCTAAATTTACGATGCACGCCAAATGCCATATAACACTATGCCTTCAAAACTTTTTTAAACTTGGTCTTTAAAAAACAAATTAAGTATGTATATTGTTGCATGTTTGCTTGAACTGTGTCATTCAGCATTAATTAGTCAACTACGCCATCTAGTAGAAAGTGGCCATATTACCGATTTTGGCAGCATTGGAATAGCAGTTTGAGTAGCTGTGGTATAACTTGGTATGTTGTTCTCGAACCTTCTGAACTTAACGAACCTTCTCAACGAATCTGGAAATTTCGAGAGGTGTCACTAGGAGATATAAATAGATGTCGCAGGAGCACCCAAGACATTCGAGTTGTGAACCGCGATAAAGAAGGGCGATAGATGACAGTAGTGAAAAGTATAGAGAATATTGAATAAGAGAAGTGATTGTTTATTTAAAGTGATTAATTGTGAAAGTGAATTGTTGAATTAAATAAGTGAATTATTAGAATAATAATCAAGAAGTAAAAGACATTGAAAGAGAACTAATAAAGATTAATTAAATAGAATTACGTTTTATCTTTTCGAATCCTAGCCTGGATGCAACATTGGTGTCAGAAGTGGGATAAAACGTATTCAGTGTGAAATTAAAGTGAAGTGAATTAGTTAAAAAAAAAAAAAAAAAACGTATTTAGTGAAAAAAAAGGAAAGAAAAATGGGCCGCACATTGAAATTACTACAGCTCAGTATACCGCAGTTAAAAGCTGAGCTAGAAAAGCGGAATCTCTCCACAGCTGGAGGAAAAAGTGATCTGGTGCTTCGACTGCAGGAAGCTGTTGAAAACGAAGGAGAAAATCCCAAGTCCGTTTTGTTCGACGTAGCGGAAGAACAAGTAAGTACAGCCGTTGATATGACTGCTATGATGGAACTACTTCTGGCCAAGTTCGATCAGAAATTCGACTGTATGGACTCTAAGTTAGATGAACAGAAGAATTCTCTAGAACAACAGACAAATTCTCTAGATTCCAAACTGCAATCAATGGACTCTAAATTTGATGAACAAAAGAATTCTCTAGATTCCAAATTGCAATCAATGGACTCTAAATTTGATGAACAAACGAATTCTCTAGAACAACAGAAGAATTCTCTAGATTCCAAATTGGATTCAATGGACTCTAAATTTGATGAACAAAAAAATTCTATAGACTCTCAGTTCAATGAACAGAAGAATTCTCTGGATTCGAAATTGGAGTCAATGGACTCTAAATTCGAAGAACAAAAGAATTCCATAGTTGCCGCCCAAAAGAGCGCTGTGGAAGATTTTAAAAATGTTCTCGAAGGAAAACTCGAAGAAATTGACCACAAGTTCGAGAAGGTTGAAACCAAATTCGACGAAATCCATCAGACGTTTTGCAAGCATGAAACAAACTTCGAGAACTTGGCTAGAGAGCTGGAGAAAGTGAAGAAGCAGAAGGCTCGAGAAAATTCTGCGGACTGCCCGAGAAGGAAAGAGATGCAGCCTCCTGTTTTCGACGGTCAAATATCATGGCCAATTTATAAGAAACAGTTTGAAGCAGCTGCAATGGCGAACAGCTGGGACAACGAGGAAAAGTCGATTGCGCTAACGCTCGCACTAAGAGGTACAGCTGCGGAGTTACTCCAAACCGTCTCAGAAGAGAAGCAACACGACTACGACGCCCTGGTCAAGGCTATAGAGATGCGCTTCGGTGATGAGCATATGCAGCAAGTGTACAGGGTCCAGCTACGCAGTAGAGTCCAGAAGCGGGGAGAAACACTTCAACAGCTGCAAGCAGATATCGAACGTCTGGCACATTTGTCATATCCTAATGCTGGTGAGGTTCTCATCAATGAAATGGCTGTGGAGGAGTTTATCCAAGCCATTGAAGATAGACAACTGCAAATGGCCGTAAGAATGGCTGGAAAGAGAACTCTCGCTGAGGCCCTAGCATTTGCCTTGACAATGCAAGCTGCTGATCAGGCATCGCATGTGTTCCACCGCGTAAGGGAAATGACAGCCGTTGAATGTTCATGTCAAAGAGCAGACGTCGTAGACCGGAGCAGAGATAACAGAGGTCAAATGCGCTGCTGGAACTGCAACAAAATAGGGCACCTACAGAGACAGTGCAGAGCTCCACCCAGACGAGGCAGTTGTCCGCATTGCGGGCCTAGGAGGGGCAACGAAGAAGCATCTGGCAGGGATAACAACCATCCTGCAGATATAGCTTCGCATAACCAGCAGTCGGGAAAACGTGTAAGGACCAGCTTCGTGGGGCAGAAGTTGGTTTCCGGAATCGACGACCCCAGGACCACAATTCAAGTCTCCTAAACCAAACGAGGAAACCAGAGTCTAACAGTGGAAGCCTATATCGGACAAAATAAGTGCGTGGCAACCATCGACACCGGTGCCACCGCTTCCATCATAAGGAGGGCCATCGTCCGTCAGTCTTGGCTGCACAACACCAGCAATTACTGTCTGAAAACAGCAACAGCAGCGACAGCGAAAGTGTATGGAGAGGTCATACTAACAATAAATTTGGCAGGATTAGTATTCTCCCACGCTTTCCTAGTAGCCGATATATGTGACGAATGCATCATTGGAATCGATTTCATGAAGGCGCATGATGTAGTATTGGACATTGGTATGCAAGTAGTAAGTACTCAAGTATCGAAACGTAGAAATTCCGATGGTGTACGGGAACGAGAACGTCGCATCCCTGAGGACAGTCATTAGTAAGGACGAGGTCCTACCACCTTCTTCAGAGACACTGATTTGGACAAAGCTGGAAGGTGATCCTGGGGCCCACCGATTCTTTCTAGTCGAGCCAGAAGACAACCACTGCCGAAATTGCGTGGTTGGAAAAATGCTTGTCGAGCCGAAGAACAATATGGTTCCCGTACGAGTTCTTAATGCGGAACACAAAAGCGTCAAATTGAAGCAAGGTGAGGTGGTTGGAAAGTGTGTACCGGTTACTGCCATCACGAAACTATCACAGGAAGGTGTTGCGAAGCCTCGTTCACTAATGGGAATGACTGAGGCCAAAAGAACTTTATTCCAGCACTGCGATCTGAATCGGGAGCAGCAAGCCATGGCAGGGAACCTCATCAACGAGTTTGCTGATATATTCGCTTCGCGGGACTGCGAGTATGGCCGAACACACCTTGTACAACACCGGATAGACACTGGAGATGCGAGACCGATTCGTCAGCCTCCCAGACGACTACCATTGGCTAAGCAGACGGAGGTTGCAGAGATGGTGTCGACGATGGAGAAGGAAGGAGTAATCGAATGCTCTAAAAGCCCATGGGCATCTCCAATTGTCCTAGTCAAAAAGAAAGATGGCAGCACTCGGTTCTGTGTAGACTATCGCCAACTGAATAATGTCACCAAAAAGGATAGCTACCCTCTACCAAGGATTGACGATACGCTGGATACACTGTCCGGAGCTCGATGGTTTTCCACTCTAGATCTGAAGAGTGGCTACTGGCAAGTGCAGATACATCCGGAAGACCGTGAGAAAACAGCTTTCACAGCAGGAAACGGGCTCTGGCAATTCACAGTAATGCCATTTGGACTGTGTAACGCGCCGGCAACCTTTGAGCGACTAATGGAGCGTGTTTTGTTGGGGCTAACATGGAAAACGTGTTTGGTCTACTTAGACGATGTCATCGTGGTTGGAAAAACGTTTGAAGTACATCGAGATAACTTGAAGGAAGTGTTCCAGAGACTACGAAGTGCACAATTAAAGCTTAACCCGAAAAAGTGTGATCTCTTTAGATCTGAGGTAAAATATCTGGGGCACATCATCTCGTCCGAAGGAGTAAGGACTGACCCAGAGAAGGTCGATGCGGTGAAAAATTGGCCCGTTCCCAAAGACAAACACCAACTGAGAAGCTTCCTGGGACTTGCAACTTACTACAGACGGTTTGTGAAGGACTTCGCAAGGATCGCAAAGAGCTTGCATCAACTGACGGAAAAGGGAAAACCATTTAAATGGTCAGGTGAATGCGAAACGAGTTTCAAGAGTCTCAAACACCAACTGTGTGATGCTTCAATTCTAGCGTACCCTACTCCAGGAAAGACATTTATTGTAGATGCCGACGCTAGTAATGTTGGGATCGGAGCCGTTCTTTCGCAGATCCATGATGGCCAAGAGAGAGTAGTTTCCTACTTCAGTAAAGTGCTATCCAAGCCGGAGAGGAACTATTGCGTGACCAGGCGGGAACTCCTGGCTTTGATCCTGGCAACAAAGCACTTCCACAAGTACTTATATGGGAAGAAATTCATCCTGCGTACAGATCATGCGTCTCTAAAGTGGCTGCTGCAGTTTAAGAACCCTGAAGGACGAGTCGCGAGGTGGATTGAGCGGCTGCAGATGTATGACTACGAGATACAGCACCGAAAGGGAACTCTTCACTCCAACGCAGAGTAAACATTGCGTACGCCAGGAGGAAAAAGATAAAGTGTCAGTCCAACGGTTGAGAGCTGAGCCCATTAGCCCATTAGAGTGCACGGGAGATCCGGAATGCTCAACAGGAAGATCCGGATATCGAGCCGATTCTCGCCTGGAAGGAACATGAGGGCAAGCCGGACTGGCAGCAGATCTCCAATAGGAGTCCGGAATTGAAGGCATACTTGGCACAATGGGACTCACTTCATGTCCAGGATGGCATTTTGAAAAGAAAATGGGAAAGTTCGGATGGAACATCAGCCGTGATGCAACTTGTGGTACCCAGATCGAAAGTCAACGAAGTACTTAGGGAACTACATGATGGAGTGTCCGGAGGTCACTTGGGAGTAAATAAGATACTCGAAAAAGTGCGAGAACACTTTTACTGGATCCATACAAGAGACGATGTCGAAAACTGGTGCCGAAAATGCGCCGCTTGCGCAGCCAGTAAAGGCCCGAGAGTAAAAATGCAAGGCAAGATGCATCAATACAACGTTGGAGCGCCCTTTGAAAGGATTGCAGTTGACATCGCAGGACCGTTTCCAGAAACCAACAGTGGAAACCGCTATATCCTCGTAGTGATGGACTACTTCACTAAATGGCCTGAAGCCTTTGCTATACCTAACCAAGAAGCTAAAACCGTGGTAGAGCAGATTGTCCACAACTGGGTAAGCAGATTTGGCGTACCAATGGAATTGCACTCGGACCAAGGTCGCAACTTCGAGTCGAAGATCTTTCAAGGAGTATGCCAGCTACTAGGGATTAAGAAGACAAGAACAACCCCGCTTCATCCACAATCGGACGGAATGGTGGAACGCTTCAATAGAACCTTAAACGAACACCTTTCTAAGGTTGTTGGCGACTGCCAGCGGGACTGGGACAATCACATCCCCATGTTCCTATTAGCTTATCGAAGCGCAGTTCATAACACAACAGGACATACTCCATCCGAAATCCTTTTTGGTCGAACCATCCGGTTACCTAGTGAATTGATGTTTGGATCTCCGACTGATGAAGCAACGAATGAAGATGATTATGTGGCGGATCTCAGAGAAATCATCAGAAACATTCATCGGAAAAATAGAGATAAGATTCGGATATCCAGCGACCGCATGAAGACGAGGTACGATACAAAAGCGACCACCACAGGATTCCAGGAAGGAGATCTGGTATGGCTATACAACCCTCATCGCCGAAAAGGTATGCCACCTAAACTACAGCAGGATTGGGAAGGACCCTATAAGATAGTGAAGCGCATCAACGATGTTGTCTACCGGATCCAGCGAGGAAGAGGCAAGCTAAAAGTTGTCCATGTGGATCGTCTCCATCGCTACCATGGGGAAAATATTGACGTGCTTGTTCGGGACGAACAAGTTTAAGAGGGGGATATTGTTGCATGTTTGCTTGAACTGTGTCATTCAGCATTAATTAGTCAACTACGCCATCTAGTAGAAAGTGGCCATATTACCGATTTTGGCAGCATTGGAATAGCAGTTTGAGTAGCTATGGTATAACTTGGTATGTTGTTCTCGAACCTTCTGAACTTAACGAACCTTCTCAACGAATCTGGAAATTTCGAGAGGTGTCACTAGGAGATATAAATAGATGTCGCAGGAGCACCCAAGACATTCGAGTTGTGAACCGCGATAAAGAAGGGCGATAGATGACAGTAGTGAAAAGTATAGAGAATATTGAATAAGAGAAGTGATTGTTTATTTAAAGTGATTAATTGTGAAAGTGAATTGTTAAATTAAATAAGTGAATTATTAGAATAATAATCAAGAAGTAAAAGACATTGAAAGAGAACTAATAAAGATTAATTAAATAGAATTACGTTTTATCTTTTCGAATCCTAGCCTGGATGCAACAATATCAAGAAACACAAAGCTCCATAAGAAAACCCGTTTTTTACCTGGAAAGCTGTTTCTCTTCATATTGGACGGGACTATACCATGTAATTTTTTTTCCGAGGGTGGGTGGAGATCTTGAAAGACACTACTGAAGCTAGTAGTGTCCCGCCACCCACTAAAACCACCTCCCTTTTTATTTACGACTGAGTTAAACTCATTTAGCAAATTCTACTTTAATGTATTTGAGAACGGTTGGTGGGATACAGCCCAATGGCTAGTCCCGAAGATATTTAAATGTTCTTTATTTTCTTATTTCGCGTCTATTGGCGTTAAACCAATTTAGTTAATAATAAGCTACTACGATTGAGGATGGGTGGTTAAAAAGGAAAGGAAAAGGGGTCGTTATTCGTTTTCTATCTATAGCTATTACATAACCAAATCGCTTGGCTTCAATCTCTTAGGCCTTCTTAATGTATTGAGATTTTCTTCTACCATGTGCTGTATAGCAGTATTCACATGTTCGTGGATTACGTCATAATGCTTAACCGCATATTTTCTTAGTATATTTATGACATACTCTACCCCTAGATCTCTGTGTAGATTGTCATTTCGAATGTACCATGGAACATTAACATTATCTCTTAGTACTTTGTTTTGGAGAGTTTCAATCATTTGTAGATTCGATTTTTTCGTACAACCCCAAAGCTGAATTCCATATGTCCATACGGGTCTTAGGATCTGCTTATAAATCAGGAGTTTGTTCTCAATTGAAAGTTGGCAGCTGCTTCCCATTAGCCAATGCATATTTCTTAGTTTAATGTCTAGCTCCTCTTTTTTCTTTTTGACACCACTTAAGTTTAGCATCTAGCATCATACCTAAGTATTTGGCCGTATTTGCATACGGTACTTCTATTCCATCTATATTAACTCTTACCGCATTTATTTTCCTCTTGGTGAAGTTAATATGAACGGATTTATTCTCCATTTTTTCGTCCAGTCCCTAATAGACCTTATGGATCTTTGTAGTTTGTGTGATGCGTCTTCTGAATTGTCGCCAATTGCCATTATTGCTGAGTCATCAGCAAGGCTAGCTTCTTCTTGTTCAGGCAAATCTCTTGTATACAAAAGATACAAGATTGGCCCCAGGACACTGCCCTGTGGTACACCTGCCGTTATTGTCCTCAGGTCGGAGTATTGATTTGCATATCTTACACGGAAATACCTGTCTGAAATATATGATTTAAGAATGCAGTAGAACTCATCAGGAAGATCCGCTTACAATTAACATTCTAATCCTTGATGCCAAACTTTATCAAATGCTTGGGCTACATCTACATCTAAAAATGTAATGAGTGTTGGTTAAACATGATTAAAGCTAAGTCTCACCACTGCAGAGATGTTCATTGTGACAAGACGCGGATGTGCTGTGTTACGTCTCCAATTCCGCGTCCTTGAGCACCAGGAGCCGACCAATCCCGGTGGAGTAGGGTCGTTTAATACTGGGCGCCACGCGATTATCCCAGCGCTCAAGGGAACTCCTCCGTTTGAACCGCGACAACCGAAGGGTCTGCGGTAAGGACACGTCTGCCTCCCAACCTGACTCAACTGAACCAAAACAAAACAAAACCAAGATTTATACCAAATAATTCACAATTTAATCATTAATCACCTCGGATTACCGTCACCAAGAAAAATTCAACAACCAAAAAAAAGAAAAAAAATATAGAGTTACGCGGGTTGAACCTAAGCCCACCCAAGAGCGCTACAACCGGTTATAACCCCCCTGTTCACACGCTTTAGCCAACACGGTTACGGTTCCCCTTTCTAAATGATTAGTTATAATTGAGAAAAATAAAGAGAAGAATGGATGACATTAACAATATTAGCCATGAATAAAAAAAATAGTAAAAGGAAATAAATGTAGATAAAAGATTAAGGAATAATAAAAAAAAATAATATCTATATAAAAAGAGTAAGAAATTGAGTACTAATAAAAAAAAGGAAGATTAAAGAATAAATGTAAAAGATCCAAGCTTTAGGTATCCCCGAGGAAGACAGGAGATAAGAAAAATAAAAAAAACTACGTTGACTCAGCCTGGGACTCGAACCCGTACACGACTCGTCTGCATTCAGCTGCGCGGTCCTCCAACCGATCGGGCCACGGACCGTCGTTAAGGTCGGTTCTCCAAACTCGTATAACTCCGGCTGACAATAGTAGTTCCCGCACCAAAACGGGGATAAGGAAAACCTCAGACCTTGGGATAGCTGGCCCTATGGGTGAAAGACGACGTTGACACTGTCACTATGGATTCCTATCGATGGATCTTAATAGGATACAATTACCTTTAGTATCAGCAATAACAACCACGTATGTATATCCGGTGGATATATTTGGTACGTATCGGGACTATCGTATACGGTGTCTTCAGTTTCACTTCACGAGCTAGTCTATGTACTTTATTTTCTAACGACACTTTCACCGGTATCTATGTACTGGGACCAAATTCTATTCTAGATATGAGGGGCACTGCACTTTTCACTCCCACTAATGTCGTTCGGCGATATACTATAATCCACCCTTTATATTCATTTATATTTACAAATGGTTTTGGCGAAAGAAAAATTAAAATTTCCGACGTTGAAACCAATAAAGTTTCTTTCCCGTACACACAACCGCTCGTCACCGACTCGTTTACCACCGTCCCATTCTCGACGCCATTCAGTTGGTCCCAGACCACTGTTTCTTCCCCATTTCAGTTCCTGATGCGGTACGTTCTCGTCGACCTTGTTCCAGCGGTACGACGTGGTTACGGATCTTCCGGGCTTATATCTTAAAAAAAGGAAGGCTCGGTCCCGGCGGGAATCGAACCCTGGGCGCTCCCATGGGGAGCTAGCTCTCTCCTCTCACGCCAATTCCCCAATGTGGAAAAGGCTGGCCAATTCGGAAGTTCGTTTTTGCACGAAGAATGTGAAAACTTCACCTGAGACGCCAATTCGTAACAGCTGATAAAAATGTTTACTCTGATGAAAGTTTGATTATGATTAGTGACAGCATTCAGTTTTGCATTTTATTTGATAAAAATAAATTATAAAGAAAATAAAAAATAAACAATACGCGAATAACAGTGCTCGCTGGCATATATCCATTTTTTTTTTCGCTTGATACAATTGTATGAATTTCCATTCTAATATTTATGTTTTAATTCAAAGGTTTATAACGTTGTTGTTATATTCAATATTCTCAATTTTCATATTACTAACTTCTAGACGCCAACTTATAATTAAGAGAAAGAAAACAAAAATTCGCAAGTCTTCGGTTTTAAGAGTCGAATAAGAACGGCAATAAAAACACGTAGGATAAAATAATTCAAATAAGGAAATAAAAAAAAAGTGAGTTTCAAGGGAACCAAATGAAAAGCCTGCATATTCTACTGCGGTATGGATTCGGATGGCGGAGCTTCAGAGAGAGCAGAATCAGCTTCAGCGTTTGCGGTTGATGGGACCATCGCAGCAACGTTTGGAGCACCTACTACTGGCACTGAAAATTGTTTTGTTGTTGTTGGTTCAGGGTCTATCTTAGACGCATTCTAAGTTAAAAAAAATTAATAGTTAGAATACTTATTTATGCGTGCTTGGGATACCTACAGCAGATGGCTCATGTGTCCGAGATTTGCCAACAGACGAGAGATCACCTTGTGCAGATGCACTTGCTATTGATGATGTAGAAGTTGATTTAATAGCATCATCACTGGGTGGAGAGGAACTCTTTCTGGTTTGTGGTTGGTATGCTGGTCGTTGTACGAACATATTGTCCAAAATGTGGTCGATGTTTTCTGCACTTCCTATAGGAGCATTGGCAGAGGTGTTTGACGACGATCCAGGAGTTGATCCTGATGTTGAACTATTTTTTGATTCGTCATCCTTGCTTTCCTGGCTTCGTTTTGTTTTTTCTGATGGCGGTAAGATGGGTATAGCATTCGTAGGTCGCCTTTGCGGCAAGACAACTGGTCGAGCAGTCGGCTGCGGCGAAGGAACAAAATATGTTGTCCCTCCGACTGTGTTAAAGTTTTGATAATTAGGAAAGCTCGGATATGCAGCTGTAGAAGTTGCTGACGGATTTTGAGAAGTGTTCTGTACATAGTTTACGGTGCTAGGAGGCACCGCAGCTGTGGCCGGTGCAGAAATTGTCGGCGGTGCCATCGCAGCCTGAGTAAGGGGCTGGGAAGCAGTCGAGTTAAAGGCAAGTGGAGCAGTTGCGGACTGCGTTTGCAGAAAAGCAGTTGGTTGTTGTGTGTATTGACTCTGAGGAGGGACAGCTGCAGGCGGAGGAGAACTGTAGTCAGGCGCAGTTGGTGTGTAATAACCTGCTGCAGGTGGTACTGACGTTGTAGGAGCATATTGCTGCTGAATCGGAGTGTATGGTTGCTTCCCAGCAGCCAACGGTAGAGATGCTGCAGCTTGAGGCAATCCAGAAACCTGCAGCGCCTGCATTTGCGCTTGAAGGTTCTCTTGATAAAGATGCATTATATTGGCTGGGATAAGGTGCTGTTCCTGTATCATCATCGGCTGAGTAGGATGAACATTTGTTGCTATTTGCTGTTGTTGCTGTACTTCATGTTGCATATGCAACTGCTGTAGGGTATGCTGATCCAAGTGCGGATTGTTGGGCACCCCTCCAGTAGCATCAAGCTGCGACCTCTGTCTTAAACTCGAATATCGCTTTGTTCGGGCATGTTCCTGTTGATTAGCAACTTGTTGTTGATGTTGCTGTAAGTCGAGCATAGGATTTTGTAATGCGTTTTGATTGATGACTGGTATATTATGTTGAGTTGCCAAAGTATGCATTTGAACGCTTCCAACATGACTGGGGTCGTTTCGATTCTGTGCTTGTTGTAAGCGAGCTGACAAATTTGAGCTGTTTGTTTGCCGAGTATGACCACTGTGATTGCTTGAAACTTTTTCTCCTATTTCCCGAGCATTATTATATCCCCCAGAATTAGGGTTGTTGATTGATTGAGGATTCTGTTGGCCGGGATCGTAACCATTGTATGCTTGCTGATTGATCACTTTGACTGCTTGTTGCAGGTTCATTGCCTTATTGTTGTTGGGTAACTTTTGGAAATTCGATGTCTCCGAATTCGTTTCAGTGGCTGGCTGGTTCACTATTGACCTTACAATATTTTCATCTTTGTCAATAATGTTGCTTCCTCGGCTCGAGTTACCATGAGTTGGCCCTGTACTAGGACCAGAACGATTTTTGTTTTTGAAGTCCATTGGAGGCTGGCGAACACCCTGGCGGAAATTTTTAGAATTTCCGGTGCTTCGCCTAACATGTTCCTTGTTTTCTCGGTTGGGAGTCTGCTGAGCACCAACGCGTGGACGGTCTGTTTGCGGTCTATCAAATCGATTCTCCTTTTCGTCGCGGTAACTTCGGGACTTCCGCGCTTTCTGTCTCTCTTCCAATGCTGGAAAGTCTTCCGAATTGGGGGGCTTCCTTTGAGCATTGCTTGCTTTTATATACGCGGTCTCATCTTCCCAATTGCGCGAGTATTTGCTGGGCCCACGAGCATAACGACGACGTCTGCGAGCCCTTGGTGGTCCGTCTTCATTTCGTATGTCGTATCTGTAAGAATAATGCAAATTAGATTACTGATTTATGTGTACACCATTCAGGCAACAATCAAAACATGTTCTTACCCATAAGCGGATACAAGTTCTGCTCTGGATTTTGGAGCCTGTTCACCAGAATCAAAGCGATCGTGAGACCAACGATCTCCGCCAGATGCTGGTTGCCACTTTTTCATCGTTTTAGAAGCCTGAGAAATTGTTGTCGGCGACAATGCTTTCACTTCCCCGTCCTCACTTATTTCAGTTACTTGCGATAGTGTACCTTCCCTACAACGTAAGGCATTTAAATACTCGTTTGATAAAAACAAAATATAAGTTATTACGGCTCATCAGCGGTACGATCATCGTGTTCATAGAATGTTCCTTTCTTGGGAATATATTGCGGATTGCTCCGATCCTCGTCCACCTTCTTCGTATAATCTGTCGTTTCTTGACCATCGCCACGCTGCCTCTCAGCGTCGAATTCTAGACTATCTGTGTCCGTGTGTCCCACATCTTCCAAACTTTCGTCATCATCATCGTCCTCTTCATCGCCATCATCATCCTCATCATCATCATCATCGTCGTCGTCGTTGTAGTCGTCATGAGCACCGCCTTCGAGATCGCTTGCGGTGTCATACTCTGAATGATGTGAATTACTAGACTTTTCGTTATTGGGCGATGTTCCCAAATCATTCACCTTTGAAAAAAAAAAAAAACAAAAAAACCCCAACAAAATGAGCTTTCCGCAGTGTATTCGAGTAGCCATTGCTCTTACTAATAGCTCTCGGACAGTATATATATAGCGATTGCAATATTTACTGATAACTACTTTTTCACCTTAGGAAAATAAATCAAAAAAAAGTCATCATTTACCGACCGCGTATATGGCTGCTCAAAACCAGGTCATAAGAGCCCAATGATTAAACTACAGCCACCGCCAAACTTTCATTTTAATTGTACGCTCTCTCGATTTTGCTCTAATATACTTATATGTGAATTGTGCGTACTTTTGACCTATGTTTGTAGTTGACTCTTTTACACACCGAAATAGCTGGCTTTTGCCTTAATACAATTTTATAAGTATTATTAAGACGAAATAAAAACAATTACCTCATTTTTAATATTTTCTTCGGGAACATCAGCAGCTAAAGTAACTGCGGAAACCGATGAGTGCTCAGAAGCTGGCGCCTGTGCCAAATTAGCAACTTCAGCCATTTAATTTTGTTTGTTAAGAGTTGTTCTCTGTTAATTTCGTTTTTGGCAATGTTTTCCTTTTGATATTGAATGCAGGTAGCAAATGAAATTCGAAATTTTCTTACTACACGCAACCAATTTTCTAACTATCACAAAATCACTGTGAATGGGAAAAGGTTTTCGCTGCTTTCTTATTCTTAGCAGAAAAAATTATCGTTATTGTATGTGTGCACAAAAACGGGAAATTTGTCGCTGCTATGTTGTCTGCCTGGATGTCAAATTGCCTATGGTGAGAAATTTGATGAGTGTTGAATTTGGAAAAGCACACTCATGCAGTCAGTAGGTACTCAAGGAAGTGTTCGCATAAATTGTTGTAATTAGCAAACCAGTAAAATAAATGAATTCTAAAGGTTAGATTTTTAACAGTTTTCGCTGTCCAAATAGGGTCATGCAGTGTAATCGGCATATCTCAAATGACCTAATGACCAAATGACTACAAATTACAATGCTGATTTTGACAGATAAAAATGACCAATTTACAAGCAGTGTAATCGGACAATAAGCGCGGATGCCAGTTTAATGACCCAATGACCATATGCAATTTATTGAAATTTGATTGTGGCATTGCTGTAATTTTTGTCATCTGAAAATTGTCATCTTTTCCAAGCGTGCAGTTATTTAATACTACAATAATAAAATGTTTGCATGATAATAACAATATTTTTGGATAACATTGCAGTAAATTGTTTCAAAAAAATTATGCGAAAATTAGTTTCAAGCAGTTAAAAAACAAATCAAATGGAATTATACCTATGTACTACTTTCTTGTTTCCGATTATCTGTTTTATTTATTTTGAATGAAAAATTAAGTTTCGCTTTAACATGTACGGCGTTACCATAACTCACTGTGAAGATATAATAACAAATGCCATTAATGACCAGCAGGGCAAAAATGACCAAAATGGTCATTGTGGTCACGTAGTCTAATATACTACCTTGACAGCGCTGACATTTTTATCATTTGACAGATATTCTTGTCATTTGGCTGTGGTCATTTGAATGCACAATTGGCATGCAGTCTAATCTTACCTTAAGAACTAACTGCCCACACCGGTTCGTAAAACTAGCTTATCCAAGCATTTGTGTGTAGCAATATTTTTATAACGTATGGAAGGGACCTAGAGTTGTTTGCCGATAGACTACTTCGCGAGTAGTCAGTCACAAATGTCACACGTCAGTGTCAAATGAAAAAAAAAACATCAGCAGAATTAATTGAAGAAACTAATTATTGAATTTCTATGGCGGGAAACGAGTTTGGTTTAGTTTATAATAAAGCGAATTATACAAAAAAAAGTCCCAGCATTAAAAAGGAATATGAGCACAATATTTTTGAGTTCTAAAAAGTAAACAATACAATTGGATTCTGTACAATAAATAATTGTTTTGGAAAAAAATATTTTTGGTTGAATTTAAGCTGAACAATTTCCCATACATACATATATTACAACTAAATACAAACAATTAATTAATGGCAAAATAAAACAAACAAAAAAGTGAAAATGCTTGTAAATATCTGCATCAAGAGCTACACAATCATTTTTGGTCAAACACTGTTTTTATTGGTGTTTTTTTCTTTAATATACTTACTCAGGTTTTTCGTCTATAAATTGATAGTTTCTACTTCTTAGAAGCCCTTAATTTCATATAATTATACGATTTAATAACAGTCACTATGATTTTTCGATACAATTTCTACAATTTAGTGAAATTGCATCCTTCATATTTTTTAATCCAGGGGGAAAGCACGACAGTGTAAATCCACACGCGAAACACTAGAGGTAGTTCCTCCTTCAAAGAGTTCGTGACCGGAAATGACCACTGGGAGAGACTCTCTCCTCACAGTCAAGCAACGGCCCGAGACGGAGGATACACTTCTGGAATACAAACTTGTGCCCCAAAACGACAGTAAAAACAAAGAACCTCTAAGCAAAAAAATAGGGAAGGCTACAAAAGTGCCCTGAGGTTCTTGTGGAAAATTAAAGAAAGAGATGTAGCCTATCTTTTAGATAGCGTTGGTGAGGAAGTCCTTTTAGCTCTGCCCAAAACAAATGCCTGTAAAATTAACGGCGCTGGATGGCAGAAAGGTGTCAAGTTCGTTGGATGTGGCACCACGAACCATGGCCCGGCGACAAACTGGAAGTTATACCCGCCTCAGTTCTCCCCGGCTCTGATATGAACCCACTGGTGGCTGATGTGCAGTTACTGCCTGCATTAGCCACAGCTAAGAGCTTCGTCGACGGTAGTACTACAAGACTAGCTACGGAAATATGAGACATCACCACAAGTTGTGTTATAACTCGTAGCCTGTAGCCCGTGTCTGAAACCGTCAGGAGCTCTTCGTGGCAATGGCTGAACTCGGGATCCCGGCGAAACTGATCCAGCTGTGTCGCGTAACATTTGAAAAAACGCGGTTTAACAAATGTTTGGAGAAGCTGGGTTTTATGCACTTAATACTTAATTATTTGTATGGAAAATGAAGAAACAATTAAGAAAAGTTGTAATAAAATAGGTACTTAGAAGGGAATCTTCACAATTCATATTGAAGGCAGCCATCGTGGATAATCACGAATACAATCCTGGTTTGGCTTTACTTTGTTTGGAAAATAAATATTCCCAGTATTTTTATTCACCCCTTTTTATTCTTGATAGTGACAGCCGTGTTGCAGCTGTTCAGAAATGGTAAACGATTAGACGCTGTTTTCGCTTTCTATTTGAATAAAGATTGCCGGAATTTTGATTAGCACTGTTCGGAAAAATGGGGCTCTTAACAAATCCGTCGTTGAATCAGAGAAACAAGTTTGGACGCACTTTCATAAAACACAACAGAAAAATATGTTCCTTGCTGTATTTTGCTGGACTATTTTGGTTTGTTTGTTTGGGTCATTCAGATTTTAATCATTCTACATATTTATCGGAAAATGCCTTATCACCTGGTAAAATACAATAAAATAATAAGCGTCAGCCTTAACTTAGGTACTCATTTTTAGGGCTTGTTTATTCTGAACTGAAGCACGATTCTGGACGCTTAGCTCAAACCTATTTGGATGAATTAAAGATAGAACGAGAGGTTCACAGAACTGATATGCCTTATTCTTGGGTTCAAGCTAAAATGAAGCAAATCGGTTTGGAGACCCATGTTCATAACTTCACCTTAAACTATCCCTTTGGAGGGGGCAAGGTTTTCCAAGGAAAGAATGTGTACGGCATTCTGCGTGCACCTCGGATTGGATCGACTGAGGGCATTGTGTTTTCGGCACCTTATCGTCCCCCTAATTCAGTTCATCCTGACATAACTGCTAGCGTTCCCTTACTCCTAGCATTTGCAGACTTTGCACGACGTAAGTACCAATCATTAAAAATAAAATTAATAATTGAAAAGCAAAACATACATTTTGAATCAATGTGTACAGGGAAAAATTACTGGGCAAAGGATTTAATATTCTTGGTAACCGAACAAGAACAGTTGGGCGTGCACGCTTGGCTAAAGGCGTATTACGAAGATGGTATGGGTGACGTATCCGTATTAAATAGTGGTGGCCTTCCTGCAAGGGCTGGGGAAATTCAAGCTGCCCTTAATTTGGAAATTCAAGATTTTGATGCTGGTAAGTCAAATGCAAGCAATTGGAACAAACTAACTTGAGCAATTTTCAGAGTACATCGATGTTAAAATAGAAGGCCTTAACGGGGAATTACCGAATTTGGATATGTTTAATTTGGTACAACGTTTGGCAATTCGCGAAGGAATACCATCGGGCTATAAACAATTCTCAAAAAGGAAACGCAGGGCATCGCACACTACAGTCAAAGATAACCTAAAGAACATACTCGCTATGATATCGAGTCAGGCGAACGGTGTCCCGACAGGCAATCACGGACTTTACCACCAATATCGCATAGAATCGTTAACCCTTGAGGCTATAAAACGATCTGGAAATTCGAATAACCGGAATACAGCTTCAGTTGTTCTCCTAAAGATAGTTGAAGGAATTTCTAGAAGTTTGAACAACCTGCTTGAACGGTTTCATCAAAGCTATTTTTTCTATATTTTAGTACAAAACGATCGATTTATTTCGATTGGTGACTACATGCCGTGCGTTGCACTAATGGCTGGTTCACTGTTCATCAAAGCATTTCTTCTCTGGCTGGGTCTGAACAGTGTTGATGAAGAAAACCATCCGGACAAGGAGAATACGAACGAAAACGATCAACAGCTTCCTTACGGAAAGGTTCTAAGTTTTCTGGGCAAAGTATTTTTGATTGGATTTCTCACTGGAAAACTGCCTTTGAATAGTTCACTCATTGCTTTTCTAGCTGGTCATGAAATTTCAACACCAATGGGTATAACACTTTCGCTACTGTTTGTAATGGTCCTCGGAGTATTTATACCCTTTTTCGTCCGCCTAAGTTCATCCGGTCTAAAACTTCTAGAAATTGCCGCGCTCTTGTACTTAGGGTCGATACTTTTAGTCCTTGGACTTTTGCATTTTGCGCTTGGTATTTTAATAGCCGCAGTAAGCTGTCCCTTGGCGATTCTGCAAAACACGAAGCAGGGACATTCTTCCAGATTTGTCACAACATTGTACACATTCCTACTTAATCCTATAGTAATTGTTTATCTGCTGGTATTGGCGCTTACACTTGCATCATTTCCTGAGCTCTCTCTGAGCAACGTTTGCTTCAAAGCTATTAACGCGTCCATGGATGCTGTAACATACGTTCTAGTCGATTCCATCGTAAGTGCACCACTCCCTGGCAGTAAGCTATTCATTATTCATTTCTGCTTCTCCCTTTCAGATCTACGACAACTGGTTGTATACTTTGGTTACAGCTTTTTTCTTTCCAGCTTGGATCTTATTTTGGTCGATCAATATAATAGCAGAAGAAGCAGATCATTGCAAGGTGAAGAAACTAAAGGCACATTAAACGCCATTTTATTTTATTGTAAATCCACAATAAATTATTTTATTTTGACCTATTCGTGCCTTCCCGAAACATATTATCGGACACAAAAAATGAAAGAACAAATGAACGCTTGTTTGTTTGATTGACTTTGAGAAGGCTTCGACATCAAATGTTTAGAGCAACTTTTTTGCAACTTGACCAGTCTGAAGTATGAACAAAGCGAGCTCAACAACATAATTTTTTAGCGTAACTTCGATCAAATTGAGGAATATTGCAACGACTGAAAGTTGCAGATTAACTTTAATATTTACCTGGTCTGGTGCCTCCAGGGTCCAGGCATATAAAAATAACTAGGACGAAATCACGTTGCAATGGCGATTGGCAGTGACAAAAGCGATCACGTAAAATGAAATCGACCAAACGACATGTATCCGACTTGCTTTTTAACCATAATCCGCCCACCCGGCGTCTTTGAGTCACCGTTTCAGTTTCGAGAGTAATTTTCACAAATTTTTGAAAAGCATTCCCATTTGCACTCATTGACTTTGTTTCCCTAAGGGAACACTACTTAGAAATGAAAAAAATTGTAAAGAATGTATTACTGTAACAAAGATATACCGCCATTATTATTTGCCAAACTAATCCACAGGTGGTGTCTCACAGTCACCTGGAAATTCAACAATTGCAACAATAATAGAATATACGGAAAAGCACGCCTTGTGTGCAAAGTGTATTCTTTTATGCTAGAGCTAAATGATGATGATGATGAAGCTGAAAAATATCTTGGGAAGGATTGAACTGAATGGAACTCTGAACCGTTCAGTCAAGTGTTAACCGACTATCTTAGAATCCTTATTTGTATTGGGTGGTGAAATCCCTATCACTCATATGTAGGTTAGTAGTAGTGTAGGTCTGCACATGCAGCTCGATCGAGTGATGTTGGTGGATGAGTTTATATCGCATTCCATATCGACGGTTAAGGGCGCTCGGTCGAGTTCGCGCAGTGGCAGAATATTCTTAGGGTATCATAAATATTCTTAGGGCAAAATATCAGAAGTGGGATTGTTAATCCAAACCGTGTAAATATAATTATGGTAATTGTGATAGTCGATGACCGAAAAAAGAAAAAGAAAATAAAAATGCGCATTCATAGAGCATTTAGAGTGTTTTCCGTGTGTTTTTGTTAGGACGTTCCAGTGAAAAAAAAAAAAAAAAAAAATTATTACCTAAAATTTCCCTATGAGAAGATAAGAGCGAGTATATCCTTTTATTCGCCCGCAGTCGGTACATAAAGGTATAGTACAACAGACATAGGTATAAGGTAAGGATATGCATGATGGTCACGTGTACACCATTGTTTGTTCAATCTGCTGTAGGCGGCAGATAGGCGAAAGGAATAAAGGAAGCCAAACTGAAGTTATTTGTATTTCGGCCGATCGTGCTAAGTTTCTTGTTGATAGATAATCTGCTAGTAAGGCGCAGTTAATCTGTTTTTTTTCTGGACTGGATAGTTGTTTTAAGGGTTGGTTTTACCAGGTTTGGTTTTTTTTTGGGGAAACTTGCAAGAGCAATATGACGCTTCTTGTTTTTGTACCGAGCCGGATATGTATGTTAGAATATAAGGGTGAATTTTGTTTAATTGTGCTGTTTCTGCCATCCGCACTAGAAGTGTATAATGGTGTTGGTTTTTCCGAAAGGCAAAATGAGGATAAGCCTGGTTGTTGGTGGTCGAAAAAAATAGGTATTCACCTTTTTTTGAATTGGCTTTGAGAAAGGATTTGTTTTGTCCAAATCGTTAAGTAGAATCATTAGTCTTTGGATAGTGCTGGTGACCGGGCATAGTTTGGTGTTTGGTTATCAAAAAAAAAAAAAAGAGTAATTGTTGAACTTAGTGCGTGGTATCTCGTTGTGAAAAAAAAAGGCAAAATGAATCAACTAAGGAAAGAATTAGAGGAGTTGAAAAATAAAAATAAAAAATTGGAACAGGAGATTGCGATTTACCGTCGTAGTGAAAGTGCGGATGTGCCTTCGGGAAGTGCTAGTGCATTGCCGAGTGTTTTTCCAATACGGCTTGGTGTGGACGAAATTAAAAAAATAATACCCTCTTTCAATCCAGCTTCCATTTCTGGTTTGACCGCCGCAGAGTGGGTAGAAACGGTGGAAAACATTCGTCACCTTTATGAGTGGGAGGATAGGTCCACATTGTTTTATGCGTCGTTGCGCTTGGACGAGGCCGCATCCTTATGGATGATTGCTCAGAGAGGTCGGATCACTAATTGGACGCTTTTTAAGAACAAATTAGTTGAGGACTTCCCATCGCTTACTGATGAAGCCGAAACAGTGGTAAAAATAATGGAGCGGAAGAAAAAGCAGGACGAAAGTTATGAACGCTACGTCTATGAAATGCTCGCATTAGGAAGACGGGGTAAGTTCTCCACAAAAACTATAATCAATTTTGTAATTTCGGGTTTGGGAGACCCAACATTAATTGATCACGTGACTATGGCCAAGTGTTGTTCAATAGCAGAGTTACTCGATTTATTGAATTCGCTTTCAAAAATAAGAGCGCAAGCAGCTAGTCGCGATAAATTTGACAAAGCAACCGAGAAGTGTCTCAAGGCAAATAATCAACACTCTGGCGATAGGAGGCCATATGTGGTGCCATCAAGAAAGAAAGATACACCAATTTGCTATAAATGCAAACGTCCTGGGCATTATGCGCGTGATTCCTTCGTCCCTTCGATTCGACATCACAAATTTGTTTCAACTGCAAGGAACCGGGTCATTTTGCACGTAACTGCCGTACAGCAAAACGACGCCCTTTTAAGTCATTAGATGGCCCACCACGGAAAATACGGCGCCTGCTACATAATAGCAACGAAGGAGGGCTGATGAAGGAGATAAAAGTAGGTGATTTCAGGGTCGTGGCATTTTTAGACCTTGGAGCAGATTGTTCCACATTACGACTTAAAGAAGCCAATTCATTCAACTGCCAGCGGGAATATTGCAATGTCACCCTTAATGGGTTCGGAGGAGGAAGTGCCTGCTCCATGGCAAAAACCAACCAAGTGGTTGCTGTCGGGGATGTCACCATGTCTATTGACATATATATTGTGGATAACGATACCCAAGACGTTCCAATGATACTGGGTAGGAACTTTTTAGACTCACCAAAGGTTCGTCTCATAAAAGAGTTTGGCTCCCTAGAGGTCCAAGAAGTAAATTCAGCTTCTCAATTGTGACTAAAGCGTAATGAATCTAAGTCCAAGCCCCTTTTTAAGCCCGGTGATATAAACATTGATGAACAGGTTTCCGTTGAAAACATTAAAAAACTTTTGCAACTTTTAAATAAATATCGGGAAAGTTTCGCGGCTACTTTAAGTGAATTAGGAAAAACAGATGCCATTCAAATGCAACTAAATTTAAAAGAAAAAAAGATAATAACGTATAAACCGTATCGTGTGGCGTATCACGAATCAGCTCAGCTTAAAAAAATAATAGATGATTTATTAGCAAATGACATTATCGAAAATTCCTCCTCTCCTTACGCTAGTCCAGCGTTGTTAGTGAAAAAGAAAGACGGTGGTTACAGAATGTGTGTCGATTATAGACGTTTAAATGAGATCACGGTACGAGAACATTTTCCTACACCAAATATAGAAGAACAAATAAATTTAATGACCCATGGACAGTTTTTCATTGTTCTCGACATGATGTGCGGATATTATCAACTGCCAGTTTCTACCGAATCCAAACATCTTACAGCATTTATTACCCCACATGGTCATTACCAATTTAAGCGCGTTCCATTTGGTTTGACCAATGCCCCAGCGACATTTATGAAACTCATGAACTTAGTTATTCGCCGATTGTCGTCCGAAAACATCTTAATTTATATGGACGATATAGTTCTCTTTGGAAGAGACATTGACGTACTGTTCGTTGTACTCGAGAAATTGCTGATTGTGTTGAGAGAATTTAATCTGACTTTAAATATGTCAAAATGTAAGTTCCTTACAACCAAAATTTCTAATTTGGGTCATGAGATTAGCGGTGAAGGAATTCGGCCGGGAAGCTACAAAGTGGAAGCTGTTAAATCGTTCCCAATCCCGACGGAAGCAAAACATGTACGGCAATTTTTAGGACTGTCTGGATATTTTCGGAGATTCGTCGCAAATTACGCAACAATAGCAGCGCCATTGAATAAACTGTTAAGAAAAGATACAAAGTTCAGCTGGGCGAACGATGAACAACAAGCATTTGACATCTTAAAATCAAAGTTGTGTGAATCACCAATTCTTGTTATTTATGATCCAACACTCACACATGAGCTTCACACCGATGCTTGCTCCTTGGGTCTGGCTGGAGTTCTTCTGCAAGTCAATTCGTCGGACGTGAAGCAGGCAGTTTCTTTTTTTAGTAGAGCGACCACCGAGTTAGAGAGGAAATATCATAGCTACGAGCTCGAAGCCTTAGCTGTAGTAGAGAGTCTTAATCGCTTCCGGTATTATTTACTTGGTAAACGGTTCACCATATTTACTGACTGCAATTCCTTGAAGATGACGCAGAATAAGACGGATCTTGTGCCGCGCATAGCTCGCTGGTGGCTAAAGATTCAAGAATTTGATTTTGTCTTGGAATATAGAACGGCGAGTCAAATGCAGCATGCTGACGCTTTGAGTCGCAATCCGACGGAGAATGCAGTCGAAATGGACGAGGTCGGCTTAAATATCAACATTGTAGGTATGCAAGAAATCGATTGGGTGGCTATTCTGCAATTTAAAGACCAACAACTTAACGAAATAAAGAAAACATTAACGGAGTGTGATAAAAATGACACAAAGCGGAAGTCTTTGAAGAAGGAATATTGTCTTAAGTCTGGACGTCTTTTTAAAATTACAACAGAAGGCTCTCGTTTTGTAGTACCACGTGGGATTCGGTGGCGAATCATCAAAACGTCGCATGATGATATTGGACATTGTGGTATTGATCGCACGATTGAGCACATCAAAAAGACATACTGGTTTCCAAAAATGCGGGGCATCGTCGCAAAATATCTAAATAGCTGTATTCATTGCCTGTACAATCAACGGTCGAAAGACGAAACCAGGCATCACATACATCCCATAGAGAAGCATCCGGTCCCATTTTTCACGGTTCATATGGATCATCTCGGACCGTATGTTAAAAGTTTGAAAGGGAATCAATATGTTTTGGGAATCATCGACGCTTTCAGTAAATTTGTCATATTACGAGCTGTTAAGGATACGACGTCGAAAGCTGTTATTAGGACTCTAGTTGATCTGACACAATTTTTCGGTTCACCATCTCGAATAATTTCAGACAAAGGAACTGCATATACCTCACGACTTTTCAATACTTACTGCAACGACAACGGAATTAAACACATTTCAAACGCGGTTTCCACCCCTCGTGCCAATGGGCAAATTGAAAGATACTTTCGTACGGCTGGAGTTTCTATATCTGCAATGACAATTAGATCTGATGGGAGAGATTGGGATGATCACATTCCTGCCATTCAATGGGGACTGAACTGTTTAAAGCATCGTATCACCAACCAGACGCCTCAAGAAATTCTATTTGCCTTCAAGCCTAAGAACGTGTTAGGTAACGAGCTAAGCATAATGTTGCAGGGCGACGATTCTGACGAAGAAGATGATAATACTCCACTTACTGAGTTGCGGGAAAAGGTTAAGAAGAGGATTGATACATTGCAAGCAAAGCAGGCCAACAAATTCAATGAAACTCATCGGAAGCCTCAAAGGTACCAAACCGGGGATATCGTACTTATTCGCGCAGCTCATACAGCTATTGGCCAGTCTAGGAAACTACTGCCAAGATTCAAGGGACCATACGAAGTCAAGGGTGTGTTATCCAATGATCGGTATTTGATTGGAGATTCACAATCTATGCAAGTTACGTCGAAACGGTATGAGTCCGTACATTCAGCAGACCGGCTGAAACCGTGGTGTTCCTTGGACGATTGCAACCTCGATGACTTAGACGTTTTTGAAAAAGGCGACGAGAAGAAAAATTAACTGTTCTCGCTTTATTTGATTATTCACAGACAAAACAAAATTTGAATTGAAACCATTTGCTTAATTTTTTGTATAATTATCACCGTTCAATTTCAGTTAATAATAAAATGAATTCTGTTTAAATTTATATACATTAACGCGTTTACATTGTTGTTGAATTTTAAAGGTTCTGGTATTGCAGAACAAGGGCTATCGGAAGAGGTAAATTCTTGCTTATATTTATTGAAGGTAACCAGAATACAAAGGAAATTGGCGAAGTCGGAAGATTTCTGGTCTCCCTGGACAACAGTGTTGAGCTTTAAGTTGTATAGTTAAAGGACTGTGATCATGTCGGGCTTATGGGACTGGCCGTGAGTTAAAAGACTGTGATCATGTCTGGCCGTGAGTTAAAAGACTGTGACCATGTCTGGCCGTGAGTTAAAAGACTGTGATCATGTCTGGTCGTGAGTTAAAAGACTGTGATCATGTCTGGCCGTGAATTAAAAGACTGTGACCATGTCTGGCCGTGAGTAAAAGACTGTGATCATGTCTAGATATGAGAAATTAAAGGACTGTGATCATGTCTGGCCGTGAGTTAAAAGACTGTGATCATGTCTGGCCGTGAGTTAAAAGGCTGTGATCATGTCTGGTCGTGAGTTAAAAGACTGTGATCATGTCTGGCCGTGAATTAAAAGACTGTGACCATGTCTGGCCGTGAGTAAAAGACTGTGATCATGTCTAGATATGAGAAATTAAAGGACTGTGATCATGTCTGGCCGTGAGTTAAAAGACTGTAATCATGTCTGGCCGTGAGTTAAAAAGACTGTGATCATGTCTAGCCATGAGAAATTAAAGGACTGTGAACATGTCGGGCTTATGCGACTGTGATCATGTCAGGCTGTGAGTTCAAAGACTGTGATCATGTCAGGCCGAAGAGATAAGGCTGTGACCATGCATCTTTTCTTGCCAAAATAATAATAATATACACATAAATCATTCACTGAGGACAGTGAAGCGTCGGATGGCCGAACTGTTAACCGACTATCTTAGAATCCTTATTTGTATTGGGTGGTGAAATCCCTATCACTCATATGTAGGTTAGTAGTAGTGTAGGTCTGCACATGCAGCTCGATCGAGTGATGTTGGTGGATGAGTTTATATCGCATTCCATATCGACGGTTAAGGGCGCTCGGTCGAGTTCGCGCAGTGCCAGAATATTCTTAGGGTATCATAAATATTCTTAGGGCAAAACAAGGAATATCGGGCAGTCATAACATTATTTGAGGCCAATTAGATAAAGTTGTTTTACCGCCTGGAAAGCATATTGACGACGCGACGTAAGTGATGCATTCGAATTTTTTTTTTTGATAGTACAAGGTCCGTTCGCGTACCTACTTTATGTGTAGAAAAATGAAAAGTGTCAAATCTCGAGAGAGAATCCTCTCATTTCTAAGAAAAGTACGCGAACGCTTTTGTGTAAAAAGTTGAAAAAACATCTTAGTTTGGCTTGAAAAGAAGCAACAGCTGTTTTTTTTGCTGGCAAACTCATAGGATTTCATCATTTGACAGTTTTCATTTTCTTACCAGCTGAAATTCTGTGTGAAGAAAAATGAACGAAAGTACATTTTTCTTTCGTTAATCTTTTTACCATTTTCTCAGTACGCGAACGCGTTTGTGTAGTTTTGCACGAAAGTTTATATAAATTTACGTTTGCATATTAGTTCGCGAACGGACCTACAATTATTGGCCTTATTGTAAAATTTACGAAATGCCATGGTGCAGAAAAAGAAGGGCAGAAATGGAAGCTCACTGACGTCATTGAAATAAGAAGTTTCATAGAACTGCCTATTTACGCTGGCCTAAAAAAGAAGGTATTTTTGATTTTACAGAGTTCTGATATAGTTCATGGTTATCCAGTGTTCAGGGCATCAATGTCAACGAATTGGTTCGCCAAAATTTTGCAACATTTACGATTCGATGACACATCAACTGGATCAGATAGACGACAGAGAGACAAATTTGCACCAATAAGGGAACGCCTTTATGAAAAATTTGAAGAAGATCTATGTGCCTGGTATGAACCAGACAATTGATGAGCAACTGGTCCCCTTCCGATGTAGAATCCAATTCAAATAATACATCCCTTCAAATACGGATAAATATGGCATGAAGATCTGGTGGATATGTGATAGCTCTACATCTTATCCCTTGTTTGGTATTCCTTACCTTGGAAAGGAAGGGAATAAAAGAGATTGTAATCAAGCGGATAATGTGATGTTAATGCTTTCCGAGTCTTACTTTGGATCGTACCGCAATCTTACGTTTGATAATTTAAAAAAAGAAAAAAATATTATTAGTGAGTTACGTCTCAAAAAAAAAACAAATCAGTTTTCTTCTTATCAACCATGCATCATGGACATCAACAACAATACCAAACCAGAAGTTAATTGGTCTTACAACCCAACTAAAGGGGCGGTTGATACTTTGGATCAGATGTGCCATGCATTTTCATACAAACGAAAGTCAAACAGGATTCCCAATGTAATTTTCCCCAACCTCATTGATGCTGCGGGTATAGCTGCAAACGAGCATTTATGTGATTTGGATGAAAACATATCCAAATTGGAATGCACCTAAAAAGCACAAAGCAAGAGATCTTGCAATGGGATTAGTATTAGTTACACCTTACATTTTACACCACAAGACTAGGTATTTATCAGGGCCACTAAAACATGTCATTGGTGAAATAGTGACATCTGCAGCAAAGAATTCTGAAGACAACAAAGCTGACACGTCTAGAAAGAGGAAACGATTTTACATGTGTGTTCTCATGATAAAGGCCACTCTTCAAAACAAATATGTTGCAAATGCTTAAGAGCATCTGCAACGAACACTCGCAAAAATCACTTGTATGTCAAGTTTGTATTTTAAAAATAAATTAACCGAATAACAAAATAACAAATTAAACACAATACAAATGGAGTTAGTTATTTAGTTATAAATAAAAAATCAATGACAAACTTTGAATAATATTTTTCAATATTATTTCAAAATATAATTAGCACTTTTCTAATATGGTGACTTTGGGTCACCACCTGGGTGGGTTAGGGAAAAAATTGTCTTAGGCCGATTAGGATTAATGGGACATCCTTATCATGTCCATAGAGATAGTAAGATACCCTTTTTGTTGAAACGACGTCGTTCGATCATTTTTATTTTAATTGATCTGGACCCTGGTCTTTGTTGCTTATTAATCCACTGAAATTTACCTAGAGACTACGCTTTCGTCCGGCTTTATTCCGCCAATGAGTGCTCTTGTGCCCATCATTCTTATTTTTTTAAATGCAGGTTGAATAGCTTATACAGTGTGGCGCATAATTAATCATCCAATTTTGTTTTTAAATAACTTTTTTACTAAATAAACAAAAATAATTTTGAGTGATGAAAATCTTTATTTGGACATTTTTTTTATTAAGTGAAATAGATGATCCTTCAAGTGGCTGCCGCCAGTGTTGATACACATTTTTGTGCCCGTTTTATCGCATTTCCATGACTTCGCTAGATTTCCGGTGATAACTTTCGCATTCCTCTCGAATATTCTCCTTAAGGGCTGCGATTGTCTGAGGCTTGTTGGCATAAGTCCGCGACTTTAAGTAGCCCCAAAAAAAAGAAGCCTGGGCTGGTTAAATCGGGCGATATTGCTGGCCATGCCAAATCGCCAAAGGGGGAGATTACGCGAGCAGGAAACGCTCGAAAACATTGTGGCTCGTGCTATGTGTGCCGTTGCACCGTTTTGTTGAAACCTTATCTTCACCAAGCCCCGCTCATCCAATTCCGGCATTAAGAAATCGTTTATCATGGTCCTGTAGCGTTAGCCAGTAACAGTGACCGTATTGCCCATGGCATCCTCAAAAAAAATACGGCCTAATCACTCCTCCCACGTGAACGCTGTACCACGCAGTGGGTTTGAGTAGATGAAATGCTCCTCGTCGCTCATGATGATTTTTGACACAAAATTGTCCCCTTCGTTGTTGAGATTAAGGATGGCTTGGCAGTAATTCACACGCGAGACGCGACTGATGGTCAGCAGGCATTAACTGATGCACTGTTTGCATGCTCTGACAAGGAGCCTGTTTCATAGGTGTCAACTTGACCCCAAAGTGAACGTCATAAAGTCTCTTAAGTTATAGAAAAAAAAGTTGTGTCCAAAGCATACCTATAAATTTTAATATGACGAATGAGGAAAAGATAGAAGCAGACAAATATTTCAATTTGAAATCTGGCATACCGGTATTTGTTGCAGTCGTAGATGGGACACACATTCAAATGATTAGACCGAGGAATAATGAACATTTATTTTTCAATCGGAAACTGAAGCACAGCATAAATGCAATGGTGGTAAGTTCACTTTAAAATCTAGTTCTTGATTTCTTTAAATCAATATATGGAGCTTTGTTTCTTGTAGATATTTGATCACCGGATGACTATCCGAGCTGTTAATGGGTGATACGGTGGAGCATCCCACGATTCACATGTTTCGAATCTTCATATCATTATATTAATATTTATTATGTTATTATGTCGTTTTTTTTTAAATAAATACTTACATTTTAGCTTTCAGCAAAACTTTTCGGTATGGTAAATAGATATCGAATGAAATTTCTGAAATTCGAATGTATTTATCAACGAAAATAGAACTGTCAAGTACGATATTTCCGACCAGAGTTAGGCAACAGGAAGGTAGGTAGGTAGGTGTGGCGGTTTGATAAGACAAACCCAATTAGCACTGAGTGCCGTTTTGTTACCACAAACTCACGTAAACCTGGGTATTATCGATTGGTGGGGGAGGCTAAATCCAACCTGCGGAGTTCAGGAAAGTTATCAGTTCCTTGATACTTTTCTCGGAGACTTCCTCAAGTGTATTGAAGAAAGGGCTTCCCAATGTACGTAGTCTGGTCCTAGCTAAAGCCGGACAGGTACATAAAAAGCGAATTAGGTTTTCTTTTTCAGTTGTCACTTTGCAACTGCGGCAGTGTGTATTGTATGGGATGCCCAGCTTGGCCGCATGGTCACCTATAGGCCAGTGTCCCGTGAAGATCGCTGTAAGTCTTGCGATGTCTTTTCGGGTTCTACCTAGAAGGTCGGTTTTTTTTGCATTGTTGTAGTTTGGCCACGTTTTTCTGGATATGACGCATGCAGTCAGCCTGCTCCATCTGAGGTTGGCTTTCTTAAGGTATTCTGCGGTGATGTTTGCCTTAACTGCTCCGAGTGGAATGTGGACTAGTTCTGCCAGAGAGCAGTGGACAGCTGAGCCTTGCCTGGCCAGTTCGTCGGCATGTTCGTTTCCATAAACGTTACTGTGCCCTGGAACCCAGATCAGGGTAACCTTGAACTTATCAAGCAGGGCCAGCTCATTACGGCATTCTAGTACTAACTTAGAGGAAATAGTGACCGAAGCGATCGCTTTAATGGCAGCCTGGCTGTCAATAAGTATGGCGATCCTTTGCCTCGGTGTTATATTTGAGTGAAGTTTGATCTGGCGACAGGCTTCACGGATAGCCAGTAGCTCCGCCTGGAAGACGCTTGCAGTATCCGGAAGTCTGTATGATTTTGCGATGTTTAAGGATTCCGAAAAAACTCCCGCACCCACGCCGCAGTCCATTTTTGAACCGTCGGTGTAGATTGTTTGATCGAAATCCCTTGTCACTTCCCCATTTTGCCATTCCGATCTAGTAGGGATTTGAACGACGAAATGTTTTGTAAAAGACATTCTGGGAATGATGTAGTCTGTTGAAGGCGGAACTAGTTTTCTAGGTAGAGAGTCTAGAATACTACTGTGGCCGTAGGGTTTTGCAGTCCAGCAGCCAGACTCTCTGAGTCTGATCGCGCTGTGTGCTGTGATGTTTGTTATATATAGGTCAAGAGGTAAAAGATGCAGTAAGACTGTGAGTCCGTCTGACGGTGTTGACCGTAGAGCTCCCGTTGTTCCTATGCATGCCGTTCTTTGTACCTTATTAAGTTTGGTAATATTGTACTTTTTCTTTAGAGCCGGCCACCATACTATTGACCCATACGTGAGGATTGGTCGTACCACGGCTATGTACATCCACAGGGTCAATTTTGGTTGCAGGCCCCACTTTTTTCCGAAGGTTCTGCTGCAGGCATAAAAGGCTATTCATGCCTTCTTTACCCGTTGTTCTATGTTTATTTTCCAGTTGAGTTTAGGATCTAGGATAACTCCTAAATACCTGGCACTGTTTGAAAGGGGTAGGGGTGTGCCGTTTAGGCGAGGAAGCGTAAAGTCAGGTATGTTGGTTTTGGTGGTGAAGAGCATCAGCACAGTTTTCCCCGGGTTGACTCCCAGCAACAGGAAACTCTTGAAAACATCGTTGACATCGCCAACCAAAAAAGGCTCCAGCATGCAAGAAGCCAGCGGCCAGCGATGACGCGGCGTTAAACACACCAGACGCAATAATTTCCTCAGTGCCATCAATCAACAAAGCACCTGTCGCAGAAGTACGTTCTACTGTGATGCTCCGGTCATCTGCTTCAGACTGAATGTAGCCGGAATGAGCAAGCACCCGAAGAATCAAGGTGTAAACTCCAAGATCCACAACATAAACAACAGAAAATCGGTGAAAACAACCAAAACAACATCAAAAAATGCGTGATTTTCAGAAGAAGGGAAGCACAGAATTTAATACCTATAGATACTGCCATAAAAATCTGTGTGTAAACTGCCAGCAAATTGGACACCCTGCAAGGCTGCCCAATAAGAAAGAAGAGGTTGATCAAAAAATCGAGGATATCTGTACAGAAAAGGAAGCAACATCAGTTTGCAGCTAATTCAACATCAAAAGCCATTGTGACCAGGACATGCCATATCGTCTTTGAAGTTGTATTTTATCCTTTCTCAAATCGTGAAAATAATTATCCTATTCATCATTACTGTCCAAATTAAATCTCTTTTTTCTTCTGAAAGGACTACGGTATGCCATTCTCGACTCCACCTGATGTGACTTATTGCAAAATCAAGTCGCTGATTTTTAGATTTTTCCGTAGCAGCTCTCAGTATCGCCCATTGATCCTGACTTGTTGTTGCTTTTCTTACTTCGTTCCAGTTTTTTTCATAGTTCTCAGAGTCCATTAGACACAAATAAACAACAGTTGATCCTCTTACAATCTTACCGGCTATGAAACGGATGGATTTATCTTGTTCCTTGTTGGCTCGAATTTGGCCGCATTCCATTTCATTTTTATTTTATTTTATCTTGTAACGTCTATACACTTTAAGATATAATATCTTATAAACTAGTGATAAGATAAATTCTTCAGATGAAAGACGAACTAATTCAATAATATTATATATCTATGAACACTACGTGGTCAATACTTAAAACTAATAATAATTAATCCAATTTAAATTAATTTGAGTGTGCCAGATAGTTTCTTAATTCATTTTTAATTTTTAAATAACACAAGAAGTTATTGATTATTCTAATGGGACGCGGTGAAGAGTTCTATAGACGAATGGAGTTAATAAAAAACTGACGCTCAAAGGTAAGGGAGGAGTAACGCGAAGGAATCAACTGACTAGACCTGTCAGAGGAACACCTAGCCAGTTTCTCGTACATGGAGAGAAAAGTTAAAATGCGGAACTGGAGTAGACTGTCAAACGTCATGGTAAAAAGGCGCGTAGAAAAGTGCGACAAACGATCGTACCTTCTTAGTCCAAAAACATACCGAACGGTATTGTTGTAAGCGACCTGTAGTTTCCTTTTGCTGGCGAAGCTGCACTTGGCAAAAACTTCTCACCCATACATTAAAGTTGGTATGACCAGCGTCTTGGCTAGCATGAAACGTGGTTTTAAGGGGGTGAAAGCTTTAGTTGCCCATAATGTTCGGAGTACAGCATAAGTTTTACTGGAGACAACAATTATGTGGTTATCCCAGGTCAGATTTCGGTTAAAGACCATACCAAGATTTTTAGCAGTCTCAACATATTCTATTGGAGAATTAACTAAAATCACAAAAGGAAAGTACGACAAGTCCAATGAAATTCTTGAGATCACCAGACACTTCGATTTTGCAGGGTTTAACAAAAGACCATTCGTTTCAGACCAGCGCGCTATATTTGCAAGATCCTCAATAACACAAGCAGAACCGTGCTCAATAAGACCGAGATCGGAACTCATATACAACTGCAAGTCGTCGGCATACATCTGAACCTTACTATATTTGATAATAGATGGCAGATCATTGGCATACATCGAGAATAGCAGTGGACCCAGAATGGATCCCTGCGGGACACCATTTTGGATCGAAATGACATCCGATTGAATGTCCCCAACTTGAACAATTTGCATTCTACCTGAAAGGTATGAAGCAAGTAGTTTGACTGCATCATGTGAGAAATTAAATAGCTGATGCAGCTTATCACCCAAGTTTTTATGAACCACGGTGTCAAACGCTTTAGAAAAGTCTAGCAACACTAAAAAGCTTACCTTTTATTCATCCATTTTTTGCCGTAAATCTTCGACGACGTTCACTAACGAGATTATACAACTGTGACCCTTCCTAAAACCCGATTGTTGTGTTGTCATCAAACTGTGGGTGTCAAGAAATAAGTTCATTTACTTTTGTAAGATTCTTTCAAATGATTTCGATATAAAGGGTTCTATTGAAATGGGCCTAAAGTCATTACCCTTTGCATTTTTTAGTATAAGTACTACTTTAGCCAGTTTCCATTGTGATGGGTATTCGTCAGATGTTAGAATCGAATTGAAAATATGGGTAATGTACGGTATAAGGATTGGCAATATGAGCTTTAAAAATTGGGGATTTAAATCATCAAGCCCAGTCGCAGAAGATTTAATAGAGAGCAGACTTTCAACGACTTCAGCACAATTGACATTTTCAAAACCGAAAAAAGGTACTACTGATTCAGCTTGATTTGATAGAAACCTGAGGGGTCACTAACCGAGCTCAGCACATGAGAGGTAGAGGATGCAAATTGCCGATTAAGATCATTGCAATCGATATTTGCAAAACGATTCAACTTTGGCTTAGCGATTCCAATACTACGAGGGATTGAGTTGGTTCGAATATACTTCGGACTTTGAATTCCTAATTGCCATTACAACTTGGTTACGAAGAGAGTTGTTGTTTCTATGAAGTTATATTTTGAACTAGGGTCCCTGGTACTCTAAATCTAAATGCCTTTCTATTCGACTTAAAATATGATGAGTGGCAAGTTTGTTACTTTTCGGTGTCAAGTAAGACGAAAAACAGAGTGCTAGGCTACAGTCCGCTTGGCGAACTGTGAGATACCATATTCCCATTCCTATCCCTCATAAAGTGGGTGTGGCAAAAAATCTTAGTATGGGTCAATTGTTAACAACGATTTACATATTCTGTTATACAACATTTAAAGGATCTTATGGGGGAAAAAAAAATTTAAAAAACGGCTCGTAAAAATGGGCACGCAAGAAAACTTTATATAAAGGACTTTCATTTAAAATGACTTCTCAATAAAACAGTTTTTTTTTATAAATAGCCAGCGTGTCAGTGGGTTTGCCAGTGGGCGGACTTTAAAAGTCATTAAACATGAGCAAAAAGGGCTCCTGGAGAGTATAAATTGTAAATTTCAGCTTCCTAGCTCAAACTTAGTCTTTTCGATAAAATTGTTTTTTTATTTTAAATTGTGGGCATGTCAGTGGGCGGATTTTAAAAATTGTAAAATTTGATTACTTCGGGCCTTAGAGAGTATATCGTTAAAATTTCAGCTTTCTAGCTCCAGTTTAAATGCATAATTTTTGTCGACATTACTATAGATGCTGATCACGAATATAGTAACTTTTAGTGGTCTACGAGTACCTACATAGGCAATATAAAGGTATGTTACAAACTATGAGTCAAAACCAATATAGCTACCCCATGATTGACCCTAAACTCGACTGGAAGTCCAATATCGAACACTGAGTGCGGAAGGCAAGCATAGCTTTCTACGCCTGTGGTAAAACTTTCAGCAAGAAGTGAGGGCTCCAACCAAAGATGGTTCGTTCGATGTACACAGCGGTGGTATCCTCACCTACGGACCACTGGTATGTTGGGCCACCTTAAGCAAAGCCTATTACGTCATTAATCTAAGTAGAGTCCAAAGAACAGCTGAAATTGGAATCACAGGAGCTCTTCGATCAAGTCCAACCAAAGCGCTCAATGTGATACTCAATTTTCTGCCAGTGGATCTGCATATAAAAAACATTGCAGCGGGTACCGCTGTTAGATTGAAGGAATCTAAATGTTGGTTCGAAAGGCCTTATGGCTATACCGATACCAGCATCCTACTTTCCCTTCCTGACGGCTTAGATCGTATATCTACGGACTACATTGTACCCAAACTCAACTTCCATAAAAACTTCTCTGTTAGATTTCCCTCTAGTTCAGAATAGGAGGAGAATGCGGTCGTAAATTAATTCGACCTACATATCTTCACAGATGATTCCAAGATGAACTGGACATCTCTAAAACTCTTCGGCTTCCCAACGCAGCCAGCGTCTTTCAAGCAGAAGTACCTACTTGCAATTAAGGAGGCGTGTAGACTGCTCCTCAACATAGTGACATAGTGTAGATGTCGCCAAACTAAAGGCAATTAGTACGGGCCATTGGCCCTTAGGAACTCGCGCAGCCAAGCTTAACATCTTCCATAACACCACCCACTGCCGTAGCTGCGCTGACACAAACAAGAGTGGAACAGTGTTCCATCTTCTTTGTGCGTGTCCGGCTCTAGCCAAAACCAGAAGCAGTGCACTAGGTCATCCCTTTTACGATGATCTTTCGGCCATCCAAAGCATCCATTTCAACAAGATCATCAAATTTCTCAACTGCACAGGCTGGTCTTGAGCTCCCTTAACATCCTTCTCGCCAATTAATTTCAGGTTCCGTTAGGTGTGGTATCAAAACGGGGCTCAATGCGTTATGTATTTGTGTTTTTCGTCAGGAAACGGGGAATACAGCCAATTAAACTAACCAACCAAACCAAAAAACTTCCTGTTAGTAATCAAGTGAGCCGGAGTGTATGTTCAGAAAATGTTTAAATACAAGCAAGCTTCTGACGAAAATCAAAAAAACATTATAATATTGTTCATTAAGCTTTGTTAAAGAACCAATTCGAACGCTCATGAGTTCCATATCGCAGGGCACATTATTTCACACGTCTTATACGAAGTCATATCATTGACAAAAAATATTGATAGCCAATTTTGTCAGTCCATTACTGCGATATTATGCATTAAAAAAAAGGAAAAAATCAAAAATACTAAAAGTCATACGCATAAAAAAAAACCCAAATAAAATCAAACAACTTAATGACTTGCCTTAAAGCTTTAGAAAAAAAAATGCAAAAGAGATGATCAAAATCAAACTGCATTCACTTCTACAAAGGAACACATAGAGGCTACACGAAAAATAAAATAAAAATATAAACAGACTAAAGGAGTGCAAACTATGACGATGTCCTCTTTGCCCAGTGAGGGTGGGTAAAACTCATCAACTTCGCCGAAGTCCATCATATCCTTTTGCACTGCAGTTCCTTCCTTGATTAATTTTTTATCAGGGAAAACAAAAAAAAATTAGGTATAGGATTCACATATATGGCGTATCCATGTGATAAGGAATTATGTATATTACGATGGCGCTAAAGTTTAATTAAATTAATGAAATGCTTGAAAATATGAAATATGTTTAAACTGGTGATTAATTTGGACTATCCACATAGCTAAGAGGGTGTGCCAAAAAAACACATATAATCCGGCAGGTTGAGCCAGCTAATTAAATATAAAGTTAAGCATACTTAAATTTGATATGTTATCTAAAAGATATGTTTTAAAATATACGTAGTTACATATTTTAACGAAAGTACTTCAAGAGATGATTGCACTTTGTAAAATGCAACCTCAAATTTGGTAGCGTTAGTATTTTGAACACAATTTTTAAACTAACATTTAGCATCTACATTTACATTTTACGTTTTAGTTAACGATGATTCAATTCAATTCAATTCAATTTATTAATCTAAAATCCAGGTAACTGCAGTAGTGACGTCTCGTGGGGTAACTTGATGAATGACAGCTGCCAAACAGTCGTGGAGGCAAAGCCTACCAAACGGGACACTCAGAGAGCGTCAGACTCCAAAGTCCCCAAACCAAAGAAGCCTCTAGAGGAGCATCAGATCCTGCGCAGGCAAACGCGCTTATGATCGTCCGTAAGATTGTTAGCAAAATTCCGGAATCCTTAACGGAAAATAAAAGCTATCCCTCGACAAGGCGAGAGAACGAATAAGGACAATACCCGAAAGGGGAAGGATAGCCCTCTGCTCTCCACCCCAATCGCAGCCAGACTAAGGAAACCCGTAATTGGAACGAGTGCGGATGACCAATCCAATCTCGACCCGATTGCGAGCACGTCCAAGAGGGCGAGACAAAACGACACGCTTTCCCCAATCTCCCAAACGAACGCTCGAAAGAAAGCCAAAGTGTCCTTACCAACTGCAGTTGGGCAACAAGTAGCCGTAGTAGACTACGGCAATCCTTCACGGAAGTTGACAGAGGACCAATGGCGACTTATGGAACTTCGAATCCTGGATGAGGTGAATGAGGCCATCCTTAAAAACAAGGAACCCCTCCCGCTTTTTGGCACCCTAAACACAATCGAAGGGTTCAAACTTATGACCTGTGAGGAAGAACACACTCTCACATGGCTCAAAGAGTTTATTGCCAGGACGAAAGCTCCATGGCCAAACGCCGACCTTCGTCTGATCGAAAAGAAGGAGATCGTACGTATGACAAGGCCTAATGCCAAACTTGTTGTACGAGGACCACATATCCCGAAGGATCGTATTGAAAGATATCTACGATCCTTAAATACCGATCAGTTGAGCCAGACTTGTGAAGTGATCGAGATGGGAGAATACAATGAATCAGGCACGGAAGTGATAGTGTTGCTTAGCCACAAATCCATTCCGTTACTGAAAAAGATCGACCTCAAAGTTCGCGTCGGCATAAACCGATGCAAGCTTAGGCTTATTGCGAACTCGGTCAATAAAAATAACAATTGGGCGGGGGGGGGGGGGTCTAAAAACCGTGATGAAGATAGTACAAATAAACCTTCATCACAGTAAGGCGGCCAGGCCAACCTGATATACCTCATGGAGGATAGAAAAATAGACTTGGCCCTCATTCAAGAACCCTGGGTAGCAGGAGGCAGAATAAGGGGTTTAAACTCGAAGGGACTGGCTCTGTTTAAAACAGTGCAGACAGATCCAAATAGTAAGATCAGAACTTGTATAGTAGCTAGGAAACAGATTAACCTCTTTCTTCTATCTACCTACAGTGATAACGACCACGCGACGGTAAAACTTGAGCGCAATGGGCTCCCTCCGCTGATTATAACATCGTGCTACATGCCCTATGATGCAACGGAAGGACCACCGTCAGACCTGACCCACCTTATTGTTCAACGGGCTACACGGGAAAGATGGGACCTGGTGAAGGGATGCGGTGCCAACTCTCATCATGCCCTATGGGGTAGCTCAAACATAAATACAAGGGGTGAGTCACTTTTCGAATTTCTTATAGATCATAACTTATTAATAGCTAATAGGGGCTCAGAACCAACTTTTGTTTTTAGAAATAGGCAAGAAGTAATCGATGTTACAATATTAAGTAACTCGAATACAATCAAAATAGACCAGTGGAAGGTATTAAAGGAGGAAACTTTCTCTGATCACAAAATCATTGAATTCCTAATACCAGATACAAACAATCCCCCAAAACCATATAGGAACTATAGGAAAACTAGCTGGGACCTTTTCAATATGGAAGTGCGGGAAAGAACATAAGAACGCTTCAGACAAATGCTGCACATGCACCTTAGAGTACAGACAGGAATGCCGAGGATCTAGGAAAAATCCTAGGTAAAGCCCTCGAGAAATCTTGTCCCCTGAAAACGAAGAGTAGAAGAAAATCGACTCCCCCATGGTGGACAAGAGAATTGTACGACATTAAAAAAGAAACTAGAAAACTTTTCAATGTAGCAAAACGTACAAGAACGGACAATGACTGGGAAATCTACAAGGCCAGTCAAAGAAAATTCAAAACAGAAACGCAACGAGCAAAGCGATCTTCGTGGAAATCCTTCTGCAGCAAAGTAGAAAACAGCACAGAATCAGCTAGGCTCAGGAAAATACTTGCTAAAGAACCAGTTTTATTGGGATCTCTCAAGGATCCTATCGGCAACTGGACAGAATCCTGCAACGAAACGCTTAAGCTCCTCCTTCAGACTCACTTTCCAGGATGCAACAATGAGCACAATAACTTGGAAGAAGAGCACTACACGGAGCATACAGCACCAGCGGGAATTATAACGGAAGAAAGGATAAGATGAGCTATCAACTCCTTCTCTCCATATAAATCTCCGGGTATTGATGGCATCTTTCCTATGATGCTACAAAGATGTGAAGAATATATAATCCCACATCTTAGGAACATATTCCTAAGTAGCCTAAAATGGGGATATGTACCAAAAGTATGGCGAGAAGTTAAAGTGGTTTTCATACCCAAAGCTGGAAAACCCAGTCACACTACCGCTAAAGACGTTAGGCCAATCAGCCTAACCTCTTTTGTTCTAAAAACTTTTGAGAGACTGATTGACATTTATATTCGTAGCAAACTGAGTCCAGAGGTCTTATCCCCAGCTCAGCATGCGTACACGAAAGGTAAAGGTGTAGAGACAGCACTCCATAGTGTAGTCAGCACCATAGAAAAGACATTAAGTGATAAGGAATATACTCTAGCCGCCTTCCTGGACATTGAGGGTGCCTTCAACAACGTCCAAGGTGTAGCGGTAGAAAGAGCCCTACTCCCTAGTAAACCTTAATGTGGAGAATACCATTATTAAATGGATAATGTGCATGCTTAAAAGAAGATGCATCAACTCAGAGTTAGGTGGTGAAATAATCAAGGTGTCAGCATCTAGAGGAACTCCTCAAGGCGGAGTCCTATCACCCCTTCTATGGGTACTCGTTTTAAACGAGATTCTGAACGAACTTAGACTTAGTGGAGTCAAGGCAGTAGCCTACGCAGATGACTTAGCATTGCTAGCGACAGGGAAATTCCCATCCACTCTAAGCGAACAAATACAGAATGCCTTATCTATGGTTGGTACCTGGACAAAAAACTGCGGACTGGCGGTTAACCCACAGAAAACAGAACTGGTCCTCTTAACCAATAAAAGGATTATACCACAATTTAATAGGCCAACAATTGAAGGTACTCCACTACAAATATCAGAATACGCGAAGTATCTGGGCGTGATTCTAGATAGAAAATTAAACTGGAGCCTCAACATAAAAGAAAGAGCAAAGAAGGCAATGACAGCTTTATATGCCTGCAGCAGAATTTTCGGGAAAACCTGGGGTCCTAGTCCCAAAATTATCATGTGGCTATATACGGCAGTAGTAAGACCTATACTCACATATGGTAATTTAGTCTGGTGGCAGGGTTTGTGCAAGGCCACCAACCTTAAGACCATGACTAGAGTCCAAATAATTGCCTGCATTGGTACTACTGGGGCCATGAGAACCACCTCTACAGCGGGGTTGGAGGTAATTCTCAATCTTAAACCTCTAGACCTTTTTGTACAAGAATCCGCAGCAAACAGTGCCTTGCGGCTAAGCCAAACGGAAAACTGGAAACCCAGTACAACAGGACATGCGCGGATTCTAAAGAAATTCACGGGTGATAATGTATGCACAGACTACATTACTCCCAAACTAGATTTTACAAGACCATTTACTGTTTCTCTTCCCTGCAGGGAAGAATGGCTTGAGAATCAAATACCAGTCCGTGCAACAACGATCCCCATCTACATAGATGGCTCCAAGATGGATACTGGCGTTGGTGCGGGTTACTATTCCGAAACACTCGGAATATCTGGCTCGATCAGACTCCCCGACTACAGTAGCGTCTTCCAAGCTGAGGTTCTGGCGGTGGCAGCAGCAGCTAAACAAGTTGCAATGACGGCAATACCACAAGCTGATATTACCTTCTTCATTGACAGCCAAGCGGCAATAAAATCGATTTCCGCCACAGAAATAAAATCGAAGCTTGTAAGTCGCTGTCGCGAAGAGCTGCGGGCTCTTGGCGCCCAGCACAGTGTAAGACTCTGCTGGGTCCCCGGACACAGTGGTGTCCCGGGAAATGAAAGAGCAGATGAACTGGCAAGAAAAGGATCCCCCCTTGAATTAAGAGAGGCTGACACAACGGTAAAAACCCCACCCTGTTACCTTAAACAGGTGATTGGTGATAAAACGCTGATGACAGCTAACGAAAGATGGAGTGCCCTTGACTCCTGTGTCAATACCAGGAAAATGTGGCCACTATATGACAAACGAAAGACCGAGAGAATTCTTCAAATGAACAAAAAATCTTTGTCCTCTCTCACAGGTGTTATCACCGGACACAACATGCTGGGCTACCATGCAAAGAAATTGAAACTCAGCACAGACGAACTCTGCAGAGGTTGCGGGGACGAGGAGGTGAATGAGGATACCCCTCATTTCCTCTGTCACTGTCCTGCGCTCTGTCACATAAGAAACAATGTCCTTGGCAGATATTTCTTCCAGGACTTAGAAGAACTCTCCGGCAAGTCTGTAAACGACTTGCGCAAGTTCATCAACGCATCGGGATGGTTTGTAAGCCCGCTAGGTTTTTCATAGGTTTTTCATTGGTCCCAAGCAAGGGAATCATAACCTCCAGGGTATCATAAAAGGTCTACATAGACCTAAGTTTGACGGGAGCAGGACTCTCTTGCCCCGTCAACCCATTAACCTAACCTAACCTATTAATCTAAAATGTAAGCGGACTGTACAATGAGACTTAGGTCTCTTTTAGTACTTATGGTACAATATAGGTATATAAAATAAATTTACAATATTATAAACAAAATCTTAAAACCAAAGAAGTGGGAAATATAAGACTGGATATGAGGGAGGTAGTAGGATCTATTTAATATTTTTTTCCTTTTCTTTCTTTCTTTTTCCTTTTTTATTGCTGCGACAAAAAATGAACAAAAGCTGCTGCCTTGAAATAATCACTCCTTGATAGGCTTTTAACACATGAAGGCAATGAATTCCTAATAGCCTAATGCATGAATGAAAAACAATCGGGAGGAATTCAAATACCGAAAAAGGTTATGGTTTCCCAAACAGGATCTCGAATTTCGAAAATCTATTGATGTGGAAATGTTTGTATAAATTTTGTTTGTTTAATTTTTAATTTTAGAATATGTCAATTTTTACTTAACCCTCAATCCGTGTTTGTTAAGACTCGTGTTTATCGTGTTTGGGTGCACTGTGTGCCCCTGTACTATTTCCATAAAAAAATATATGGAACTTCAACAAAGAGTAACTTTATTTATTAAATAAATTATTAATAATTACTTAAAAAACTTAGGATAAATGCATTATAATTAAACTGGAGAATGCGTCTTGGAGCGTTTTGATGGTGGCTGTGTAGAAGATGTGGATGGTGCTGGTGACATGTCCATACACAATTCGTCATTATCCTCATGTTCTGCATTTCCAACATAGCAACCTTCACATACCCGTATGTAATGCTTGGAACACGTAGCGGTGTTACACAAATCACAAACTGCGGTGGTTTTTGTGTCTCCGTTTAATCCTTTGCGATCAACGTTACAATTTCATTGACGGTTTGTTGCCCAATGAAGGATTTGCTAAATTGTACATCCGATAAGCACAAATGCCTGCCACATCTATCATTTTGTGGAAAAGCGTCATGGGCCACCGATTAACTAAAACGCATAGTGTAGATACGGATCATTTGATCTAACGTATCAACTCCTCCCTTTGTAACATAACAGTCGATCATAATCTGAGGCTTTCTGGTCCCTTCGTTGATTGTTTCGTCAGCGTGTGCCGTTGACAATAGCATGACGTTTTCCTTTGTGTCGGAAATATAGCTTACTACACACATTGAATCTGAGAAGCAGAAAATAGAAGAATAAGCTTCTCTTCGTTTTATTTCATTTGGATCAGTAAACTGATTGCCGATCGAATTGTGCCTCTAACAGTTGTTTTTCGCGAGCACAATACTTTTGCCAAGGGGATACGACGGTGTAGAAGTTAGTGTGTTGGCTTGTGACCCGTGCGGTGAAGGTTCAATCCCCATGGGGAACAACAACATACGCCACCCATTCTCCTGCCTCTTCACCGAAAAGAGAATTTCTGCCTGGTAGTACAATGGACCGTTACCGAGTCTGAGTGCTCTGATTTGGATTATTCAAATAAAAAAAAGGGGATACTGGTAAAAAAATTGTCAATTGTTATATTATAACCCCTATCGAGGAACCGTTGAGATAATCGAAGGACCAAGTCGTGCGCAACATTCTTGGCTCGCTGTTGTCCTGGCTGCATACCTAAATATATTTTTGTCCAATGAGAGGATAATTTGTCGCTGAATTTACAATCCAAAATATCTTTATCCCATATTTTCCTGGTTTACTGGGAATATACTGTCGGAAACTGCATCTTCCACGTGTCGTTACCAACTGCTCGTCACACCACAATTAAAGTAGGTTCTCAAAGGTTGAGAAAGACATATAAGGGATTATGTTATTTTCCGGCATTTGCTGACATTCAAATCAAGAAAGTTTTAACTCCAATCTGAAAACTATTCTAGGTCGTCTGTTTTGCAAGCTGTAGGAATCCGAATCCGCAATGGAATAATTTCAGAAACTCTCATATCATCATCATATTTTTATCATTTAATGTAAGTATAAAGATGATCGTTCCAAGATGACTGCCTTGGGGAACCCAGGAGGATGTTTTAATTTGGTCAGATAACGAGGATCTAAAAAGAACTTTGTAATGCAAATATTGCAGCCATTATTTGATTTACGTGACAAATCTGTGTTGCAAGCCAAGTCTATTGCATTTAAGGAATATAAGTTGGTAAGAAATTGCTGAAATCTGTAGCAATATCATCGATTTCGTTTACTTCTTTTATTGCACAGAGTGTCATTGAGACAATCTCAGTCAAGTTGGTGGTTACCCTTCAGAAATCCGTTTAGATCGGTGGAAATAATAGGCCTGCAGTGAGCGAACATTTCTTGATACATGATGCTTTCGAATAGCATGGGAATATTTATGAAAGTTTAGCAATGGGCCCTTAATTGCACATGCACATATCGCTTTTGGTTCTTTTCTTGTGAGTAGGAATGGGTAAAAGTCCTTACACAGAAAAAGGAAGACTACAATTGTTAATGGTAAACGAAAAAAGGCAGCTAGGATGATTCATACATTTTTTACGACTATTGTGTCTTTAAGTTTACTAATTTTCCCGTTACTAATGCTCAGCGACTGATTAAGAGTTCTGACCACCCTAGGCTAATTATAGTCCAGTCAAAATAGACAAAAAAAAGTCATAACTTAGGCGAAATTCGCATAGAGCTGAAAATTGGCAGAGACGTTAAATACATCATTATAAATAAAATGTCAAAAGTCCCCATCGATCCTACTTCCAAATTTAAGTCCAAAATTAAGGTTTTTTTCCATTTTTCTCGAAAACGGTAGGTTTTAGCGTGAAAATTGGTCAGACAAAAGTTTTTCTCTTAGGACTCACCATTCGTGAGATATCGCGGTTTTAATAATTAGAAAATTCATATTGTACTTAATATGCACAATAAAAGATTATACTGTCAGTCCCTAATTCCCTTCGTCGGTAACCTTGAGTAACGTATTTTTTTTTTGTCGGGGTGTGTGAGACTTTCTGCACTGGAACACTCAGACTCAATACTGGTCCATTGTACTACCAGGCAGACACACCACATTTTACTGTGAGAATTTACTCGTTTTCCTAAGAAAAACGAGAAGGCGCTTCAATGGTAAGGAGCTTAGGTTTACAGCACTCACCATATCCGCACCAAATACCTGCCACCTGATACGAGCATACGAGTGGTATTGCTTAGGCCTAGCACCTTAAGGTGTTTGGCAAAAGCGTAGTGTCCCGTAAGAACGTCAGTAGTCTGTCTGCAGTCTTTTCTGTTGAGAGACAAAAAGAATGCCGCGGATTTCCTACAGATGTTGGGGAGAATTAGCTTAGTCTGTCTGCACCCCTGAGAGTCATGCCAATGTCGATTGTGTTCATAGGAAACCCAACCGTCAATGGAAGCCCTAACCGAGGTCGCAGGCAAATAAAACGCTGGTCAGGTCCTGAGAAGTCCCCCTCTGAGCCCTGTCCAGCAAGTTCATCGGAGATCTCATTTCCCGTGATCCCGTTATGACCCGGGACCTAGACTAGTTTAAGTGAATACAGCCTTCCGACCGAATTCGGAGATATCTTGCATTCACGTACTATTTTGGAGGTAGTTAAGGGTTTGAGTAAGGCCTTAAGCGCAGCCTGACTGTCGCTACAGACTCAGATACTTCGCCCCCTCCACCTGTTCCTCGTAACATAGTCCAAGGCCATTAGGATAGCATAAGTCTCTGTTTGGGAGACTGACGCATATTTGCCTAACGGAAAGAAAAGTCTAACGTTATCGCTCTCCACGAAGACACCAGCACCAGATCCTTGATCGGTTTTGGAGCCATCCGTGAAGATTCGACTGCATTCCCTTCCAGGTTCAGAGTCCGGCCAGAGCCAGTCCTGAACGCGAGGAAAGTCGACTTCGTAGTTGCGCTTTACCCGAAGTTCCGGTGTCATCGCATCAGACGGCATATCCATAGGACAGGAGTCGAAGGACAACAGTTGCGCAAGTTCATCAAAACTCCAGTGCGAATTATACCAAAAATCACCTCTTCTAAGACGTGAGATAGCTTTGATTGTACAGCCCATGATGTAAACATCAAGGGGCGGGAGGTTCAATAGTCAATATAGGCCGGAGCTAGGCGTGCTGGGGAAGGCCCCCGTGCAGCCGAGACATACCTGCCTTTGAAGTTTGTCAAAAGCAGCAGTAACGTATTTACGTGCAAGTTTATTCCACCAAACAACCGATGCGTATGCTATAAATGGTCTTATCATAGCCGTATAAATCCATAGGACTCTTTTCGGTGATAAGCCCCATGTCTTGCCAAATAAGCCTTTGCACTGCCAGAAAACAGACAGCGCCTGTGCAGTCTTCAGCTCAACATGCTTAGACCAAAGATGTTGGATTGTGACGCCTTCTAGCACTGGCTGAGTCAATCCGACCAGCTTCCTCCTTCTCGTAAAGAGAACAACCTCAGTTTTAAGAGGATTGACCGAGAGCCCATTCCTAGTGCACCATTCGTCGATCACGTCAAGGGCCGCCTGCGCCTTGGCGCATACAGTCGCTAGGCATGATCCAACAGAAAGCACGGCAACATCATAAGCGTACGCCTGAGCGCATACATTAGAACTGTTGAGTGCGTTCAACAGAGAGTCGACCAGCATACACCACAGCAGTGGAGACAGAACGCCGCCTTGTGGGCAGCCTCTGTTTACCCCCGCCATAACATAGCGGCCACAATCCGCATCCGAAAGCAACGTTCTATTCGTTAGCATTGCTTTAATCCACAACACCAATGGTTCGTCTACGCCGTGTTGTCTGGCGGAGCTGCACATGCTATCAAAAGTCGCATTGTCAAAAGCACACTCAATATCGATCGATTGGGGTGCGATGCTAACGCTCATCACACTGTATGGGGCAGCACAGACATCAATAACAGGCGTGAGTCACTTTTTGAATATCTCTTACGTACTAACCTCATTGTTTGTAACTCAGGTAATGAACCCACCTTCATTACCAAAAATCGACAAGAAGTCCTTGACATCACTCTTGTCTCCGATACCATCAACGACATGATTACGGGCTGGAAGGTTTCGGCTGATCACTCTTTTTCGGATCACCGCTATCTTCTTTTCAACCTTAATGTTGAGCCTCCATGTCAACCCATCTTCCGAAATCCTCGGAAAACCAACTGGCCCTTATACAGAGACACATTACATAATCGTATTAACTCTGTACTCTTAAGTCCACCCTGCGACTCCAATGAGTTCGACAATAAAGTCGATGAACTCACCCTGGCCCTTAACGAAGCAATGGCGGCATCCTGCCCGCTCGTACAACCCAGGGGTAAGAAGAAGCCTCACTGGTGGACCCCTGAGCTAGCACCACTCAGAAAGGAGTGCAGAAGACTCTTCAATCTTGCTAAAATAGAGCTGTGTCAATCGTTCAAATTTAATGATCGAATCGTTCAAGTATTGGTTGAAAAAATGATTCGGTCATTTCAATCAATCATTCAATCAATCAATGACAGATGGGACATGGGAGTATTGTATTGCTCCATTCAATTTCAATACGATCAAAAACCCCAATCATTCGTTCAATTTAGTTTCGATAGAGACAAATACATTCGAATGGATTGTAAGAGTGAATACACTCAAAAATACCAAAACGAGTTTGAATAATTAGGAAATGGAGGTTATTGCACAGAAGCGATATTTTTGTAGAACAAATATGTGTTGGTAAAACGAAATAAGCCGAAATAAATAAAAATATTTTGATATATTAACACATTTATTGGTTCAGTAAATAAGAAATCAGTAATAAAGAAATGAATTAGTCAGAACAGAACAAAAGTATTGACTCGATGAACGATTGACTTCGGGCATTGTGATTGCAATCACCAATACTTTATTGTGATCGGGTCAAAAAGATCGAATCAATCACGATTGACACAGCTCTATGCTAAAAGCTCAAAAGCAATAACCGATTGGGACTCCTATAAGGAATCCCTCATACTATACAAAAAAGAACTAAGGAAAGTCAAAAGATCCTCATGGAGACTCTTCTGTGGCAAAATAGAAGAATCATCTGAGGCATCAAGGCTAAGAAAAATCCTCTCTTCTAATCCAATTATGCCTAGCTGCCTTAAGAAGGCAGACGGCTCTTGGACGACATCTAGCGAGGAATCGCTCAATCTGCTACTTGACACTCATTTCCCAGGCAGCTCCAATATTACCGGCAATCAACGCCCTAGCAGATCATTTGCACAGGTAACTTACTCTCACGGTCTGATTACTAGGGAAAAGCTGAAATGGGCGCTACATAGCTTCAAACCCTTCAAGTCTGCAGGACCAGACGGCATAATACCTGCCGAACTACAAATGTCAGCGGATATCATCCTGCCTGTGCTGGAGATGATACTGAAAAGCTGTCTAGACCTGGTTCATATTCCCCGGGCTTGGAGAGAAGTTAAAGTGGTTTTCATACCCAAGGCTGACAAATATTCCCACGTCAGTCCAAAGGACCTCAGACCCATTAGTCTATCTTCATTCCTCCTCAAAACGCTGGAGCGATTGATTGATATCCATTTTCGCACGAACATAAATCCGCAATTGTTGTCTGCGGCTCAGCATGCATACCGTAAGGGAAAGTCGGTGGAAACCGCTCTTCACTCCTTAGTACGCACTATCGATTCATCACAAAGAGTAAACCATGGTGGCTTTCCTTGACATAGAAGGCGCCTTTAACAACGTTAACACATCTGCAATCGCAAATGCACTGACAGAACTGAAGGTGGATAGCTCGCTTGGTGAATTGATTAATCTACTGCTTGAAAGTTGGATTATTAATTCAAAACTGGGCGTTATATCTGCTAGGAGGTCTGTCAGTAGAGGCACGCCACAAGGCGGTGTTCTTTCTCCCCTTCTCTGGAATTTGGTGGTGAATAAACTACTGAGAAACCTGGAAGGGGAGGGCTGCAGGGTGATTGCCTATGCGGATGACGTTGCTTTAGCCGTCTCAGGAAAACACCTCAATACCATAAAGGAACTCCTGCAAAACGCTCTTAACAAGCTAACGAGATGGGCTAATCGGTGTGGACTGGGCGTTAACCCCCACAAAACCGAGTTGGTCCTCTTTTCCAGGAAATATAAAATCCCACATATTGACCCTCCCTCTATTAGCGGTACAAGCTTAACTTTCTCTGACGAAGCAACATTTTTGGGTCTAATCTTCGATAGGAAGTTAAGCTGGAAACCCAATATACAAGAAAGAGTCAAGAAAGCTACAGTAGCACCTTTCTCTTGCAAAAAAGCCATTGGCAATAAGTGGGGTATACAACCCCGCATTACGCATTGGCTATATACAGCGGTGGTTAGACTTAGACCAATTCTGGTGGTCGTCTGGTGGACTGCCCTGGATATAGCTATAAACCGCGGTAAACTGGGCAAAGTCCAGCGTTCAGCGTGTCTGTGCATTAGCGGAGCACTTCGTACTACCCCCTCCGCTGCACTGGACATTCTGTTACACCTGATACCCCTCGACATTTTCAGCATGCAAACAGCGGCTTGTTCCGCTGTCCGCTTAAAAGCTACCTCACAGTGGACCAACAAGAAGATCGGCCACTCCATCATTTTGGACTCCTTTAAGTCTCTACCCAGAAACATAGACTACACCATACCCCATCTGCAGTTCGGAAAAAACTTCCAAATCACCATTCCTTCCAGATCATTCTGGGATAATGATGCATTTGTGGAAGATAAATCGATCCATTTCTACACCGACGGATCTAAAACCAGCGATGGGGTAGGTGGGGGCGTTTTCTCAGAAAAGCTAAATCTTAGCCTCTCCTTCCGTCTTCCAGATTATTGTAGCGTGTTCCAGGCGGAAATTTTTGCGATAAAAGAAGCCCTGTCGTGGCTAAAGAGGAATGTGATATCCTCAAAGGATATCCGTATCTTCTCGGATAGTCAGGCAGCGATTAAGTCACTGGACTGCAGCATGGATGGGTATAGTGCGTCCGTACCAGGTGACTTGAAGCCGTCAAAAGACGCAAAAGTATATTTAATGGCCTCGTCCGTCACCACGGCCTTCGCAATATACTAGCTACGCCGAGTTGTTAGTCTCGGTAATCGGGGCTGGTTGTGAACCAATTGTAATCTAGTTACCCGGAAAGTGAGACTCCAGCAGATAACTAAGAGTTTCCGCTTTCGTCTCAGTGAAGGTGCCATCAAGTTTTCTAAGTGAGTCCAGTTTGGCTGGTTTGCCCTTTTTCAGAACTTTAACCAACCTACTAGTTTTACCCAGCGTTTCAGTCTTTTATAAGAAGCACTTTTCGATACCCGAATTAGCCTCTTATATTCCTTCTGCTTCGATCGGTAGAGATTCCAGTCTGTCTCCAAATCAGTCTTGAGTGACCTATTTAGAAGCTTCTCTACGAATTCTTTGCAGTTCCGAGCTCCACCAGGGAACCGGCGTTATGCCAGGGGGTTTGCTTACTGGGTACTGAGTTTGGTTGGAGTTTTCAGAGTTTTCCCTAATTCCTCCCTAAAGCGTATCCAGTTGGTTTTTCTCGGATTCCTCCTCTCCTGCAAAGTTATGGCTTCGCATCCGATTTGGAGTTCGATATATCTATGGTCTGAGAGGGACACCTCCGAAGAGACCCTCCAGTTAGTAACCGCCTTAAAGTATCTATTTGATAAAGTTATGTCGATCACTTCCTGTCTTCTTGACGTCACAAAAGTTGGTTGCGAGAAAAACATTGTTGATAGTAAGATCAGATGATAGAATGAAATCCAGGAGTTGGTTTCCTCACATGTTGCATTTGCTGCTGCACCAAACAGTGTTTTGAGCATTGGCATCACAGCATATAACTAGGCCCATCTTCCTGGTGTCGCAATAGTCAATGAGTTCAGCAATTGCCCTCGGTGGTGGAGGCACTACCAAATCATAGGGGAGATAAGCTTCCAATCTCCATTCGTTTCGTAGCTAATGGCTGCAGCAACCAAATCTTGGCCACAAAATTGCCCAAGCTTAGCCGTTGAGAGAAGGTTCGACACAGCAAGACAAGCCCTTGGTCTCTCGGACCGCTCGTCACAGAGTATCGTAGTGCCACGCACACCTCCAAGGCCACAAATGCGATTTTTCCACACCCATGGCTCCTGTATGAATGTTATGTGGTAACGTATACTAGCTATGTCATTGTTCGAGTGTGGAGGGTCGCCTATTTTTGAAGGAAGTAAATGGCTGGCAAAATCCTCCTCCAAACCCTCCCCGTGGGTGCCGGCTGGTAATGGTCACTACAATTGTCTTGTGCGATGTCAAGACGGTGATCAGCTAAGGTCAGGGGGCATCACTGTAGTATTCCTTTACTCATCAATAGTTCAATACCCAGTGATGCTCCTTTACCATAGGACAGAAGGTGCCTAATTTCAGTGGTCGTGCGAGCGTACATAGTACATAAATCCGTGCCGAAGAATGTAAGGCTGAGGGCCAAATCAGTCGCTAGCGAGCTCCTTCAGACGCCTAGGCAAGGTCTGTCGTAACCCTGTTGCCTTATCCCGGTATATCGGCTCTGCCGGGATGGACCTCTATTTCCGACCTACTCGTGGGAACAACATTTAAATTTTTAAAAACATGCCAAACAATGAAGACAAAAGCAACGAAAACCGACCTAACCGACCAAAACTGACCAGACAAGACGAACCCAACCAACTAACCCAGGACAAACGCGACGACAAACAACTATGCACCAGCAATTCGGACCTGCTCACTACAACCCTCCCCAATTTCAAAAGTTACAAATACATTCGAATGGATTGTAAGAGTGAATACACTCAAAAATACCAAAACGAGTTTGAATAATTAGGAAATGGAGGTTATTGCACAGAAGCGATATTTTTGTAGAACAAATATGTGTTGGTAAAACGAAATAAGCCGAAATAAATAAAAATATTTTGATATATTAACACATTTATTGGTTCAGTAAATAAGAAATCAGTAATAAAGAAATGAATTAGTCAGAACAGAACAAAAGTATTGACTCGATGAACGATTGACTTCGGGCATTGTGATTGCAATCACCAATACTTTATTGTGATCGGGTCAAAAAGATCGAATCAATCACGATTGACACAGCTCTATGCTAAAAGCTCAAAAGCAATAACCGATTGGGACTCCTATAAGGAATCCCTCATACTATACAAAAAAGAACTAAGGAAAGTCAAAAGATCCTCATGGAGACTCTTCTGTGGCAAAATAGAAGAATCATCTGAGGCATCAAGGCTAAGAAAAATCCTCTCTTCTAATCCAATTATGCCTAGCTGCCTTAAGAAGGCAGACGGCTCTTGGACGACATCTAGCGAGGAATCGCTCAATCTGCTACTTGACACTCATTTCCCAGGCAGCTCCAATATTACCGGCAATCAACGCCCTAGCAGATCATTTGCACAGGTAACTTACTCTCACGGTCTGATTACTAGGGAAAAGCTGAAATGGGCGCTACATAGCTTCAAACCCTTCAAGTCTGCAGGACCAGACGGCATAATACCTGCCGAACTACAAATGTCAGCGGATATCATCCTGCCTGTGCTGGAGATGATACTGAAAAGCTGTCTAGACCTGGTTCATATTCCCCGGGCTTGGAGAGAAGTTAAAGTGGTTTTCATACCCAAGGCTGACAAATATTCCCACGTCAGTCCAAAGGACCTCAGACCCATTAGTCTATCTTCATTCCTCCTCAAAACGCTGGAGCGATTGATTGATATCCATTTTCGCACGAACATAAATCCGCAATTGTTGTCTGCGGCTCAGCATGCATACCGTAAGGGAAAGTCGGTGGAAACCGCTCTTCACTCCTTAGTACGCACTATCGATTCATCACAAAGAGTAAACCATGGTGGCTTTCCTTGACATAGAAGGCGCCTTTAACAACGTTAACACATCTGCAATCGCAAATGCACTGACAGAACTGAAGGTGGATAGCTCGCTTGGTGAATTGATTAATCTACTGCTTGAAAGTTGGATTATTAATTCAAAACTGGGCGTTATATCTGCTAGGAGGTCTGTCAGTAGAGGCACGCCACAAGGCGGTGTTCTTTCTCCCCTTCTCTGGAATTTGGTGGTGAATAAACTACTGAGAAACCTGGAAGGGGAGGGCTGCAGGGTGATTGCCTATGCGGATGACGTTGCTTTAGCCGTCTCAGGAAAACACCTCAATACCATAAAGGAACTCCTGCAAAACGCTCTTAACAAGCTAACGAGATGGGCTAATCGGTGTGGACTGGGCGTTAACCCCCACAAAACCGAGTTGGTCCTCTTTTCCAGGAAATATAAAATCCCACATATTGACCCTCCCTCTATTAGCGGTACAAGCTTAACTTTCTCTGACGAAGCAACATTTTTGGGTCTAATCTTCGATAGGAAGTTAAGCTGGAAACCCAATATACAAGAAAGAGTCAAGAAAGCTACAGTAGCACCTTTCTCTTGCAAAAAAGCCATTGGCAATAAGTGGGGTATACAACCCCGCATTACGCATTGGCTATATACAGCGGTGGTTAGACTTAGACCAATTCTGGTGGTCGTCTGGTGGACTGCCCTGGATATAGCTATAAACCGCGGTAAACTGGGCAAAGTCCAGCGTTCAGCGTGTCTGTGCATTAGCGGAGCACTTCGTACTACCCCCTCCGCTGCACTGGACATTCTGTTACACCTGATACCCCTCGACATTTTCAGCATGCAAACAGCGGCTTGTTCCGCTGTCCGCTTAAAAGCTACCTCACAGTGGACCAACAAGAAGATCGGCCACTCCATCATTTTGGACTCCTTTAAGTCTCTACCCAGAAACATAGACTACACCATACCCCATCTGCAGTTCGGAAAAAACTTCCAAATCACCATTCCTTCCAGATCATTCTGGGATAATGATGCATTTGTGGAAGATAAATCGATCCATTTCTACACCGACGGATCTAAAACCAGCGATGGGGTAGGTGGGGGCGTTTTCTCAGAAAAGCTAAATCTTAGCCTCTCCTTCCGTCTTCCAGATTATTGTAGCGTGTTCCAGGCGGAAATTTTTGCGATAAAAGAAGCCCTGTCGTGGCTAAAGAGGAATGTGATATCCTCAAAGGATATCCGTATCTTCTCGGATAGTCAGGCAGCGATTAAGTCACTGGACTGCAGCATGGATGGGTATAGTGCGTCCGTACCAGGTGACTTGAAGCCGTCAAAAGACGCAAAAGTATATTTAATGGCCTCGTCCGTCACCACGGCCTTCGCAATATACTAGCTACGCCGAGTTGTTAGTCTCGGTAATCGGGGCTGGTTGTGAACCAATTGTAATCTAGTTACCCGGAAAGTGAGACTCCAGCAGATAACTAAGAGTTTCCGCTTTCGTCTCAGTGAAGGTGCCATCAAGTTTTCTAAGTGAGTCCAGTTTGGCTGGTTTGCCCTTTTTCAGAACTTTAACCAACCTACTAGTTTTACCCAGCGTTTCAGTCTTTTATAAGAAGCACTTTTCGATACCCGAATTAGCCTCTTATATTCCTTCTGCTTCGATCGGTAGAGATTCCAGTCTGTCTCCAAATCAGTCTTGAGTGACCTATTTAGAAGCTTCTCTACGAATTCTTTGCAGTTCCGAGCTCCACCAGGGAACCGGCGTTATGCCAGGGGGTTTGCTTACTGGGTACTGAGTTTGGTTGGAGTTTTCAGAGTTTTCCCTAATTCCTCCCTAAAGCGTATCCAGTTGGTTTTTCTCGGATTCCTCCTCTCCTGCAAAGTTATGGCTTCGCATCCGATTTGGAGTTCGATATATCTATGGTCTGAGAGGGACACCTCCGAAGAGACCCTCCAGTTAGTAACCGCCTTAAAGTATCTATTTGATAAAGTTATGTCGATCACTTCCTGTCTTCTTGACGTCACAAAAGTTGGTTGCGAGAAAAACATTGTTGATAGTAAGATCAGATGATAGAATGAAATCCAGGAGTTGGTTTCCTCACATGTTGCATTTGCTGCTGCACCAAACAGTGTTTTGAGCATTGGCATCACAGCATATAACTAGGCCCATCTTCCTGGTGTCGCAATAGTCAATGAGTTCAGCAATTGCCCTCGGTGGTGGAGGCACTACCAAATCATAGGGGAGATAAGCTTCCAATCTCCATTCGTTTCGTAGCTAATGGCTGCAGCAACCAAATCTTGGCCACAAAATTGCCCAAGCTTAGCCGTTGAGAGAAGGTTCGACACAGCAAGACAAGCCCTTGGTCTCTCGGACCGCTCGTCACAGAGTATCGTAGTGCCACGCACACCTCCAAGGCCACAAATGCGATTTTTCCACACCCATGGCTCCTGTATGAATGTTATGTGGTAACGTATACTAGCTATGTCATTGTTCGAGTGTGGAGGGTCGCCTATTTTTGAAGGAAGTAAATGGCTGGCAAAATCCTCCTCCAAACCCTCCCCGTGGGTGCCGGCTGGTAATGGTCACTACAATTGTCTTGTGCGATGTCAAGACGGTGATCAGCTAAGGTCAGGGGGCATCACTGTAGTATTCCTTTACTCATCAATAGTTCAATACCCAGTGATGCTCCTTTACCATAGGACAGAAGGTGCCTAATTTCAGTGGTCGTGCGAGCGTACATAGTACATAAATCCGTGCCGAAGAATGTAAGGCTGAGGGCCAAATCAGTCGCTAGCGAGCTCCTTCAGACGCCTAGGCAAGGTCTGTCGTAACCCTGTTGCCTTATCCCGGTATATCGGCTCTGCCGGGATGGACCTCTATTTCCGACCTACTCGTGGGAACAACATTTAAATTTTTAAAAACATGCCAAACAATGAAGACAAAAGCAACGAAAACCGACCTAACCGACCAAAACTGACCAGACAAGACGAACCCAACCAACTAACCCAGGACAAACGCGACGACAAACAACTATGCACCAGCAATTCGGACCTGCTCACTACAACCCTCCCCAATTTCAAAAGTTTAAATATTGAAAGCGCTGAGGAGGGCTCCCAATCCTCGTTCAACACCGCCAATATTGGATCTGAGACCGAAGACGAATTGCTGGATGACAAGGAATCTGAGGACAATACCCTGAAACCACACGTGGTCTCCAAGAGAGCGGAGTAACTACAGGGCCTCAAAACGATTCCTGAAAAAAATGACTGAGAAAGACCCAACCTCTATCAATGATAGAGACAGGCCCTTGGTCAGGAAGCATAAGAGAGCAATAAAGAGCTTCGAAAATCAGAAGGCTCACAAGCCCAATGAACCTTCAGCTCCTGAACTGCAAAAAGAAACGACAGTAGTGGTGGTAGACATATCCAAAGGTTGTCCTAACAAGGCTAACAAGGAACAGTCTAAAACCACTACACCTTCTGTAACAAAGAACAAGGCACAGGCTTCAAGCAGGGTCTCTACAGGCACTAAGGCCGGAACCTCTGGCACCTCTTCGAAGAGGCAACGGTCAGATGAAGAGAAAAAAGAAAGCCGACCGAAAAGACCGAAGGCTTCAACAAGCCTAGACAGCACTCCGACGAGCCTAATAGCAGCAGTCATTGATGAGCAAGATCCCGATGGAAAGATCACAGCTGAGCACTGGCTGCTGACAGAAAACGTCATCCTTAAGGCTATGATGGTCAACATCCGAAATGGGGGACCAGATTACGAGTTTGACGGGGCCGGATGGCACAAAGGTGTGAAGATAGTGGGGTGTGGAGACGGGCATACTCTTGAGTTTCTCTCCAAAACCATCGCCAGCATTGGCGAACTGTGGGAGGGAGCCAAACTGAAGGTCATACCCAGATTCGCACTGCCACTTAGACAGAAAGTCAAAGTCTGGATACCACCCCCCTTCGACAAAGAAGAGGACAAGAACATCGTGGTCCTCCTAGCTGGGCAGAACAAGAATATCCCGATCAAGGATTGGGTCGAGGTATACTCCAGAAGAAGTGGTGACGGCAAGGAGCTCTGCTTTGCAATAAACCAATCTTCTGCAGCCACCATAAGACAGACCCCAGGCAACAGACTGAAGTTCGGGCTAGGTGCCGTAAGGGCACGGCTGGATGAAGATGAAGAGCCAAAGGTTGCAAAAGCTGCTAGTGGTGCAAATTAATTTGCATCACTGTAAAGCAGCAACACACGACCTACTGCTGTTCATGTCTGAGGTAAGCGTGGACGTGGCATTAATTCAAGAACCCTGGATTTTTAAAAATAAAATCCAAGGTCTGAAATCGCCATATTACCATCTGTTCCACACTAAAGAAGAAGGTAAAGTACGAAGCTGTATTCTAGTCAAGAAAACTGTTGGTAACATATTTTTACTTCACAGGTACAGCAATGGAGACACAGTGGCCGTAAAAATTGAAGCTCCGGAAAGGAACCTTATCCTCGCTTCAGTTTACATGCCACACGACGAGGAAAACCCACCATCTGATACAGTACGTGAATTAGTGGAGCACGCTAACACACGGAACACATAATTGGTGGCAGGGTGCGACGCGAATGCACACCACACGCTGTGGGGCAGTGCAGGAACTACTAAAAGAGGTGAGTCGTTGTTGAATATATTATTTCCACAAATCTAGTTTTGTGTAACAGGGGAAACTGTTAGTATTTTTCCTTTGTAATACATTACATAGAATTATCAACACATGTATACACGATTACTATATAAAGCAAAACTGCAATATCTATTGTGTCAGTTCGTCTAATAAAGCAGCTCTGTTTGCATTGAATTTAACCGCTTAGTTGTCGCCTTTTTTTCTTTCTTTTTTGGTTTAGCCGAAGTTCCAACTAAGGTTATGGGCCCAGCACGCTTCCACTGCGCACAGAGATCAACCGTTCAGTTTGGGTTCTTGACAGTGGGTCGACCTGCCATATATGTTGTAGCAAAGAAATGTTTAGCAACATAAAATTACACAAAGAAAAAATCGAGTTGGCTGGAGACAATTACATATACTCGGAAGGTGTTGGTGTTGTATGTTTAAAGACGGAAACTGCAAACATCAACTTACACAACGTCCTATATGTTCCCCACTTGAAAATGAACTTCTTGTCACTGAGCAAATTAACGGGATCGTGCAAAGTGAATTTCGAGAAAGATTTTGCGAAAATAACAAATCGTGTGACCGGTGCAGATGTGTTGGGAGCAAAACGAACGGGTGATTTATTCACATATGTACCTACCAGACAAATACAAAATCGGTTGTGCGCCGCGAAGGTAAATAGTGCGAACGTTATTGAGTGGCATCGTAAATATGGACATTTAAATTAAAAAAGCTTAGAATTATTGGCAAAAAAAATATGGTGCGTGGATTAAATCTGAAAACAACGCCTAAATTAGAGTGCGATATATGCCTTAAAGGCAAAATAAATACGTTGCCTTTCCCAAAATTTTCAGAAAAATCAAGTAATTCGATTTTAGAAATTATCCACAGCGATGTGTGCGGTCCGATGCCCACTCCATCCCTTAGCGGTGCAAAGTACATGGTGTCGTTCGTGGATGATTTTAGCCACAAAATGTTCATTTATTTTATAAAAAATAAGAGTGATGTTTTTGAAACATTTAAAATGTTTAAAGCGAAAGTCGAACTCGAAACCGGGAATAAAATAAAAGTGCTACACTCGGATAATGGGGGCGAATACGTCAGTCGCGAATTTGATTGTTTTTTAAAACGCGAAGGTATCGCCAGGCGACTTACAGTGGCATATACACCGCAGCAAAACGGTATAGCCGAGCGCCTTAATCGAACCCTAATTGAAATGAGTCGGTGTATGTTGTTGGATTCCAAGTTGCCAGAATTCTTGTGGGCCGAAGCCGTGAATACCGCCGCTTATTTGCGTAACCGTGCACCCACGAAGATTCTCTTAGGTGTAACCCCACATGAAGCTTGGAACGGTAAGAAACCAAATGTTTCCCACCTTGAAGTATTTGGAAGGCGAGGAATACTGCTCGACAAATCATCACGTAAGTCAAAATTTGCAGCCAAAGGTGTTGAATGTTACATGGTGGGCTACGCCAATGAAGCAAAAGGATACAGACTATACGACCCAAAGCGCAATACAGTCATGATAGGTCGAGACGTCAAGTTTTTACAATTAGAAAATATTAGCTCAACAACATTCTTAGATGAACAGGAACAACAAGTTATTAAAAATATACCTTCGAATACAAATATATTTAAAGCGGAGCCTGAAATGTATCAGGAGGCTTCTGCCGATGCAGATTCTAGTTTTGGAAGTTGTGACGAGGATAATGGCTGTTTTGGTGATGTTGGCGGTGAAAGTGCACTAGATATTGATATTGGAGGTGATGAAGATGTAGCAAACGCTGACACTGGAGAATACGCTGTTAATGCTGGAAATGCTGCAGATGCTGTTGGCAATATTGGAGTTGCTGTTGGTACCAAGAGAAGTGAAAAATCTGCTGAAGCTAGAAAAGCAAATATAGAAAAGGCAAAAGAATATCGTACAAAACTTCGTTCTGAAAAACAGGTAAATAGTCCTCATGTTGTAAATTTCTTTAAAGACAGAACAACCAATCCACTCACGGTGGAAGAAGCAATGCATGGTCCAGATGCGAAGAAATGGAGAGCTGCGATGACTTCCGAATACGAGTCTTTAAGGAAAAATAAAACTTGGGAACTAACCGAGGCTCCTGCTAATCGGCGAATTATTAAATCGAAGTGGGTTTTTAATATCAAACGCGATAAACAGGGTGCCCCAATTAAGTACAAGGCACGCCTCGTTGCAAAGGGTTGTAGTCAACAATATGGAGTTGATTATAATGAAATATTTTCACCTGTGGTGAGATATTCTTCAATACGCCTAATCCTTGCCTTGGCCGCAGAATATCAACTTTTTGTTCATCAAATGGACGTATTTGAATGGTACACTACACGAGGAGGTGTTTATGTTTCAACCTGAATGCTTCACCGATGAAAACAACAAGAAGCAAGTCTGCAGATTGAGGAAGGCAATTTACGGACTGAAGCAATCTGGCCGTAACTGGAACCAGAAACTGGATTCTGCTCTGAAACAGATTGGGTTTAACAAGTGCAACGGGGACGCATGTGTTTATGTGCGGAGGAGGCCTGGCGAAGTTAATTTAGTAGCCGTGTACGTCGACGACATACTAATCGCGTGTTCCAATCTTGGAAATTTGGAAAAAATCAAACAACAAATTGGTGAGAAGTTTGAAGTGATCGATAAAGGTCCAATCGACCACTTCATAGGCATTGAAATCACAAGAGGAGACGATGGAATCCAGATTTCGCAACGTCAGTTAATTTTGAATCTCTTGTCGGACTTCGGAATGATGGACTGCAGAAGCTGTGCAACGCCGCTGGAACCAGGGACCAATTTCAAGAAGTGTGAAGACTGTTCACATTGTGAGAAGGTAGATCCAAAGATGTTCCAGTCATTGGTCGGTTCATTGACGTACTTGGGCGTCTGTACGAGACCAGATATTATTCATTCTGTGTTTAAACTTGCTCAGTTTAACACAAATCCTCATATTGAGCATTGGAATGCTGCAAAGCATTTGTTAAGGTACTTAAAAACTACACTTAATATGAAACTTAACTATTTCCAGACTGGTATGAAACTTAAGGGATATGTAGACGCTGATTGGGGTGGGAACTGCATTGACCGAAAGTCATATACGGGATTTGCATTTTTCCTAGCTGGTGCAGCCATATCATGGGACAGCAAAAAACAGTCAACCATAGCTCTTAGCAGCACCGAGGCGGAATATGTTGCCCTATCCACAGCTTCTAAAGAAATTGTATATCTTCGACGATTCCTGGAAGAGATGGGCTTTATCGGACTTATTGACGGTCCAACTGAGCTTTTTAGCGACAACTTGAGTTCACAGAAACTGGCAAAAAATCCTATCTTCCACAACCGTACGAAACACATCGATATCAAGGCGCATTATGTCCGTGATGTTGCCGAGAAGGAGTTACTTGTATTGAAGTACACACCTACCAACGAAATGACCGCAGATATATTTACCAAAAATTTAAAGAAAATGAAACACAGTCAATTCAGTAGAATGTTAGGTTTAAAGTCCTAAAAAATGTTGTAACTTTAATATTGTATAATGAATTAATAACTTTTTGTCTTTATTAAAATATTATAATAATATTCGTTTAATAATGAATTTATAAATTTGTTTTTAGAAATCAGTTTTGAGAGAAGGTGTTAGTATTTTTCCTTTGTAATACATTACATAGAATTATCAACACATGTATACACGATTACTATATAAAGCAAAACTGCAATATCTATTGTGTCAGTTCGTCTAATAAAGCAGCTCTGTTTGCATTGAATTTAACCGCTTAGTTGTCGCCTTTTTTTCTTTCTTTTTTGGTTTAGCCGAAGTCCACTTTCCAAAACAGAAACAGGTCAGAAATTTTAGACATAACTCTCAAAAGCAACAATGATCATATCAGGGTAGAAGACTGGAGAGTTTGTCGAGAGAACTCTTTCTCAGACCATAATAGAATACTCTTTACAGTCAATCTACAATATATGGCACAACGAATTTTTAGGAATCCTAGGAAAACGAATTGGGCAGACTATGCGAAAACGGTTAGTGAGTACACACAACATCCAAAAGAGGACAAGTTTGTCGACACTCACTCAATCGACAACGCAGTCGAGTATATTACCAAAACTATGCACAAAGCCTTTGTTAAACACTGTCCCATCTCTCGCAATCGCAAACCCAAAAAGGCAACTTGGTGGACCAGCGAGCTTCAAAAGCGGCGAACATTGGTAAGACAACTTTTTAACAAAGCAAGACAGAGTAAGACAGATGAAGACTAGACTAAGTATAGGTCCGAACTTAATCTATACACAAAAGAAATAAGGAGAGCAAAACTCGAATCCTGGAGCACATTCTGCGAATCCATAGAGAGTACAAACGAGGCTGCCAGACTACGTAAAGTACTATCCAAAGACCCAACGGTCCCAGGTTATATTAAACCTGCTGATGACTCTTGGACAGAGTCTAGCCAAGAAACTCTACAAATTCTAATGGATACTCACTTTCCGGAGTCTAGTGAGAACACTGGATGTGATGTCAACTACACCTCCGTTCCGCAAGACACACAACCGGACATGGCAATTGAAAGTATCATAACAGAGCACAAAATTGCTTGGGCAGTCAAATCTTTCCAGCCCTACAAATCGGCGGGACCAGATAATGTCATACCAGCAATGATACAACAGGCTCTCAATATAATACTGCCATGGCTAAAAGCCATTTTCAAAAGCTGTATAAGACTCTGCTACATACCGCAAAGCTGGAAAGAAGTTAAAGTGATATTCATTCCCAAAGCAGGGAGACATATACACTGCACAGCAAAAGATTATAGGCCGATAAGTCTCTCCTCTTTTCTCTTAAAGACACTAGAGAGAATAATCGACTTATATACAAGAGACCTCTTAAACGAAAACAACCTATGCAGTACTCAACATGCCTACCTCAAAGGCAAGTCCGTGGAAACAGCCCTGCACGAAGTTGTGTCAATTATAGAAAAAGGATTACACCATAAAGAATTCACCATGGCAGCATTTTTAGACATTGAGGGAACTTTCAACAATGTCAAAACAGCGGCCATAAAAACAGCGCTCGTAGACTTAGGAGCGAAAATAGAAATAACAAACTGGGTTTACGAAATGCTTAACAGCAGAGTAATTAACTCAGAGATCGGAGAGAGTACCATAAGGAAAACAGTGACCAGGGGCACCCCACAGGGAGGCGTCATATCTCCCCTCCTGTGGCTTCTAGTGGTCAACAAAATCCTCACGACTCTAAAGGTCAAAAAGACGAAAATAGTAGCATACGCAGACGATATTGTAATTCTAATAAGTGGAAAGTATCTTCCCACTATCAGTGAACTCATGGAATCTGCCCTAAAAGAATTATCCTCGTGGGCGAGACCGAACGACCTTGGAGTTAATCCAATCAAAACCGAATGTGTTCTGTTCACTAGGAAAAGAAAAATCGAGAATTTCGATATGCCGAAGATAAACGGAATTCGTCTGAAACTTTCCCCGCAAGCAAAGTATCTGGGCATCATCCTAGACTCTCAGCTTACTTGGAAACGTAACACAGAGGAACGATCAAAAAAAGCACTATGTGCCTTCTACGCATGCAAAAATACCTTTGGTAAACGTTGGGGTATGCGCCCTTACATAACCCATTGGATGTATACAGCGATCATACGACCCATACTTACATACGGGTCAATTGTTTGGTGGAAGGCAACAGAAAGGACTACCTATCTCCATAACCTCTCTAAGGTAAAGAGATTGGCATGTATCGGCACAACAGGAGCAATGAGATCAACACCTCAAGCCGGGCTGGAAGTCATTTTAAACCTTCCCCCCCTTGGTGAATACATTCGCAGCATGGCAGCCAAAGGAGCCCTCCGCCTCAAGGAGGCAAACATGTGGAGACACAGCTCCTTTGGGCACGGCTCCATAATTCACAATTACTTGGGTATCGATCTATCCAGGAAAACGGACTACATAATCCCCAATCGAAACTTCGAGAAAAACTACTCTACATATATACCCCAAAGAGAGAACTGGAACGCACACGCCAGCGCACAAGAAATCCATATCTATACGGACGGGTCAAAAATGGATGTAGGTACAGGAGCAGGAGTTTTCTGCGAGCCCCTAGACATAAAGGACTCGTACAGAATCCCCAACGAAAGCAGCGGCTTTCAAGCCGAAATAGTCGCCATAGACAAGGCAGCAGAAACAATCTCCGCGAAGAATCTGGATCCTTCCAAGATTACAATCTTCGTAGACAGTCAGGCGGCGATCAAAGCACTAGACAGCGAAACCACAAAGTCAAAAACAGTCAGGAACTGCCTAAAATCCCTTAACGAAATAGGCGAACGACACAGGATCACCCTCTGCTGGGTCCCCGGTCATAGCGACATCGTGGGGAATGAAAAGGCAGACGAGCTAGTAAGAACAGGGTCAGAACTTGATGCAATGGACGCCATTACGTCAATAGACATCCCAATTAGTGCAGCAAAAAGAAACATTGACCAAAAACTGAGGGAACAAATTAACACTACCTGGTCCCAAAGGAACGACTGTGTTATATCTCGCAGCCTATGGCCAAGAATCGACGAGAAAAGAACAAAGCACATTCTGGGAATGAATAAACAAGAAATATGTATCCTAACCGGCGTACTGACCGGCCACTGCACCATAGGAGTAATGGCAAACAGGCTGGGCATTAGCTCACCAGACTACTGCAGGAGCTGTCAGGATACAGAAGAAACCGAGACCATCAAACACCTGCTCTGCGAGTGTCCAAACCTCCAGACATCTCGACTTCGTTATCTGGGTAACAGATTTTTCGAAGACTTAGAGGACGTAGCGCAGGTACCACTGACGGACATAATCAGGTTTGTCAAGAAAACAGGTTGGTTCCAATAGGCCAACCAGCAAGAAAAATTTAAACGAAGCATGGTAAGTGTTTTTATTGTAAGTGAAGTTTTTACCACGATAAACAAAAAGGGATCACAATGGACCAATGGGCCCCCGTGCAAGCACAGCAATGGCTGTGCACTTCCCTTCAAACCTAACCTAACCTAACCTAAGGAAGTTAACGAAATAACTATGCTCCTGTAATTTATTAAATTAATGTGTACCTATTTTAAATGAATAATAAAATGAATTAACAATCAGAGTCGTGTAGTGATTTCAATAGATACTATGAATACAATATTTTCATATGGTGTCTATTGGAAAGGAATTTATAAGAGCTGAACGTATGGGAGATTGGCGAGCTCATTTGAATTGCGTTAAAGAAATAAAAGAAATGCTTCCTTATCTTCATGCGTCAGGATATTTTAATTATGCCAAGTCTGCGCATTTATATCTACAAGATATGATGCAATTAGAGAACTTGATGGATCCTAGTGTTTATCAAAGATTTATCGAAGGATTTTTCACTATTAGACGTTCTAATAAATTAAATTATGGAACTTCGACGAATATGGTCATTGAACAATCAATGATGAAGTGTATGAAAACAGATGGAGGTGTTGCTCGAGGGAGTACGCAAGAAAGTGTCATTAGTAAATGGGTTTATGGCATGCATACGATGAATACTTTGTGTGAAGGATTGGAAGATCTCGCTGATGTTAGAATGGACACAACAGAGCAGCATGTGGATGCAAGCGATTCTCGTGTAATGAGAGATATTGAAGATATTAATAAACTTGCGGAGTGGCTCTTATCACATGATCCGTTCCCTGTAATTCCAAAAATTATGTCCATTGCCAGCGGAGTAGTCGACGATGATAAAATTATTTGTCATAATGCTCGTGTAGTTGGACTTGCTTCTATATGCAAAATGACTGGCCAAACCTTTAAAAATATTAAATTAAAACGCGCTGATAGAGTACTTCCTTTTTATATATAAAAATACATGGTGAAAAGGTGCCTATAGACCCTGTATTATTATTTCGACGCATGAGCATTACTAAGACATTTGAAGATGAACTTGAAACTTTCTTCGTATATAAATTAGCTCCTTACCCATTATCACTCTTTGATGCAGTGGGAATGCCTAAAACTAAATATTAAGTCAGCTCTTTAGAATTGCTTTCAATTTAAACTCCGAAATTGATAACACAAATGCTATTTTCATCATCGATGGAGGGTATCTATTACACCGTGTTGTATGGGATCGAGATGAAATATTTCATATTATTTTTGAAAAATATGTTCAGTATGTACAAAGACACATTACCTCTTCTACCTGAGAAAGGTTTTTTAGGTATGCCTATTGCTACTTGCAAACTTATGATCAAGCTATCCGCAGTCGAGAGTACAAACCTCAGGTGGACAGGTAGTGATACATGTCTAGCGACTAAGGAGATCTGGCCAAAGCTGGATCTGCGACGCTCTTTGAGTTTGATCTCACTCAACAGACTGCACATTGGCTCTGTCATAGGTGTCATCACAGGACACTGTCTAATAGGCAGGCACGCATCAAGGCTTGGCGTTTACTCAAACGACTTCTGCAGAAGCTGCAGGGATGAGGAGGAGGAGGAGACTACGTCTCATCTCCTCTGCACATGTCCTGCACTCTCCCATAAAAGAAATCTCTACCTAGGAGCCTTCTTCGTCAACGAACTCAGTGACTTAGCTAATACAGATGTTAGAAGTCTATCGCGCTTCATTAGAAGCTCCAAATGGTTTTAGCGAGTAGGGGTCGAAAAACCCGATCCATGTGGCATCACAACGGACCTCATTGGTCTAAGTGGGTTGGCTTTTTGCTAACAGCCACTTCAACCTAACCTAACCTATGTACAAAGACATTTTGGTCATAACAATACGATTGTACGAGGGCGGGTCAATAAGTCCGTGACTTTTTGAATTTCTGACCTCTTTACTGAAGCGGCAACACTGCTCCTGTCAACAGGCATCTGTCAGTTGACTCCTGTCAAAATTTAAACTTGCTGCGTCAGTTAGTTCGTGTTTGACAGCTATTTTTATCAGACTACTCACTAATTTGAGGAGAAAATGGAAAAAAGTGAATTTCGTGTGCTTATTAAGCATTATTTCTTGCGAAAAAAAACCATTACCGAGACCAAGGCTAAGCTTGAAAAATACTATGGGGACTCTGCACCATCGATTTCAGTGGTAAAAAAGTGGTTTACTGAATTTCATTGTGGCCGTACAAGCACTGAAGATGCCGAACGTCCTGGACGCCCAGTTGAGGTCTCTACACCCGAAACAATCGAAAAAATTCACGATATGGTGTTGGCCGACCGAAGATTGAAAGTGCGAGAGATTGTGGAAGCCGTAGGGATCTCGCATGGCTCAGTGGTTTCAATTTTGAATGATCACTTGGGCATGAGAAAGCTTTCCGCAAGATGGGTGCCGCGTTTGCTCACAGTCGACCACAAACGCAATCGTGTAACAACTTCACAGAAAGGTTTGGCGTTGTTTAATCGCAATATGGAGGAGGTTTTGCGCCGTTTTGTAACCGTGGACAAAACATGGATCCATCACAACACACCAGAGACCAAACAACAGTCAAAACAGTGGGTTTCTAAGGGTGAATCGGCGCCAAAGAAGGCCAAGGTGGGTTTGTCAGCCAATAAAGTTATGGCGACTGTTTTTTGGGATGCACGCGGGATAATCCACATTGACTACCTTCAAAAGGGAAGAACAATCAATGGGGAATATTATGCCAACTTATTGGACCGATTCAATGACGATTTGAAAAAAAACCGACCTCATTTGGCCAAGAAAAAAGTTCTTTTCCACCAAGACAATGCAAGGGTGCACACATGTGCAGTTGCCATGGCAAAAAACCATGAATTGGGCTATGAATTGCTCGCTCATCCACCCTATTCTCCAGATTTGGCTCCGAGCGACTACTTCTTGTTCCCAAACCTGAAGAAATGGCTTGGTGGAAAAAGATTTGACTCCAATGATGAAGTCATCTCGCAAATAAAGGCCTATTTTGAGGACCTCGACAAATCATTTTTTTTGGAAGGGATAAAAAAATTGGAGAAGCGTTGGACAAAGTTTATAGAGCTCAAGGGAGACTACGTTGAAAAATAAAAAAAAATTTATCAACAAATCTGTGTTTTATTCCAAAAGTCACGGACTTATTGACCCGCCCTCGTATTTGATAGTTATACTAATCATAGGAAAAATATTAAAGCTGCAGAACAACGTCGTCGGACTACAAAAACATCTTCATCTGTCGATATCGTTTTTGATCGATCTATGAAAGTTCCAACCAACAACAATTTCTTGCAAATACTTACAAATAAGTCTCGCTTCATTTCAATGTTATGCTGATATTCCAATAAAACAAGCTGATAATGATGCTTATATCCTAATAACTGAAACAGCAATAGAACAATGGAAAACTTCAAATACAACTGTCTTTGTTGGGGAAGATGTTGATTTGTTGATATTACTGACTGCACGGACTCCAAATGATAAAATTATTTCGTTTTTGAAACCTGGGAAATCTCAAGTTCAATCAAGAATATATTCATCACAAAGTCTGACTGCATATCCGAAGTGTCAAGCTCATATTTAATTTTTACATGCAATAACTGGTTGCGACACTACATCCGCAATTTTTAAAAGAGGTAAAATAGCAGTATTTAAATTGTTTGAAAAACGTAATGGAATTCTTTTTTTTTTGTGCAATGTGTGGTGCTCCAAAAAAATTGATTTCATAGACAAATATAGATATTTGAGGTTTGTAAAATCTGCATGGAACAACAAAACAGTACGCCTTGTCTGCCTCCTACATCTGCTTCTGCCTTTTAACACTTGTATCGTGTGTATTATCAAGTTCAAGTGTGGCTAGGCAATGAGCTGAACCCAGAAGGATGGGGCTGGAAATTAACAGATAATTATTTGCAGCCAATTCAAACTCTACTCCCGCCTGCTCCTGAAAAACTGCTTAATACTATTTTTTGTAAATACAAGACGGATTGTAGTAAGAATTGTGGCTGTCAAAAAGTGGGATTATTTTGTTCGCCAGTATGCATCAATTGTCAGGGTCAGACTTGCTCCAATATTGAAACAAATGAAAATATTTATGATATTAATGAAGACACAATTGATGCATCCCTTTTCTTCAAACAGCGAACAGAAATTTAGGAAGAAAAGGAAAATGAAGACGAAGAAATAATTGTCGAAGTAGAATTAAAAAATTATCCAATATAATAACATTTGGAAAAAAAAACAACCTATTCCACTTTGATCAAGCAATATTACCATTATTTCAATCAAAAGGATACGATATGATCAAACTTTCTTTATTACAATAGATCGTGGAGTATACCTACTGGGGAAACCACGTTAAAAAAAATGCGCCAAGTACATTACCTCATAGGTGGTGCGGAAATGTGTGCATATTATGTAAAGTAGGAATTTTCTAATGATTAAAACCGCGATATCTCAAAAATGGTAAGTCGTAAGAGAAAAAGTGACTGGACTATTTTTGTAGGGAATTGTATGATCTACACTTTTGTCTGACCTATTTTCACGATAAAACTTACCGTTTTCGAGAAAAATGGAAAAAACCTTAATTTTGGACGTTTGACCTTGAATAATTTTTTTTGCAGAAGAAATTATACAATGTTTTTCGCAAAGATCGTTGTGCTCGAACAACAGGATTAGTTAAAGGGGGAGGGGTATTGCTTGCAATACGCTCCATTTTTACATGTGTTCAAATGAGTTTGCATTCCTCCATTCCTTAGTTTCTTATGACATAGATCAATTAATTGTTAAAGTTACAATTGAACATCTTTTCGAAATTTTTTTAATTGTCAGCTATATTCCGCCTAGAAGTCCAAGAAAAACAACAACTTCTTCTTAAAATTGAATTGTTGCTTCATTCACAGTCACGCTTTTCTCTCTCTATTCATTCATTCAAGGTAGTTTTGCCAATTCTATTTATTAAAAAAAAAACAAATTTAATTTAGCAGACACGAAAAAAAATTAATAACAGAATTTCTTACAATATTTTGACTACTATCTCTTCATAGACTATTACTAACATCATAAGTTTCATCAGTATCATGTGGCATACTATATTCAAAAGTTTCTTCACCCATTTCTTTGGCTATATTATGGAGCACTGCACACGCACAGTGCACATGTAACAATAATTGCTTCTAGGTACTTTCGAATGGTGCAAAGTAATTTGCTTAGACAAAACTTGAAATCTACTCTTCCATACGCCATAATTATGATCTTTATACTACATTCGTCGCTCAGATTTGTGACTCGTTGTACAAGTGCTCTCCAGGTCTCCGTGGATTGTGAAGGGGAGTTAGCAAAAAATTGGTGTTTTCATTCCCTTAATCTCCGAGAATCAAGTTATTTCCATATTCTCTATCAATTAATGTTTACTTAATACGCGAGTTATTAAAAATAGTTTGATCATGGCATGATCCAGGCTATCTAGCAACTATATAAATATTATAAGTAGTCGTTGCATTGGTGGTACTGCAAAACTACTGAAAATCTAATAGGTAATGGTAAATAAATAAATATCATGTTTGGTAGGTATTCTACTTACTAGTCAATTGAAGTTTTTATATCACCTTCTATTAATGTAAGGATATATCTTAGAGTGCCTCAAAATAATGACGCCTTATGCGAAACACTCTGTTCCTACGGGGCCGTGTAATATGATCGTAATATTTTTCAAATTCGTCTTCTAAAAATTCAAGCAAATCCATGTTAGGGCACTTGTTTCTGCTGTCTACGGTCGTCAACGAAAGAATGCTTTGAAACTATATTTTTTCCAGTCACTTCAAATAAATATTTTGTTTATCTTCTGGATAAAGGATTTAACAGCCACTTGATCCGGCTGATAGGCTATCCGAGACTTTATCTGTCAGATATCACTATCCGAAAACTTTGAAACCAAAAGTTCATATTTAGCTGACAGATAATTTCCGGATAGGCTATCCGAGACTTTATCAGCTAGTCTTGAAACTGGCCCTAAGTAAATCAACATGTTATAATAGTCGGAGATTTTAATTTATCTGGCGTTGATTGGATTTTTGATGTAGATGATTTAAAACTCATACCTTTTAATGTAAAATACGATTACGAAACCGTAGTAATTGATTCTTTTATGAGTAATAATTTACTTCAAATTAATAGTTGTAAAAATGACTTGAATCGTTTACTTGATTTAGTTTTTGCAGATATTGAATTAAAAATATTTGTAGATAAGTCCTTATCTCCTATTGTTCCTAACTCTCTTCACCATATTGCTTTGTCTATTTACTATCAATTTTATAAATATTTTAAACCCAATTGTAATAATTTAAAGTTAATCTACAGAAAGGCTAATTTCCAAAGCATAGCGAGTTACTTATCTCAAATTCCTTGGCATACAAACTTTCACCCGTCGAATCTGCCAAAGTTAAGTATAAGAAATAATTCTAAGCCCCCGTGGTTTAATAAAAGACTTTGCAACTTAAGCAACAAAAAAAACAAAACTTATTAACTGCTTAAAAAATCGTCTAACAATTCAATGTTAATAGTTCATTATATTCGACTTGAAACGGATTTTAGGGTTCTTAATAAATTTCTCTATAAAAGCTATATTTTCTCAATAGAATCTTGTCTAAAAAACAATAGCAAAAGCTTCTGGACGTTCATTAAAAATAAAAAAAAAATCTAATGGAATTCCTAGAAGCATGCAATACCTGGGCTCAACTTCCTCGGATATTCCTTCGATCTGCAATTCATTTGCTAATTTCTTTAACTCCAATTATACAACTTCTGTTCAGCAACAATCTTCAAGTCTATCTTATACAGAGAGTCCGATTAATATTGGGTGTCTAAGTATTAGCACTTCGGAAGTTGAAAAAGCACTGCTGAATTTAAACTGCGACAAACAGCCCGGGCCTGATGAAATTCCTCCAATTCTTCTTAAAAAGTGGGCTGCAGTGCTCTTTGGACCTCTCGCATATATTTTTTAACGCTTCTCTCTCCAAAGGCGAATTTCTCCCTGAGTGGAAAGAATCGTTTATTATCCCTATTCACAAATCGGGTTCCAAGCAGGAAATCTCCAATTATCGCCCGATATGCAAATTATCAATAATTCCTAAGCTCTTTGATAAGATTGTTTATGATAAATTAACATTTTTGCTGAGGGAAGTTATTTCACCCTTCCAACATGGGTTTGTTGCTGGTAGATCCACTGCATCCAACCTTGCTATATTCTCAAACTTCGTCCTGAATAAACTTGAAGAAGGATATCAAACTGATGTGATATACACTGATTTCGCTAAAGCCTTTGATAGAGTCAACCATACTATCTTGATAACCAAACTGAAAAAAATAGGTTTTCATTCTAGCGTTTTGAAATGGCTGGAATCCTATTTATTAGGGCGCATTCAATTTGTGTCAATTGACAGTCTCCTTTCAAAGCCAATTTTTGTCACGTCGGGTGTTCCACAAGGAAGTCACCTTGGGCCGTTCCTTTTCCTTATTTTCATTAACGACATGCCTGATATTTTCTTAAATTCCATTCGCCTTTTGTTTGCAGACGATCTTAAATTCCTAAGATGCGTACAATGTGAAGATGATTGCCATCTCTTGCAAGATGACCTTGATACTCGTAGACTGGTAGAATGGTGTACGTTTAATGATTTGTTCTTAAATGTCTCCAAATGTCAGTGTTTTTCTTTCAGCAAAAAATCCTCCTTAATTTGCTTTGAATATGAAATTGGAAGCATTATTCTTGAAAGAGTTCTCGAAAAAAAGGATCTTGGAGTAGTATTCGACCCTAAATTTAATTTCATTAAACATACTGAGTACATTGCCGCCAAAGCTAATTCCATGCTTGGGTTCATTAAACGCAACTCATCAGATTTTTCAGATCCCTATACTCTAAAATCGCTGTATAGCGCATACGTCAGATCTCTTTTGGAATACTGTTGCGTAGTATGGAATCCGTACTACACCATTCATTCCAATAGAATCGAAAATATTCAAAGGAATTTTACAAGATTTGTTGTTTGGAAACTTGGCTGGAACATTGTTATGCCATCGTATTCTACCCGATGTCAGCTCATTGGCATTCAATCGCTCGTAAATCGTCGTAAAATATACTCAATAATGTTTGTAAGTGACATTTTGTCGCATCATATTAATTGTCCATTACTTTTGTCATTAATAAATATGTATGCACCATCTCGCCATCTAAGGGAACGTTTCCTATTTATGGAAGACGAACACAGGGTGATATATGCACTCAATGAGCCAATAACTCGCTGTGTCAGGGAAACTAACCGCACTTCAGATGTTATTGATTTCAATTTCCATTATAGTAGATTTTCTTTGAAAGTTAAACTACTGTTGTATTTTTCATCCAATTTATAAAATGCTATTATGTTTTATGTATTGAATAGTTTAAGATTCATAGATGTGTATTTCGATAGTCTGTAAGATAATTATGTCTGATTGATTGAATAAATAAATAAATAAATAAATAAAAAGAGGAGAGGCATCATACAAGTGAAACATTTTTGCAACTGATTAATGATTTATTTGAAAATTATAGTAATTAAGTAATTATTATTAGATTATACAAAAGTCTTTTTCGTGCTTTAGCGTTTGCAAATCTTTCCACCATTTTTTTTTAAATTTAATAGTTTGTAAAAAATCAGTTTCTATGTACATACATTAGCGAGATCGCTGCAAGTTTTTACTGGCGGAGTGTGGAAACCAAGTAATTTTTTACCCTTTTAAGGGCTGAAAAAGACCATTCGCCACTGCAGTTGGTAACACTCATTGTCAAAAAAATTCTTAATATCATCTCCACATTCGGAAACATGTACGAAATATTAAAACTTTTTATTAACTGCAACAAACCCTTTGGGGTTCTGGCAGAAATAGAATGCTCGGCCTCGGTGTCAGATTTTAAAAACTGCGCCAAATGGACGCATTCTTCTGCAAAGGTTTCTTCTAAATCAGTGGCATATAGTTGTTTTAACACCTTTGTTTTGCTTCTAATAAATTGACTGTCTTCTAGTTCATGCAGTTTCCATAAGAAACCAAATTTTGTGTTTACTGTATTATAAATAATTTGCCGGTTTGGTAAGTGCACTTTAAGACAATCAATTTCTGCATAATAATTATCAACGATGAAAGATCGCCTCCGTTCTAACTCAATGTTCCCCGTTTTATTGTAACGAATGTGCTGAATTCTTGATTCAAGTATCTAAAAACTGGCATTAATAGATTTTGGTTCTAGATACAAATAAAAAAGTTCAACTTTTTGAATTTTAGCATCCAGATTGTTGGTACTGCTTTGGATAATGGCGAAATCTTTAGCCTCGAGAATGAAACAACCTCAATTACTTCTGTTTCCCGAAGGGCTTTAATTTCCTATAAATGTTTATTGTTTTTTAACTTAACAATGTTTTTTTTTTTTTTTCTAATTACTTACGTTTAGTGTTTTTTAGAGTTTTTATTTACTTTAGTATAAGTTTTAGGTACCACGCGGTACAAAGAATGACCTCTTAACCCAAAAGAAAAGTTAATATCAAAAAAAAAGATGGTGGAAGAGAAGTATCGTTTAATTTTTTCATTTAAGTGGTGCCAAATGGCGCTTAAGGCGCGGTATTGCCAGTATTGTTAACACTGGTTCCATGAACTGGCTTTCCATCTTCTTCAATACGGCCAACTTCTAGTACGGCGATTTTGGCGGCGGACCTGGTGTAGATACCATTTTGTGTCTTCACTATCGCGCTTCTGACTACGCCATCCTTGCCTGGCAGTACCTTGAGTATAACTCCCTTTGGCCAACTATTTCGCGGGCTGTCTGGATCGGTTATGATGACGACATCTCCTTCTTGAATGGACTTAGTCGAGGAGTACCATTTCGTACGCTTAGTGAGATCGGGCAAATATTCTTTCACCCAGCGTCGCCAGAACTGATTTGCGAATTGCTCACTAGTTAGCCAACCTTTTCGTAGTGCTACTCCGTCATTGTAAATCGGCCCACCCAGTTTCTCGCCACTTGATGTTCCCAGTAAAAGATGGTTTGGCGTCAATGCTTCAGCATCACCACCATCTAGAGGAACGTAAGTAAGGGGTCGGGAATTAAGGATTCTCTCTACCTCAGACAACATAGTACATAAAAGCTCATCTGACGGGTTTCTCATTGGAGAAATGCGAGCAAGTGTTTGCTTTATGGAGCGAACTAACCTCTCCCAGCTACCGCCCATATGAGGAGTTAGGGGGGGATTAAAGTTCCATTTTACATTGGGTCCAACGAAGCTTTCAGTTATTTTATGTACGTCCAAGATTTGCATCGCCTCCTTGAGCTCTTTACTAGCTCCCCGAAAGTTTGTGCCGTTATCACTGTAAATTTCGAGGGGCCAACCTCTACGCGAGATAAAACGTTTTAAGGCCATTATACAGGAGTCAGCTGAAAGGGTGTAGGCTATCTCAATGTGAACTGCACGCACTGTGAGACAAGTTATTAGGACACCCCATCGTTTTTCTAAGTGTCTACCCACTTTGACATGTAATGGTCCAAAGTAGTCAATTCCTATGTATGAGAATGGTTTAGTGAATGGTTGCAGCCTTGCTGCTGGCAGGTTACCCATAAGTGGTGGATTTGGAAGACTTCTTTTATTTTTGCATTCTTGGCAGCTTTTTTGTATTGACTTTAGTAGGGCACGAAGTCTAGGAATGTTGAACTTTTGACGCAGTTCATTTACTACCGTTTCGTTGTATTGGTGGAAGAATCGATCGTGGTAATCTGAAACGATTAATCGGGTGATTTGATGTTGTTTTGGTAAAATGATCGGCCGTTTTGTACAAAATGGAACTCTTGGTGCTGCATCGATTCGTCCGCGTACTCTCAATACCGAATTTTCATCTAAATACGGTGAGAGCTTATAAAGGGCACTTGTTTTCTCGATTTGACGTACTTTTGGATCTGCATTGTTGTCACCTTGATTGAGAACAGAGATCTCTTCAGCAAAAAAATCCCATTGACACACCCTGTAGAGGTAATTTTCAGCCTTTTGAAAATCTTGTTGAACCAAACACTTTGTAACCGTTTTCTTCCTCCTGCGTTCTGTAGACATCCGAAATAAGCGGTACACCTGTGCCATACTCCGAAGAATCTTGTTCCATTTACTAAATCGGCTTACATCAATGAGGTTGTGGAATGGTTCTACTTGATGGAGATGAGTGTGTCTTAACTCTTCGACTGAGGCTTCCGAATGTATGAATTCCACAGGCCAATGTTCTTTTGTATCATACAAAAACTGTGGACCAGTATACCAACGACTATTGGAGTTGAACTCTTTCTTGAATTGCCATTTTGTGGCCTCATCTGCAACGTTTTCCTTACTTGAGATCCATCTCCAGTTCTTAATTTCTGTTTCTTCGAGAATTTCTCCAATGCGGAAAGCAACGAACTGTTTATATTTTCGATGATCGGAGTTTATCCAGCTAAGGACTGTTTTGGAGTCTAACCAAAACCATTTTTCATCAATATCAATCGAATGCCCTTCCTCTATCATTTTTGCAAGTCGCGTACCTAGAACAGCTGCCTCTAGCTCAAGCCTGGGTATTGAAATAACTTTCATTGGTGCTACTTTGGTCTTGGCGGCAATTAAGCTGCAACTTGTAAAATCTCCGTTCGTTACCCGAAAGTACCCTACTGCCGAATAAGCGACCTCGCTGGCATCAACAAAAATATGTACTTGAACGGAGGAATTTTTGGTAAAAGATAACTGGTGCAAGTACGGCCTTCGAATGGAAATATTTTTAATTGATGGGATGAAGCTTTTCCATTTTTTCCATTTTTCTAGCTGTTGTGGAAGAATTTTCTCGTCCCACTCGACCGCCGAACTCCAAACTTCCTGTAAAATTATTTTTAGTAGCACCATGAAATTAGCTATGAGTCCCAGAGGATCGAAAACCGACATTAGAACTTTCAGAATTTCTCTCTTAGTTGGCCATACATCTTCCCCTAAGACATCAGCTTTAATCGTATGTGCCTTAATCGCAAATGAGAATGTGTCATCACTTGGTGACCACCACATGCCTAGAATTTTTTCTGTACCGGACAGAAGATGCCAATTACTTTTATTTTTTTCGTACTTTGCCGCCTTTTCTTTTAAGCTTTTAAGTACTGCTGTAGAATTCGACATGAAATTACGGATATTAAATCCAGCCTGATCGTGAATGGAAATCACCTCGTTTGACAATTTTATTGCCTCCTCTTCTGATTCCACGCTGTCGAGATAGTCGTCCACATAGTGGTTTTCAATCACGGCTCTGACTGCTCTTGGAAATTGCTTTTCGTGTTTCTTTGCGTTTTCGTTTTTAACGAATTGAGCGCAAAAAGAAGAGCAAGTTGAGCCAAATGTCATCACTTGCATTGCATACTCCTCCACCTTCTTGTTATCTTTGCAAAACCACAAAAAACGTTGAGCATGTTGATCGGCTCTCTTTATTCCTATTTGGTGGAACATTTCCTTTATATCTGCACAAATGGCTATTTTTCCCTGCCTAAACCTAAACAAGACTGAACATAGGGAGGGAACAATATCTGGGCCCGATAAGAGCATTGAGTTCAATGATATTCCATCTACCGTTGCAGCAGCATCCCACACTATCCTCACTTTGTTCGGTTTGTTATGATTGACAACCGGAAATATTGGAAGATACCACACGGGGAGACATTCTTGTTTTAATTCAGTTTCGCTCAATTTTCTGGCATATCCCTTTCGTAGGTAATCTTCTATTTGCATGTGTAGATTTTCGTTGAGTTTTTTGTCTTTTTTCATTCTCGTTCCCAAGCACTTTAACCGTCTCTCTGCCATTGTGCGGCTGTCGGGCATTTGTTTTGTTTCGAACTTCCACAGAAGCGGAGCAATGTATTTCTTCCCTTCTATTATGGTGTTGTTTTCCATCATTGCAACTGCCTTTTCATCGTCGCGAGAGCGTAGAACTTTAAAGTTTTTTGTGCCAACGGATTCTAAAGCGATAAATTCTTTTAATTGTGTATTCAGATTTTTGTCTCCATCTTGTTGGCAATCACAAGTGTGGAAGTTAAAGTGATTAAGCTGTCGATCAGATGTGTCGTTATAGCGTATGCAAGGACCAAACACCGTCCAGCCAAGTCGCGTTTTTGCCGCCACCGGTTGGTTTTCCTCCCCTTCTCTTGTCTGCAATGGAATACTTAGCTTCCAATGATCTAATCCAAGTAAGATCCGTGGCTGAGCGTTTGCGTATGACTCTATTGGGATACCCTTTAAATGTTCGTAACGATTGGACAATTCCTTGGCGTTTATGGTCTGTTTTGGAAGCTCGAGAGACTTTACCGTGCGTACGTTTGAGATATTGTATTTTTTACTGAGCATTGATGAAGAAATTTGTATTTTTATTTTTCTAGATGACTGCTCTGTTCTATGCGTATTTGATGTCCACTTAAGGCATAACGGCTGTGATTTTCCTTCCACGGCTAGCTCCAGTGCGAGTTTTTCATCTAAAAGTGATATGGATGAGCCATCGTCGAGGAAGGCGAAAGTGTCCACTTGTTTTTGTTCATTGTATAATGTAACCGGAACGATTCTAAATAAAATACTCTGCTCGTTTAACTTGTGGTAACAGTTTATTTGCACACCTTCAGTTTCTGATGAGTTTGGTGTTTCACGTTTTTTAAGAAGAAGCTGGTGGTGTTTATAAACGCATCCGCCAACTCCACAAACCTTTTGCATGTAGCAACGGCTTCTGCCATGCTGGCGTAGGCATGTGCGGCAAACGGTGTAACGTTTAACAACAACCCATCGATCGTTAATATTCATATTCAAGAATGTTTGGCATTGATCAACTGTCCGACAGTTAGATGGACAAAGTGGACATTTTCTTGATGCTTGCGGTGGATCCGTCTGTGCCTGCGAGTCCCGATGAACATTGATTACTGCTCTAGAAGCACTTCTTTCTGTTCTGGTGCCGGATGGATGCAGTTCATGAAGTGGGTTAACAGTGGATGCAGAATGTGCGATTCCTTCTAGCCATGTACTATAAGCCGATAGGTTGACAACGCTTAGATTTTTCCTATAATTTCCCCACTCAAGACGAATAGGCGGTGGTAATTTATTCGTCAACTCCCGTAGCAGAGACGGGTTCTCTAAATGTCCATGTAAACCGGTGGCTTCCATCACGCCGCATATGTTTTGGACTGCTAAGGAGAATTTTATAATTGATTGTAGTTTTTCTTGTCGAGGTGGTGGTTCTTTCCGTATTTTTTCCACTAGATTGTCGATGATGACTTCTGGTTGCCCAAAATGGATGCGAAGAGTGTTCAAAACCCCTGGCACTTGCTCGGGCATAAGAAGTCTGTTTCTGACGGCATCTAAGGCTTCGCCTTTAAGGCAATTTTGCAACCGACGAAGGTTATCCATATTTGTAAATCCGCAAGAAGTCGTTGTGCTGTTAAACCAACTTATAAATAGTGGCCACTCTTGCGGGCGTCCACTGAATGTCACTTGATCCTTTGTCATTACCTGTCTGGCTGCCATATGTTCTGCTGAGGGCGAGGAGAGTTTGAACTGGTTTTCCTCACGCTGTGCTTGTTTTGAAATATTTTTTGTTGTTATTTGTTTGATTTGTGGTTTCTCCGGAGTGTGATTCATATTGTTGTCAAGCGTAAACTGTTCGTGATCAGTTTCAGAATCCGATGGGACAGATGGCTCGGACGAGTCGGCGGAGTCGGATGCAAACTCTAGAAGCATTGCGTACTTTTTTTCCAGGAAAGCCCTGTCACGTTGTTCCTGCATTTCCTTTTCTTCCTGCAGTTTTTGTAAATGAAGCTCACGTTGTTTAGACCTCGATGTTTTTCTTGCTTGGCTTGACGCGGAGGAATTCGGGCGTTGCGGAGATACTTGTGAACTCCTCTGTGCTAGTGGCAGAGTAACAATTTTCTTTGTGGCGGCTTGATCAATCTGTTGGTTTGTTTTATCCTCAGCTGATGCAGCTGGTGGGACCTGTTGACACTTAATTTTCAAATGTACTGTACTGAACTGAGGTAGAGAGTTTGGGATATGCAAGAGTATGGACAAGGTTAAATGGTAATGAATTGGAAAGACTTACCCTACGTTCCTGGATTGAAGTGATGGTGATGGCAATTTGATAATTTGGTTATGCGGTGATTGGCGCTGCAGACTGATGATTCTGCTGATGACGGCGATACGGTGAAGATTGTACTTGATGACGATGGCGATGGCGATGCGGTGAAGATGATGCTGGCGATGGCGATGCGGTGAAGATGATGCTGGCGATGTGATGAAGAGGCTGATGAGTTTGCCTATGAAAAATAATGTGCCGATGCAGTGTAAATTATTGTCGATGACAATTTGCTTTGGCTTAAAATGGCGGCTGATTAACTAAATCGTCTTGCCTATGCAGTAAGAATTATTGTCTTGGTGACAATTTGCTTTGGCTAAGTTAAACGATTGTTAGTTTTCTTCAATTTGTTTTAAACGAAATTAAAGTATGTTGGTACTGCTTTGGATAATGGCGAAATCTTTAGCCTCGAGAATGAAACAACCTCAATTACTTCTGTTTCCCGAAGGGCTTTAATTTCCTATAAATGTTTATTGTTTTTTAACTTAACAATGTTTTTTTTTTTTTTTCTAATTACTTACGTTTAGTGTTTTTTAGAGTTTTTATTTACTTTAGTATAAGTTTTAGGTACCACGCGGTACAAAGAATGACCTCTTAACCCAAAAGAAAAGTTAATATCAAAAAAAAAGATGGTGGAAGAGAAGTATCGTTTAATTTTTTCATTTAAGTGGTGCCAAATGGCGCTTAAGGCGCGGTATTGCCAGTATTGTTAACACTCCCCCCTGGTAAGCTGGTTCCATGAACTGGCTTTCCATCTTCTTCAATACGGCCAACTTCTAGTACGGCGATTTTGGCGGCGGACCTGGTGTAGATACCATTTTGTGTCTTCACTATCGCGCTTCTGACTACGCCATCCTTGCCTGGCAGTACCTTGAGTATAACTCCCTTTGGCCAACTATTTCGCGGGCTGTCTGGATCGGTTATGATGACGACATCTCCTTCTTGAATAGACTTAGTCGAGGAGTACCATTTCGTACGCTTAGTGAGATCGGGCAAATATTCTTTCACCCAGCGTCGCCAGAACTGATTTGCGAATTGCTCACTAGTTAGCCAACCTTTTCGTAGTGCTACTCCGTCATTGTAAATCGGCCCACCCAGTTTCTCGCCACTTGATGTTCCCAGTAAAAGATGGTTTGGCGTCAATGCTTCAGCATCACCACCATCTAGAGGAACGTAAGTAAGGGGTCGGGAATTAAGGATTCTCTCTACCTCAGACAACATAGTACACAAAAGCTCATCTGACGGGTTTCTCATTGGAGAAATGCGAGCAAGTGTTTGCTTTATGGAGCGAACTAACCTCTCCCAGCTACCGCCCATATGAGGAGTTAGGGGGGGATTGAAGTTCCATTTTACATTGGGTCCAACGAAGCTTTCAGTTATTTTATGTACGTCCAAGATTTGCATCGCCTCCTTGAGCTCTTTACTAGCTCCCCGAAAGTTTGTGCCGTTATCACTGTAAATTTCGAGGGGCCAACCTCTACGCGAGATAAAACGTTTTAAGGCCATTATACAGGAGTCAGCTGAAAGGGTGTAGGCTATCTCAATGTGAACTGCACGCACTGTGAGACAAGTTATTAGGACACCCCATCGTTTTTCTAAGTGTCTACCCACTTTGACATGTAATGGTCCAAAGTAGTCAATTCCTATGTATGAGAATGGTTTAGTGAATGGTTGCAGCCTTGCTGCTGGCAGGTTACCCATAAGTGGTGGATTTGGAAGACTTCTTTTATTTTTGCATTCTTGGCAGCTTTTTTGTATTGACTTTAGTAGGGCACGAAGTCTAGGAATGTTGAACTTTTGACGCAGTTCATTTACTACCGTTTCGTTGTATTGGTGGAAGAATCGATCGTGGTAATCTGAAACGATTAATCGGGTGATTTGATGTTGTTTTGGTAAAATGATCGGCCGTTTTGTACAAAATGGAACTCTTGGTGCTGCATCGATTCGTCCGCGTACTCTCAATACCGAATTTTCATCTAAATACGGTGAGAGCTTATAAAGGGCACTTGTTTTCTCGATTTGACGTACTTTTGGATCTGCATTGTTGTCACCTTGATTGAGAACAGAGATCTCTTCAGCAAAAAAATCCCATTGACACACCCTGTAGAGGTAATTTTCAGCCTTTTGAAAATCTTGTTGAACCAAACACTTTGTAACCGTTTTCTTCCTCCTGCGTTCTGTAGACATCCGAAATAAGCGGTACACCTGTGCCATACTCCGAAGAATCTTGTTCCATTTACTAAATCGGCTTACATCAATGAGGTTGTGGAATGGTTCTACTTGATGGAGATGAGTGTGTCTTAACTCTTCGACTGAGGCTTCCGAATGTATGAATTCCACAGGCCAATGTTCTTTTGTATCATACAAAAACTGTGGACCAGTATACCAACGACTATTGGAGTTGAACTCTTTCTTGAATTGCCATTTTCTGGCCTCATCTGCAACGTTTTCCTTACTTGAGATCCATCTCCAGTTCTTAATTTCTGTTTCTTCGAGAATTTCTCCAATGCGGAAAGCAACGAACTGTTTATATTTTCGATGATCGGAGTTTATCCAGCTAAGGACTGTTTTGGAGTCTGACCAAAACCATTTTTCATCAATATCAATCGAATGCCCTTCCTCTATCATTTTTGCAAGTCGCGTACCTAGAACAGCTGCCTCTAGCTCAAGCCTGGGTATTGAAATAACTTTCATTGGTGCTACTTTGGTCTTGGCGGCAATTAAGCTGCAACTTGTAAAATCTCCGTTCGTTACCCGAAAGTACCCTACTGCCGAATAAGCGACCTCGCTGGCATCAACAAAAATATGTACTTGAACGGAGGAATTTTTGGTAAAAGATAACTGGTGCAAGTACGGCCTTCGAATGGAAATATTTTTAATTGATGGGATGAAGCTTTTCCATTTTTTCCATTTTTCTAGCTGTTGTGGAAGAATTTTTTCGTCCCACTCGACCGCCGAACTCCAAACTTCCTGTAAAATTATTTTTAGTAGCACCATGAAATTAGCTATGAGTCCCAGAGGATCGAAAACCGACATTAGAACTTTCAGAATTTCTCTCTTAGTTGGCCATACATCTTCCCCTAAGACATCAGCTTTAATCGTATGTGCCTTAATCGCAAATGAGAATGTGTCATCACTTGGTGACCACCACATGCCTAGAATTTTTTCTGTACCGGACAGAAGATGCCAATTACTTTTATTTTTTTCGTACTTTGCCGCCTTTTCTTTTAAGCTTTTAAGTACTGCTGTAGAATTCGACATGAAATTACGGATATTAAATCCAGCCTGATCGTGAATGGAAATCACCTCGTTTGACAATTTTATTGCCTCCTCTTCTGATTCCACGCTGTCGAGATAGTCGTCCACATAGTGGTTTTCAATCACGGCTCTGACTGCTCTTGGAAATTGCTTTGCGTGTTTCTTTGCGTTTTCGTTTTTAACGAATTGAGCGCAAAAAGAAGAGCAAGTTGAGCCAAATGTCATCACTTGCATTGCATACTCCTCCACCTTCTTGTTATCTTTGCAAAACCACAAAAAACGTTGAGCATGTTGATCGGCTCTCTTTATTCCTATTTGGTGGAACATTTCCTTTATATCTGCACAAATGGCTATTTTTCCCTGCCTAAACCTAAACAAGACTGAACATAGGGAGGGAACAATATCTGGGCCCGATAAGAGCATTGAGTTCAATGATATTCCATCTACCGTTGCAGCAGCATCCCACACTATCCTCACTTTGTTCGGTTTGTTATGATTGACAACCGGAAATATTGGAAGATACCACACGGGGAGACATTCTTGTTTTAATTCAGTTTCGCTCAATTTTCTGGCATATCCCTTTCGTAGGTAATCTTCTATTTGCATGTGTAGATTTTCGTTGAGTTTTTTGTCTTTTTTCATTCTCGTTCCCAAGCACTTTAACCGTCTCTCTGCCATTGTGCGGCTGTCGGGCATTTGTTTTGTTTCGAACTTCCACAGAAGCGGAGCAATGTATTTCTTCCCTTCTATTATGGTGTTGTTTTCCATCATTGCAACTGCCTTTTCATCGTCGCGAGAGCGTAGAACTTTAAAGTTTTTTGTGCCAACGGATTCTAAAGCGATAAATTCTTTTAATTGTGTATTCAGATTTTTGTTTCCATCTTGTTGGCAATCACAAGTGTGGAAGTTAAAGTGATTAAGCTGTCGATCAGATGTGTCGTTATAGCGTATGCAAGGACCAAACACCGTCCAGCCAAGTCGCGTTTTTGCCGCCACCGGTTGGTTTTCCTCCCCTTCTCTTGTCTGCAATGGAATACTTAGCTTCCAATGATCTAATCCAAGTAAGATCCGTGGCTGAGCGTTTGCGTATGACTCTATTGGGATACCCTTTAAATGTTCGTAACGATTGGACAATTCCTTGGCGTTTATGGTCTGTTTTGGAAGCTCGAGAGACTTTACCGTGCGTACGTTTGAGATATTGTATTTTTTACTGAGCATTGATGAAGAAATTTGTATTTTTATTTTTCTAGATGACTGCTCTGTTCTATGCGTATTTGATGTCCACTTAAGGCATAACGGCTGTGATTTTCCTTCCACGGCTAGCTCCAGTGCGAGTTTTTCATCTAAAAGTGATATGGATGAGCCATCGTCGAGGAAGGCGAAAGTGTCCACTTGTTTTTGTTCATTGTATAATGTAACCGGAACGATTCTAAATAAAATACTCTGCTCGTTTAACTTGTGGTAACAGTTTATTTGCACACCTTCAGTTTCTGATGAGTTTGGTGTTTCACGTTTTTTATGAAGAAGCTGGTGGTGTTTATAAACGCATCCGCCAACTCCACAAACCTTTTGCATGTAGCAACGGCTTCTGCCATGCTGGCGTAGGCATGTGCGGCAAACGGTGTAACGTTTAACAACAACCCATCGATCGTTAATATTCATATTCAAGAATGTTTGGCATTGATCAACTGTCCGACAGTTAGATGGACAAAGTGGACATTTTCTTGATGCTTGCGGTGGATCCGTCTGTGCCTGCGAGTCCCGATGAACATTGATTACTGCTCTAGAAGCACTTCTTTCTGTTCTGGTGCCGGATGGATGCAGTTCATGAAGTGGGTTAACAATGGATGCAGAATGTGCGATTCCTTCTAGCCATGTACTATAAGCCGATAGGTTGACAACGCTTAGATTTTTCCTATAATTTCCCCACTCAAGACGAATAGGCGGTGGTAATTTATTCGTCAACTCCCGTAGCAGAGACGGGTTCTCTAAATGTCCATGTAAACCGGTGGCTTCCATCACGCCGCATATGTTTTGGACTGCTAAGGAGAATTTTATAATTGATTGTAGTTTTTCTTGTCGAGGTGGTGGTTCTTTCCGTATTTTTTCCACTAGATTGTCGATGATGACTTCTGGTTGCCCAAAATGGATGCGAAGAGTGTTCAAAACCCCTGGCACTTGCTCGGGCATAAGAAGTCTGTTTCTGACGGCATCTAAGGCTTCGCCTTTAAGGCAATTTTGCAACCGACGAAGGTTATCCATATTTGTAAATCCGCAAGAAGTCGTTGTGCTGTTAAACCAACTTATAAATAGTGGCCACTCTTCCGGGCGTCCACTGAATGTCACTTGATCCTTTGTCATTACCTGTCTGGCTGCCATATGTTCTGCTGAGGGCGAGGAGAGTTTGAACTGGTTTTCCTCACGCTGTGCTTGTTTTGAAATATTTTTTGTTGTTATTTGTTTGATTTGTGGTTTCTCCGGAGTGTGATTCATATTGTTGTCAAGCGTAAACTGTTCGTGATCAGTTTCAGAATCCGATGGGACAGATGGCTCGGACAAGTCGGCGGAGTCGGATGCAAACTCTAGAAGCATTGCGTACTTTTTTTCCAGGAAAGCCCTGTCACGTGTTCCTGCATTTCCTTTTCTTCCTGCAGTTTTTGTAAATGAAGCTCACGTTGTTTAGACCTCGATGTTTTTCTTGCTTGGCTTGACGCGGAGGAATTCGGGCGTTGCGGAGATACTTGTGAACTCCTCTGTGCTAGTGGCAGAGTAACAATTTTCTTTGTGGCGGCTTGATCAATCTGTTGGTTTGTTTTATCCTCAGCTGATGCACCTGTTGACACTTTGCACAATGCCAATCTTGGTCTTTAATATCGTCTGTCACTCCAACGCAGATGAAATGATACCACTCGTCACAGGTATCACATTGTACCATGTAATCGTTGTCCACCGACTTGCAGGCTTTACAATTAAAAGACAGGTCGGATCGTTTTGGTGCCATATTAAAACGGGTTCGGTTTAGTGTCTTTGATGTTTATTTAGTGATTTAATGAGAGATAATAATTTTCAAATGTACTGTACTGAACTGAGGTAGAGAGTTTGGGATATGCAAGAGTATGGACAAGGTTAAATGGTAATGAATTGGAAAGACTTACCCTACGTTCCTGGATTGAAGTGATGGTGATGGCAATTTGATAATTTGGTTATGCGGTGATTGGCGCTGCAGACTGATGATTCTGCTGATGACGGCGATACGGTGAAGATTGTACTTGATGACGATGGCGATGGCGATGCGGTGAAGATGATGCTGGCGATGGCGATGCGGTGAAGATGATGCTGGCGATGTGATGAAGAGGCTGATGAGTTTGCCTATGAAAAATAATGTGCCGATGCAGTGTAAATTATTGTCGATGACAATTTGCTTTGGCTTAAAATGGCGGCTGATTAACTAAATCGTCTTGCCTATGCAGTAAGAATTATTGTCTTGGTGACAATTTGCTTTGACTAAGTTAAACGATTGTTAGTTTTCTTCAATTTGTTTTAAACGAAATTAAAGTATGTTGGTACTGCTTTGGATAATGGCGAAATCTTTAGCCTCGAGAATGAAACAACCTCAATTACTTCTGTTTCCCGAAGGGCTTTAATTTCCTATAAATGTTTATTGTTTTTTAACTTAACAATGTTTTTTTTTTTTTTCTTATTACTTACGTTTAGTGTTTTTTAGAGTTTTTATTTACTTTAGTATAAGTTTTAGGTACCACGCGGTACAAAGAATGACCTCTTAACCCAAAAGAAAAGTTAATATCAAAAAAAAAGATGGTGGAAGAGAAGTATCGTTTAATTTTTTCATTTAAGTGGTGCCAAATGGCGCTTAAGGTGCGGTATTGCCAGTATTGTTAACACAGATGCTGCACGGTTTCTTCGATATCTCCCAAACCAGTTGACCTACAGCGATCTTACGAATATGCTGAATTCTTGATTCAAGTAGCTAAAAACTGACATTAATAGATTTTGGTTCTAGAAACAAATAAAAAAGTTAAACTTTTTGAATTTTAGTATCCAGATGCTGCACGGTTTCTTCGATATCTCCCAAACCAGTTGACCTACAGCGATCTAACGAATATGCTGAATTCTTGATTCAAGTATCTAAAAACTGGCATTAATAGATTTTGGTTCTAGATACAAATAAAAAAGTTCAACTTTTTGAATTTTAGTATCCAGATGCTGCACGGTTTCTTCGATATCTTCCAAACCAGTTGACCTACAATGATCTAACGAATATGCTGAATTCTTGATTCAAGTATCTAAAAACTGGCATTAATAGATTTTGGTTCTAGATACAAATAAAAAAGTTCAACTTTTTGAATTTTAGTATCCAGATGCTGCACGGTTTCTTCGATATCTCCCAAACCAGTTGACCTACAGCGATCTAACGAATATGCTGAATTCTTGATTCAAGTATCTAAAATCTGGCATTAATAGATTTTGGTTCTAGATACAAATAAAAAAGTTCAACTTTTTGAATTTTAGTATCCAGATGCTGCACGGTTTCTTCGATATCTCCCAAACCAGTTGACCTACAGCGATCTAACGAATATGCTGAATTTTTGATTCAAGTATCTAAAAACTGGCATTAATAGATTTTGGTTCTAGATACAAATAAAAAAGTTCAACTTTTTGAATTTTAGCTCCCAGATGCTGCACGGTTTCTTCGATATCTCCTAAACCAGTTGACCTAGAGCGATAAAGTTAAGTTGCCTGAATTCTAGATTAAATTATCTAACAACGTGCATTTATAGATTTTGTATCTAGATACAAACAAAAAAGTTCAACTTTTTGAATTTTAGCTCCCAGATGCTGCACGGTTTTTTCGATATCTCCTAAACCAGTTGACCTAGAGCAATAAAGTTAAGTTGCCTGAATTCTAGATAAAATTATCTAACAACGTGCATTTATAGATTTTGTATCTAGATACAAACAAAAAAGTTCAACTTTTTGAATTTTAGCTCCCAGATGCTGCACGGTTTCTTCGGTATCTCCTAAACCAGTTGACCTAGAGCAATAAAGTTAAGTTGCCTGAATTCTAGATTAAATTATCTAACAACGTGCATTTATAGATTTTGTATCTAGATACAAACAAAAAAGTTCAACTTTTTGAATTTTAGCTCCCAGATGCTGCACGGTTTCTTCGGTATCTCCTAAACCAGTTGACCTAGAGCAATAAAGTTAAGTTGCCTGAATTCTAGATTAAATTATCTAACAACGTGCATTTATAGATTTTGTATCTAGATACAAACAAAAAAGTTCAACTTTTTGAATTTTAGCTCCCAGATGCTGCACGGTTTCTTCGATATCTCCTAAACCAGTTGACCTAGAGCAATAAAGTTAAGTTGCCTGAATTCTAGATTAAATTATCTAACAACGTGCATTTATAGATTTTGTATCTAGATACAAACAAAAAAGTTCAACTTTTTGAATTTTAGCTCCCAGATGCTGCACGGTTTCTTCGATATCTCCTAAACCAGTTGACCTAGAGCAATAAAGTTAAGTTGCCTGAATTCTAGATAAAATTATCTAACAACGTGCATTTATAGATTTTGTATCTAGATACAAACAAAAAAGTTCAACTTTTTGAATTTTAGCTCCCAGATGCTGCACGGTTTCTTCGATATCTCCTAAACCAGTTGACCTAGAGCAATAAAGTTAAGTTGCCTGAATTCTAGATTAAATTATCTAACAACGTGCATTTATAGATTTTGTATCTAGATACAAACAAAAAAGTTCAACTTTTTGAATTTTAGCTCCCAGATGCTGCACGGTTTCTTCGATATCTCCTAAACCAGTTGACCTAGAGCAATAAAGTTAAGTTTCCTGAATTCTAGATTAAATTATCTAACAACGTGCATTTATAGATTTTGTATCTAGGATACAAACAAAAAAGTTCAACTTTTTGAATTTTAGCTCCCAGATGCTGCACGGTTTCTTCGATATCTCCCAAACCAGTTGACCTACAGCGATATAATTGATTTTCCTGAATTCTAGATTAAATTATCTAACAACGTGCATTTATAGATTTTGTATCTAGATACAAACAAAAAAGTTCAACTTTTTGAATTTTAGCTCCCAGATGCTGCACGGTTTCTTCGATATCTCCTAAACCAGTTGACCTAGAGCAATAAAGTTAAGTTGCCTGAATTCTAGACTAAATTATCTAACAACGTGCATTTATAGATTTTGTATCTAGATACAAACAAAAAAGTTCAACTTTTTGAATTTTAGCTCCCAGATGCTGCACGGTTTCTTCGATATCTCCCAAACCAGTTGACCTACAGCGATATAATTAATTTTCCTGAATTCTAGATTAAATTATCTAACAACGTGCATTTATAGATTTTGTATCTAGGATACAAACAAAAAAGTTCAACTTTTTGAATTTTAGCTCCCAGATGCTGCACGGTTTCTTCGATATCTCCTAAACCAGTTGACCTAGAGAAATAAAGTTAAGTTGCCTGAATTCTAGACTAAATTATCTAACAACGTGCATTTATAGATTTTGTATCTAGATACAAACAAAAAAGTTCAACTTTTTGAATTTTAGCTCCCAGATGCTGCACGGTTTCTTCGATATCTCCTAAGCCAGTTGACCTAGAGCAATAAAGTTAAGTTGCCTGAATTCTAGATTAAATTATCTAACAACGTGCATTTATAGATTTTGTATCTAGATACAAACAAAAAATTCAACTTTTTGAATTTTAGCTCCCAGATGCTGCACGGTTTCTTCGATATCTCCTAAACCAGTTGACCTAGAGCAATAAAGTTAAGTTGCCTGAATTCTAGATTAAATTATCTAACAACGTGCATTTATAGATTTTGTATCTAGATACAAACAAAAAAGTTCAACTTTTTGAATTTTAGCTCTCAGATGCTGCACGGTTTCTTCGATATCTCCTAAACCAGTTGACCTAGAGCAATAAAGTTAAGTTGCCTGAATTCTAGATTAAATTATCTAATAACATGCATTTATAGATTTTGTATCTAGATACAAACAAAAAAGTTCAACTTTTTGAATTTTAGCTCCCAGATGCTGCACGGTTTCTTCGATATCTCCCAAACCAGTTGACCTACAGCGATATAATTAATTTTCCTGAATTCTAGATTAAATTATCTAACAACGTGCATTTATAGATTTTGTATCTAGATACCAACAAAAAAGTTCAACTTTTTGAATTTTAGCTCCCAGATGCTGCACGGTTTCTTCGATATCTCCTAAACCAGTTGACCTAGAGCAATAAAGTTAAGTTGCCTGAATTCTAGATTAAATAATCTAACAACGTGCATTTATAGATTTTGTATCTAGATACCAACAAAAAAGTTCAACTTTTTGAATTTTAGCTCCCAGATGCTGCACGGTTTCTTCGATATCTCCTAAACCAGTTGACCTAGAGCAATAAAGTTAAGTTGCCTGAATTCTAGATTAAATAATCTAACAACGTGCATTTATAGGTTTTGTATCTAGATACAAACAAAAAAGTTCAACTTTTTGAATTTTAGCTCCCAGATGCTGCACGGTTTCTTCGATATCTCCTAAGCCAGTTGACCTAGAGCAATAAAGTTAAGTTGCCTGAATTCTAGATTAAATTATCTAACAACGTGCATTTATAGATTTTGTATCTAGATACAAACAAAAAAGTTCAACTTTTTGAATTTTAGCTCCCAGATGCTGCACGGTTTCTTCGATATCTCCTAAACCAGTTGACCTAGAGCAATAAAGTTAAGTTTCCTGAATTCTAGATTAAATTATCTAACAACGTGCATTTATAGATTTTGTATCTAGGATACAAACAAAAAAGTTCAACTTTTTGAATTTTAGCTCCCAGATGCTGCACGGTTTCTTCGATATCTCCCAAACCAGTTGACCTACAGCGATATAATTGATTTTCCTGAATTCTAGATTAAATTATCTAACAACGTGCATTTATAGATTTTGTATCTAGATACAAACAAAAAAGTTCAACTTTTTGAATTTTAGCTCCCAGATGCTGCACGGTTTCTTCGATATCTCCTAAACCAGTTGACCTAGAGCAATAAAGTTAAGTTGCCTGAATTCTAGACTAAATTATCTAACAACGTGCATTTATAGATTTTGTATCTAGATACAAACAAAAAAGTTCAACTTTTTGAATTTTAGCTCCCAGATGCTGCACGGTTTCTTCGATATCTCCCAAACCAGTTGACCTACAGCGATATAATTAATTTTCCTGAATTCTAGATTAAATTATCTAACAACGTGCATTTATAGATTTTGTATCTAGGATACAAACAAAAAAGTTCAACTTTTTGAATTTTAGCTCCCAGATGCTGCACGGTTTCTTCGATATCTCCTAAACCAGTTGACCTAGAGAAATAAAGTTAAGTTGCCTGAATTCTAGACTAAATTATCTAACAACGTGCATTTATAGATTTTGTATCTAGATACAAACAAAAAAGTTCAACTTTTTGAATTTTAGCTCCCAGATGCTGCACGGTTTCTTCGATATCTCCTAAACCAGTTGACCTAGAGCAATAAAGTTAAGTTGCCTGAATTCTAGATTAAATTATCTAACAACGTGCATTTATAGATTTTGTATCTAGATACAAACAAAAAAGTTCAACTTTTTGAATTTTAGCTCTCAGATGCTGCACGGTTTCTTCGATATCTCCTAAACCAGTTGACCTAGAGCAATAAAGTTAAGTTGCCTGAATTCTAGATTAAATTATCTAATAACATGCATTTATAGATTTTGTATCTAGATACAAACAAAAAAGTTCAACTTTTTGAATTTTAGCTCCCAGATGCTGCACGGTTTCTTCGATATCTCCTAAACCAGTTGACCTAGAGCAATAAAGTTAAGTTTCCTGAATTCTAGATTAAATTATCTAACAACGTGCATTTATAGATTTTGTATCTAGGATACAAACAAAAAAGTTCAACTTTTTGAATTTTAGCTCCCAGATGCTGCACGGTTTCTTCGATATCTCCCAAACCAGTTGACCTACAGCGATATAATTGATTTTCCTGAATTCTAGATTAAATTATCTAACAACGTGCATTTATAGATTTTGTATCTAGATACAAACAAAAAAGTTCAACTTTTTGAATTTTAGCTCCCAGATGCTGCACGGTTTCTTCGATATCTCCTAAACCAGTTGACCTAGAGCAATAAAGTTAAGTTGCCTGAATTCTAGACTAAATTATCTAACAACGTGCATTTATAGATTTTGTATCTAGATACAAACAAAAAAGTTCAACTTTTTGAATTTTAGCTCCCAGATGCTGCACGGTTTCTTCGATATCTCCCAAACCAGTTGACCTACAGCGATATAATTAATTTTCCTGAATTCTAGATTAAATTATCTAACAACGTGCATTTATAGATTTTGTATCTAGGATACAAACAAAAAAGTTCAACTTTTTGAATTTTAGCTCCCAGATGCTGCACGGTTTCTTCGATATCTCCTAAACCAGTTGACCTAGAGAAATAAAGTTAAGTTGCCTGAATTCTAGACTAAATTATCTAACAACGTGCATTTATAGATTTTGTATCTAGATACAAACAAAAAAGTTCAACTTTTTGAATTTTAGCTCCCAGATGCTGCACGGTTTCTTCGATATCTCCTAAGCCAGTTGACCTAGAGCAATAAAGTTAAGTTGCCTGAATTCTAGATTAAATTATCTAACAACGTGCATTTATAGATTTTGTATCTAGATACAAACAAAAAATTCAACTTTTTGAATTTTAGCTCCCAGATGCTGCACGGTTTCTTCGATATCTCCTAAACCAGTTGACCTAGAGCAATAAAGTTAAGTTGCCTGAATTCTAGATTAAATTATCTAACAACGTGCATTTATAGATTTTGTATCTAGATACAAACAAAAAAGTTCAACTTTTTGAATTTTAGCTCTCAGATGCTGCACGGTTTCTTCGATATCTCCTAAACCAGTTGACCTAGAGCAATAAAGTTAAGTTGCCTGAATTCTAGATTAAATTATCTAATAACATGCATTTATAGATTTTGTATCTAGATACAAACAAAAAAGTTCAACTTTTTGAATTTTAGCTCCCAGATGCTGCACGGTTTCTTCGATATCTCCCAAACCAGTTGACCTACAGCGATATAATTAATTTTCCTGAATTCTAGATTAAATTATCTAACAACGTGCATTTATAGATTTTGTATCTAGATACCAACAAAAAAGTTCAACTTTTTGAATTTTAGCTCCCAGATGCTGCACGGTTTCTTCGATATCTCCTAAACCAGTTGACCTAGAGCAATAAAGTTAAGTTGCCTGAATTCTAGATTAAATAATCTAACAACGTGCATTTATAGATTTTGTATCTAGATACCAACAAAAAAGTTCAACTTTTTGAATTTTAGCTCCCAGATGCTGCACGGTTTCTTCGATATCTCCTAAACCAGTTGACCTAGAGCAATAAAGTTAAGTTGCCTGAATTCTAGATTAAATAATCTAACAACGTGCATTTATAGGTTTTGTATCTAGATACAAACAAAAAAGTTCAACTTTTTGAATTTTAGCTCCCAGATGCTGCACGGTTTCTTCGATATCTCCTAAACCAGTTGACCTAGAGCAATAAAGTTAAGTTGCCTGAATTCTAGATTAAATTATCTAACAACGTGCATTTATAGATTTTGTATCTAGATACAAACAAAAAAGTTCAACTTTTTGAATTTTAGCTCCCAGATGCTGCACGGTTTCTTCGATATCTCCTAAACCAGTTGACCTAGAGCAATAAAGTTAAGTTTCCTGAATTCTAGATTAAATTATCTAACAACGTGCATTTATAGATTTTGTATCTAGGATACAAACAAAAAAGTTCAACTTTTTGAATTTTAGCTCCCAGATGCTGCACGGTTTCTTCGATATCTCCCAAACCAGTTGACCTACAGCGATATAATTGATTTTCCTGAATTCTAGATTAAATTATCTAACAACGTGCATTTATAGATTTTGTATCTAGATACAAACAAAAAAGTTCAACTTTTTGAATTTTAGCTCCCAGATGCTGCACGGTTTCTTCGATATCTCCTAAACCAGTTGACCTAGAGCAATAAAGTTAAGTTGCCTGAATTCTAGACTAAATTATCTAACAACGTGCATTTATAGATTTTGTATCTAGATACAAACAAAAAAGTTCAACTTTTTGAATTTTAGCTCCCAGATGCTGCACGGTTTCTTCGATATCTCCCAAACCAGTTGACCTACAGCGATATAATTAATTTTCCTGAATTCTAGATTAAATTATCTAACAACGTGCATTTATAGATTTTGTATCTAGTATACAAACAAAAAAGTTCAACTTTTTGAATTTTAGCTCCCAGATGCTGCACGGTTTCTTCGATATCTCCTAAACCAGTTGACCTAGAGAAATAAAGTTAAGTTGCCTGAATTCTAGACTAAATTATCTAACAACGTGCATTTATAGATTTTGTATCTAGATACAAACAAAAAAGTTCAACTTTTTGAATTTTAGCTCCCAGATGCTGCACGGTTTCTTCGATATCTCCTAAACCAGTTGACCTAGAGCAATAAAGTTAAGTTGCCTGAATTCTAGATTAAATTATCTAACAACGTGCATTTATAGATTTTGTATCTAGATACAAACAAAAAATTCAACTTTTTGAATTTTAGCTCCCAGATGCTGCACGGTTTCTTCGATATCTCCTAAACCAGTTGACCTAGAGCAATAAAGTTAAGTTGCCTGAATTCTAGATTAAATTATCTAACAACGTGCATTTATAGATTTTGTATCTAGATACAAACAAAAAAGTTCAACTTTTTGAATTTTAGCTCTCAGATGCTGCACGGTTTCTTCGATATCTCCTAAACCAGTTTACCTAGAGCAATAAAGTTAAGTTGCCTGAATTCTAGATTAAATTATCTAATAACATGCATTTATAGATTTTGTATCTAGATACAAACAAAAAAGTTCAACTTTTTGAATTTTAGCTCCCAGATGCTGCACGGTTTCTTCGATATCTCCCAAACCAGTTGACCTACAGCGATATAATTAATTTTCCTGAATTCTAGATTAAATTATCTAACAACGTGCATTTATAGATTTTGTATCTAGATACCAACAAAAAAGTTCAACTTTTTGAATTTTAGCTCCCAGATGCTGCACGGTTTCTTCGATATCTCCTAAACCAGTTGACCTAGAGCAATAAAGTTAAGTTGCCTGAATTCTAGATTAAATAATCTAACAACGTGCATTTATAGGTTTTGTATCTAGATACAAACAAAAAAGTTCAACTTTTTGAATTTTAGCTCCCAGATGCTGCACGGTTTCTTCGATATCTCCTAAACCAGTTGACCTAGAGCAATAAAGTTAAGTTGCCTGAATTCTAGATTAAATTATCTAACAACGTGCATTTATAGATTTTGTATCTAGATACAAACAAAAAAGTTCAACTTTTTGAATTTTAGCTCCCAGATGCTGCACGGTTTCTTCGATATCTCCTAAACCAGTTGACCTAGAGCAATAAAGTTAAGTTGCCTGAATTCTAGATAAAATTATCTAACAACGTGCATTTATAGATTTTGTATCTAGAAACAAACAAAAAAGTTAAACTTTTTGAATTTTAGCTCCCAGATGCTGCACGGTTTCTTCGATATCTCCTAAACCAGTTGACCTAGAGCAATAAAGTTAAGTTTCCTGAATTCTAGATTAAATTATCTAACAACGTGCATTTATAGATTTTGTATCTAGATACAAACAAAAAAGTTCAACTTTTTGAATTTTAGCTCCCAGATGCTGCACGGTTTCTTCGATATCTCCTAAACCAGTTGACCTAGAGCAATAAAGTTAAGTTGCCTGAATTCTAGATTTAATTATCTAACAACGTGCATTTATAGATTTTGTATCTAGATACAAACAAAAAAGTTCAACTTTTTGAATTTTAGCTCCCAGATGCTGCAGGTTTCTTCGATATCTCCTAAACCAGTTGACCTAGAGCAATAAAGTTAAGATGCCTGAATTCTAGATTAAATTATCTAACAACACGCATTTATAGATTTTGTATCTAGATACAAACAAAAAAGTTCAACTTTTTGAATTTTAGCTCCCAGATGCTGCACGGTTTCTTCGATATCTCCTAAACCAGTTGACCTAGAGCAATAAAGTTAAGTTGCCTGAATTCTAGATTTAATTATCTAACAACGTGCATTTATAGATTTTGTATCTAGATACAAACAAAAAAGTTCAACTTTTTGAATTTTAGCTCTTAGATGCTGCACGGTTTCTTCGATATCTCCTAAACCAGTTGACCTAGAGCAATAAAGTTAAGTTGCCTGAATTCTAGATTAAATTATCTAACAACACGCATTTATAGATTTTGTACTAGATACAAACAAAAAAGTTCAACTTTTTGAATTTTAGCTCCCAGATGCTGCACGGTTTCTTCGATATCTCCCAAACCAGTTGACCTAGAGCAATAAAGTTAAGTTGCCTGAATTCTAGATTAAATAATCTAACAACGTGCATTTATAGATTTTGTATCTAGATACAAACAAAAAAGTTCAACTTTTTGAATTTTAGCTCCCAGATGCTGCACGGTTTCTTCGATATCTCCTAAACCAGTTGACCTAGAGCAATAAAGTTAAGTTGCCTGAATTCTAGATTAAATTATCTAACAACGTGCATTTATAGATTTTGTATCTAGATATCCCAGATGCTGCACGGTTTCTTCGATATCTCCTAAACCAGTTGACCTAGAGCAATAAAGTTAAGTTTCCTGAATTCTAGATTAAATTATCTAACAACGTGCATTTATAGATTTTGTATCTAGATACAAACAAAAAAGTTCAACTTTTTGAATTTTAGCTCCCAGATGCTGCACGGTTTCTTCGATATCTCCTAAACCAGTTGACCTAGAGCAATAAAGTTAAGTTGACTGAATTCTAGATTAAATTATCTAACAACGTGCATTTATAGATTTTGTATCTAGATACAAACAAAAAAGTTCAACTTTTTGAATTTAGCTCCCAGATGCTGCACGGTTTCTTCGATATCTCCTAAACCAGTTGACCTAGAGCAATAAAGTTAAGTTGCCTGAATTCTAGATTAAATTATCTAACAACGTGCATTTATAGATTTTGTATCTAGATACAAACAAAAAAGTTCAACTTTTTGAATTTTAGCTCCCAGATGCTGCACGGTTTCTTCGATATCTCCTAAACCAGTTGACCTAGAGCAATAAAGTTAAGTTGCCTGAATTCTAGATTAAATTATCTAACAACATGCATTTATAGATTTTGTATCTAGATACAAACAAAAAAGTTAAACTTTTTGAATTTTACCTCCCAGATGCTGCACGGTTTCTTCGATATCTCCCAAACAAGTTGACCTACGGCGATATAATTAATTTTCCTGAATTCTAGATTAAATTATCTAACAACGTGCATTTATAGATTTTGTATCTAGATACAAACAAAAAAGTTCAAATTTTTGAATTTTAGCTCCCAGATGCTGCACGGTTTCTTCGATATCTCCTAAACCAGTTGACCTAGAGCAATAAAGTTAAGTTGCCTGAATTCTAGATTAAATAATCTAACAACGTGCATTTATAGATTTTGTATCTAGATACAAACAAAAAAGTTCAACTTTTTGAATTTTAGCTCCCAGATGCTGCACGGTTTCTTCGATATCTCCTAAACCAGTTGACCTAGAGCAATAAAATTAAGTTGCCTGAATTCTAGATTAAATTATCTAACAACGTGCATTTATAGATTTTGTATCTAGATACAAACAAAAAAGTTCAACTTTTTGAATTTTAGCTCCCAGATGCTGCACGGTTTCTTCGATATCTCCTAAACCAGTTGACCTAGAGCAATAAAGTTAAGTTGCCTGAATTCTAGACTAAATTATCTAACAACGTGCATTTATAGATTTTGTATCTAGATACAAACAAAAAAGTTCAACTTTTTGAATTTTAGCTCCCAGATGCTGCACGGTTTCTTCGATATCTCCTAAACCAGTTGACCTAGAGCAATAAAGTTAAGTTGCCTGAATTCTAGATTAAATTATCTAACAACGTGCATGTATAGATTTTGTATCTAGATACAAACAAAAAAGTTCAACTTTTTGAATTTTAGCTCCCAGATGCTGCACGGTTTCTTCGATATCCCTAAACCAGTTGACCTAGAGCAATAAAGTTAAGTTGCCTGAATACTAGATTAAATTATCTAACAACGTGCATTTATAGATTTTGTATCTAGATACAAACAAAAAAGTTCAACTTTTTGAATTTTAGCTCCCAGATGCTGCACGGTATCTTCGATATCTCCCAAACCAGTTGACCTACAGCGATATAATTAATTTTCCTGAATTCTAGATTAAATTATCTAACAACGTGCATTTATAGATTTTGTATCTAGATACAAACAAAAAAGTTCAACTTTTTGAATTTTAGCTCCCAGATGCTGCACGGTTTCTTCGATATCTCCTAAACCAGTTGACCTAGAGCAATAAAGTTAAGTTGCCTGAATTCTAGATTAAATTATCTAACAACGTGCATTTATAGATTTTGTATCTAGATACAAACAAAAAAGTTCAACTTTTTGAATTTTATCTCCCAGATGCTGCACGGTTTCTTCGATATCCCTAAACCAGTTGACCTAGAGCAATAAAGTTAAGTTGCCTGAATTCTAGATTAAATTATCTAACAACGTGCGTTTATAGATTTTGTATCTAGATACAAACAAAAAAGTTCAACTTTTTGAATTTTAGCTCCCAGATGCTGCACGGTTTCTTCGATATCCCTAAACCAGTTGACCTAGAGCAATAAAGTTAAGTTGCCTGAATACTAGATTAAATTATCTAACAACGTGCATTTATAGATTTTGTATCTAGATACAAACAAAAAAGTTCAACTTTTTGATTTTAGCTCCCAGCTGCTGCACGGTTTCTTCGATATCTCCTAAACCAGTTGACCTAGAGCAATAAAGTTAAGTTGCCTGAATTCTAGATTAAATTATCTAACAACGAGCATTTATAGATTTTGTATCTAGATACAAACAAAAAAGTTCAACTTTTTGAATTTTAGCTCCCAGATGCTGCACGGTTTCATCGATATCTCCCAAACCAGTTGACCTACAGCGATATAATTAATTTTCCTGAATTCTAGATTAATTATCTAACAACGTGCATTTATAGATTTTGTATCTAGATACAAACAAAAAAGTTCAACTTTTTGAATTTTAGCTCCCAGATGCTGCACGGTTTCTTCGATATCTCCTAAACCAGTTGACCTAGAGCAATAAAGTTAAGTTGCCCGAATTCTAGATAAAATTATCTAACAACGTGCATTTATAGATTATGTATCGAGATACAAACAAAAAAAGTTCAACTTTTTGAATTTTAGCTCCCAGATGCTGCACGGTTTCTTCGGTATCTCCTAAACCAGTTGACCTAGAGCAATAAAGTTAAGTTGCCTGAATTCTAGATTAAATTATCTAACAACGTGCATTTATAGACTTTGTATCTAGATACAAACAAAAAAGTTCAACTTTTTGAATTTTAGCTCCCAGATGCTGCACGGTTTCTTCGATATCTCCTAAACCAGTTGACCTAGAGCAATAAAGTTAAGTTGCCTGAATTCTAGATTAAATTATCTAACAACGTGCATTTATAGATTTTGTATCTAGATACAAACAAAAAAGTTCAACTTTTTGAATTTTAGCTCCCAGATGCTGCACGGTTTCTTCGATATCTCCTAAACCAGTTGACCTAGAGCAATAAAGTTAAGTTGCCTGAATTCTAGATAAAATTGTCTAACAACGTGCATTTATAGATTTTGTATCTAGATACAAACAAAAAAGTTCAACTTTTTGAATTTTAGCTCCCAGATGCTGCACGGTTTCTTCGATATCTCCTAAACCAGTTGACCTAGAGCAATAAAGTTAAGTTGCCTGAATTCTAGATTAAATTATCTAACAACGTGCATTTATAGATTTTGTATCTAGATACAAACAAAAAAGTTCAACTTTTTGAATTTTAGCTCCCAGATGCTGCACGGTTTCTTCGATATCTCCTAAACCAGTTGACCTAGAGCAATAAAGTTAAGTTGCCTGAATTCTAGATTAAATTATCTAACAACGTGCATTTATAGATTTTGTATCTAGATACAAACAAAAAAGTTCAACTTTTTGAATTTTAGCTCCCAGATGCTGCACGGTTTCTTCGATATCTCCTAAACCAGTTGACCTAGAGCAATAAAGTTAAGTTTCCTGAATTCTAGATTAAATTATCTAACAACGTGCATTTTTAGATTTTGTATCTAGGATACAAACAAAAAAGTTCAACTTTTTGAATTTTAGCTCCCAGATGCTGCACGGTTTCTTCGATATCTCCCAAACCAGTTGACCTACAGCGATATAATTAATTTTCCTGAATTCTAGATTAAATTATCTAACAACGTGCATTTATAGATTTTGTATCTAGATACAAACAAAAAAGTTCAACTTTTTGAATTTTAGCTCCCAGATGCTGCACGGTTTCTTCGATATCTCCTAAACCAGTTGACCTAGAGCAATAAAGTAAAGTTGCCTGAATTCTAGACTAAATTATCTAACAACGTGCATTTATAGATTTTGTATCTAGATACAAACAAAAAAGTTCAACTTTTTGAATTTTAGCTCCCAGATGCTGCACGGTTTCTTCGGTATCTCCTAAACCAGTTGACCTAGAGCAATAAAGTTAAGTTGCCTGAATTCTAGATTAAATTATCTAACAACGTGCATTTATAGATTTTGTATCTAGATACAAACAAAAAAGTTCAACTTTTTGAATTTAGCTCCCAGATGCTGCACGGTTTCTTCGATATCTCCTAAACCAGTTGACCTAGAGCAATAAAGTTAAGTTGCCTGAATTCTAGATTAAATTATCTAACAACGTGCATTTATAGATTTTGTATCTAGATACAAACAAAAAAGTTCAACTTTTTGAATTTTAGCTCCCAGATGCTGCACGGTTTCTTCGATATCTCCTAAACCAGTTGACCTAGAGCAATAAAGTTAAGTTGCCTGAATTCTAGATTAAATTATCTAACAACGTGCATTTATAGATTTTGTATCTAGATACAAACAAAAAGTTCAACTTTTTGAATTTTAGCTCCCAGATGCTGCACGGTTTCTTCGATATCTCCTAAACCAGTTGACCTAGAGCAATAAAGTTAAGTTGCCTGAATTCTAGCTTAAATTATCTAACAACGTGCATTTATAGATTTTGTATCTAGATACAAACAAAAAAGTTCAACTTTTTGAATTTTAGCTCCCAGATGCTGCACGGTTTCTTCGATATCTCCTAAACCAGTTGACCTAGAGCAATAAAGTTAAGTTGCCTGAATTCTAGATTAAATTATCTAACAACGTGCATTTATAGATTTTGTATCTAGATACAAACAAAAAAGTTCAACTTTTTGAATTTTAGCTCCCAGATGCTGCACGGTTTCTTCGATATCTCCTAAACCAGTTGACCTAGAGCAATAAAGTTAAGTTGCCTGAATTCTAGATTAAATTATCTAACAACGTGCATTTATAGATTTTGTATCTAGATACAAACAAAAAAGTTCAACTTTTTGAATTTTAGCTCCCAGATGCTGCACGGTTTCTTCGATATCTCCTAAACCAGTTGACCTAGAGCAATAAAGTTAAGTTGCCTGAATTCTAGACTAAATTATCTAACAACGTGCATTTATAGATTTTGTATCTAGATACAAACAAAAAAGTTCAACTTTTTGAATTTTAGCTCCCAGATGCTGCACGGTTTCTTCGATATCTCCTAAACCAGTTGACCCTAGAGCAATAAAGTTAAGTTTCCTGAATTCTAGATTAAATTATCTAACAACGTGCATTTATAGATTTTGTATCTAGATACAAACAAAAAAGTTCAACTTTTTGAATTTTAGCTCCCAGATGCTGCACGGTTTCTTCGATATCTCCTAAACCAGTTGACCTAGAGCAATAAAGTTAAGTTGCCTGAATTCTAGATTAAATTATCTAACAACGTGCATTTATAGATTTTGTATCTAGATACAAACAAAAAAGTTCAACTTTTTGAATTTTTAGCTCCCAGATGCTGCACGGTTTCTTCGATATCTCCTAAACCAGTTGACCTAGAGCAATAAAGTTAAGTTGCCTGAATTCTAGATTAAATATCTAACAACGTGCATTTATAGATTTTGTATCTAGATACAAACAAAAAAGTTCAACTTTTTGAATTTTACTCCCAGATGCTGCACGGTTTCT